>OX451737.1:139182995-140398592 GCA_948472305.1 Vicia faba | reverse complement strand
TTTTTGTCTTTCTTCTTTAAATTATTTCGTAATAAATAGTCATATTTAAAAAATAATTGATTTAACAAATAACTATAAAATTTTAACTAAACACATAAATAGTTAATATTGTTGACTTTTTTAGACTTTGTTTGAGGGTTTAGAGAGAATGGAAGGGGAATATTTTCAAAAATGAATTTTTAAAAAATATAAAAAAATATTTGATATTTTTTTGAAAAAATAATAAATCATTAATATATTTTTAATTTCCATAATACTATAATAACCTAAATATATTTGAAAAATTTATGTAAGTCTTCCAAAATCATTTTTCAATATAAATTTTGAATTCTCTAAATTAGAGGGTTTTTAATGTTATGAATAAAAATAAATGCTACAAAATGCTTCCAACTAAAATTCTACAATTTTTTCCATTCAATCCTTTCTTTTTTTTCCTTCAAAATCCTTATCTCCATTCCCTTTCAAACTCTCAAGCAAACCATTAATTTAAGTAATTTAAGTTACTTTATGAAGATAGTTAGCTTTAATTGAAGTAATTGAAAGAGTTAGAACTAATGTATTTAGTATTAATCAATGGGTCAATTAAAGCAGGTACTAATTGATTTTGGTTTTGTTAAATTTGGAACTTATATTTGTATAAGTATATTGTCTTATGATCAATTAAATACATACTAGTTCAACTATTTTCGTAGTTTACTTTATTTTGCATTAATAAATTGGTATTCAAGAGTTCAATACGATTTATGGGAATGATAATGATTCAAGTATCGTGGTGAACAATATCTTTCAAAGAAATCTATCGGTTCTTATGGCAAGATTTAGGATAAATAGTGCAAACAACTTAAGGTGAGATTCAATGTTTAAAATATGGTTGAATTTGTGAATGAAGGTCTTTCAACTGTTGGTTGAAAATCTAACAAATGTTTAGTGTGCAACCTCAAAGGATCCAAGAAGAAAGATCAAAAGTCTTTGTTCTATACTCACCAATGTGTCAATACAAAGGTATTTTACATAATATCAAAAGCAACATCTTCAAAGGAAGCTTGTGATATGTTTGAGAAGAACTATAAGAGTGATGCAAAAGTCAAGAAGGTGTGGATCCATTCACTAAGAAGGCAATATGAAATGTTACAGATGAAAAAAAAACCAACTACAGACTATTTCTCAAGATTATTTTCTTTCACAACTCAGATTAATAACTTAGGTGACACCTTAGTGATGATTAAGATGGTTTTGTGCACTCTTACTCAACAATATGATATGATTATAGTGACAATTGAGAAGACACAATATTTGAGCAATTTGAAGATGAAGAAGTTGTTAGAGATTTGAGAGTTCAATGAATAAAAAAAGCGTGAAAATATTGAATAGATTTTGTTGTTATACTATGGAGACTTATATAGAGGGTGTGTGAATAGATCCCTAATTAAAAATAATCTTTCAAACATTGGTATTTAAAAACTTATTTGAAAAACAATGTTGAGCGAAAGATTTTTGGCCTAGATTAAAATAGTAGTCTAAACGAACCTAGTTATTGGAAACTCATATATGCACAAGCCGTATGGAATTAAGATAATGATAAAACCAATCACATAATAACATCTCAATTAATGGTTTAATGTTAAACACTACAGTTTCCTATTTTTAATGAAAATTAAACAAAAATATAGAACATTGCAATTTGTCAAACACTTGGTGTGCATTCAACTTTTCAGAATTTTTCCTTTGAGTTGTGTTGATATGAAAACCACTTATAATCAAAGTCATTATAAGCTAATTGTTGTATCCTAAAATTTACCCTCCCTTTTTTTCTCAAGACATTCCTCACAAAGGATCTCCAATGCTCAAGGGTTCTCAAGGAATTGATCAGACAAAATCATCTCCGAAGCACTGAGACTCCAAATTAGGGTTTTGACTGAGAGTGACCAATCTTTGACTTTTGACCTAGTACATGACTTATTGGTTTGAAATATGATCACAAAGATTTAAGTGCATCATTTCTACCTAGTCGCATATTTCAATTCACCTTCTGAGATCAGTGGATTGATAGATGAAATTTGGTCAACTGATGAAAAAGTCAACTGTACACTGAAAAGTCAAACTTTGACTTTTTGGTCAAATTTGAGTTTCGAAAATCACATTTCATCAAGGCATTCAAAATATGAAATTTGATCATCAAAAATCAAGAAGGTCAAAAATCAAACTTGGCAAGACTTGGAAAAATTTTCTAAGTATTTTCTATACGTGATTAATTTCATTACCTCGCGACATCTTTCTTCACTACAATTCAAAATAATTCAAGATGTTACAAATAATTCAAGTTATTACAAGACTGCATTTTTTAAGTTAGAATTTGTTAAGTTACAAATCCTAAAGCCTTCTCTTGTTTGAACTTTTCCCTTTGACTAAATCCACAAAAACAGCCTTGTTATGTTGTTATAGTCTGCTCCAAAACCTGCAATGCTGCCCTAAAAATCTGCATCATATCAGTCCCATGTTTGCACCAAATTAGCATATAAGAGCTGCTCCAAAAAAGGCTATGAAACAGCATACCCAAAAAGTTCAAAAATTCATTTGTGGATAGAGAGAATAGAGAGTTTTGATAAAAAATCTAACATAACTTTTCTTGTAACTTCTGCTCATCTTCAGTTCTATCCTCATTCACAAAACAGAAAAATCCTCAAACCACTGTTCCACCTTGCAAGCTCTCTCATAAACCAGTCATCCAAACACTCCATATCACACAGAGATTGTTCAAACACAAGAACGGTTTCTGTAGTGCCATTATCATCACCTTTCAAACACAAACAAAAGACATTATTGTATAACTTGACTGAGTTGGAGAGTGGTCCAGCAGTGTCCAATACAGAGGGAGGACTGGAGCAGTATCCTGGAGGTTCACTGAGGCTACCACATCATCTTGAAAGAGGTTCAAATTCAAAACAAATTGCAGTCTCAAGGTGAGTCTTCTTAACTTTGAGCTATTCATTTCAAACATCATTAACGATTCATTGTTAAAGATAAATGTAGTAATCATTGTCTTTTGAAGCTAATCATTTACTTGCTTTTCATTTCTGTCAATACTATGTTGAGAACTGACCTGTACACACAATAGAACAATGTTTAAGGCAAAAAAACTGCAGCATGAGTCGACTCATTTTACTGATAGAATAGAGTATGAGTCGACACAAGGCCTTATGTGTCGATACATACTGCTATCCAAACCCAAAACAGAAAGACAAAAGGTGCATGAGTCGACACAAAACACGAATGTGTCGACACAAATAAGAAATGAGTCGACACATCCCATTATGCATCAACTTATACTGAGTTGATTTAGGATTTTTCAGAAATTAGAAAGTGGAATGAGTCGACACATCCCACTATGCATCGACTCATACTGAATTGATTTGGATTTTTCAGAAAAAGGAAATGGCATGTGTCGATGCATGTAGCTATATGTCAATACATAAAGTTTGTTTTACTTTCTTTGTACACTATTTTCCTTTTATATTTTTTAGTGCTATTTATTTTATTCAATATGGTTGTAATAATTTAATTAGGCCTATGCTTCATCCCCATTTGTAAATTGTACCCCCATCCCCAAGTGATGTAATAACTTAGGATTTTAATTTCTGCAATTTACCGCTTTAATATAATTGTTAGTAATTAGGGTGTGTATGGTAAGATAAAATAAACCGTTAGAAAACCCTAATCTCAAAGACAAAAATTCATGCAATCGAAACACAATTCACACACGTGCACCTTTAGGGTAATCCCGCTTGTTGCCTACGAATAAAATAGTCATGTCCCTCGAATATCGGATGTTTTAGCAAAGACCCTCGATAAAAAGATCGTAGTCCCTCGATGACCCTCCGATGTTGCCTTCGGTAAAATGATCTTAGTCCCTACAAAAATTTCTAAAGCGTCTCATAAGTTGCCTTCTATGACTACACGACGACCCACACCCGTCCCTTCATATCCAAAGATAGGTCTTCTTATCAATCAATGGTAAGGTAGAAATATCTAAAGGAGAAGGAAAAGAACAAAGACTTTTTGAGTAGGTAGGACGCTCATAGGTGCTTACTCACAAACTCAAACCATCTCTACACTCACATTTTCGAAACATCTTCAAAACAAACATCTCTTTGAACTATTTTTAAAACCAACACTTTGTATACATTCTTATAGAGACGAGAATCATTACAAAGTTTGCAGAAACAAAGGCGTTTTCAAAATATTTTCAAACTTACACCAATCACAAACACATTTCAAACAAAGCATTTTCAAAGTGATCAAGCAACTAAGAGCTTGTAGATAACTATGGATGAAAAGGGTTCTAACACCTTCCCTTTTCATAACCTACCCCCGGAACTCAAGAAAATATCTCAAAATTTCATTCCTGTTCTTTTCACCCTTTCCTTTATTGGATAAAAGAAAAGTCGGTGGCGACTCTTGCTATCCGCAATAATTGTGGTAAAACGCAAAACAACCAAGTTAGTTCTCCCACCGTACTACAAAACTGACGACTCTGCTGAGGAAAACTTAAAAGTGGGGTTACCTTAGAGCTAGATCACCTTTAAATACTTTCATTATTTGATTTTTTTTATTTATATTTTTGGGTCCTTATTTGGGTTTTGTTGATCCTCTACCTGGATCTGGGAACATCATTAGGTAAGTAGCAATAGATTGTGGAAACTGTACGGCGTAGACTGATATGGTTGAAGCAATGGCTATGTTAGTGTGACACATTTGTTGGTATCGGTATCCCTTATGTTGAATAGAGGAGAATACGAGGCCGCTGAGAAGTGTCATGAAGCACTAACTGAGCGTAGGACCTTTAATCGAACAACTTGGCCATTAGGAAGTAGTGAGATAGCTGACTTTGGTGCAAAGCTGAAGATTGGTTGATACTCGATACTATGCTCATTGAGATCGAACTTTTGGGATATTTCTGTCGCAAGAAAAGATTGATTATGCTGAGACAATGCCCAATGAAGAAAGATCAGTGATATTGATATTCCCTAGAACCTGATTACATTCTAGGTCAAGTTGAACCGACTAAATTTCAAGAGGGTACTTACCAATGAACCTCATGCAAGCCTGAACCTAAGGACTTGTTTGCTTTGTGTGTATATGTTTACTTGCACATAACATCATGACATCATACCATTGCATTTTCACTAACCATTTCAAGGACCTTGGAATTTATCTTTGTGTTGTTTTGTAGGACATGGCTTCCGTACGAAGAAACACCATCTGAATCAACCTTGTGAAGGTGCCTCTTCAACTCAAGGAATTAGCATCAAGGGTTCCCAATGATTCTCCGTTCACCAAGAGGCACGATCACCTCATCAAATTGGTTACTACAAACTTTGAAGAGGATATGGTACATGTGTTTTTCCAATTCTTTGATCCTAAACACCATTGCTTCATATTTTTTTATTACCAACTAGTGCCTACCATGGAAGAATTTTCTCAACTCTTGGGGTGCCTATTCTCGATCAATTACCCTTCACCGGTATTGAGAGAGAAACAAGACTTGAGGAGATTGCTCTAGCTTTACATTTGCAACGATCCAACGTAGTGGCAAATTGGGAAACAAGAAGTGGTGTTAAAGGATTTCTAGCCAAGTTTCTGTTTGAGAAGGCACAACAATTCTGGGAGGCTCTGGATTTACAAGCTTTTGAAGAAGTGGTGGCTCTTCTAATCTATGGGATAGTACTGTTTCCTAACCGGACCAACTCATAGATGTGAATACGATCAAAGTTTTTCTATCTCGTAACCCGGTTCCTACCTTACTCGGAGATATCTTGCATTCCCTTCACACTCGCACCATGAAGAGAAGGGGAATTCTTATGTGTTGCACTCCTTTGTTGGATAGGTGGTTTATTTCGCACCTACCTCGATCTATTTTGAAGAATGAGCAAGGAATGAGATGGTCTAATAGGTTGATGTCACTCACGCATTCGGATATTCATTGGTGTTCTTGATCTTTGGAGGATGTTACCATTATTGATCGCTGTGGGAATTCCCTAACGTCCCTCTCCTTGGCGTTAGGCGAGGTATCACTTATAATCCTTGCTTGGCTCTACGACAGTTTGGGTATGTTAGGAGGGATGGTCCTCATGATACACTTGTCCAAGGAATTGCATTTGACTATGAGAATGATGTCTAAGGTTACCGTCAAATATTTGTACGAGCTTAGGGCATGGTGAACAAAGTTGATAGCAAGACATTGGGGCATAAGAACTCCATTCCTTTGGAGCCTTATCTCAAGTGGGTGTGAGCTCACGCTCAAAACCTTAGGATGCCTTATGAGGCCATTCTACCTATCATTATGGAGCTCGTTGCTAAGGGAGACACCCCTTACACTATCTTCATCCTGACATGCCAACTACTCTCAAGGAATTGCAAAGATATTGGATTCAACTCAAAGGGGAGCGATACACCTTTGAAACCCAGTTCTACGCAAGCGAGAAGAAGGTTTTGGAGCTCACAAGACAACTTCATGAAGAGCGTAGTTTGAATGCTTACATTGCACCGAAGAGGATGTGCTCATGGGAAGCTTGAGTCTCTTTTTTTGTTTTAGGAGTTTATTTTGTATTGTATTTGTTTCTTCCATTGTAAGCCCAAGAGGCATCTTGTAACCATTTGAACTTATTAATGAAATTAATGTTTGTTCCCTCTTTGTCTAAACAAATTTAAATCTTAAAAATCCTTGAAATCATTTGCCTACGCATTCCATGCATCATAACATAAGCAAGTTTTTAGACACGAGTTTCCTCATATTTCTACTGTTTATTTCAGTAAGATGGATATCGAGCAAACCGTGAAAGACTTGCAGAAACAGAATTCTCAATTCCAAGAAACCTTGTTGACTCTGGCCAAAGGACAACAAGAGCTGATGTCACTTATGGTGGGCAAAGGACAACAAGAGCTGATGTCACTTATGGTGGCCAAAAACAAGACCAAGAGGAAAGCACTGATTAACATGGGGAAAAGGTTTAAAGGTCTCATATGTCAAGTACAAGTGGTTGAAGAGTCATCCGAGGAGGATGAAAATCAGAATGAAGAAGTAAGGAGCACCCATGCTGGGGGCGCAAACGATCAAGCTTCTGAGGATGAAGATTACTTTGATGAACAGTATCCACCGGCTGAGGATAAGTACAAGCAACTGGAAGAGAGGTTGAAAGCTGTGGAAATTCAAGTTTTACTTGGCTTGGATTTTTGTGATTTGGGCTTAGTTCTTGGGGTAGTCATCCCCCACAAGGTCAAAACTCCAATCTTTGCTAAGTATGACGGAGTTTCGTGCCCAAAACTTCACTTGAGGTCCTACGCCCGCAAGATACAACTACATACCACTGACAAGAAGTTGTGGGTACATTTATTTCAAGAGAGTCTGTCTGGGACTCAGTTGGATTGGTTTTACCAATTGGAGGGTTCCAACATTCATACTTGGGAAGATCTGGCCACCGCTTTCTACCGTCAATATCAGTACAACACTGATTTGGTGCCGACTAGAGTTCAACTTCAAGGAATGACAATGGGTATTAATGAAGGGTTTAAAGAGTATGCGCAAAAATAGAGGGACCTTACTGGTAGAGTTCAACCACCACTGACTGATAGGGAGCTGGTGGAAATGTTCATGGGAACATTAACTGGCCCATTTTTCAATTTTTTTAATTGGGAGCTCATCGTCTGGTTTCACTGAGTTGATTCTGACTGGTGAAAGGTTCGAGAGTGGTATCAAGAGTGGAAAAATTCCCATGATATCTACTTCTACATTAAACACTATAAAGAAGCACTTTTACTAGCAAGAAAGAAGCCAATGTTGTATATGGGTCAAGGGCCCATACCAAGAAGGATCACCGTTTATCTGTTAATGCTGTTTTGATCTTCAACCCTCCATCTACTCAAAGACAACCATAACAAGCCAATCATCAATGATCTGAGATCCCAAGAAGACAATTCACGAGGATTAACATGTTGTTATCCCAAGCCTTGCAACACCTGTTGAAGGCCAACTTGGTAACATTGCATGATCCACCATCAAATCCCAGTATTTCATCACCAAAATACAATCCTAATGCCAAATGTGCATATCATTCCAATAGATATGGGCATGATACTGATCAATGTTGGGCTCTAAAAAACAAAATTCAATATCTCATAGACCATAAGACTATTGAGTTTGATCCACCTACAACTCTGAATTTTATAATTGCACCAATGCCAAATCATGGCAAAGGTGTTAATGTAATTGAAGACATTGTTTTCGTTTCCTCCGTTGAAGATTTGACCACTCCCCTGACGATTGTTAAAGAGAATCTGCTAAGATCTAGGGTTTTCCCTGGCTGTTTGAAAGACTGTATTTGTTGCACCGAAAAATTTAATGGATGCAAATGGCTGAAAGAAGGTGTTCAACGTCTGATTAATAGTCATGAAATCCTGTTTGAAAGAACTCTAACCATCAAAAGTTTGAACAATAAAACTGAAGACATTTCCATTATAACAATTTTTGATAAGCCTCTTAGGATCTCTTTAAAGGGTCCTATTAGGATTTCAAACGAATCAACGTTTGCTCCCTTGATAATTACTGCTCCTAGTCCGATTCCTTACTCCACCGACAAAGCAATCCCTTGGAATTATGGCGCTGAAGTTTACTATCATGGAATTAAGAAGGATTCCTGGATCAATGAAGACAAAGCTGGTGATGTTACGAATATTGCTGGTTCTAGCAAAGTAACAAGAATAGGGAGAATCTTCTCTCCTAACATTTCACCGCCAACTACTACAACAACACCTGTCCACATTACCATTGATAAGTCTAGTACTGACACTAGGGGTAAAGAGAAATTAGTTGAGCCTGCCAGGACGGAGGCGCCAGCCAAAGATGTTACCACTGAGGAACCTTCCACCCAAGAGATGGAAGAAATCTTGAAGATCATAAAAAATAGTGATTTCAAGATAGTAGAACAACTAGGGAAAACCCCCTCCAAAGTCTCTATGTTGTCTTTGCTGCTTTGTTACGATGCTCATGCCCAAGCTTTAATCAAATTTTTAAAGAAAGCGCATGTTCCCCAAGAAACCACAACCGATCAATTTGAAAATTGTGTGGCAAGTCTAACTGCCGACAATTGATTGGGGTTCTCTGATGCTGACTTGACGCCAGTTGGAAGGAATCATAACAAGGCTATGCATGTCTCTATTGAGTGCAAACGAACTACCCTTGCCCATGTCTTGGTTGATAATGGTTCCTCTCTAAACGTTCTACCCAAAGGTGCCTTGGACCGGTTAGATTGCGAAAGTCTGGTGTTAAAATCAAGTGGCATAGTTGTAAGGGCTTTTGATGGATCCAAGAGGATGGTACTTGGAGAAGTTGACCTCCCCGTTAAAGTTGGCTCATAAGTTTTCGATTCTACCTTCTACGTGATGGATATACGTCCCCTTACTCTTGTTTACTTGGGCACCCTTAGAACATGGGGCAAGGGCAGTGACATCCACCCTTCACCAAAAGTTGAAGTACCCAGTCAAGGGGAGGATCGTCACTGTCTGTGGTGAAGAAGAATTCATGGTAAGCCACCTCAATTCATTCAAATATGTGGAGATAGATGGTGAGTTCATAGAGACTCCTTGCCAAGCCTTTGAAGTAGTCCCTCATATGGTTGCCGCTACCAAAATCTCTTTTGATATTCCAAAAATTGTTGAAGTTATGCCAAGAATGGTATCGTTCAAAGATGCTCGCACTGCGGTTGAAGATAGAAGCAGTACAATTTGGGGACAACTCCCTGATATTCCATTCAAAGCAGATAAGTTTGGGCTGGGTTTCACTGCCAAAGCTCAAAGGGAGGTCAGACGTGCTCGCATAGGAAAAACACCTCTTCGCATTGGTAATCATGGAGTGAATGTTGTGATACGGTGGGAGAACTGACTTGGGATTTTGCGTTTGTGTTTGCAAAAGTTTTGGTTTAGCAAGAGTCGCCACCGACTTTTTATTTTATCCTAAGGAAAGGTCAAAAAGCACAGGAAAGACCTTTGAGATGTTTTCTTGGGTTCGGGAAGTAGATTATAGAAAGGGAAGGTATTAGCACCCTTTCTATCCACGGTTATCCATGGGCTCTTAGTTACTTACTTAGATCACTTGCTTTGCTTTTCAATTGTTTGAAATGGTGCTTTTTAATTGTTTGAAATGGTGCTTTGTGTGTGGTTTTGAAAGATGTTTTGAAAAGAGGCCATTGTTGTGGCAACCTTTGTAATGATTCTTGTTTGAATGTATACAAAGGTGTTTTTGTCTTTTGAAAAGTTTTCAATGTTTGAAAGTAGGGTTTTGAAATTGTGTTGTGAAGTGTGTTTTGAAGATAGCAAGGATGTTTTTGCAAGTTTTGATCAAGTAACTAAGAGCTATCTATCCTATTTTACTCAAAGATTTTTCTTATGTTTTTTAACCCTTTTAACAGTGTTGTTTCACCATTGTATTTGGTGAACAACCTTGTGTTAGGATGTTAACGGGACAGGCGCGGGTCATCGTATAGACCATGATAGCAATAGTGTCAAGTATTTTTGGCAATTTTTCTTAAGGGACTTGAACCTTTTTTTTAGGCAACTCAGATAGCGTCATCGAGGGACTATGATCTTTTTTTTTGTTTTTTTTTTTTGTTTTGCCAAAGTACTTGACATGCAATCATGGCCCATTTTTGAAGGCAACAAGTGGATTAAAATCCTAGGGGTGCAAGTGTGCATTGTGTTTATTTTTCATGCATGTTTATCTTGGATTAGGTCAAGCTAGTTGTTGATTTTATTTGCATACAAACCCTAAGTCTAAGCATGGCATAATTGGAAGCCTTTAAATGTGCGAGAATTTAAATGCTACATTATTACAACATGATATAGGGAGGGGGGTACAAATTTGAATTTGGGGTATTTGACAAGAAATTAAATTCTAAGTTATTACAACCAAATTGAATGTACAAGGCATAATATAATATTTAAATAAATACAATTAAATAAATTCCAAATAAAATGTATTATGCAAAAAAATATTTTTATGTATGTAAAAAGTATTTTTCAATGTGAAGTAAAAATAATAAAATAAAAAAGAAAGCCAATTTTAATTATTTTGTTATTTAGGACAAAAACCCTAATTCTTAATAAATAGTATTATTTATTAATTATATACAATAATATATTAATTTATACAAAAAATAAAAGTATATTGTAAAAAAGACATTTTTAGTGGAAAATATTAATAAAAATGAAAATGTATTCCTTTTTTATATTTTTGTCCTAATTATTTAATTAAATAAAATATATATATATATATATATATATATATATATATATATATATATATATATATATATATATATATATATATATATATATATATATATATATATATATATATATATATATATATATATATATATATATATATATTAAACATATTAAATATATAAAAATAAAAATTAATTATTTACAAAAATGTGTATATTTCAAGAAAATATTTTCAAGTGTGTATAAAAATAATAAATAAATATAAGCATATTTTTTTCATTATTTTTAGGTTTTGATAAAAAGAATATAAAGCAAATAAACATTTTTATACTAGTAATAATTAAAATAAATTTCAAATAAATACAAAAATTTATAAAAATAAATTTTTTAAGTATTTTTATGTTAGAAAATAAAATATCAAAATCAAAAATGAAATAAAATGCAAAAATGACCAATGTACAAATAAATGGGCCAGGGGGGTGTAAATTGAAAATGCATGTGTAAAGAGTAAAAACAACCAGGCCCAGCCCAGTCAGACTTCATCTTCTTCCTATTGTTCACAAAACGCGCGTTCTGTACATCAATGGCTATCTCCCGATTCTTTGATTTTTTGACAAAACTCATAACATGAAACTTGTAGAGCATCAAACAACGAATTCAACCATATAAAAAACTTAAGCTAACTCTCAAAGACCAGAGAGAATTTCTCTGGCCCTAATTCTTAACCTAGTTTTTTCAGAAAGTTCATGGGTGAAATTCTCCTAGCACAATTAATGTAAATGAAAACTAAGCATATGTATGGCTTCAGGGCTATGAGTACAACATATTTCATTCACAAACCTAATCCTAACTATTCCTAAATAGAGAGATAAAAGTCCATGAAATACCTGTTTCAGTTGACTTCGAGTTGGCCAATGCAACAACTTTCAAGGGTTCTTGAACTTCTTTCGAGCTTGCCTGAAGTCCAAGGAAGCTTTCTCAATGCTTACTTTGTTTTGGAATGGCTTGTATCGTGCCACATAACTCAACCTGCAAAGCTTTGAAACAAAAATGGTAATGTGTGTTAATGG
This sequence comes from Vicia faba, assembly GCA_948472305.1. Classification (NCBI taxonomy): domain Eukaryota; kingdom Viridiplantae; phylum Streptophyta; class Magnoliopsida; order Fabales; family Fabaceae; genus Vicia; species Vicia faba. The sequence goes on along the minus strand of OX451737.1, from coordinate 140,386,245 downwards.
TGTTACAGCTAGCAATGGAGGCCTAGGATAGTTCAGGTGAGTTGAGTGGAAGGTATTGGAACAAATTTGAGGCAAAACGCACGAGGGAGAATGGAGATGGAGATGGTTCTGCAGGGCTTGCCTTGTTTTACAGAAAAATAGTGATTCTGTGTACAAGGGAGTTTGAGAGGTAAATGAGTCGTGTTTCTGGCTTGTTGGGAGGTATGAAACTTGTTTACAATGTTTGTGTAAGTTGGTTTTTACAGATGTGAGAGATGGCTTGTATTTTACAAGTTTCTTATACTTGAAGCAAGAGTGTGTATGTTCTCTATGCAAACCTGTACAAGCCCTCTATTATGCTGCACACTTTTCCCTTGGTTCTTGGAATTGGTAGATTGAATCTTGCTTCAGGGATCTGGCCCCATGCCTCAAGGATCTTGTTTTGATATAAAGTGCAACTTTACAAAAATGACATTTTACCTTTTTCCAAATAGGGATTAGTCGTGTATGCAATGTCCAAATGAACAAGATAATACCTTAGCTTAATGGTTATGCATTAAATTATGGAGTATAAACTGGTTTTGAGGCCTGCAAGCTAGTACCAAGCATGCTGATTTGAAAATGCAAGTTTGTATGAACATGTATTGGTCATGGACAAAAGTGAGTTTTTGCCAACTTCAAGCATTCGATTCTCTCTAACCACAAGGGTGTTTGAGGAGTTCTTGGACAATTTGGAAATCTTGGAACATGTACTATAATCCATCTTTGAAATGTAACTTGAAACTCCAAGTGGAACTATGTGAAAAATGGCCAAGAAGATGGGTCAAAATCCTGCCTAAACTAGGGCAAAATTTCTCTAAGTTAAAAGTTTTAGGTACCCTTGTTCCAAAAATCATAACTTGAGATACAATATTCTTTTGAGAAAGATTTGTGAATCAAAGTTGTAGACTTTGTGATGGAATAAAACTTCCATGTTTCAAGTTTTGTTTGAATCCATTTGCATCTTGGTGAAAAAATGGGACAAAGTTAGGAAAAAATAAGAAAATTTCATAACTTATAAAATTTCTAAGTTATGAAAAATTTCCATTTTAAACCCTAATTTGCATTTTTGGGTTTCTTGATGAAGAAGTTTCATAATTTGACATGTCTTGATGAAAAATAACTCTTGGCACTTGATTTTGACCAAAAAGTCAAAGTTTGACTTTTCAGTGTACAGTCAAATTTTGATCAGTTGACTGAAAAATTCATCTTCAATCCTATGCATTTGAGATCTTTTGAACTTGTTGAATGGGTCAAGACAATGTCATTGAGTTCTTGAGTCCATGAGTGAGCTTGATTTGCCATTGGTTAGGTCAAACAGTCAAAAATTGCCTTTGTGCAGTCAAAACCCTAAAAATGACCCTTTTGCCCTTTAGGTGATCTGATCAAATTTCTTGTGGAATTGTGATCCAAACTTGATCAAATGGTTCATATGAGTTCATAATGTTGATGTGGGTCAAAATTCATGAGGTTTGACTGTCAATTGGCCACATTTGACTTTTTCCCCAATACAACTGATTTCTAGGTCAACTGTCCAATTGACTGGGCAAAAATTTGAATCAAGGCTTGAAACTTGGTATGGACAAACTTGTGAGTCCAACATGAAGTATGAAAGTCACTTTGGGCATTGTAGGTCAAAACATCCCTGTGCAAACTCAAACCCTAAATTAGGTCAACAGTGCAAGGAGGTGTCTTGAGTAGAGCAAACCCTAGCTTGATCTTGAGTTCCAAGAGTCTTGTGATGAGAAATGTTGATGAAATGAGAGGGAAAATTTTGGGGTACAACAGTTGCCCCTGTTCAATCTTCTTGAACCTGAAGAGTTAGATTGGCAAGTTTGCCTTTCGCGACTCGAAGGTAAAAGAGGATTGGACACTAGAGTGCCCGTAAATTTGCACTCGTCAAAACATAGATGCGGGAATGGGCTTAAAGATGCCATTTGGAGATGGTAGAATCTTGCTGGAGATGGGCTTAAAGATGCCATCCAAGAATCTTTGTTGAATTACAATGCTGTAGGTTAGAAGAATGAACATCAAAACGGTATTCGTGTCTGGAATGCCATTGAACTGCATCTGGAGACTGAGTTTGTATGAGCAAAAGAACAGCGTCCGTGTCTGGCGTGTATCTGAGCTGTAACTGTAATTGAATTTTGAATGAATATCAGAATGACTGTCGTGTCTGGAGTGTATATGTATTGTATCTAGGTAACAGAGAAACATCTGCGTATGGAGCAACTGTGTGCTAGGGATAAACTATGAATGAGTGACAGAATGGCAACCGTGTCTGGAGCGTATCTGGACTGTATCTGAAGTTGAGATCTGTATGAGTAGTAGAATGACCGCCGTGTCTGGGGTGTATCCGTACTGTAACTGGGATCTGAATAAGTGACAAAAAGACCTCTGTGGCGACTGCACTGGGGGGATCAAACTGCTGGTGTAAAGGCCAGAACGACATCCTTGTTTGGAGCGTATCTGAACTTGTAGTTGATAGTTGAATCTGAATGAGAGATAGAATGGCAGCCGTGTCTGGAGCGTATCTAGTTTGTATCTAATTGCTGAAGTCTGAATGAGTAGTAGAATGACCGCCGCGTCTGGGGTGTATCCATACTGTATTTTGTCTTGAAGTTCTGAATGAGTAATAAGATGACCGCCGTGTCTGGGGTGCATCCATACTGTATCTGAATAATTGTTAACAAAAGCCTTTTAATTTTATCCTGAAAAGGGTAAAATGTTAGCTGAAACACAAAGTTATGTTGCATGATATGTATGATGCAATGAATTGTGTTTCATCAACGTTTATGATATATGAATGTAATGGTTGTGCATGTAAGCTGAGTAACTGTCTTGCTGAGGAAAATAAATCCTTGATAACTGGAGATAATGAAATCTTTGATTGCTATCGGGGAAAGTAAATCCTTGACCAAAGCTGGGGATTCCAAAAATCTTTAAAGATGAGAAGTCCTTGCTGACTGCTGACTGCTTGGGGGAATAAGGAAAACTCTGAAAATCTCTACTGGGAAGTTAAAACCTGGGAGGCTTCTGCTAGAGAAATGAGACTGAGAATCTTCAATCTGCTGGGAAATAAATCTGTGGGGAGAATGTTTACTCTGCTTGAGAAATCAGGAGCTTGAATTGTATGCCAATCTATTGGGGATTCCTAGTTGAGGATAAGACCAAGAGTTAACTGTTATCTGATTGATTCTCAAACTTTTAAGATATCCTGCTGGGGAAATTGGGGAAAACTGAATGGTTCCCGCTGGGGATTGATATTTAGAAATTTTGACTCCGTTGGGGAAGAAGGTTTAGAGTATTCTAATTCCGCTGGGGATATTTATTTCAGGGTTTTCGGGCTTCACTGAGGATTGGGTTTTCAGGGTTTTCGGGCTCCACTGGGGATCTTGAAGCTTTAACTCTGATGGGAATTTTGAAGCTTAATTCAGCTGGGGAATCAAGTTTTAGACTGTACTGGCTCCGCTGTAGATCTTGAAGCTTAACCTCGCTGGGGAAATATACTCCAAATTTTGCCTTGTTGAGGATCTGAATGATGTATCGTAGGGGATTTCTTTTGGAATGGCATAAAGATTTCTTCCCACTCCTTCAAACTATCAGTAATTATCCTTTTTCAATTTCGTTTTATTTGTAAGCGGTGATTATATTCAAATGCATATGCCTTTTTAACAAAACATTGGACGTTTTCAAATAAAACATAAGTGTAAAAAAAGAAAAGAAAGGCAAGCAACTTTCTGCATTTTGAAGTATATTTGTATTAACTTTTGTGAGTATCTTTGTACAAAGGAGACAGACATCCTAGTAAGAGAATGTTGTCGAAAAAATTGAAAAATTTTATACAAAAGAAAGATGGCTATGTGTAACAATTCCATGGGATTCCCATTCTGCTATAGCCTTTCAAAACTCTGAATATCTTGTCCATTCGCTGCTTCGTCTGCCGATGACTGGGTTGATCAAAAGCTTGGAGCTTGTTGGTGCAAAGATTGCTCTTAAAGTGATCTGACGAGACATAGTCATACGCTTTAATTCCCTAACTTTTTCCTGGACCGCCCTTTCGGGTTTTCGATCCACCGGGAAACCCTTTTTTGCCCAAGTCGCCCTTTCAGGTTTTCAACTTGCCGGGTGTACGGCTTTTTTTGTTTTATCCCTAATTTTTGCCTGAACCGCCCTTTCGGGTTATCGATTCACCAGGATGCCCATTTTTTCCCAAGTTGCCCTTTCGGGTTTTCAACTTGTCGGGTCGTTTTATGCAAAGTATCTTTTGACTATGTCTGCATTCGCAGGGTGCGGAAAGTCGTCTCCGTCCATGGTGGTCAGAATCATGGCCCCACCAGAGAAGATGCTCTTGATCACAAATGGTCCTTCATAAGTAGGAGTCCACTTGCCCCTGGGATCACTTTGCGGCAAGATGATCCACTTGATTACAAGATCTCCGACTTGATATACCTGACGTCTGACTTTCTTGTTGAAAGCCTTGATCATGCGTTTTTGATACGTTTGACCATGACAAACAGTGGTAAGTCGCTTCTCGTCGATCAAATTGAGATGGTCAAGTCGGGTCTGAATCCAATCATCTTCACTCAAATCGGCATCCTTCATAATCCTTAAGGAAGGAATCTGAACTTCCATGGGTAGAACAGCTTCCATGCCATACACCAAAGAAAATGGGATTACCCCTGTTGAAGTACGTGTTGTGGTACGATATCCATGCAGAGCAAACGGTAACATCCCATGCCAGTCCTTGTAGGTGACTGTCATCTTTTGAATGATCTTCTTGATATTTTTGTTCGCAGCTTCAACAGCACCGTTCATCTTCGGCCGATAGGGAGATGAATTGTGATGATAAATCTTGAACTGCTCGCATAGGGTGGTGATCATAGTGTTATTCAAATTCGTACAGTTGTCTGTGATGATCCTGTCAGGGACACCGTACCGGCATATGAGGTTCTGCTTGATAAAGCGGGCAACCACATTCTTTGTAACTGAGGCAAAGGAAGCTGCTTCGACCCACTTGGTAAAATAGTCAATAGCGACCAGGATGAAGCGATGTCCATTGGATGCCGTGGGCTTGATCTCTCCAATCATGTCAATGCCCCACATTGCGAATGGCCAAGGAGCTGTCAGAACGTTGAGAGGAACAGGAGGAATATGTACCTTGTCGGCGTAGACTTGGCATTTGTGGCAGGTACGGTAATGTTGATGACAATCAGCTTCCATGGTAGACCAGTAGTAGCCTGCCCTTAGAATCTTTTTAGCCATTGTATGACCGCTCAAATGGGTGCCAAATGTGCCACTGTGTATCTCAGTCATGATCAACTCTGCTTCAGCTTTGTCCACACAACGAAGGAGAACACAATCATGGCTGCGCTTATAAAGGATGCCATTTCTTAGGAAGAACTTGGCAGCAAATCTCCTTAAGAACTTTTTGTCATTGATGGAAGCTTCTTCAGGGTATTCTCGAGTCTAGAGATACCTTTTGATTTCATGAAACCAGGGTTGTTCCACTACTTCTTCGGTATTAATCTCATGACAGTGCGCAGGTTCGTCCATTCGCTCGATGGTGATTTGGGGAGCCTCGTTATCCCAGTTGAGTTTAAACATGGAAGACATTGTAGCCAGAGCATCTGCTAGCTGATTTTCTTCTCGCGGGAAGTGCTCGAAAGTAATCTGATCGAAATGAGGCAACAACGTCAGGACATGTTCTTTGTATGGGATAAGATTAGGATGTTTAGTGTCCCACTCTCCTTTGACTTGACTGATAACTAAAGCCGAGTCCCCAAATACGACCAAAGATTTGATTCCCAAGTCTATAGCAGCCTTGAGACCAAAGATGCAAGCTTCATATTCGGCCATGTTGTTGGTACAACTGAAACAAAGTCGGGCAGTGGAGGGTGTATGGAAACCTTCCAGAGAAATGAGTACTGCACCGATGCCTTTGCCAAGTGCATTTGAAGCACCATCAAAGTACAGGGTCCATCGGGATCCTTGTTCAGGTCCGTCATACGGTCCGTTACCTTCAATGTTGTCCAATGTCATGATGTCCTCGTCAGGGAAGTCGAATCTCATAGATTTGTAATCTTCGACGGCTTGATGAGCTAGATGGTCAGCTAGTACACTCCCCTTTATAGCTTTTTGGGTAGTATACTGGATATCATACTCAGTCAGGATCATTTGCCATCTAGCGATTCTTCCAGATAAAGTCGGCTTCTCGAAGATATACTTGATCGGATCCATCTTGGAAATCAGCAAAGTGGTATGAGTCAACATATACTGCCTTCACCGGCGAGCAGCCCATACCAAAGCGCAGCAAGTTTTCTCGAGCAGTGAGTAGCGAGTCTCACAGTCGGTAAACTTTTTGCTAAGGTAATAAATGACATGCTCTTTTCGGCCAGAATTGTCATGTTGGCCCAGTACGCACCCCATTGAGTTATCCAAAACAGTCAGATACATGATCAACGGCCTTCCCTCAACAGGTGGCATCAGAATAGGAGGTTCTAGTAAGTACTCCTTGATCTTATCAAAAGCAAATTGACAATCATTGTTCCATTCAACTACCTGATCTTTCTTTAACAGTTTGAAGATTGGCTCACAGGTAGACGTCAGGTGAGAGATGAACCTGGCGATATAGTTCAAGCGTCCCAAGAATCCACTAACCTCCTTTTCAGTACGGGGGGCAGGAATTTCTTGTATAGCCTTCACCTTAGCTGGATCAACCTCAATGCCTTTGTTGCTGACAATAAATCCCAAAAGTTTACCAGACCTAACTCCAAAAGTGCACTTACTTGGGTTCAATCTGAGCTTATACTCCTTCAACCTGGAAAATAGCTTTTGCAAATGACCAAGGTGTTCTTCTTTTGTCTGTGAATGAGCTATCATGTCGTCTACGTAAACTTCGATCTCATGATGTATCATATCATGAAACAAAGATACCATGGCGCGTTGATAAGTTTCCCCCGCATTCTTCAGTCCGAATGGCATCACTTTGTAGCAGAAGGTACCCCATTGCGTGACAAAAGTGGTTTTCTCCATGTCCTCGGGGGCCATTTTGATCTGGTTATATCCCGAGAATCCGTCCATGAAGGAAAAAACTTTGTGTTGAGCTGTGTTGTCAACCAAAATGTCGATATGCGGTAGTGGAAAATCGTCTTTAGGGCTAGCCCTGTTTAAATCCCGATAGTCCATACACATTCTGACTTTGCCGTCCTTTTTAGGCACGGGCACGATGTTAGCAACCCATTGTGGATAGGAGGTAACAGCCAGAAAGCCAACGTTGAATTGCTTCATTACTTCAGCCTTGATTTTCTCAGACATGTCAGGCCTCATCCGGCGGACCTTTTGCTTGATCGGTGGACAGTCTTCTCTTGTAGGGAGACGGTGAACCACAATATCTGTGTCTAATCCTGGCATGTCTTCATAAGACCAGGCGAAGATTTCAACATAATCATTCAACAATTGCACTAAGCGTTCATTGACATTTGGTTCTAGGTTGGCACCCACTTTTACTTCCTTCCTGTCTTCCTCTGTCCCCAAGTTGATGGTTTATAGCAACTCTTCATGAGGCAGAATGGCCCTCTCTTCTTGTTGTAGAAGTCTAGCTAACTCTCCCGGCACTTCACAATCTTCGTCAACTTCGTACTCAGCATGATTGACCAAATCTTCAGAGTTATCGAAGGCTAAAGCAGAATAGTCACCCATGGAATCCGGAGTGGATGGGTACCTGCATTTGTGAGTATGGGTGTGTGTAAGGGATAGCCATCCTTAAACAAACAAAAATACAAAAGGAAAGAAAATGAACACAACAATTTATAGATGAAAAACGTCCAATGATTCATTAAAAACATGGCATATGATTATGAAGAAAATCAAACCCTTACAAATGGACCTACATGCCCCGGGCAAGGCATGAGGTGAAAATAGTGTGCGAATTGTTTTAGTTATTACAGACCATAAAAAAGGGAAATTGTTCAAAGATAAAATTACTGGTTGATAAAGGTTATGGGAACAAAATCCTTTGCTTCCCAGTTGCTCAAACCCCCTTCGACGGTCGGAAAGATCCAATCTTCAAAGTGGCTCTCTTCATCTTCATCTTCTACAGCATTGATTCCATGGTGTGAGATCTTGACGGGTGGTCCTCCAACCTTGGAGCGACGCATAGCCTTTTGTCATGCAACCGTAAACCCTAACCCAAACTTGTCTGTCTTATGGGGAAAGTCAGGCAATTGTCCCCATACTGTACTCTTCCCTTCTTTGATCACCGCCTCTGCGTCCTTGAGAGATGCCATCCTAGATACATGCTTGGGAACGATAGGCACCTCAACCATTGTCTTCGTCACTACTCCCTCAAGAGACACTTCCTCGAAATGCTGGAAAGGCGTTTCGATGAACTCGCCATCCAACTCCACATAGCAGAAGGAATTGAGATGACTTATCATGTATTCTTCCTCGCCGTGCACCGTTATAATTTTACCCTTAACAGGATATTTCAGGATTTGGTGCAAAGAGGAGGTAACTGCCCCGGCATAATGGATCCACGGTCTTCCTAACAAACATGAATATGACGGACGGATGTCCATCACGTAGAAGGTGGAGTTGAAAACTTATGTGCCTACTTTGATAGGAATATCAACCTCTCCATGAACCATTCTTTTGGAACCATCAAAAGCCCTAACAACGATGTTACTAGGTTTGAGAATCAGCCCTTCGCAGTCCAAACGGTCTAAGGCTTTCTTCGGCAGCACATTCAAGGAAGAACCAGTATCAACTAAGACATGGGCGAGGGTGGTTCCCTGCATTCAACTGAGACATGTAGTGCGTCGTTGTGTTTTCTTCCTTTGGGAGTTAAGTCAGCATCGAAAAAGCCAAGGCCATTATCAGCAGTAAGACTGGCCACACATTCCTGAAACTGGTCAGCCGAAGTCTCTTGGGGAACATGTGCCGCCTTCAAGAATTTGATTAGGGCCTTAGCGTGGGCCTCAGAACAGAGCAGAAGAGCCAACATTGATATTTTAGAAGGGGTCTGCCCTAACTGTTCCACAACGTCGTAGTCACTTTTTCTGATTATTTTCAAGATTTCATCCATTTCCTTCTGAGTGGTTTCAGGGATAACCACAGCATGGGCCTTCGTCCTGACAGGCACTTCCAGTATCCCCTTACCCTTGTCGGTAAATCACCAGATGGTCTTACTTCAGGCGTATCCAGTTCTTCAATCACTGGGCCTTGCACATATGGTCCAACAGGTGCAGAAGCTTTCAAGGGTTCGAAAACTGCTCAAGGGGGAGCAATCTCCGGAGAAAAGATCTGGCCACTGCGGGTTATCTTACTTGTACCCGCGATGTTACCTACATCAAGGTTTTCTTCTTCATAAATCTCTTGGACTGTTTCGATTTGTTTGATACCATGGTAGAAGATTTCTCCCCCATAATTCCATGGTATCGTTTTGCTGGATTGGTACGGGACAGGTCCCGGCATGGTGATCTTTAAAGGTACACATTCAGAGTTGGGTGTAATCCTAACATGCCTTTTGTAAGCCTTGGGAGGATTGTTGTAAATGGTTATAATTGCAATATCGTTGGTAGAAGTAGCAACAGTATCAGGAGTAACAGGATTGAAGGTATCAACAGGGGTTTTCTGGAAAAATATCTCTTGGGTATCCATCAGGCGTTGGACACCTGACTTCAACATTGGGCAATCACCTCGTATGTTCAAACAAAAATAACAGTCTTTATCACAACCAGGAAAGATCCCGGCTCTCAACAAATTTTCCTTAATCACAAGTAACGGCGTCAGTAGGTCAACAACATCAGTAACATGAGTGGCCTCCATAACAGCATGAATATTGTGGCCGTGCTTGGGCATCGGAGCAGATATAACATTGGGCTTCTCAGGAGCATCAAATTCTACTTCCTTAGCATCAATCAGATCCTAGATTTTGTTCTTAAGCGCCCATCAATTATTGGTATCGTACCCAACACTGTCGGAATGGTAGGCACACTTGGCATTGGAGTGGTAGTATGGAGAGGAGGTGTTAGGGTTCTTTGGCGCTTCCTTCAAGCTGGTCAGATTCAACTTCAACAAATGAGGAAGTACCTAAGCGGGCGTCATGTTGATGCGGGTGAACTGCTGTTGTGGCCTTTCCACCCGTTGTTGATTAGGTCTCGACTGATTGTTACAAGGTTGATCATTTGACGAGTTTTGAATCATCACAGCCCCTACAGTCGGCCGACGCTCAGTTCTTCCCTGTCCCTTCTGAGAATACACAGAAAATGCTTCCTTCTTGGCTGGGAAGGGTTTCTTAACAGTCGTGGATGCGGAAGCATCCTTTTGAATCGTTCCACTCCTAATATCGGCCTCAACCCTTTTGCCGGTCAAAATCAGTTCAGTAAATCCCGCGGAAGAACTTTCGATCAGATGATTGAAGAAGGGGCCAGACAGGGTCCCCAGAAACATGTCAAATAACTCCCTATCTGATAGAGGTGGCTGCACCCTTCCAGCCAAATCACGCCACTTCTGGGCGTACTCTTTAAACCCTTCATTGGAAGCCATCCCCATACTTTGTAACTGAGTATGAGTGGGCGCCAAATCAGCATTGTATTGATACTGACGATAAAAAGCAGCTGCCAAGTCTTCCCAATTATGAACCTCTGATCTCTCGAGTTGATAAAACCAGTCTAACTGCGTTCCAGACAAGCTGTCTTGGAAAAAATGTACCCAGAGGTCTTTATCGGATGAGTGGAGTTGGATTTTTCTGACATACGATCTCAAATGCATCTTTGGGCATGACAGACCGTCATACTTGGAAAATGTTGGCACCTTGAACTTGGGAGGGATAACAATCCCAGCTACCAGCCCTAGTTCTTCAAAATCCAATCCGGGCACCCTCTGTAACTCCATAGATGCTAATCTATCTTCAAGGTTCTTATATTTATCATCCGCTGGTGGATACTGTTGTTCGGAGTAGTCTTCGTCTTCTTCCTCTTCCTCCTCTTCAACCTCGGATTCAGAAGGCACAACAGTCCTTTTCCCTTTACCGGCCCCTTCGTCAGACGTTGAGGGGAACTCGAGAACTCTCCTGGCCTGATGCTCAAATCTTCTTCCCAAAGTGGCTACTCCAGGTCTCTTTTTCTTTTTCTCTTTATTCTTCTCCAACAAAACTTTGAGGTCCTCTTGACCCTTTGCCAAGGTCATGAGGAGTTGCTGGAACTGTGAATTTTGTGCCTGTAGATCCTTTACCGTTTGCTCCAAATCCATCTTGCTAAAATAAACAGCAGAAAGATAAGGAAACCTGGCGTGAAGACCTATTTATGCATATGATGAATGGTATGTTATTCATGTAATGCATTCAAGGGTTCAAAAATTCAAATTTGTTGCAAACAAAAAGAACGCACGTCATATTAAGAAGAAATTTGTTAGTACATAAGTGCCCCATGGGAGAAATATTACAAAATTCTTAATGTAAAAAGACATTGCACATCCTCTTTGGTGCGATGTAAGTGTTGAGAGTTTCCTCTTCATGAAGTCGGCAAGTAAGCTCCAAAACCTTCTTCTCGCTGGCATAGAAGTTGGCTTCAAAAGTATCCCATTCTTCCTTGAGTTGGATCCAACTCTTTTGCATTTCTTCCCGTGATGTTGGCATGCCAGGATGTAGGATGGTGTATGGAACCTCTCCTTCCATAACAGGCTCTTTGATCAAGGGGAGAATGTGAGGGTATGGCATCATAAGATTCTGGGAGCGGGTTCATACCCACTTGAGGTAAGGCTCAAGGGGGATGGAATTCTTGTGCCCCAGTGTCTTACTATCCACCTTGTTAGGCATCCTCCAAGCTCTGATGAACCTTTGTCGAAGTCCTTGCGCATCGTTGTCGAAGTTAAAAACTAGGTCCGGAATCAGCATGTCATGAGGGCCATCCCTCCGAGCATATCCAAATTATCTCAAAGCTAGACAGAGGTTATAGGTGATGCCTCCCCTAATGCCAAGTAGTGGGACATTAGGGAATTCCCCACAATGATCAATGATGATGACATTTTCTCTGGACCGAGAACACCAATGTACATCAGAATGTGTGAGGGTCATCAATCGTTGTGACCACCTTAAACCCTGCTCATTCTTCAAAACTGATTGTGGAAGGTGAGAAATAAACCACCTTGCTAGGAGAGGAGTACAACACATGAGAACACCTCTTTTCCTCATTGTTCGTGTGTAAAATGAGTGTAGGATGTCCCCAAGCAATGTGGGTATAGGATTCCTGGATATGAAAATCTTGACAGCATTCACATCTATAAGTTGGTCAGGGTTTGGGAACAAGACCAACCCCTAGATAAGGAGTTCCACAATTTCTTCAAAGGCTTGTAGATCAAGAGAATTCCAGCAGTCTTGTGCCTTCTCGAACAGAAACTTTGCCAAGAAGCCCTTGACACCACTTTTGGTTTCCCAATCCCCCTTGATGTCAGATGGTTGCAAGTGTAATGCTTGAGCAACATCTTCAGGCTTTGGTTCTTTTTCCGTACCGTTTTAGGGTAGTTGATTAAGAATAGGAATTCTCAAGAGTTGAGAAAATTCCTCCAAAGTAGGCACTAACTGGTAATCAGGAAATGTGAAACAGTGGTATAGGGGGTCAAAGAACTGGAAGAGAACTTTCACCATGTCTTCTTCAATGTTGGTGTTGACCAAGTTGAGGAGTCTACCATGTCTTTCACTGAAGAGAGAATTTTATGGAATCCTGGAAGTAAGCTCCTTGAGTTGAGGAGGGATTCTCATAAGGTTGACTTGAATTGTTTTCCTGCGAAGAGATTCCATGACCTACAAAACAAGAACAAAGATGAAGATCCAAACCCTTGAAATGATTAGTGGATGTATATGATGCTTTATGATGTTTATGATGTATGCACAAGCACATGTACAAGCAAGTCACACAAAACCCTAGTTTCAGGCATGCATGAGGTTTCATAGGTAAATACCCTCTTGAGTTTAGTTGGCTCAAACTTGTCCAATAAATAGTAACCGGGTTCTAAGGAGCTCAATATCATTGGATTGTTTTCTATGTTCATTGTTTTGGTTTAGCCACTTAACTAGCGACCAAAATATTCCAAGAAAACAACCCTCAATGAGTGTAGTATCGAGTATCTACCAACTTCGGATTGCACCAAAGCCGGTCATCTCACTACCCCTAATAAAGGCCAAGATGGTCAAGTAAGGTTCTAAGAGTTCATTAGTGCTTCATGACATCACTCAGCGGCCCCGTATTCTCTTTGATTGACTCAAAGGCTACCGGTACTCACAAATATTTCGCACTAATATAGCTATTGCTTCAACCATGTCGGTATACCCCGCACAGTTTCCACAACATATTGCTATTTGCCTATGAATGTTTCCCAAATCCGGGTGGAGGACTTCAAGCCCAAACAAGAAAACCAAATGTAAAGCAATCAAAGCAAATAATATAATCATGCAAAGGGTGATCTAAGCCCTAAGGTTACTCCACTTTTAAAAATCATCCCCAGCAAAGTCGCCAGTTTTGTGATACGGTGGGAGAACTGACTTGGGATTTTGCATTTGTGTTCGCAAATGTTTCAGTTTAGCAAGAGTCGCCACCGACTTTTTATTTTATCCTAAGGAAAGGTCAAAAAGCACAGGAAAGACCTTTGAGATGTTTTCTTGGGTTCGGGGAGTATATTATAGAAAGGGAAGGTATTAGCACCCTTTCTATCCATGGTTATCCATGGACTCTTAGTTACTTACTTAGATCACTTGCTTTGCTTTTCAATTGTTTGAAATGGTGCTTTTCAATTGTTTGAAATGGTGCTTTGTGTGTGGTTTTGAAAGATGTTTTGAAAAGAGGCCACTGTTGTGGCAACCTTTGTAATGATTCTTGTTTGAATGTATACAAAGGTGTTTTTGTCTTTTGAAAAGTTTTCAATGTTTGAAAGTAGGGTTTTGAAATTGTATTGTGAAGTGTGTTTTGAAGATATCAAGGATGATTTTGCAAGTTTTGATCAAGTAACTAAGAGCTATCTATCCTATTTTACTCAAAGATTTTTCTTATGTTTTTTAACCCTTTTAACAGTGTTGTTTCACCATTGTATTTAGTGAACAACCTTGTGTTAGGATGTTAACGGGACAGGCGCGGGTCATCGTATAGACCATGATAGCAATAGTGTCAAGTATTTTTGGCAATTTTTCTTAAGGGACTTGATCATTTTGTTTAGGCAACTCAGATAGCGTCATCGAGGGACTATGATCTTTTTGTTTTTTTTTGTTTTACCAAAGTACTTGACATGCAATCATGGCCCATTTTTGAAGGCAACAAGTGGATTGAAACCCTAGGGGTGCAAGTGTGCATTGTGTTTGTTTTTCATGCATGTTTATCTTGGATTAGGTCAAGCTAGTTGTTGATTTTATTTGCATACAAACCCTAAGTCTAAGCATGGCATAATTGGAAGCTTTTAAATGTGCGAAAATTTAAATGCTACACTATTACAACATGATATAGGGAGGGGGTACAAGTTTGAATTGGGGGTATTTTATAAGAAATTAAATTCTAAGTTATTACAACCAAATTGAATGTACAAGGCATAATATAATATTTAAATAAATACAATTAAATAAATACCAAATAAAATGTATTATGCAAAAAAAGATTTTTATGTATGTAAAAAGTATTTTTCAATGTGAAGTAAAAATAATAAAATAAAAAAGAAAGCCAATTTTAATTATTTTGTTATTTAGGGCAAAAACCCTAATTCTTAATAAATAGTATTATTTATTAATTATATACAATAATATATTAATTTATACAAAAAATAAAAGTATATTGTAAAAAAGATATTTTTAGTGTAAAATATTAATAAAAATGAAAATGTATTCCTTTTTTATATTTTTGTCCTAATTATTTAATTACATAAAAAAAAAAAAAATATATATATATATATATATATATATATATATATATATATATATATATATATATATATATATATATATATATATATATATATATATATATATATATATATATATATATATATATATATATATATATATATATATATATATATATATATATATATATATATATATATATATATATATATATATATATATATATATATATATATATATATATATATATATATATATATATATATATATATATATATATATATATATATATATATATATATATATATATATATATATATATATATATATATATATATATATATATATATATATATATATATATATATATATATATATATATATATATATATATATATATATATATATATATATATATATATATATATATATATATATATATATATATATATATATATATATATATATATATATATATATATATATATATATATATATATATATATATATATATATATTATATATATATTAAACATATTAAATATATAAAAATAAAAATTAATTATTTACAAAAATGTGTATATTTCAAGAAAATATTTTCAAGTGTGTATAAAAATAATAAATAAATATAAGCATATTTTTTCATTATTTTTAGGTTTTGATAAAAAGAATATAAAGCAAATAAACATTTTTATACTAGTAATAATTAAAATAAATTTCAAATAAATACAAAAATTTATAAAAATAAATTTTTTAAGTATTTTTATGTTAGAAAATAAAATATCAAAATAAAAAATGAAATAAAATGCAAAAATGACCAATGTACAAATAAATGGGCCAGAGGGGTGTAAACTGAAAATGCATGTGTAAAGAGTAAAAACAACCAGGCCCAACCCAGTCAGACTTCATCTTCTTCCTCTTGTTCACAAAATGCGCGTTCTGTACATCAATGGCTATCTCCTGATTCTTTGATTTTTTGACAAAACTCATAACATGAAACTTGTAGAGCATCAAACAACGAATTCAACCATATAAAAAACTTAAGCTAACTCTCAAAGACCAGAGAGAATTTCTCTGGCCCTAATTCTTAACCTAGTTTTTTTCAGAAAGTTCATGGGTGAAATTCTCCTAGCACGATTAATGTAAATGAAAACTAAGCATATGTATGGCTTCAGGGCTATGAGTACAACATATTTCATTCACAAACCTAAGCCTAACTAGTCCTAAATAGAGAGATAGAAGTCCATGAAATACCTGTTTCAGTTGACTTCGAGTTGGCCAATGCAGCAACTTTCAAGGGTTCTTGAACTTCTTTCGAGCTTGCTTGAAGTCCAAGGAAGCTTTCTCAATGCTTACTTTGTTTTGGAATGGCTTGTATCGTTCCACAGAACTCAACCTGCAAAGCTTTGAAACAAAAATGGCAATGTGTGTTAATGGTGTTACAGCTAGCAATGGAGGCCTGGGATAGTTCAGGTGAGTTGAGTGGAAGGTATTGGAACAAATTTGAGGCAAAACGCACGAGGGAGAATGGAGATGGAGATGGTTCTGCAGGGCTTGCCCTATTTTGCAGAAAAATAGTGATTCTGTGTACAAGGGAGTTTGAGAGGCAAAGGAGTCGTGTTTCTGGCTCGTTGGGAGGTATGAAACTTGTTTACAATGTTTGTGTAAGTTGGTTTTTACAGATGTGAGAGATGGCTTATATTTTGCAAGTTTCTTCTACTTGAATCAAGAGTGTGTATGTTCTCTATGCAAACCTGTACAAGCCCTCTATTATGCTGCACACTTTTCCCTTGGTTCTTGGAATTGGTAGATTGAATCTTGCTTCAGGGATCTGGCCCCATGCCTCAAGGATTTTGTTTTGACATAAAGTGCAACTTTACAAAAATGGCATTTTACCTTTTTCCAAATAGGGATTAGTCTTGTATGCAATGTCCAAATGAACAAGATAATACCTTAGATCAATGGTTATGCATTAAATTATGGAGTATAAACTGGTTTTGAGGCCTGCAAGCTAGTACCAAGCATGCTTATTTGAAAATACAAGTTTGTATGAACATGTATTGGTCATGGACAAAAGTGAGTTTTTGCCAACTTCAAGCATTCGATTCTCTCTAACCACAAGGGTGTTTGAGGAGTTCTTGGACAATTTGGAAAGCTTGGAACATGTACTATAATCCATCTTTGAAATGCAACTTGAAACTCCAAGTGGAACTATGTGAAAAATGGCCAAGAAGATGGGTCAAAATCCTGCCTAAACTAGGGCAAAATTTCTCTAAGTTAAAAGTTTTAGGTACCCTTGTTCCAAAAATCATAACTTAAGATACAAGCTTCTTTTGATAAAGCTTTGTGATTAAAAGTTGTAAACTTTGTGATGGACTACAACTTTCATGTTGCAAGTTTTGTTTGAATCTATTTGCATCTTGGTGAAAAAATGGGACAAAGTTAGGAAAAAATAAGAAAATTTCATAACTTAGAAAATTTCTAAGTTATGAAAATTTTCCATTTTAAACCCTAATTTGAATTTTTGGGTTTCTTGATGAACAAGTTTCATAATTTGACATGTCTTGATGAAAAATAACTCTTGGCACTTGATTTTGACCAAAAAGTCAAAGTTTGACTTTTCAGTGTACAGTCAAATTTTGATCAGTTGACTGAAAAATTCATCTGTCAATCCTATGCATTTGAGATCTTTTGAACTTGTTGAATGGGTCAAGACAATGTCATTGAGTTCTTGAGTCCATGTGTGAGCTTGATTTGCCATTGGTTAGGTCAAACAGTCAAAAATTGCCTTTGTGCAGTCAAAACCCTAAAAATGATCCTTTTGCCCTTTTGGTGATCTGATCAAATTTCTTGTGGAATTGTGATCCAAACTTGATCTAATGGTTCATATGAGTTCATAATGTTGATGTGGGTCAAAATTCATGAGTTTTGACTGTCAATTGGCCACAGTTGACTTTTTCCCCAATACAGCTGATTTCTAGGTCAACTGTCCAATTGACTGGGCAAAAATTTGAATCAAGGCTTGAAACTTGGTATGGAAAAACTTGTGAGTCCAACATGAAGTATTAAAGTCACTTTGGGCATTTTAGGTCAAAACATCCCTGTGCAAACTCAAACCCTAAATTAGGTCAACAGTGCAAGGAGGTGTCTTGAGCAGAGCAAACCCTAGCTTGATCTTGAGTTCCAAGAGTCTTGTGATGAGAAATGTTGATGAAATGAGAGGGAAAATTTTGGGGTACAACAAATGCTATTGAAGACTCTGAGGATAAATGCGACTTTGGCGAATGGATCTACCCAGCTGCGGTGAAGGACTCGACAACTGGCATGCAAAGGATTTCATTCCCATCTCCTTCAACGAGGAGTAATGACTATTTACTGTTTTGTCAATTCAAGAACTTTTGTCTGTAATTTAATTCAAACAATGACTTTAATCAATGTGTCTTACCCGGGGCATCATGGTCCATTTGTTAAGGGTTTGTTCATTTTCATGTGCCATATGATCATTCAATGAAAAACGTTGGACCTTTTGCATTCAAATTTTTCACTCATTGTCTTTCTTTTCTTATTTGCATTTTCAAAATAGCTATGTATCTTACACACACACACACACTTGCAGATCCTCATCCACTACGGACCTCATTGCCAACGACTCTGTTATTGCCATTTATGACTTTGAACATCCAATAAACCAAGCCGAAGATGAAGGTGTAGAAGATTATGAAATACCAGGGGGACTAGCCAGACTTCTTATGCAAGAGGAAAAATCCATTCAACCTCATGAGGAGCCAGTTGAAGTGATCAACCTAGGTACTAAGGAAGTCAAGAAAGAAGTCAAGATCGGCACTAACTTAGAAGATGGTGTCAAAGACAGATTGGTCAAGATGTTACACGACTATGTTGAGGTGTTTGCTTGGTCATATAAAGATATATCGGGATGGATACTGACATTGTGGTTCATCGTCTACCAACAAAATAAGATTGCTCTCCAGTCAAGAAAAAGGTTCGTTGTATGCGGTCTAGCATGTCTGAAAAGATAAAAGTTAAGGTAATGAAGCAATTCAATGCAGGTTTCTTGGTTGTGACATCATATCCTCAATGGGTTGCGAACGTGGTCCCTATACTAAAGAAAGATGGAAAAGTCCTTATGTGCATAGACTACAGGGATTTGAATATGGCAATCCCCAAAGACGATTTCCCACTACCGCATATTGACGTCTTGGTCGACAACGCAGCTCAACATAAAGTCTTCTCTTTCATGGATGGTTTCTCTGGCTACAATCAAATCAAGATGGCTCCCGAAGATATGGAGAAGACCACCTTTGTCACATAATGGGGTACCTTTTGTTAGAAGGTCATGCCGTTCAGTTTAAAGAATGCAGGAGCAACTTATCAACGAGCTATTGTAGCCTTATTTCATGATATGATCCATCATGAAATAGAGGTCTATGTGGATGATATGATTGCAAGATCGCAGACTGAAGAAGAACACCTTGATCACTTACACAAGCTATTTGAAAGGCTGAAAAAGTACAAGTTGAGGCTGAATCCCAACAAGTGTACCTTTGGGGTAAGGTCTGGAAAACTCCTAGGGTTTGTCGTCAGTAGTAAAGTTATTGAGGTCGACCCTGCGAAGGTCAAAGATATCCAAGAAATGCCAGCTCCTCGTACTGAGAAGGAGGTCAGAGGTTTCTTGGGTCGACTTAACTACATTGCTCGATTCATATCTCACCTAACTGCTACTTGTGAGCCAATCTTAAAACTCTTGAAGAATGATCAAGTAGTCAAATGGAACGACGAATTCCAAGTAGCCTTTGACAAGATCAAGGAATATCTACAAGAACCTCCTATTCTGATGCCTCCAATTGAAGGAAGACCTCTGATTATGTACTTGACTGTATTAGAGAATTCAATAGGGTGCGTGTTGGGCCAACATTATGAGTCTGGCCGAAAAGAGCATGCAATATACTACTTGAGCAAAAAGTTTACCGAATGTGAAACCAGATATTCACTGCTCGAGAAAACTTGTTGCACTCTGGCATGGGCTACTCGCCAGCTAAGATAGTATATGTTGACTCACACCACCTTGTTGATTTCTAAGATGGATCCTATCAAGTATATTTTCGAGAAGCCAGATCTCTCTAGACGAATAGCTAGATGGAAAATGATTCTGACCAAATATGATATCCAGTAGACTACACAAAAGGCAGTCAAAGGAAGTGTATTAGCAGATCATTTGGCCTATCAAGCTATTGACGACTACCAATCTATGAACTTTAAATTCTCGAATGAGAATATCATGCTAGTAACTGATTGCGAAAAGCCTAGACCGTATGACGGACCTGAATAAGGATCCCGATGGACTATGGTTTTTGATGGGTGTTGTACCCCAAAATTTTCCCTCCCATATTTCTCAAAACATTTCAAGAAAGATCCTCAAGTTGCTCAAGGAAGTCCAAGGGTTGACCAGACAAACTCTCTCCTAAGGCATTCTACCTCAAATTAGGGTTTCATGTTGCATCAAGATACTTGATTCCAAGGGATCCCAAATTCTCACCATTGTCCTAATATGTTCTCAAGATCATCCATGTCAATTTTCAAGCCTTGCAGAGGAAATTTGCTCAATCAATTGGTCAAAGGCCTGAAAATCGACTATGCTAGGGCAAAAGTCAACTGTGGCCCACATACAGTCAAACCTCAATATTTTTGGTCAAAATACTCATTTTTAAGTATTATTCATCATTTTATCAAGGGTTGATCATGATTCCTTAAGGATTGCTCACAATTCATCAAAACTCAAAAGTTGCTAAATTAGGGTTTTGCAGGAAAAGTCAACTCAAATTTGACCAAGCATAACTTTCTCATACTTTATGAGAAATGACCCATACAAAGCTCATTTTTAAGAGGATGAAATTCTATACAATTCATCTTCAGCTCCCAAGTTCAAAATATGTACTCACAAGAAGTTATGAATTTGGACATTATAGGTCATTTTGAAAAGTCAACAAAAACACTTTTTTTGTCAAAGCTTCATACATAAACATGGAAGGCTCAATTGATTTGAGACCAAACGGGTTGCTTAGAGGACATCTTGATCTTTCTAAAAAGTCCAAGAACACCTTCATAGAGTCAAAATTGAAGAAGTTATGCATTGGTGAAGTTGACATTTTTTGCAAAATTGTCAAAAGTCAAAAGTGCCTCAAATTGCAATTTTTGTCAAATGGGCCCAACTTTTTGTACTTGGCTTAAGTTTGTAACATGGTCCACGAGCCCTAACTCTTCCCACTTGCCTTTATTTTATTTTTACCATTTATTTTGATTTTTTATTTCAATTAAATCAATTTAAATCAAAACAAATCATGGAAATATCAAAAGCATTTAAGTCTTAAGATTTGATGCATGTTTCAGGTCCCTTATACATCTAGAGAGTGAATCAACTCGTGTAAGGCATGGGTGTGCATAAAAAGATTGGTTTTGGCCTATTTTTAGAAACATTTTGATGAAGATCAAATCATTATCAAAGACCATAATTGCCAAATATTGAGAACATATTTGCAACCCTAATTCGTTCCTTGGTATATAGTGGACAACTGCAGATCAAAAACACAAGGTTTGGAGGCGTGGAGAGGAAGAACCAAACTTGAAAAAGCTCAAAGAAAGTGGTGATCTGACTTGATACTTCCAAGCATTTTCAAGACTCCCAAGTCATCCCATTCGCTTCCTGGGAGTGCAAGGATCCTATACCAATCAGAAACAAGCGTTCTAGTGCCCAGAATCCGGTTCCACGACCCCACAGTTTGCCCTTATTTCCAAAATCGAATCTCTTTATTCTTGCATCTTTATTATGTTTCAATAGCATATTTGTAATCCTGATCATGTTTGCAAGCTCATGGTAACCATTAATTGCATTTTCGCTAACTGTATAGGAATCCACCATTGTTAGGGTTTTGTTTTGTGTTTTGGGGTTTTCCTGTACAGGCAAAATTGGTCCACAAGAAGGGCATCATGATGCCCAACAGGCCAAGGTGATTTGATCTATAGCATTGGATTCCATTTATCGTGCTTGTGGATGATTTTAAAAAAAAGGTTGGCTTATACCTACGCTTCTGGTCCGTAGGTAAAAGTCCTTGGATCTTTAGCAACAGAGAGAGGTTGGGGACGATGACGTGGCAACCCTTGATTGCTTCGTTTGAATTTTCACGCAAATAATTTTTTATTTTGTTTGTTTTCAATATATTGATTATTTGTTCTTTTATGTACAACAAACACGTCCAGCTCAATTGGCATTGAGGCAGTGGAAAAGGCCATAGGACCTGGGTTCGAATCCCAGGTCCCCCCCATATATTTCATGTTATTTTTCATTACATGATCAGGCACATGCACAAGCGTGAAGTCCACCATACACCCTCAAGGATCAACCAACCAGATGTCCAACCAATCCAATCCAGCGCTTGGCATGGGGAGATCCATGATACGCCCTAGTCAAACATGCAGCACTGAATCCATGGAGGTCAACGTGGACCCTTGCTTTTGGGCCCAGAAGCTACTATTCACACCCCTCCAAATTACTTACAAACATGCCCATTTTCTTTTTCTTTTCTTTTATATTTTCTTTATTTGATTTATTTAATTATTTTTACTAACACAAAATTAATTCTTTTTTATCAAAAAATCATAAAATCAATTTTCGCCCAAATTAGATTTAGGTTTATTTTTTATCAAAAATTAATTTAATTAGTTTATTTAATTTATTAGGTAACTTTAATTCTTTTTATAAATAAATTAAAATCAATTAGAAGAATTAGGGTTTTTTGTCTAATTTAATTTTTATTTCTCTTTTCTTAAAAAAATCACAAAATACAAAAATAGGTCAAATTTAATAATTTTCTTAATTTAAATTAATTAGTAATTAGGCTTGTATTTATTTAATTAAAAATATTATTTTCTTAAAATAATAAAAAACAACCAAAAAAATGATATTTTCTTTTAATTAGGTTAGACGGGTCAAAACCCTAACTTTTCTCGTTCTTAATTCCTCGCGCGCGTTTATTTATTTTTCACAATATTGATGTAATTGCTCATGGGATGTAATAGATTAATTAGGACTTTTTCGTTTATTTATCGTTTTTGCGGGTTTTTTTGGCTATGTAATTAATACCCGAAGCCTTGTAATAGCGTAGCTTTATTTTCTCGCACTTTAGCTCTTGCAAATATTAAACTGTTAGATGTATGATATTAAGGTTGCATGACAAGAATGTATGTTAAATTTAAAATGGTTAGCAAACCCTAAATGTGCAAAGATAATAACTTGAAACTGAATCACTCGCACATGCGCACTCCTAGGGTATACTCCCACTTCGGTTGCCTTCGGTAAACGATCATTAAGTATAGGGTATTTTAGTGGTCGCTCTCTTGTCTAAATAAAAGATCAAAGTCCCGTTCGAAAATATTGCCTCGGAAAGGTTGCCTCAGATATGTTGCCTCGAATATTGATCTTAAGACATTAGGGTTATTACTAAGACGTCCTAACATTGCTTTAGTGATCATACGTCCCTTTTGAATTGACCCTTAAAACTCCAACGACGGTGCTACCTACTCACTAAGAGTGGGATAGCACTGTCTAAAGGAAACAAGAACAGAAACATTCTCTTTTTTCGAATAGGTAGATGCTAGTAGGTACTTGCTCAAAAACAAACAAATCTTTTTCACACCAAACACTTTTTCAAACAAAGTTTTCAAAAAACACCTTGTAACACTCTTGAAGACAGAAGCAAGGGTTAAACCGAAGTAAAACAAAAACTTTTTTTCAAATCAAACACACACAAGCAATTTTGAAAATGATGAGCAAGTACCTAAGAGCCCGTGGAAAACCACGGATAGAAAGGGTGCTAATACCTTCCCTTTCTATAATCTACCCCTCGTACTCGAAATCTCGAAAAAAGGAATTTTTCTGTGCTTTTGTCCTTTCCAGTTGGATAAAATAAAAGTCGGTGGCGACTCTTGCTTACCGCGAAATTTTGCAAACACAAACGCAAAATGTAAACCAGCATTTAAACAGTCTGGTTCTGGCCATCGTATCACAGAACTGGTGACTCTGCTGGGGATATAATAAGTGGGGTATACCTTAGGATTAGTTCATCATATTTGCTTCTATTGTTTGATTTAATTGCTTTACCTTTGAGGGCTTTGTATTGGGAGTTACTATAGATCCTAACCCAGATCTGGGGGACACCTTTTAAGTAAGTAGCAATAAATTGTGAGGGAACTGTACGGCATAGACCGATACGGTTGAAGCAGTAGCTACATTGATGTGGCACATTGGTTGGTACCGGTATCCCTTGTGGAGAAACGAGGAGAATATGGAGCTGCTATATGGGTCGTTAAGCATCAACTGACCTTAGAACCTATAATTGACCAACTTGGCCATAGGAAGTAGTGAGATAGTCGGTCTCGGTGTAAAGATGGGAACTGGTTGATACTCAATGCTACACTCATTGAGACCATACTCTCGAGATGGTTCCGGCTGCAAGAAAAGATTGTGTGAGCTGAAACCATGACCGATGGAGGATGGTCAATGATATTGAGAACCTCTAGAACCCGGTTACTATTATTAGGACAGGTTGAAACCAACTGAACTTCAAGAGGGTAATACCTAAACCTCATGCAAGCCTGAAACTTAAGGGTTATCATGTGACTTGTCTGCCTTTACCATGTCTGCTATCTGCTATACCTATTGTGTGTTTTATCATGACATCATGCATCATAACATAGCATGCATACTTCATTAGACTAATAATTTCAAAGACCGAGGAGATTTATCTTTGTTCTGTTTTACAGATTATGGCTTCCATGCGCAGAAACACCATTCGAGTTAACTTTGTGCAAATACGTGCTCAACTCAAAGATTTAGCCTCGAGAGTTTCTGATACTTCTTAATTCATTAGAAGACATGGTTAGCTTGTTAGTTTGGTTACCTCCAGGTTTGATTAGCAAATGATGAGTGTGCTTTTCCAGTTCTTCGATCCAGTGCATCATTGTTTCACCTTCCCGGATTATCAGCTAGTTCCCACTTTGGAAGAGTTTTCTCATTTGTTGGGTATATCCATCCTTGAGCAGATGCCTTTCACGGGTTTGGAAGAGACTCCTAGGCCAGAAGACATTGCTTCAGCTTTACACTTGAAAAAGGCTGATGTAGTGTCTAATTGAGAGACACGAAGCAGGGTTAAAGGTTTCTTAGCCAAGTTTCTAATGGATCAAGCTCAACTATTCTGGGACAACTTGGACTTCCAGGCTTTCGAAGACATCTTGGCTCTCCTTATCTACAGCTTGGTTCTTTTCCCGAATCCATATTCCTTCATAGATGTGAACGCATTTAAGATCTTCTTGTCTCGCAATCCTGTACCTACCCTCTTGGGTGATATTTTGCATGCTCTCTACATTCGTACGGCGCGTAGAAGAGGGACCCTCATGTGTTGCATGTCGCTGTTGGAAAGGTGGTTTATTTTGCACCTCCCCAAGTCCGTGCTGAAAAATGAAGAAGGTTTAGGATGGTCTTACAAGATAATATCCCTTGCCCATACAGACATTCTTTGGAGTTCTAAGGATATGGAGGGTGTTGTTGTCATTGACCGATGTGGAGAATACCCAAATGTCCCATTGCTTAGAATTAAAGGGGGAATAACTTACAGTCCTTGTTTGGATTTACGATAGTTTGGTCGCGCTCAGAGAAACGGTCCTCATGAGCTACTCCTTACAGATATTGTCTTTGACTACAAAGAGGACGTTGAAGAGCATCGGCGAAGGTTTATACGAGCTTGGGGCATGGTGAACAGGTCTGACCCTCAAGAGCTAGGACCAAAGACTTCTCTCCCTATGTAACCTTACCTCCAGTGGGTCCAAGCCCGGGCTCAGAAGCTTGGGATGCCTTATGAAGCTGTGTTGCCAGTGATTGTGGAGCATACTAATGAAGAAGGTGTTCCTTATACAATCCTTTATCCCTACATGCCTACTGATCTTAGGGCATTGAAGAGATCTTGGATTCAGCTAAAAGAGGAGAGGGATACTTACAGGGAGAAGTATCATGAGCAAGAGAGGAAGATCTTAAGACTCACGAGGCAACTTGAGAATGAAAGGACGATCAATGACTACGTCAACACGAAGGGAAAACATCCATGGAATTTCTGATTTTTGTTTCTTTTTCTAGTTTAGATTTGTTTTCAGTCTATTTATTTTGTAACACCTTAAAGGCATTGTTAAAAATTCTTACAAGTTTAATCTAATAAAGTTTGTTTATTTCTTGGTTTGCAAATTTAAATCCCCCAAAGTCTTTGAAATCATTTCATACGCATTCCATTATCATGCACCTCATTACAGGTATAATTACATGTTTCTCATCTTCTTTGCTGTTTATTTCAGCACAGAATGTCTTCTGAAATACCTACCGATCAAGCTATCAAAGCTCTTCAAGCACAAAATGCTCAATTCAAAGAGATGTTCTTGAACCTGGCTAAAGGACAACAGGATTTGAAGACTCTCATCCTGAAGGAGAAGAAGAAGAAGAAGAAGAAGAAGAAGAAGAAGGTGGTTCTGCTGAATATGGGTCACAGATTTGGGAATAGGTTGCGACAGGAAGCTGATTTGTCTCATTCATCTAAAGGAGGAGAGAATCAGGAGGAAGAAAAGGGGCCTAGTCCTGTAGTCTCTGATAATGACACTGATTTTGATAAAGAATAGTATCCTCCTGTTGAGGATAGGTACAAGCAACTTGAAGACCGTCTGAGTGCTATGGAGATTCAGAAGATACCTGGTTTGGACTTCGGAGATCTGGGACTAGCATCTGGGGTGGTGATCCCTCACAAGTTTAATGCTCCTGTTTTTGCTAAGTACGACGGAGTATCCTATCCAAAACTCCATCTCTGCTCGTACGTCAGAAAAATTCAGCCCCACACTACTGATAGAAATCCGTGGGTTCATTTCTTTCAAGATAGTCTGTCAGGGACTCAGCTTGAATGGTTTTATCAATTGGAGAGAGCTAATGTCCGCAACTGGGAGGACCTTGCCGCTGCTTTTTACAAGCAATACCAGTATAACACCGACCTTTCTCCCACACGTACTCAGCTTCAGGGTATGTCTATGGATGCAGGTGAAGGCTTTAAGGACTATGCTCAGAAGTGGAGAGATCTGGCTGGAAGAGTCCAACCCCCTCTGTCTGATAGGGAGTTGGTGGATATGTTTCTTGGGACTTTGTCTGGTCCATTTTTCAATCATTTGATCGGTAGTTCATCATCTGGGTTTATTAAATTAATTTTGACTGGGGAGAGAGTAGAAGCTGGTATTAGAAGTGGCAAGATACAGAAAGGTGCTTCATCAAGTACAGAAAAGAAGCCTTTCAGGAAAGAAGCTGGTGCAGTTTACAGCTCGAGGAGCCTAAACCGACATGAATGCCGCCAAGCAGTGAATGTGGTAGTAATACCAAGACCCACTGTTGCCCCACAACACAACAATCAGCAAAGAGTAGAGAGACCGCAAAGACAGTATACTCGGCTCAGTATGACCTTATCTCAAATTTTACTGCAATTGTTAAAGACCAACCTGGTGACTCTGAGGGAAGCCCCAAAGAATCCCAATACCACATCTCTGCTGCGCTTATCACTCCGATGGCCCAGGGCATGATACAAACAAATGCTGGGCCTTGAGGAATAAGGTGCAAGATTTGATTGAAGCTAAAGAAATCGAGTTTGACGCTCCGGAAAAGCCTAACGTCATGACTGCTCATATGCCCAAACATGGTCATTGAGTAAATTTTGTGGACGATGATTTATTTGTGACCTTTGTGGAAGACATTTCTACTCTGTTGTTGACAGTGAAGAATAATCTATTGTTGGCCGGTTTATTTCCGGGTTGTGGCGAAGGTTGCCACCTATGTTCAATCCTGCCTGCTGGTTGCCATTTATTGAAATCAAGTGTTCAATGCCTGATGTATAACAAAGAGATCTTGTTCGAGAAAACTTTGATTCCGTTGATTCCTGTTGAAGATGTTTCCATCATAACCATTTCCGCCAATCCTTCCAAGGCTTCCTCGAGAAAGCCTGTTAGGATTACATCCATTCCAACAGTTGCCCCATTAATCATTACTATTCCTGGTCCTATCCCATACACTTCGGATAAGGCTGTCCCGTGGTACTATGGGGCCGATGTGTATTATCATGGGATCAAACAAGATTTTAAGGTTGAAGAAGCTGATACTGATGTAAGTAATATTGTCGGGGCTAGCAAGGTCACCCGAAGCGGAAGACTCTTTTCTCCCGAGATTTCCCCTCTGACTGTTCAAAAGCCTGTTGCTATTCCATCTGCCAGTACGTCAGCTAGTGTCCCAGTTCATATTCCAGTTATCCCCCCTGTCGCCGAGCCATCTGACACTCGGGGAAAAGAAGTCATAGGTGAGCCTTCCCGGATGGAGGCACCTAAGAAGATCATTGTAGAAACCTTTGGGCAGGAGATAGAGGAAATTCCGAAGATTATCAAGAAGAGCGACTACAATGTAGTCGAGCAGCTGGGGCAGACCCCATCGAAAATCTCCATGTTATCCTTGTTATTGTGTTCGGAAGCCCATGCGAAGGCTTTATTTTCTTTCCTCAAAACTGCGCATGTGCCGTAGGAAACCTCTGTTGATCAATTCAAAGACTGTGTAGCTAGTTTGACCGCTGACAACAGGTTGGGTTTCTCCGACGCAGATCTGACTGCTAAAGGAAGAAATCACAATGATGCCCTGCATGTCTCGATTGAGTGAAAGGGCACTACTCTGGCCTACATACTGGGGGATATTGGGTCCTCACTGAATGTTTTACCCAGGAAAGCATTAGACCGGCTGGACTGTGAAGGTTTGGTTCTGAAGCTGAGTAATATTGTGGTTAGGGCCTTTGACGGGTCAAAAAGGATGGTGCACGGGGAGGTGGATGCCCTGTTAAAGTTGGATCTCAGACTTTGGCATCTACATTCTATGTGATGGACATCCGACCATCCTATTCATGTTTGTTGGGTCGCCCGTGGATTCATAAGGCTGGGGCAGTGACTTCTACGCTCCATCAGATGCTGAAATATCCAGTAAAGGGGAAGATTGTTACAGTACGAGGAGAAGAGGAGTACATGGTGAGTCATCTTAATTCCTTTCGTTATGTGGAGATAGATGGAGAGTTCATCGAAACCCCGTGTCAGAACTTTGAAGAGGTCCCCCAGACTCTGGTGTCGACTAAAGTTGTTGTTGAAAAACCTCCAATGAAGATGGCTTCCCTCAAGGATGCCAGGGCTGTTATTGAAAAAGGTGGGTGTGTAAATTGGGGTCAACTCCCTGACTTCGCACACAAAACTGACAAGTTTGGTTTAGGATTTACTGCAGAGGCTCAAAGGGTTGTTCGGTGCCCGCGGATTGGAAGACATCCCCTGCACATCAGTAATCCAGGAGTGAATGTGATTGAAGACGATAAAGAAGAGTCAGAGTTCGACAGCTGGATTTACCCGACTACCGACGGTGGATTGAACAATTGGACGACAAAGGACTTCATACCCGTTTCTTTTATTACACAATAATAAACTTTTATTTTGAGATTTGTAACAGACAATTTGAAACTTTACAGCCCGGTGCCCTGCCCGAGGCACCTTGGTTTTGTTTGTGAGGGCTTATTATTTGTCATTTTCATATAACATCAATAAAGCATTGGACGTTTTCTTGCATTACAAATTTTGTGCTCCTTGTTTTTTTCTTTTTTATCTTGTACTTTATCAAAACAGCTATTGTCTTACACACACTCACATATCATAATGCAGATCCACATCCACTTTGGATCCCATTGGCAACGACTCTGCTACTGCCAGTTATGACTTTGAAAATCCGATCAACCAATCCGAGGACGAAGGTGAGGATGATTGTGAAGTGCCTGGGGAACTTGCTAGACTGTTACTACAGGAAGAGAGGGCCATACAGCCCCATGAAGAGCCAGTGGAATCAGTGGATTTGGGTACAGAAGAAGACAAGAAAGAGGTCAAGATAGGTGCAAATCTGGAGCCTAGCATCATGCAACGGTTGATACAGATGCTACGCGACTATGTTGAGATCTTCGCTTGGTCTTATGAGGATATGCTTGGGTTGTGTACTGACATTGTGGTTCACCGCTTGCCAACCAATGAAGACTATCCTCCAGTAAAGCAGAAAGTTTGCCGTATGCGCCCAGAGATGTCGGAGAAAATCAAAACTGAGGTCATGAAACAGTTTGATGCCGTTTTCTAGTTGTCACTTCTTACCCACAGTGGGTTGCCAACGTGGTTCTGGTGCCGAAGAAAGATGGTAAGTGTTGTACCCCAAAATTTTCCCTCCCATATTCTTCAAGATTTGCAAAGAGCATGCTTCAAAATCTCCCCAAGGGTTGCACAGTTCAAGGGCCTCCTAACAGTCAAAAACTAGGGTTTTGGTTCTGACAAAAAAGTTGAAGTTTCCAAGGGTCCAATCAAGTCCCACATGCCTACAAACATGGTCAAGCATCCATATGCCAAGTTTCAAGACTTACAGCACAAAATTGCACAGTCAAAAACCCTAATTGCTCAACAGTCAACTGTAGGGGCAAAATGGTCATTTGACAGTCAAAAGTTCAAATTTTTGGTCAACATCTTATTTTGAAGCCACAAACATCATTTGATCAATTCTTGATCATGATTTTCAAGGCATGGCTCAAAAAGTCTCAAGATGCAAAAGTTTCCATATTTGGACAGTTGAAAAAGTCAACTGTAACTTGACCAAGGCATAACTTCCACATGTTTTATCAGAAAAATTCCATCCAAAGCTCATTTTGAAGATAAAGACATTTCCCACAACTCCTCTTCACACTTCAAGTCCAAGAAATGCTCTCACAAAAAGTTATCAATCTCAACATTATAGGTGATTTTCAAAAGTCAACAAAAAGGGACTTTAAGTCAAAGACCATAACTTGAGATTGGTAAATCAAAATGATATGGGACCAAAGGCATTGGTTAAAGGACTTCAAGACCTTTCCAAAATGTCCAAGAACATGGTCAAAGCTTAAAAATTGAGCAATATATGCCTTGTGGAAGTTGGGAAATTTTTGGGAATTTTGAAAAGTCAACTTTACTTCAAATGCCTCAAAATTGCTAATGGGCCACAAATTCTTCCAAGAATCATCATCCAAAAGCTATGCACGACCCATGGACCCAAAGGGGAGTTATTTTCTTATTTTTAATTAATTAATTGAATATTTAATCTATTTAATTCATTTAATCAAAATTAATTATAAGAAAAATACTAAAATAAGGTTTTCAAATCTTTTTGTGCAGTATAATCTCTCATCAAGGCCTAAGGATTTCGTGCATGCCCAAAGAAGAAAGATTCCATGCAAATTGGCTAGGTTTCATGATAAAAAGATTGAAAAAGATTATGCAAAATCACAAAATTCAAAAGCATTGATTCCATGGATATTGGGCTTGTTTTGTTGACCTAAAACATTCACATATATGTACACATGATAACCCTAACGCACAAGACCTGAAAGCTGCGCCTCAAACCAAAGCATAACTTTGCATTTTTTCCAAATTTTCAAAAAACTGATTTCATAGCTAGGGTGAGTTTCAAGGCAAAAGAACGATTCCAAAGGCTTGCTGGGATAACTAGGAAGCTTTCTCAATCCCTTTCCACTCTTCTAACCTCAGGAATTGGTATATAGAAATCAAACTTTCTCAAACTTTTTGCATATTCGTGTCTCATGATTCATGCGTTGTTTTTAATTTCTAATGCTTGATTTGTACTAATCTAATCATTCTGAAGCTAACAGTGCTATTCAATTGAGTTTTTAAGACTTGTATGAGAATCCACCATGAACACGCATTAGGGTTTCAGAAGCTTAAAAAGAGGGCTTCATTCATATGGAAAAATTGAACCACAAGACCTGGACCATTAGACTCGTGACCTTCATACAAACTGATTCCATATATCGCGCTCAATTTATGAGCAACGATGTTCTATTCGCTATTTTCACATGCACCATTTAGTGGGGGTTTAAAACCCCCGCTATCCTTTCTTCTTTTTTTTCAGGCCAAAACGAAGAAGTGGAGAAGAAGATGAGTTGTAAGCGTGTGATTGGCATATTTGAAATTCAGCGCGTTTTTTATTTGGTTTCAGCATAATGTTTATTTGTTACATATATTAATTTTATCCTATTATACTAACGAATACGCGTGCATAGCTCAGTTGGTGGAAAGTGATGTCTGCAAGCCTTGGGACCTGGGTTCGATCCCCAGGTCCCCCATATTTCTTTCTATTTTTTTCTTGCAACGTGATTAGGTACCCAACATGTCCAGAAGTCCACCAAACATCCAGCGCTGGAGCTTGCCATGCGTCTCAGGAGATGAATCCAAGGGCCAACACAGGATCTCCACCATGCACCTTGGTCAGCAGATCCACACGCGTCCTTGAGAAGTCAACCAAAGGCTTGAATTCATTGGGCCTGATTGCTCAATTCACCTCCAAAATTGGGGTCAACACCCCCCATTGGTTTGTATTTTATTTTCTTTCTTTTTATTTTTTCTATTTATTTGTTTTATTTATTTTAGTTAATTCATCAAAATTAATTTTCATAAAATATAAAAAAATCAGAAAATCATAAAACCATAAAAAACATGCTTTGTTAATATTAATTAATATTATTTTGTAATTAAATTTGGCTAACTAATTTAGTTTTAATTTTAGGTTGAATTTTAATGTTTTTTTAATAAACTAAAAATTGTAGAATTAGGGTTTTAATACTTTTATTCTTTTTCTTTTCTTTTGCCATTATTAAGTATTAATTATTTTTTTAAATAAAATTGTCACGTAAATAATTAATGTAAATTAGGTTACAACTTAAACTTTTTTTTAACAAATTAAAAATAGTTTAGAATTAGGGTTTTTAATTCCATTAATTTTCTTAATTTCATAAAGTACAAAAAATATCAAAAAAATAAGTCTTTTTCCTTTATTTAATTTAATTAATTTCATAATTTCAATTTAATTTCTTTAAAAGGGTCCAACGCCCTCGCTTTCGATTATAATTTCGTTTCGCGCGCTTATTTTATTTCTTTTCTTATAAATTTCATGTAATTACCCCAAAGCCTTGTAATAGATTAATTAGGACATTTATCTTTCCGCATTTTTATTTCAAATCGGGTCTTGGATTAATTTGGCGATGTAGACCCGCGCCTTTGTAATAGCGTAGGACTTTTTAATTCCGCACCTTTTAACTGTTAATAACTTGCATGAAAGAATGAATGCCAAAAATAAAAAAACAAAGCGTAGATCACCAATGCATGAACAAGACAAATATAATTGAAAATGACACACAAATCACACACCACCCCTAGGGTACGTCTCACTGTTGCCTTGCCCCTCGAAAAGTGGTCGTCGAATAGAGGACGTCTTAGTAAGTCCTCATGTCCATGAACATGGCATGGGGGTAGCTTCTAAGGTGTCTTCCTATTGCTCTGGTGACCACAATGTCCCGAACCCTCGAATTGACCCGAACACCTCCAACGGTGGTGCTACCTACCTCTCAATGGTGGGATGGCATTACTTTAAGGACATTTACACAGACGAATTCCTTAGGGTAGGTAGACGACTCGTAGATACTTGCTCTAATCTCAAAACAAATCAAAAAAACTTCTTTTCACACCGACACTTTGCAAAAAGATTTCAAAAACAACTTTTCAAACACTCTTGAGGACTGATACAAGAGTCGAACTGAAACTTTCAAAGAAACTTTTTTAAACCCACAGTTGAAAAGAAAACAAACAATTTTGAAAACACAAATGAGCAAGTATCTAAGAGCCCATGGATAACCATGGATAGAAAGGGTGCTAACACCTTCCCTTTCTATAAATCTACCTCCCGAACCGAGAGCAATCTCTATAAGGAATATTTCCGTGCCTTTGTCCTTTCCATTTGGAGAAAATAAAAGACGGTGGCGACTCTTGCTTCCGCGACATTTCGCGAACCAACGTTAAACAGTCAGTTCCAGATCCACCGATCACAGAACTGGCGACTCTGCTGGGGATATACTTTAAAAGTGGAGTAACCTTAGGGCCTAGATCACCCTTTTGCATGACTAATTGTTTGCTTTGATTGCTTTACATTTTGGTTCTCTTGTTTGGGCTTGAAATCCTCCACCCGGATTTGGGGAAACATTCATAGATAGCAATACATTGTGGAAACTGTGCGGGGTATACCGACACGGTTGAAGCAATAGCTATATTAGTGCGACATATTTGTGAGTATCGGTAACCCTTGAGTTCAATCAAGGAGAGTACGGGGCCT
Source organism: Vicia faba (assembly GCA_948472305.1). NCBI lineage: Eukaryota > Viridiplantae > Streptophyta > Magnoliopsida > Fabales > Fabaceae > Vicia > Vicia faba. Next base: position 140,352,001 of record OX451737.1, on the reverse strand, counting down.
CCGCGTGGTGTCGTGAAGCATCAACTGACCTTAGGAACCTTAATTGAACTATCTTGGCCTCTTTAAGGTAGTGAGATAACTGACTTTGGTGCAGTCCGAGGTTGGTTGATACTCGATACTACACTGAATTGAGGGTTGTTTTCCTGGAATATTCCGGTCGCCAGTTCAGTGGCTAAATCGAAACGATGAACAATGAAAGCAATCCAGTGATATTGGGACCCTTAGAACCCGGTTACTTCTAATAGGACAGGTTGAGCCCACCAACTTCAAGAGGGTAATACCCAGACCCCATGCTGGCCTAAACTCTAAGGGCTTGTCTTGTGTGACTTGTGTGCCTTACATGTTTGCCTTTGTAAATAGTTGTGGTGTGTTTAATCATAGCATCATGACATCATCCAGCATCATATGCATTGACTAACCATTTCAGGGGTTCGAATCTTCATCTTTGTTCTTGTTTTGTAGGACATGGAAACTGTTCGCAGAAATACAATTCAAATCAGCCTTGTAAGGATCCCTCCTCAGCTTAAGGAGCTTATATCCAGGATTCCCGAGAGCTCTTCATTCAGTGAAAGACATGGAAGACTCATCAACTTGGTCAATACCAACATTGAGGAAGATATGATAGAGGTCCTGTTCCAGTTCTTTGACCCTCTGCATCATTGTTTCACTTTCCTGGATTATCAACTGGTGCCTACATTGGAAGAGTTCTCCCGGCTTCTGAAGATCCCTATCCTTGATCAACTACCCTACATGTTAGAACAAAGTTTGAATCTACTACCCTATATTTAAGTTTTGATGATAACAAAGTGAAAAGATATAGTATTTATAAGTTTCATGTATGAACTATCTGCTGCCTAAAATTATTATGTTCTGACTTGCAGATACTCTGATTGATATAAGCAAGATCACATCTATTCAGCATCAGAATTTGGTTTCAGACACCAGCATCAGAAGTTGCCATATCAGAATGACAGAATCAGATGATCAACTTACGTATATGCTAAAGCCTGATGAACAAGACTTCACTCAACACTCTGATAAAGAAACACAACAGTTCATCAGCAGCGAAGCAGAGTCAGAATGAGCCAAGCCAGAACTTGCATTAAGTAAGCAACGGTACTGTGCATTGAAAGCAAATTAATTCCAACGGCCTCATTCCAGACAAGATCTGCTCAATAAGGAAAGTTTGTTATTAGCATTGAATCAAGAATATTGCATCCAATGTTCATCATCCCAGTGCTATATAAACAAGACTTTGAAGATTGAAATGGCTAATGCTCTCCAAATCTCTACACGCACAAAAGCTAATCAAAATCTTCTTTCTCTCAGTTTTGCTAAACCACATTCTGATATTCTATCATTGTTTAGCAATCTAGTTTCTAAGATTCAATTTGTGTATACATCACAGTTGTGATACAGTTTTGTAGAAAACATTCACACACTTAGTTTTATCTCTTTGTAAGAAAGTGTTACCTTGACAAACCGGGTTGTGGTTTGGATCAAGAAGGCTTTAGCAGTTGTTAAAGCAGTCTGTAATATTCAGTTGAATATAGTGGATTAAGACCTCGTTGGAGAGAGGCGAAATCACCTTGACGGGTGGACTGGAGTAGTTTGAGATCAAACGAACCAGGATAAAAATATCTTGTTCATTGCATTAGATTTCAGTTTTACAATTCAACCCCCCCTTCTTGTGTTTTTCACCACTTCAATTGGCATCAGAGCGCCTGGTTCTGAGCTAAAACACTTAACCGTGTCAGTACAAGATCCAGCGTCAGAAAAACACAATGGCAGGAAACAATTCTCACATCAGCAATGACAATAATGAGGACAGAGACAGATTCAGCGGCAAACCTCCAGTCTTTGATGGAGAAAACTTTGATTACTGGAAAGACAGAACTGAAAGCTTCTTTCTGGCACATGATGTTGATCTGTGGGATATGGTGACAGATGGATACACGCACCCTGTGAATGCAAGCGGTCAGAAGATTGATAGAAAAACAATGTCTGATCAACAAAAGCGTGACTTCAAGAATCACCACAAAGCCAGAACCATCCTCCTCAGCGCCATCTCCTATACCGAGTATGAAAAGATCTCCAACAGAGACACAGCAAAGAATATTTTTGACTCACTCAGAATGACGCATGAGGGCAACGTTCAGGTCAAAGAAACAAAAGCTCTGGCGCTCATTCAGAAGTATGAGGCGTTCAAAATGGAAGAATCTGAATCCATTGAAACCATGTTCTCTAGATTCCAGATTCTGGTAGCTGGTCTCAAAGTTCTGGACAAAGGATACTCTACTGCTGACCATGTCAAGAAAATCATCAGAAGTTTACCCAAGCAGTGGAGACCTATGGTTACAGCTCTGAAGCTAGCTAAAGATCTCAATAAAATCACTCTGGAGGAACTTATCAGCTCCCTCAGAAGTCATGAGATAGAGCTAGAAGCTGATGAGCCTCAGAAGCAAGGTAAGCCTTTAGCATTAAAATCTAACAAAAAATTTGAGTCTAAAGTTTTGCAGGTAGTTGAAGAAACATCTGATGGATCCTCATCAGAAGAAGACGAACTCTCCCTCCTCTCCAGAAGAGTAAATCAACTGTGGAAGCAAAGACAAAGGAAGTTCAGGAATCCCAGAAGATCTGATCAGAACGAGTCTTCTTCCAGATACAGAAGGACAGATTCTTCCTCTGGATACAGAAGATCTGAAGGCTCCTCCAGTAGCAAAAAGCCAAACACCAAAGACATCATCTGCTATGAGTGCAATGAGCAAGGACACTATAAGAGTGACTGCCCAAAGCTTCAGAGGGAAAAGCCCAAAAAGAAGTTTGGAAGAGAGAAGAAGAAGAGTCTCATGGCTACATGGGATGACTCTGACTCGTCTGAAGCTGACTCAGAATCAGATGATGAGAGGGAAAACATAGCTCTCATGGCTAATATCTCAGAAGATAGTGAAGCTTCTGAATCAGACTCAAAATCAGACACTGAAGAGGTATTTCCTAACTTTGCTGTTAACTTTACAAAGGCTGAACTTGCTGAAAGCCTTAATGAGATTCTGGAACGGTATCAGCAAATTAGAGTTAAATTCAGAAACCTGAAAAGGAATCTTGAATCTGACTCTAATAAGACTGAGAGTCTCAAATTGGAAAATTCTGAGCTGAGAAATAAGATTTCAAAATTAGAAAACACTTTACAAAACTCTCAGAAGGAACCAATTTCTGAAACTCCCAGCAACGCTGATGAGATCATCAAGGAGTATGATCACAGTTTCCAGAAGTTCCTAGCTAAAAGCATAGATAGAAGCAGGATGGCTTCAATGATCTATGGAGTTAGCAGAAACGGCAGGAAAGGAATAGGATACCAAGGTAAGGTTCCTACACCAAAGAATGTCATGGACTTAACCATTAAACACACTCCTCTAAATTCACATTTTGTGTATGGTCACACACATGATATTAAATATACTAGCAGTAAGCACTCTGTGAAACCAAAATTCAACCAGAGTTTTGGTAAAACTAACAAATCAGGACCCAAGAAAATCTGGGTACCTAAGGATAAAATAATACATGTTGCAGATATCTTTAGCAGCAAGTCAGAAACACCAGTCATGGTACCTGGACTCTGGCTGCTCACGACACATGACGGGAAGAAGGCATATGTTCCAAAGCCTGGAACTTAAGCCTGGAGGCCACGTTGGCTTTGGAGGCAATCAGAGGGGAAAGATAATTGGCTCTGGAACTGTAGGTAATGGAAATCTTCCCTCTATTAATAATGTTCTGCTAGTAGATGGATTGATGCATAATCTGTTATCCATAAGTCAATTAAGTGATAACGGTTATGATATAATCTTTAATCAAAAATCATGTAAAGCTGTTAGTCAGAAAGATGGGACTATCCTGTTTAATGGTAAGAGGAAAAAACAACATTTACAAAATCAAACTTTCTGAACTAAAGAGTCAGAATGTAAAATGTCTTCTGTCTGTTAACAACGAGCAGTGGATCTGGCACAGAAGATTGGGGCATGTTAGTATGAGAAGAATATCTCAGATTAACAAACTCAATCTGGTCAGAGGACTTCCTAATTTGAAGTTCAATTCAGATGCTCTGTGTGAAGCATGTCAGAAAGGAAAATTTGCAAAATCTTCTTTTAAATCCAAAAATGTTGTTTCTACCTCTAAGCCATTAGAACTTCTGCACATTGACTTATTTGGACCAGTTAAAACTGCTTCAGTCAGTGGTAAGAAGTATGGGTTAGTAATCGTAGATGACTATAGCAGATGGACATGGGTAAAGTTCTTAAGACACAAGGACGAGTCACACTCTGTGTTTGTCACCTTCTGTAACCAAGTTCAGAATGAAAAGGATCTTAGAATCGTTAAAGTCAGAAGTGATCATGGTGGAGAATTTGAAAACAAAGATTTTGAGTCATTCTTTAATGACAGAGGCATTCTGCATGATTTCTCTTGTCCTAGAACTCCCCAACAAAATGGAGTTGTAGAACGAAAGAACAGAACATTGCAAGAAATGGCCAGAACCATGATCAATGAGACAAACGTTGCTAAGACCTTCTGGGCAGAGGCAATAAACACAGCGTGCTACATTCAGAATAGAATCTCAATAACACCTATTCTGGAAAAGACTCCATATGAATTGTGGAAGAACAGAAAGCCCAACATTTCATATTTTAATCCATTTGGATGTACTTGCTTTATATTAAATACAAAGAATTATTTGAACAAGTTTGACTCTAAAGCACAGAAGTGTATTATGTTAGGATACTCTGAACGCTCAAGAGGGTACAGAGTATACAATACAGAAACACAGATTATGGAAGAATCAATCAGTGTTCGTTTTGATGACAAGCTTGACTCTGAAAAGTCAAAGCAGAATGAAGTTTTTGCAGGTATAGAAATTGAATTTGCAGGTTCTGAAGACAAGTCATCAGAAGCTCTCAACACAGACATTCCTTCAACGTCTGAAAGGAGCACTGCTAGAAATCCTACAACAGCTGCTGATCAACCTCATAAGAGATTACCCAGAAGCAGCTTGGATCACCCAGAAGAGACTATCCTAGGAAGAAAGGAAGATCCAATCAGGACAAGAGCAAGCTTCAGAAACTCTGAAGAAACACTTATGGGACTTGTGTCTCTGATTGAACCTTCTTCTATTGATGAAGCACTTCTGGATAATGACTGGATTCTGGAAATGCAAGAAGAGCTGAATCAATTCACCAGAAACAACGTATGGGATCTCGTTCCCAGACCAAAAGGATTCAACGTCATTGGAACAAGATGGGTGTTCAGAAACAAGCTAAATGAACAAGGTGAAGTCATCAGAAACAAGGCAAGACTGGTTGCACAAGGTTATAGTCAGCAAGAGGGGATAGACTATACAGAAACCTTTGCCCCAGTCGCCAGGTTAGAATCTATCAGACTTTTAATTTCATTTGCTGTTAATAGAGGCATCACTCTGTATCAGATGGATGTCAAAAGTGCATTCTTAAATGGTTATATAGAAGAAGAAGTTTATGTACACCAACCCCCAGGTTTTGAAAATACAAAACATCCGGAACATGTTTTCAAACTAAAGAAGTCACTGTATGGTCTGAAACAAGCTCCCAGAGCTTGGTATGAAAGGCTAAGTAACTTTCTGTTAGAAAATGAATTCACCAGAGGGAAAGTGGACACTACTCTATTCTGTAAATCAGTTAAGGATGACATCTTAGTCTGTCAAATTTATGTTGATGATATTATTTTTGGTTCTACTAATCCTTCTCTTGGAAGAAAATTTGCTAAGTGTATGCAGGCAGAATTTGAGATGAGCCTCATGGGGGAACTGAAATTCTTTCTAGGAATTCAGATCAATCAAACTCCAGAGGGAACTTACATTCATCAGAGCAAATACATCAGAGATCTTCTGAAGAAATTTGACCTCTCAGAATGTAAGCCATCAAAGATTCCAATGCATCCCACGTGCATTCTGGAAAGAGAAGAGGTAAGCAAAAATGTAGAACTGAAAGTCTACAGAGGTATGATTGGTTCTCTCCTCTATCTGACTGCTTCAAGACCTGACATATTATTCAGTGTTTGTATCTGTGCTAGATTCCAATCAGATCCTAGAGAATCTCACTTAACAGCTGTTAAGCGAATTTTCAAGTATCTGAAAGGTACTACTAATCTGGGTTTATTTTATAGAAAATCTAGTGATTACAGCTTAGTAGGCTACTGCGATGCTGATTTTGCTGGAGACAGAGTGGAACGTAAAAGTACTTCTAGAAGCTGCCAGTTTCTGGGAGAAAATCTGATCTCTTGGTCCAGCAAAAGGCAATCGACAATTGCACTATCAACAGCAGAAGCTGAGTACATAGCAGCAGCAGGATGTAGCACACAAATGCTCTGGATGAAAAGTCAACTTGAAGACTTCCAGATTTTTGAGAGTAACATTCCTATACTCTGTGATAATACTTCTGCTATTTTCTTAAGTAAGAATCCCATTTTACATTCTAGAGCTAAGCATATAGAAATAAAACATCACTTCATTAGGGACTATATTCAGAAAGGTATTTTGAACTTAAAATTTATAGATACAGACCATCAATGGGCTGATATCTTTACTAAACCCCTTTCAGAAGATAGGTTTAATTTAATTCTGAAACATCTCAGCATGAAAGTGTGTCCAGAGTGAAAATGTTCTAATTCCATATATTTACCTTCAGAATGTAATTGTTTTACTGTGAACTTCTGATCAATCTTCTTTCAGAAAGATAGAACATGCAGATTATATCAGATGCAAGTCTAAAGATCTGAGAGTCTAAGCTCAAAGACAGACGTGCTGATCACTACATCAAACAAGTGTCATCCAATCATCAGCATATCTCTGAAGCAGAACGCGTGCACGCTTCTGAGAAGGCAAAGCGCTGATTGGGTGCATTGAGACACATGTCTGGTAACCATTTTTAAGTATCTTTCTCAAATCCCCCAAAATCAGCAAGTATTTAATGAAAAGTAATCATGCTTTTAAAATGCAATCATGATTTTTTCTCTCTCTTAAAAAACGTTTATCTTTTCAAAATAGTTTTGAAACTCTATTTAAGCACATTAATCTCTCATTCTCATTCTTTACGTTTTCTCACTAATACTCAAGCATTTTCTGCATATTTCTGTGTTCATCTCTTGCAAAACCTATTTTCCTCAGTTTATTCTCAAAACCCTTTTAGTGTGAACATGGCAACCTCCAGCAATGCTTATGCAGGTCCTCAGAAGAAAGCATCATCTGAGCAATATCAAGTGCCATTCAGAACTCTCCTCACTCCTGTGAAGAATCTTGAAGTGCTTTCTGAATTAATCATTGATTTTGGAAGCTTGAAGGAGAACGGTTTTGACCTAACTGAAGAAGTTAGGGCACAGAAGTGGGAAAGGTATTTTGACAGGTTGGTTGGACCAACATTCCCAATGCTAGTCAAGGAATTCTGGATTCACGCCAAGGCTTCAACACATCTAGTCACCTCCTTTGTTATGGGGAAGAAGATTGTGATCACTGAGGATCACATTGCAAGGCTAATAGGTTACAGTGGCGGTGGCGTCCGTTGTGTGGACATGGCTGAAAGATGTGCTGATGTGGGTGTGATAGCTGCAAGGATTTTCACTCATGGGGTGCCCAGCAGCAAGATTAAAGATCTGAAGGATCATTACAGAGTTTGGGCTAAGATAATTCTGGGGTGCTTCAACCACAGGAAACCAACCAGTTCTCCTGATTACATAAATGTGGATCATCAGTTTCTGATCTACTTTATTGATCAGAAGGTAAAGATCAATCTGACTCATTTTCTGTTCAACCACCTCAGAACAAGTGTGAAGGAAACCAGGGAAGAAGAAAGAACCAAGAGGGATTGGATACCCTTTGGAAGGCTGATATCAGATATTCTGACAGAGAATAGGCTGATTGAGCATCTGATAGAAGCTCAAGAGCTAAGCACTATTGAACCAACAGTTGGGAAACCTCTGAATGCAAAGAACTTGAAGAAGATGAAGCTGATAGAGAATATTCAGAAGGAACCCAGAGCTACTCCTATTGCTGATATCACCAGCAGAAGAGTGCCTCTGAGTGACTTTCCGTTATTTTCTGAAATAGAATCCAAACCAGAGGTGGTTCTCAGATACCTGGATGCGTGCAAGGCAGATGGTTCAGATCCAAATCTGATTATCAAAGCTCTGCATCAACCTCAGCAAGAAGTGACTCTGAAGAAGACGAAGAAGAGGAAGGCACCATCAGAAGGATTATCCCAGCAGACACCCAGGAAAAGAGGTAATTCATCTGCTGCTTCTGTTTTAAGTTCTTCTACTATTCCAGCATCTATTCCTCCTTAAACCTCTCATAGAATCTCAATCCCCATCCCTACCATAGATGAAACTGTACCAGAAGAGGACCCTTCTGAAGCATTAAAACTCAGAAGACCCAGAACCAAACATCCCAAACAACCAACAATCTCAACAACATCAGCAATTGACCAAGTGATGTCTGACATTGATCAACACACCTCTGATCAACCAATATCTGAACCACAAATTGTTCCTCCTCCACAACCAGAACAACAGCAATCTGCTGAAGAACCAGAACAACAACAACCACTCTCACCAATTCCTGAAGAACCCATTATCCCTGAACAATCAGAAAATCCAACAACTTCTCCTCAACCAGCAATCCCGTCTCCCTCTCCTCAACCAGAAATTAATCCACCATCACCTCAACCAGAGTTTCATCACTTTGAAACTCCTTCTCCTCAACCATCTGAACCTCATTCACCTCAACCATCACCTTTGGCAATCCAGCTTCCAGGTGGAACAACTATCACCTTAGCACAATTGCCATCCTCATCAGAATCTACACCACCAAATACTCCCAAAACACCACCCAGTCCAATCATAATCTCTGATTCTGATACTCCATCTCCAAAACAAACAGTTTCCCAGAAAACCTCTGAAAACCCCAGCAGGACTTTCATAGACTTAACCAGTCTTGACCGTCTTGCTGATCTGAAACACAAAATTGCCATCCCAAAACCAAAACAACCAGATGTTGGCTCTGGTATTATGAATTTTGAAACAGGTGTGCTGCAATGGATTGCTTCTTTGAAGCAAGTCTGTCCTGGAATGATTGACCCAGCTGCTTCTGATCAGCTCTGGTCACAATTCAGACTTTGGGTACGTGCTGAAGCCCTCAAGTTGCAGGATATCAACTATGAGCAGGCACAACAAAATTTCAGCAAGCTTCTGAATGAAGTTGGAAGTCAGCTTCTAAAAGAAGACGTGCTCCCTCTGGATAGTGAACCTTGGTCTGAGAAACAGCAAGCTGCAAAGGTGCAATCAGCAGAAGACAAGACCATTCAAGCTGAAGAAAGTCAAGCAGAAGATGTTGCTGAAAGCTCTCAGAAGCTTCCTGCTTCTGATGCTTCTCAAGCTGCCTTGGACAGGCAGACTCTGGAAGAACTAAGGCTGAATGACATGCGTCTGCAGCAGCGGATGGAGGAAAGCGACCAAAAGATGAAAGAGAGAATGGATGTGCAGGATAGCAAGATTGACACTGTTGTCAGCATGGTGCACAAGCAGAATGAGACTGCTGAAAAGATCCAAGCCATGCTGGAGAACCTGTTCACACGCTTGCCTCCTCAACCTTAGTCTTTTTTCATTCATGTCCTTTTTCATGTTTTCCTTGATTTTCTGATGTACTGTTTGAATATGTTTTGTACTATTTTCATGTTTTGATTCTGAACTCTCTTAATATGATTAGTTTTTCTGATCTTAATTGTTTTAGCACATCACCTACACTTTTTGATTGCTGACAAAAAGGGGGAGAACAAGAATGATATTTTAATCAATAACGGCTAACTAGACAGAAATTCTCAAACATTTCTAACTCTATTACTTGAAAATGTTTTTTCTGTTTTGCTTAAAGTCTACAGGTACAAGGAAGCTCCTGGACACTCTGAAGACTAGAAGCTCTGAAGCTCTGATCACTATGAAGTTCTGATCCGCTCTGATACTCTGATCCAAAGCAAAGCTCTGACAAGAAAAGCTCTGAAGCTCTGCTCTGACATAAAGCTTCTGATAAGTCAAAGACTCTGATACTCTGATGTTCAAAGAAAGGCAAAAAGATCTGATCCTGAAGAACACGTGTAATCAAAGGGAAGTAATAAACTCAGGGGGAGTATCTCTCAACTCTGATATCTCTTTACTCCTTATCCTTTTACTTCTTACTCTGATGCATATCTCAGATACCTTTTCACGTTATTTTCATTTAAAAATATCTAGTTTTTGTCATCATCAAAAAGGGGGAGATTGTTAGAACAAAGTTTGAATCTACTACCCTATATTTAAGTTTTGATGATAACAAAGTGAAAAGATATAGTATTTATAAGTTTCATGTATGAACTATCTGCTGCCTAAAATTATTATGTTCTGACTTGCAGATACTCTGATTGATATAAGCAAGATCACATCTATTCAGCATCAGAATTTGGTTTCAGACACCAGCATCAGAAGTTGCCATATCAGAATGACAGAATCAGATGATCAACTTACGTATATGCTAAAGCCTGATGAACAAGACTGCACTCAACACTCTGATAAAGAAACACAACAGTTCATCAGCAGCGAAGCAGAGTCAGAATGAGCCAAGCCAGAACTTGCATTAAGTAAGCAACGGTACTGTGCATTGAAAGCAAATTAATTCCAACGGCCTCATTCCAGACAAGATCTTCTCAATAAGGAAAGTTTGTTATTAGCATTGAATCAAGAATATTGCATCCAACGTTCATCATCTCAGTGCTATATAAACAAGACTTTGAAGATTGAAATGGTTAATGCTCTCCAAATCTCTACACGCACAAAAGCTAATCAAAATCTTCTTTCTCTCAGTTTTGCTAAACCACATTCTGATATTCTATCATTGTTTAGCAATCTAGTTTCTAAGCTTCAATTTGTGTATACATCACAGTTGTGATACAGTTTTGTAGAAAACATTCACACACTTAGTTTTATCTCTTTGTAAGAAAGTGTTACCTTGACAAACCGGGTTGTGGTTTGGATCAAGAAGGCTTTAGCAGTTGTTAAAGCAGTCTGTAACATTCAGTTGAATATAGTGGATTAAGACCTCGTTGGAGAGAGGCGAAATCACCTTGACGGGTGGACTGGAGTAGTTTGAGATCAAACGAACCAGGATAAAAATATCTTGTTCATTGCATTAGATTTCAGTTTTACAATTCAACCCCCCCTTCTTGTGTTTTTCACCACTTCACTACAACGGTACGGAAAAGGAACCCAAGCTTGAAGAGATTGCTAAAGCCTTACACCTACAATCATCTGACCTCAAGGGACATTGGGAGGTTAGAAGTGGCATCAAAGGGTTCTTAGCCAGGTTTCTGTTTGAAAAGGCCCAGGAATGTTGGAATTCCCTTGACTTACAAGCTTTTGAAGAAGTTGTGGCCCTCCTTGTCTATGGTTTGGTGTTGTTCCCTAACCCAGATCAGCTTATAGATGTCAGTGCTGTCCAGATCTTCATGTCCAGGAATCCTATACCTACGTTGCTGGGGGACATCCTTCACTCATGTTACACTCGAACCATGAGAAAAAGAGGTGTCCTTATGTGCTGCACTCCTCTCCTGGGAAGGTGGTTTATTTCGCACCTTCCACAATTAGTTTTGAAGAGCGAGCGGGGTTTGAGATGGTCACAACGATTAATGACTCTTACACATGCAGATATACATTGGTGCTCTCGGTCCAGAGAGGATGTCACTATCATTGATCGTTGCGGGGAGTATCCTAATGTTCCTTTACTTGGAATCAGAGGAGGTATTACTTACAACCCATGCCTGGCTTGGAGACAGTTTGGTTATGCCCGGAGGGATGGCCCTCATGACATGTTAATCCCTGACATAGTTTTTGACTTCGACAACAATGCACAAGGACTTCGCCAGAAGTTAGTGATGCCATATCCTCATATGCTCCCTGTGATCAAAGAGCCAGTATTGGAAGGAGAAGTGTCATACACCATTCAACATCCTGACATGCCCACGTCCTGGGAAGAGATGCAGAAGAGCTGGATCCAGCTTAAGGAAGAACGGAATTCTCTTGAGACCAGTCTACATGCTAGTGAAAAGAAGGTCTTGGAGCTCACCCGCCTATTGCACGAGGAGAGGAATCTCAACACCTACATAGCTCCAAAGAGGATGCGTAGTGTCTTTTGGGATTGATTTGCTTTGTAATACGTGCCCATGAGGCTTTGATGTATTGAACAATTATTTCCTTAATGATAACGTGTGTTCCTTTTTGTCTACAACAAATTTGAATTTTCGAACCCTTGAATGCATTGCATAAACACATATCATTCATCATGTGCACAGCAGGTTTTCTTCTTTTCAGGTTGCTTACTGTTCTTCGCTGTTTATTTCAGCATCATGAACCCTGACTCATCATCAACCGAGATGTCTATCAAGGCCCTTCAGGCGCAGAACGCGCAATTTCAGGAACTGATCATGGGTTTGGCTCAAGGCCAAGAAGAGCTGAAGGCTTTACTCCTGAAGAAGGAGAAGAAGAAGAAGAAGAGAACTGTTCTTTTCAACTCGGGCCGAAGGTTTGGCAACACTCTGCAGAATGAAGAAGTTGGTTCTTCTGTAGGCAAAGGCAGTCCCCAGGGGGGAAAGGCTTCAAGTCCAGTAGTCTCTGACAACGAGACTGACTTTAATGAGGAACAGTATCCTCCTGCTGAAGACAGATACAAGCAGTTGGAAGACAGACTGAATGCAATGGAGATCCAACAAGTGCCTGGGCTGGATTTTGGAGACTTGAGCTTATCTACTGGTGTGATTATTTCTCACAAGTTTAAGGCACCATCTTTCACCAAGTATGACGGGGCGTCTTGTCCCAAGCTACACCTCAGATCTTATGTGCGGAAGATTCAACCGTACACAGTGGACAAAAACTTGTGGATCCACTTCTTCCAGGAGAGTCTTTCAGGGACTCATCTCGAATGGTTCTATCAGCTGGATGGGACCAAAGTTCGTAATTGGGAGGAGTTGGCTACTGCTTTTTATAAGCAGTATCAATATAATGCCGACCTTGCTCCTACACGTACCCAACTCCAGGGTATGTCGCTAGGATCAAGCGAAGGTTTTAAAGAGTATGCACAGAAGTGGAGGGATCTGGCTGGCAGGGTGCAGCCTCCGTTAACTGACCGGGAGTTGGTAGATATGTTCTTGGGGACCCTATCTGGGCCATTTTTCAATCATCTCATCGGTAACTCATCTGCAGGGTTTACTGATCTTATTCTGACTGGGGAGAGAATAGAGGCTGGAATGAAGTCCGGTAAAATTCAAAAGGGTGCATCTTCAAGTTCTGAGAAGAAACCCTTTAATAAGGAGGCCAATGCTGTGTATGGGCCTAGGAGGCAAGAGAAACCAGAACGCCGCCAATCTGTCAACGCGGTGATGATTGCCAAGCCTGCTGCCGCTCCTCGGCAAACCAATCCACAAAGGGCTGAAAGACCTAGAAGAGAGTTTACCCGTCTAAGTATGACCCTATCGCAAATCTTGCCGCAGTTGCTGTCCACCAACCTAGTGACTGTCAGAGAGGCCCCGAAGGTTGTGAACACGGCCTCTCCCAAGTATAATCCGAATGCCCGCTGTGCTTATCACTCTGATAGCCCGGGGCATTCTACTGATGACTGTTGGGCCTTAAGGAATAAGGTGCAAGACCTTATTGACGCAAAGGAGATACAATTTGAAGCGCCTGAGAGGCCAAATGTGGTGACTGCTCCTATGCCCCAGCATGGAGTGAATGTCGTTGATGAAGATGTGTATGCCGTTTCTGTGAATGATGTAGCTACTCCCTTGATGACTGTTAAGAGGAACCTACTGTTGGCCGGTTTATTTCCGGGTTGTAGTGAAGGTTGCCTTTTCTGTGCTGTTTCCCTTTCTGGTTGTCCTTTGCTGAAGTTGGGCATCCAAAGCCTAATGGACAGCAAAGAGATTCTGTTCAAGAAGACTGCTGTTCAGTTTGTTTCGGTGGAAGAAGTATCTGTTGTTACCATTTTCCAAAATCCAATCAAGGCTCCCCTGAGGAAGCCAGTTAAAATCATGACTGTCGCACCCATTGTGATTACTGTTCCGGGGCCTCTCCCCTATGAATCTGATAAGGCTGTCCCATGGCACTATAGGGCAGATGTGTATGTACATGGAATAAAGCAAGAGTTCAACACTGGCACCAACATCAGCAATATCACTGGTCCAGCAAAAGTTACCCGCAGTGGCAGGCTCTTCTCGCCTGACATTGCGCCACCAGCTATTCGAAGACCTCTCACTATAACACCTACAAGTGTACCTGTTCCCAGTTCTGATCAAGTTGTTTCCCCTGTTGCCGAGTCATCTAATGCTCGGGGTAAAGGGATTGAAGATGAGCCTGCCCGGATGGAGGCACCAAAATCTGTGAATGCTGAGGCCTCCCAACAAGAGATGGAGGAAATTCTGAAGATAATCAAGAAGAGCGACTTTAATGTTGTTGAACAGCTGGGGCATACCCCCTCCAAGATCTCTATGCTCTCCTTATTGCTGTGCTTAGAGGCCCATGCTAAGGCCTTGATTTCATTTCTAAAGACGGCCCATGTGCCACAGGAGACATCTGCAGTCCAGTTTACTGATTGCGTAGCCAATTTGACAGCTGACAATGGTTTGGGTTTCTCGGATGCTGACCTTACTGCTAAGGGAAAGTACCACAATGACGCCCTGCATGTCTCTATTGAATGCAGGGGCACTACTCTTGCGCACGTGTTGGTGGACACTGGTTCCTCCCTGAATGTGCTACCCAAAAAGGCCTTAGACCGGTTGGATTGTGAAGGCCTGGAGCTGAAACCTAGCAACATCATCGTCAGAGCCTTTGACGGTTCTAAGAGGATGGTCCATGGAGAAGTAGACATTCCTATTCGTGTGGGTTCTCAAGTATTCGACTCTACTTTCTATGTGATGGATATTCGTCCATCATATTCTTGTCTACTGGGTCGACCTTGGATCCACAAAGCTGGGGCAGTGACCTCTACCCTACACCAGAAGCTCAAGTACCCCGTCAGAGGGAAGATTGTCACTGTGCAGGGAGAGGAGGAGTATATGGTGAGCCATTTGAATTCCTTCAGGTATATTGAGATGGGCGGGGAGTTTATTGAAACCCCCTTTCAGCATTTTGAAGAGGTACCTCCAACATTGGCAGCAGCGGAAACAATGGTTGAAGAGGACTTTCCATTGAAGATGGCTTCCTTGAAGGATGCCCGGGCTGTAATCAAGAAAGCTGAATGTGCTAATTGGGGCAGGCTCCCTGATTTTACACCTAAAACTGACAAGTTTGGACTGGGTTTTACTGCAGAGGCTCAGAGGGCTGTGCGCAAGGCAAAGACCAGAAGACCTCCTGTGCTCATTACCAACCCAGGAGTGAATGCCATTGGGGATGAAGATGAAGTGGAAGAGTCAGAGTTCAATAGCTGGATTTACCCGACGACTGATGGTGGATTGACCAATTGGATTGCTAAAGATCATACTCCTGTTACTTTTGTTACGCAGTAATAAATTCTTTGTTTTTGTATTTGTAATAAACAATGAATTAAAACTCTATGGCCCTGTGTCTTACCCGGGGCACCATGGTTTCATTTGTGAGGGTATATTAATTGTCATTTCATATATCATGAATAAAGACCTTGGACGTTTTCTCGCATTTCAAATCTTATGCTCCTGTTCTTTCTTTCCTTTCTTTATATATTGCAAAACAGCTGTATTTACACACACTCACTCATACAGGTTCCAATCCACTCTGGATCTCACTGGTAACGACTCTGCTACTGCCAGTTATGACTTCGAAAATCCGATCAACTTAGCCGAAGACGAAGGTGAAGATGATTGTGAAGTGCCTGGCGAACTTGCAAGACTGTTACTCCAGGAAGAGAGGGCAATTCAACCACACGAAGAGCCAGTGGAAACAATAAATCTGGGTACTGAGACGGACAGGAAGGAAGTTAAGATTGGTGCCAACCTAGAGCTCAGCGTGAAGCAACGGTTGACTCAGATGCTACATGATTATATGGAGATCTTTGCCTGGTCCTACGAAGACATGCCTGGGTTGGATACCGATATTGTGGTTTATCATTTGCCTACCAAGGAAGACTGCCCTCCGGTTAAGCAAAAGGTTCGCCGCATGCGTCCAGAGATGTCTGAGAAGATCAAGGCCGAGGTTATGAAACAGTTTGATGTCGGGTTCCTTGCAGTGACTTCTTACCCTCAGTGGGTTGCTAATGTGGTGCCAGTACCAAAGAAAGACGGTAAGGTCAGAATGTACGTTGACTACAGGGATCTGAACAGGGCCAGCCCCAAAGATGACTTCCCTCTACCTCACATTGATGTCCTTGTTGACAATACTGCTCAGCATAAGGTGTTTTCTTTCATGGATGGCTTTTCAGGTTATAATCAGATCAAGATGGCTCCGAAAGACATGGAAAAGACTACCTTTGTTACTCAGTGGGGCACCTTCTGCTACAAGGTCATGCCTTTTGGACTGAAAAACGCTGGGGCAACCTACCAACGTGCCATGGTTGCTTTATTTCATGACATGATCCATCATGAGATAGAAGTGTATGTTGACGACATGATCGCAAGGTCCCAGACTGAGGAAGAACACCTTGATCATCTGCAGAAATTATTTGACCGTCTGAAGTTGTACAAGCTAAGGTTAAACCCGAACAAGTGCACCTTCGGGGTTAGATCTGGAAAGTTGCTAGGCTTCGTTGTAAGTGACAAGGGTATTCAAGTAAACCCTGCCAAGGTTAAAGCTATTCAAGAGATGCCAGTTCCTAAGACAGAGAAAGAGGTCAGAGGTTTTTTAGGACGCCTGAATTACATTGCTCGATTCATCTCACACCTGACTGCCACCTGTGAACCAATCTTCAAGCTGCTGAAGAAAGATCAGGTAGTACGTTAGAATGATGAATGTCAGGCTGCTTTTGACAGAATCAAGGAGTATCTCCAAGAACCACCCATCCTTATGCCACCGGTTGAGGGGAGACCTCTGATCTTATACCTAACAGTACTTGACAACTCAATGGGGTGTGTGCTGGGGCAGCATGATGAGTCTGGCCAAAAAGAGCATGCCATTTATTACCTTAGCAAAAAGTTTACCGACTGTGAGACCCGATACTCACTGCTTGAGAAAACTTGCTGCGCTTTGGTATGGGCTGCTCGCCGGCTGAGACAGTATATGCTGACTCATACCACCTTGTTGATCTCAAAGATGGATCCTATAAAGTATATATTCGAAAAGCCTGCTCTGTCTGGGAGAATAGCAAGATGGCAAATGATCTTGACAGAATACGACATTCAATACACAACCCAGAAAGCCATCAAAGGTAGTGTATTGGCAGACCACTTGGCACATCAGGCCGTAGACGACTATCAGTCAATGAATTTCGAGTTTCCAGACGAGAGTATCATGATTGTGACTGATTGTGAAGTACCTGGACCGGATGAAGGACCTGAGGAAGGATCCCGATGGTCTATGCACTTTGACGGAGCCTCTAATGCTTTGGGTAACGGTATCGGTGCTGTGATCATATCTCCTCAAGGCACTCATACTCCACTCACTTCCCGGCTATGTTTCAACTGCACCAACAACATGGCGGAGTACGAGGCATGCATCATGGGTCTCCAAGCTGCGATCGACTTAAGGATCAAGTTTCTGAGTGTCTTCGAAGATTCCGCTCTCGTAATCAATCAGATCAAAGGAGAGTGGGATACGAAACATCCGAACCTTATTCCTTACAGAGAATGTGTGTTGACCTTGATCCCCCACTTCACAGAGATAACCTTTGAACATTTCCCGAGAGAGGAGAATCAGTTAGCGGACGCGTTAGCTACGATGTCTTCCATGTTCAAAGTCAAATGGGACAATGAGGCTCCCCGGATGATCATCTAGAAACTGGACAAACCGGCATACTGTTGTGATCTCGAGACTGAATTGGTGACTGAGAAGCCTTGGTACCATGAGGTGAAGAGATATTTGGAAGCTCAGGAATACCCTGAAGGTGCGTCTGTCAATGATAAGAAGTTTCTGAGAAGGTTCGCAGCGAAGTTCTTCCTTAGCAACGGCATCTTGTATAAGCGAAACCATGATTCGACCTTACTGCGTTGTGTGGATAAGACTGAAGCAGAAAGGATCATGGAAGAGCTACATGAAGGGACATTCAGAACATATTCCAGTGGACACACTATGGCGAAGAAAATCCTTCGGGCAGGGTATTTTTGGTCCACAATGGAAGCCGACTGCTACCAACATTCTCGGACATGCCATAAATGCCAGATTTACGCAGACAAGGTGCATGTTCCTCCAGTTCCTCTAAATGTTCTGACTGCACCTTGGCCTTTTGCAATATGGGGCATAGACATGATCGGTGAGATTAAACCTACGACATCCAACGGGCATCGCTTCATCCTGGTAGCGATCGATTACTTCACGAAGTGGGTTGAAGCAGCTTCCTACGCCACGGTAACCAGGAACGTTGTAGCACGGTTCATTCGGCACAATCTGATCTGTCGATACAGCGTCCCTGAAAGATCATTACAGACAACGGTACCAATCTCAATAACAAGATGATCACTGAGCTCTGCGAGCAATTTAAGATACAGCACCACAACTCTTCTCCTTATCGGCCGAAGATGAACGGGGCTGTAGAAGCAGCGAATAAAAACATTAAGAAAATTGTGCAGAAGATGACAGTGACTTATAAAGATTGGCACGAGATGTTACCGTTCGCTCTACATGGGTACCGTACCTCAGCAAGAACGTCAACCGGGGCAACTCCCTTCTCCTTGGTCTACGGTATGGAGGCAGTCTTACCGATCGAAGTGCAGATACCCTCTCTCCGGATAATGAAGGATGCAGATCTGAGCGAAGATGATTGGATCCAGACACGACTTGATCAGCTAAATCTAATTGACGAAGAGAGACTTGCTGCTATTTGTCATGGTCAAACGTATCAAAAACGGATGATCAGGGCATTTAACAAAAAGGTCAGACCACAAGAATATCAAGTTAGGGATCTGGTAATCAAACGTATCATCCTTCCTCAGAGTGATCCAAGGGGCAAATGGACCCCTACGTACGAAGGGCCATTTATGGTTAAACATGTGTTCTCAGGAGGAGCCATGATTCTAACTACCATGGATGGTGACGACCTTCCTCACCCCGCCAATGCAGACATAGTAAAAAGATACTACGCATGAAAAAGACCCGCTAGGTTGACATACCTAGGCAAAAATTAGGGCTTCCCGGCAAACCAAAAGGGTTCGGGCAAAATGAAGGGATGAAATGAAAAAATCTGTACACCCGGCAAGTCGAAAACCTGAAAAGGCGGCTTGGGCAAAAATGGGTATCCCGGTGGATCGAAAACCCGAAAGGGCGGTCCAGGCAAAAGTTAGGGATAAAGCGTAATACTATGTCTCATTGGATCACCTTGCATCCAGAATCCGGTATCTACATCAAGTTCATACGGCATTGATCAATCAGCTTCATCTTCGACTAGGTCATCAAGTGATGAGACGCTCAAGGATATAAAGGCGATAGCAGAGTTGGAGCCCAGTGGAATTGTTCTTTTCACACAGCTGTTTTATTTTCCCTTTGTACAAATTGTATAAACTCTTTTATTCGGCGACATTCTCTTACTAGGACGTCAGCCTCTTGTACATAAAACGCCTATTTACAGGCAATTCAAAAATCAATACAAAAATCACTTTTCAGCTACAAATTACCTTTTGTTTTTCCTTTTTCTGTTTTGTTTTGCGAAGAACGTCCAAGGTTCAATTTGTGATATATGCATTGACACTAATTGCTAACTCATAAATATTTGCATACGAAACAAAGGATTAATTACAGGTAACATTAGAAACAGAGGCAATAAAGAGTTGTCTAAGCAATCTAGTTGCTCAGTCCATCAAGGTACCAAGGTAGGTTCAGCTGAAGAACATAACCAGATATCTTAATCCCCCAGAGAGTGAGCCAGCAAATCAAGGCACTCTCCCCAAGCAAAGCTATACTATCAGCCTTAAGGAAGTTGGGTACTCTCCAGCAGATCTCAACATTCCCCAGCACGATATACGGACATTCTTAACAAGCATCCCCGGCAGTCTTGACCTAAAGATTATTCCCCGGCGGTATACCAAACATTCAATGGAGTCACTTCCCCAATATAGTTCAAAATATCCCCAGGAGAGTCCAATCAAGATTTCCCCAGGAAAGGTGGAATCCATCTCCCCAAACAGTAAGCTTATCCCCAGTAGATTCTGGAAGCTTCTCCCCCGCAGAGCACGAACGCGTCTCCCAGCTTTATTCAAAGGTTATTTCCCTACCAGGATATAACTGGGTTATCCTCAGCCAAAAGCCATGGAAAGATCGCCGTCGACAAAGTCTTCCTATCCCCAGCGGAGTTCTTCAAAACTTCCAACAGAACATAACAACGGTATCCCCAGCGAAGTTATCATCAATATCCTAGCAAAGTACCTCTCTCCCCACAGAGTTTTGCTCCCTAGCAAGATCGCTAGAGTAACTTTCTCCCCGCAGAGTGTTCTATTCGCCAAGTTTATTCCCCAATGGAGTTATCTTCTCCCACCAGTATTCTTGCAACTATCACTCCCCAGCGGAAACAATAAAGCACTATTCTCCAACATCAGCCCAGGATATGACTTCCCGGCATCCGTCAAGGATTTATTTTCCTAGACGGAAAACATACATTCATAAACATCGCACTTCCATACATTATAGCATGCATATACGCATCATATCTTACAAATCTCATTTATGTTGAGAACATCATTGCTTGATCCATATCATGCATTGCATATGACTGACCTTTACTTTTCAGGAAAGATCCAGTTAAGTTCTCAGCTATATTCCAAGACCTTGCCCGGTTCAGTTAAATCGACCCTAAGATTTTCCTGATTCTTATCCAGTCAAAGGCCTTCTCTGGTTCAGTCAGATCGACCCTAAGATCTCCCTGATTCTTATCCAGTTGAAGATATTCCAAGACCTTGTCCGGATCAGTTAAATCGACCCTAAGATTTTCCTGATTCTTATCCAGTCAAAGGCCTTCTCTGGTTCAGTCAGATCGACCCTAAGATCTCCCTGATTCTCATCCAGTTGAAGATATTCCAAGACCTTGTCCGGTTCAGTTAAATCGACCCTAAGATTTTCCTGATTCTTATCCAGTCAAAGGCCTTCTCTGGTTCAGTCAGATCGACCCTAAGATCTCCCTGATTCTCATCCAGTTGAAGATATTCCAAGACCTTGTCCGGTTCAGTTAAATCGACCCTAAGATTTTCCTGATTCTTATCCAGTCAAAGGCCTTCTCTGGTTCAGTCAGATCGACCCTAAGATCTCCCTGATTCTTATCCAGTTGAAGATATTCCAAGACCTTGTCCGGTTCAGTTAAATCGACCCTAAGATTTTCCTGATTCTTATCCAGTCAAAGGCCTTCTCTGGTTCAGTCAGATCGGCCTTAAGATCTCCCTGATTCTTATCCAGTTGAAGTTATTCCAAGACCTTACCCGGTTCAGTTAAATCGACCCTAAGATTTTCCTGATTCTTATCCAGTCAAAGGCCTTCTCTGGTTCAGTCAGATCGAACCTAAGATCTCCTTGATTCTTATCCCAGTAGAAGACATCCAAGATTCTCTCAGCGTTCCTGTTGAGGTAGTAATCACCCAAGATTCTCTCAGTGTTCCTGTTGAGATAGTAATCGCCCAAGGTTCTCTCAGTGTTCCTGTTGAGGTAGTGATCGCCCAAGGTTCTCTCACCGTTTCGTTGAGGTAGTAACCATCCCTGGTTCATTCATAACCTTTTGAAGCTCCAGACCCAATTCCTGTAACCAGCCAGGGCACATCTACATAAGAGCTTGAAGACCAACTCCTGTAACAGGTCAGGTAATCATTTTCTTTTTCAGGTACGCAAGTTCTCGCTAAGGAAACTCTTACGCGATCGACACCCAGATGGCATCTATAAGCCCATTCACTCATCCATCATCTCTTAGCATGGCATCTATAAGCCCATTCCCACCATCACAGTACTATGTGAGCGCAAATTTCTGGGCACTCTAGTGTTCAATCATCTTCCACCTTCGGATTACGAAAGGCACGTCAGCCAATCTACATCCTCAGGTCTAAGAAGATTGAACAGGGGCAACTGTTGTACCCCAAAATTTGCCCTCCCATATTCTTCAAGATTTGCAAAGAGCATGCTTCAAAATCTCCCCAAGGGTTGCACAGTTCAAGGGCCTCCTAACAGTCAAAAACTAGGGTTTTGGTTCTGACAAAGAAGTTGAAGTTTCCAAGGGTCCAATCAAGTCCCACATGCCTACAAACATGGTCAAGCATCCATATGCCAAGTTTTAAGACTTACAGCACAAAATTGCACAGTCAAAAACCCTAATTGCTCAACAGTCAACTGTAGGGGCAAAATGGTCATTTGACAGTCAAAAGTTCAAATTTTTGGTCAACATCTTATTTTGAAGCCACAAACATCATTTGATCAATTCTTGATCATGATTTTCAAGGCATGGCTCAAAAAGTCTCAAGATGCAAAAGTTTCCAAATTTGGACAGTTGAAAAAGTCAACTGTAACTTGACCAAGGCATAACTTCCACATGGTTTATCAGAAAAATTTCATCCAAATCTCATTTTGAAGAGAAAGACATTTCCTACAACTCCTATTCACACTTCAAGTCCAAGAAATGCTCTCACAAAAAGTTATCAATCTCAACATTATAGGTCATTTTCAAAAGTCAACAAAAAGGGACTTTAAGTCAAAGACCATAACTTGAGATTGGTAAATCAAAATGATATGGGACCAAAGGCATTGGTTAAAGGACTTCAAGACCTTTCCAAAATGTCCAAGAACATGGTCAAAGCTTAAAAATTGAGCAAGATATGCCTTGTGGAAGTTGGGAAATTTTTGGGAAATTTGAAAAGTCAACTTTACTTCAAATGCCTCAAAATTGCTAATGGGCCACAAATTCTTCCAAGAATCATCATCCAAAAGCTATGCACGACCCATGGACCCAAAGGGGAGTTATTTTCTTATTTTTAATTAATTAATTGAATATTTAATCTATTTAATTCATTTAATCAAAATTAATTATAAGAAAAATACTAAAATAAGGTTTTCAAATCTTTTTGTGCAGTATAATCTCTCATCAAGGCCTAAGGATTTCGTGCATGCTCAAAGAAGAAAGATTCCATGCAAATTGGCTAGGTTTCATGATAAAAAGATTGAAAAAGATTATGCAAAATCACAAAATTCAAAAGCATTGATTCCATGGATATTGGGCTTGTTTTGTTGACCTAAAACATTCACATATATGTACACATGATAACCCTAACGCACAAGACCTGAAAGCTGCGCCTCAAACCAAAGCATAACTTTGCATTTTTTCCAAATTTTCAAAAAACTGATTTCATAGCTAGGGTGAGTTTCAAGGCAAAAGAACGATTCCAAAGGCTTGCTGGGATAACTAGGAAGCTTTCTCAATCCCTTTCCACTCTTCTAACCTCAAGAATTGGTATATAGAAATCAAACTTTCTCAAACTTTTTGCATATTCGTGTCTCATGATTCATGCGTTGTTTTTAATTTCTAATGCTTGATTTGTACTAATTTAATCATTCTGAAGCTAACAGTGCTATTCAATTGAGTTTTTAAGACTTGTATGAGAATCCACCATGAACACGCATTAGGGTTTCAGAAGCTTAAAAAGAGGGCTTCATTCATATGGAAAAATTGAACCACAAGACCTAGACCATTAGACTCGTGACCTTCATACGAACTGATTCCATATATCGCGCTCAATTTATGAGCAACGGTGTTTTATTCGCTATTTTCACATGAACAAGACAAATATAATTGAAAATGACACACAAATCACACACCACCCCTAGGGTACGCCTCACTGTTGCCTTGCCCCTCGAAAAGTGGTCGTCGAGTAGAGGACGTCTTAGTAAGTCCTCATGTTCATGAACATGGCATGGGGGTAGCTTCTAAGGTGTCTTCCTATTGCTCTGGTGACCACAATGTCCCGAACCCTCGAATTGACCCGAACACCTCCAACGGTGGTGCTACCTACCTCTCAATGGTGGGATGGCATTACTTTAAGGACATTTACACAGACGAATTCCTTATGGTAGGTAGACGAGTCGTAGATACTTGCTCTAATCTCAAAACAAATCAAAAAAACTTCTTTTCACACCGACACTTTGCAAAAAGATTTCAAAAACAACTTTTCAAACACTCTTGAGGACTGATACAAGAGTTGAACTGAAACTTTCAAAGAAACTTTTTAAACCCACAGTTGAAAAGAAAACAAACAATTTTGAAAACACAAATGAGCAAGTATCTAAGAGCCCATGGATAACCATGGATAGAAAGGGTGCTAACACCTTCCCTTTCTATAAATCTACCTCCCGAACCGAGAGCAATCTCTATAAGGAATTTTTCTGTGCTTTTGTCCTTTCCATTTGGAGAAAATAAAAGACGGTGGCGACTCTTGCTTCCGCGAAATTTCGCGAACCAGCGTTAAACAGTCAGTTCCAGATCCACCGATCACAGTAAGGTACGAATGTGTGTGGAATATAGAGATCTGAACAGGGCAAGCCCCAAGGATGACTTCCCACTCCCTCACATTGATGTTCTGGTCGACAATACCGTGCAGCATAAGATCTTATCCTTTATGGATGGTTTTTCTGGTTACAATCAGATTAAGATGGCTCCCGAAGACATGGAGAAGACAACTTTCGTTACACAGTGGGGCACCTTTTGCTACAAGGTCATGCCTTTCGGGTTGAAGAATGATGGGGCAACATATCAACGCGCCATGGTCGCTTTGTTCCACGACATGATTCACCATGAGATTGAGGTGTACGTTGATGACATGATTGCAAGGTCCCAAACTGAGGAAGAACACCTTGACCATCTCCAGAAACTATTCGACAGGTTGAAGATGTACAAGCTGAGGTTAAACCCGAACAAGTGCACCTTCGGGGTAAGGTCTGGTAAGTTGCTGGGTTTCGTTGTTAGTGATAAAGGTATTCAGGTGGATCCTGCCAAGGTGAAGGCTATACAGGAAATGCCAACTCCCCGAATGGAAAAGGAAGTCAGCGGCTTTTTGGGACGGATGAACTACATTGCCCGATTCATTTCACACCTGACTGCTACTTGTGAACCAATCTTCAACCTGTTGAAGAAAGATCAAGTGGTAAGATGGAATGATGAATGTCAAGCCGCTTTCGAAAGGATCAAGGAATATCTCCAAAAGCCCCCTATTCTGATGCCTCCAGTTGAAGGAAGACCTTTGATCTTATACTTGACAGTACTAGACAATTCAATGGGGTGCGTGTTGGGGCAGCATGACGAGTCTGGCCGAAAAGAGCATGCTATTTACTACCTTAGCAAAAAGTTTACCGACTGTGAGACCCGATATTCAATTCTTGAGAAAACTTGTTGCGCTTTGGCATGGGCTGCTCGCCGGCTGAGACAGTATATGCTGACTCACACTACCTTGTTGATATCAAAGATGGACCCAATCAAGTATATCTTCGAAAAGCCTGCTTTGTCCGGAAGAATAGCGAGATGGCAAATGATCTTAACTGAGTATGACATCTAATACACAACCCAAAAAGCAATCAAGGGGAGTATGTTGGCAGATCATTTGGCGCATCAGGCCGTGGATGATTACCAGTCTATGAATTTCGAGTTTTCGGATGAGAGCATCATGTTGGTGACCGACTGTGAAAAACCTAGACCGGATGAAGGACCTGAGGAGGGACCCCGATGGTCTATGTATTTTGATGGAGCTTCAAATGCATTAGGTAATGGAATTGGCGCCATAATCATATCTCCTGAAGGGCGTCATACTCCATTCACCGTCCGATTATGTTTTAATTGCACCAACAACATGGTGGAGTATGAAGCGTGCATCATGGGCCTTCGAGCTGCTATTGACCTAAGGATTAAGTTCTTAAGTGTGTTCGGAGACTCCTCTCTAGTGATCAGTCAAATCAAAGGCGAGTGGGATACGAAGCACCCAAATCTTATTCATTATAAAGAGTATGTATTGATGTTGCTTCCACATTTTCAGGAGATAACCTTTGAACACTTCCCGAGAGAGGAGAATCAGTTAGCGGACGCGCTAGCTACCATGTCTTCCATGTTCAAGGTTAGGTGGGATAATGAAGCTCCCCAGATTACCATTGAGAGGTTGGACGAACCCACACATTACTGTGACATTGAGACTGAAGAGGTAGCAGATAAACCCTGGTTCCACGAGGTAAAGAAGTATCTTGAGGCTCAGGAGTACCCCGAGGGTGCATCTGTTAATGATAAAAAGTTTATGAGGAGATTCGCTGCGAAGTTTTTCATTAGCAACGGGATTCTTTACAAACGTAACCATGATTCAACTTTGCTGCGATGTGTGGACAAGAGCGAGGCAGAAAGGATCATGACAGAGTTACATGAAGGTACTTTCGGAACTCATTCCAGTGGACATACCATGGCAAAGAAGATCCTACGGGCAGGATATTATTGGTCTACTATGGAAGCCGATTGTTATCAACACTCTTGGACCTGTCACAAGTGCCAAGTCTATGCTGATAAGGTGCATGTACCTCCAGTTTCGTTGAACGTCTTGACAGCTCCTTGGCCTTTTGCAATGTGGGGCATCGACATGATTGGTGAGATCAGACCTACTGCGTCTAACGGGCATCGTTTCATTCTGGTAGCAATTGACTACTTTACAAAGTGGGTTGAGGCAACTTCTTTTGCTATAGTAACCAAGAACGTCGTGGCACAGTTTATCCGACATAATCTGATCTGTCGATACGGTGTACCAGAGAGGATCATTACGGATAATGGTACAAATCTCAACAATACAATGATCACCGAGCTCTGTAGACAGTTTAAGATACAGCATCATAACTCTTCTCCTTACCGGCCGAAGATGAATGGGGCTGTTGAAGCGGCTAATAAGAACATCAAGAAGATTGTGCAGAAGATGACGGTGACATACAAAGACTGGCATGAGATGCTACCATTCGCTCTTCATGGGTACCGTACCTCAGTGCGGACTTCAAAAGGGGCAACACCCTACTCTTTGGTATATGGCATGGAAGCAGTCTTACCCATTGAGGTCCAGATACCCTCTCTTCGGATTATGAAGGATGCAGGTTTGAGCGAGGATGGTTGGATCCAGACCCGGCTTGATCAGCTGAACTTAATTGACGAAAAGAGACTTACTGCTATTTATCATGGTCAGACGTATCAAAAGCGAATGATCAAGGCATTTAACAAGAAAGTCAGACGACAAGAATATCAAGTCGGGGATCTGGTGATCAAGCGCATCATATTACTGCAAGGTGATCCTAGGGGCAAATGGACCCCTACGTATGAAGGGCCATTTGTGATTAAGAACATTTTCTCAGGAGAGCTATGATTCTAACCACCATGGATGGTGACGACCTTCCTCACCCCGTCAATACAGACATAGTGAAAAAATACTACGCATAATCAAAGACCCGCTAGGTCGACTGGCCTAGGAAAAAATAAGGGCTTCCCGGCGAACCAAAAGGGTTCGGGTAAAAATAAGGGATGAAAATGAAAAATATGTACACCCGGCAAGTCGAAAACCTGAAAAGGCGGCTTGGGCAAAAAAGGGTATCCCGGTGGACTGAAAACCCGAAAGGGCGGTCCAGGCAAAAATTAGGGATTGAAGCGTAACATTATGTCTCGTTGGATCATCTTGCAACCAGACTTCAGTATCAACTATCAAGCTCGGACGGCACCAATCAATCTGATCTACCTTCAACCAAGTAGCAAAGTGATGAGACTCTCGAAGATATAAAGGCAATAGCAGAGTTAGAACCCAGTGGGATTGTTCACATAGCTGTTTTTCTTTGTTACACAAATTTTATAATTTCTATCATTCGGCGGCATTCTCTTACTAGGACGTCAGCCTCTTGTACAAAAATGCCTATTTACAGGCCAACTTCAAAATCAATACAATTCATTTTCACAAAGAAATTTCAAATTGTTTTTCTTTTTTCTGTTTTGTTTTGCAAGAACGTCCAATGGTTCATTTTTGATATATGCATTTGACAATAATTGCTGCTCATAAATATTTACATGCGAAACAAAGACGATTACTCGTAATATCGGGAATAGGGGCAAACAAGAAATGTCCAAACCTTACAGTTGCTCTGTCCACCAGGTATAGGGATATACATAGCTGGAGAATACGATTAAAGGTACATTCACTCCCCGCAGAGCAAAAGGTATCTAAAAAACATCAACTCTCCCCATCCGAGGTTCATAATCGCGAGTGAGTCGGAAAAATTCTCCCTAAGCAGAGTTCATCGTCACCAGCAATAGTAATTCATCCCCAGCTGAGTTTATTTCTCCAAATCAGCAGATCTTCCAATAGAGTATCTCTCTTCCCCATAAAGTCATTCTCCCACATGATTATTCTCAAACAGAGTCTCTCCCGGCAGAATATTCTCGAGCAGAATGGATGCAAATCTCCAGCTAGTCATCTTCAGACGTCATCCCCAGCAGGAATGAAGAATTCAACTCCTTGCACTCTCCAGCAGCAGTTCGGGATTTATTTTTCCCCAGTTAGAGAATATCATAAAAACATTGCATATCCATACCTCATGACATATGCATACGCATCACACAACATAATCTCATTTATTTTGAGAACATCATTGCTCGATACATGTCATGCATTACATACGACTAAATCTTTACCTTTCAGGGAAAGATACAAGCAAATTCTAACCAAGTTCAAGCTATGAAGCCCGGATCCGACCGGATAGTATCTTGATCTATACGTCATATTGTGAAGCCCGGATAACAGTATCAAACACCGCGAAGCCTGGATTCGACCAGATAATGGTTTATCTCTAAGCTATGAAGCCCGGATTCGACCGGATAATAGTTTAATCCTTAGCAAGCCGGAAAGCCCGGATTACAACCGGATAACAGCTCAGCATGTTATTGTGAAGCCTGGATTACGACCAGATAGCAATACAAGTTTCTGTGAAGCCTGGATTAAGACCAGATAGCAGCCAAAGACATCGCGAAGCCTGGATTACGACCAAATAGTGGTATATCTTTAATACAAGTTATGAAGCCCGGGTTCGACCGGATAGTATCTTGATTTCTCCAAATACCATGAAGCCTGGATTCGACCAGATAATGGTATAAAACATTGTGAAGCCTGGATTACGACCAGATAGCGACAAAGACACTGAAGCTTAGATTACGACCAGATAATAGTGAGGGACACTGTGAAGCTTGGATTATGACCAAATAGCAGTTTACCCAGCCAATTACTATGAAACCCAGATTCGACCAGATATTAGTAGGCCTAAAAATCAAAGGGAAGCCCGGAGGCGACCGGATAACCACTTGATTTCTTCTGAAGCATGGATTACGACCAGATAAGAAGTAAGGTATTGTGAAGCCTGGATTACGACCAGATAGTAGTACAGGATACCATGAAGCCTGGATTCGACCAGATAATGGTATAAAACATCATGAAGCCTGGATTACGACTAAATAATGATAAAAGAATTGAAGCCTGGATTACAAACAGATAACAGTACAAGACACTGCGAAGCTTGGATTTCGACCAAATAGCAGTTTACCTGGACAAATACTAAGAAGCCCGGAGTCGATCGGATATTAGTGTGCCCTAAATTCAAGTTGAAGCCCAGATGCGACCAAATAACAACTTAATTCCTTCTGAAGCCTGGATTATGACCATATAAGAATCGAGAAATTGCGAAGCCTGGATCACGACCGGATAGCAAGTTTAATCTCATCTTCCCAGTAAGTCACTGTAAAACCTGGATTATGACCAGATAGCAGACGATCTTATCACTATGAAGCCTGGATCACGACCAGATAGTAGTTCACTTTCACCTCTTCGACCAAGAGACAAATCCCCACTAGAACAACGGACGACCGAAGCTCCTAAAAATTCTATTCCTCACAAGCAGAGATCAGCATTCCCCGGCATAGTCTTCCTCAACAACAGGTATACGGGCTCTCGCAAAGGAATCTCTTATGCGGTCGACACTCCTTCGGATGGCATCTTTAAGCCCATCTTTCGTCATCAATTTCCAAATGGCATCTGTAATCCCATTCCTGACATCACAAGACAAATACCACTTCACGCGAGTGCAAATTTCTGGCCACTCTAGTGTTCAATCATCTTCCACCTTCGGATCACGAAAGGCGAGCAAGCCAATCTACATCCTTAGGTTTAAGAAGAATGAACAGGGGAAGCTGTTTTACCCCAAAAATTTTCCTCCCATATTTCTCAAAACATTTCTAGAAAGATCCTTAAGTTGCTCAAGGAAGTCCAAGGGTTGACCAGACAAACTCTCTCCTAAGGCAGTCTACCTCAAATTAGGGTTTCATGTTGCATCAAGATACTTGAGTCCAAGGGATCCAAAATGCTCATTATTGTCCTAATATGTTCTCAAGATCATCCATGTCAAGTTTCAAGCCTTGCAGAGGAAATTTGCTCAGTCAATTGTTCAAAGGCCTGAAAATCGACTTTGCTAGGGCAAAAGTCAACTGTGGCCCACATACAGTCAAACCTCAAGATTTTTGGTCAACATCCTCATTTTGAAGTATTATTCATCATTTGATCAAGGGTTGATCATGATTCCTCAAGGATTGCTCACAACTCATCAAAACCCAAAAGTTGCTAAATTAGGGTTTTACAGGAAAAGTCAACTCAATTTTGACCAAGCATAACTTTCTCATACTTTATGATAAATGACCCATCAAAAGCTCATTTTTAATAGGATGCAATGCTATACAATTCATCTTCGTCTCCCAAGTTCAAAATATGCACTCATAAGAAGTTATGAATTTGGACATTATAGGTCATTTTGAAAAGTCAACAAAAACAATTTGTTTGTTAAAGCTTAATACATGAACATGTAAGACTCAATTGAAATGAGACCAAAAGGTTTGCTTAGAGGACATCTTGAGATTTCTAAAAAGTCAAAGAACACCTTCATAGAGTCAAAATTGAAGAAGTTATGCATTGGTGAAGTTGACCTTTTTTGCAAAATTGTCAAAAGTCAAAAGTGCCTCAAATTGCAATTTTTTGTCAAATGGGCCCAACTTTTTGTACTTGGCTTAAGTTTGTAACATGGTCCACGAGCCCTAACTCTTCCCACTTGCCTTTATTTTATTTTTACCATTTATTTTGATTTTTTATTTCAATTAAATCAATTTAAATCAAAACAAATCATGGAAATATCAAAAGCATTTAAGTCTTAAGATTTGATGCATGTTTCAGGTCCCTTATACAGCTAGCAAGTGAATCAATTCGTGTAAGGCATAGGTGTGCATAAAAAGATTGGTTTTGGCCTATTTTTGGAAATATTTTCATGAAGATCAAATCATGATCAAATACCATAATTTCCAAAGATTTAGAACACATTTGCAACCCTAATTCGTTCCTTGGTATATAGTGGACAAGTGCATATCAAAAACACAAGATTTAGAGGCGTGGAGAGGAAGAACCAAACTTGAAAAAGCTCAAAGAAAGTGGTGATCTGACTTGATACTTCCAAGCATTTCCAAGACTCCCAAGCCATCCCATTCGCTTCCTGGGAGTGCAAGGAACCTATACCAATCAGAAACAAGCGTTCTAGTGCCCAGAATCTGGTTCCACGACCCCCACGGTTTGTCCTTATTTCCAAAATCGAATCTCTTTATTCTTGCATCTTTATCATGTTTCAATAGCATATTTGTAATCCTGATCATGTTTGCAAGCTCATGGTAACCATTAATTGCATTTTCGCTAACTGTATAGGAATCCACCATTGTTAGGGTTTCATTTTTTATTTTGGGTTTTTCCTGTACAGGCAAAATTGGTGCACAAGAAGGGCATGATGATGCCCAGCAGGCCAAGGCGATTTAATCTATAGCATTGGATTCCATTTATCATGCTTGTTGATGACTTTGGAAAAACGTTGGCTTATACCTATGCTTCTGGTTCGTAGGTAAAAGTCCTTGGATCTTTAGCAACGAAGAAAGGTTGGGGACGATGGCGTGGCAACCCCTGATTGCTTCGTTTGAATTTCCGCACGAATAATTTTTTATTTTGTTTGTTTTCAATATATTGATTATTTGTTCTTTTATGTACAACAAACGCGTCCAGCTCAGTTGGCATTGAGGCAGTGGAAAAGGCCATAGGACCTGGGTTCGAATCCCAGGCCCCCCCATATATTTCATGTTATTTTTCATTACATGATCAGGCACATGCACAGGTGTGAAGTCCACCATACACCCTCAAGGATCAACCAGTCAGATGTCCAACCAATCCAATTCAGCGCTTGGCCTGGGGAGATCCATGATACGCCCTAGTCAAACATGCAGCACTGAATCCATGGAGGTCAACGTGGACCCTTGCTTTTGGGCCCAGAAGCTACTATTCACACCCCTCCAAATTACTTACAAACAGGCCCATTTTCTTTTTATTTTCTTTTATATTTTCTTTATTTGATTTATTTAATTATTTTTACTAACACAAAATTAATTCTTTTTTATCAAAAAATCATAAAATTAATTTTCACCCAAATTAGATTTAGGTTTATTTTTTATCAAAAATTAATTTAATTAGTTTATTTAATTTATTAGGTAACTTTAATTCTTTTTATAAATAAATTAAAATCAATTAGAAGAATTAGGGTTTTTTGTCTAATTTAATTTTTATTTCTCTTTTCTTAAAAAAATCACAAAATACAAAAATAGGTCAAATTTAATAATTTTCTTAATTTAAATTAATTAGTAATTAGGCTTGTATTTATTTAATTAAAAATCTTATTTTCTTAAAATAATAAAAAACAACCAAAAAAATGATCTTTTCTTTTAATTAGGTTAGACGGGTCAAAACCCTAACTTTTCTCGTTCTTAATTCCTCGCGCGCGTTTATTTATTTTTCACAATATTGATGTAATTGCTCATGGGATGTAATAGATTAATTAGGACTTTTTCGTTTATTTATCATTTTTGCGGGTTTTTTTGGCTATGTAATTAATACCCGAAGCCTTGTAATAGCGTAGCTTTATTTTCTCGCACTTTAGCTCTTGCAAATATTAAACTGTTAGATGTATGATATTAGGGTTGCATGACAAGAATGTATGTTAAATTTAATATGGTTAGCAAACCCTAAATGTGGAAAGATAATAACTTGAAACTGAATCACTCGCACATGCAAACTCCTAGGGTATACTCCCACTTCGGTTTCCTTCGGTAAATGATCATTAAGTATAGGGTATTTTAGTGGTCGCTCTCTTGTCTAAATAAAAGATCAAAGTCCCCTTCGGAAATGTTGTCTCAGAAAGGTTGCCTCGGATATGTTGCCTTGAATATTGATCTTAAGACATTAGGGTTATTACTAAGACGTCCTAACATTGCTTTAGTGATCGTACGTCCCTTTCGAATTGACCCTTAAAACTCCAACGACGGTTCTACCTACTCACTAATAGTGGGATAGCACTGTCTAAAGGAAATAAGAACAGAAACATTCTCTTTCAAATCAAACACACACAAGCAATTTTTAAAATGATGAGCAAGTACCTAAGAGCCTGTGGAAAACCACGGATAGAAAGGGTGCTAATACCTTCCCTTTCTATAATCTACCCCCCGTACTCGAAATCTCGAAAAAAAGGAATTTTTCTGTGCTTTTGTCCTTTCCAGTTGGATAAAATAAAAGTCGGTGGCGACTCTTGCTTACCGCGACATTTTGCAAACACAAACGCAAAATGCAAACCAGCATTTAAACAGTCCGGTTCTGGCCACCGTATCACAATGGGGCTTTCAACGCTTTTGGTAACAAAATTGGCATTGTGATTATTTCTCCCGAAGGTTGCCACACACCTTTCACTGCTAGATTATGCTCCGACTGTATGAACAACATGGCTGATTACGACGCCTTCATCTTGGGTCTAAAGGCTTCCATTGACCTAAGGATCAAGTTCTTGGATGTCTACGGAGATTCTGCTCTAGTGATCAGTCAAGTTAAAGGATAATGGGATACCAAACACCCTAATCTGATTCCTTACAAAGAGCTTGTGCTAGCTTTTATCCCATACTTTAAGGAGGTTACTTTTGAACATTTCCCAAGAGAAGAAAAGCAACCGGCAGATGCCCTAGCAACAATGTCATCTATGTTCAAGATCAATTGGGACAATGAAGCTCCCCAAATTACCATCGAAAGATTCGACGAACCTGCGCACTGTTTTGAGCTTGACACTGACGAGGAGAAGCCATGGTACCATGAGGTGAAGAGATATCTTGAAGCACAAGAGTATCCTGAAGGAGCTTCCATCAATGATAAGAAATTTTTGCAAAGATTTTCAGCCAAATTCCTTCTAAGCAATGGAATCCTGTATAAACGCAACCATGATTCTACTTTACTCCATCGTATGGACAAGAAGGGGGCATAAAAGATCATGGAAGACATGCATGGTGGTATCTTTGGGACTCACTCTAGTGGACATACTATGGCCAAGAAGATTCTAAGGGCTGGTTACTATTGGTCGACAATAGAAACTGATTGTCACCATCATTCGAGGACTTTCCATAAATGTCAGATCTATGCCGAAAAAGTTCACGTGCCTCTGATACCTCTAAATGTCATGACTGCTTTGTGGCCGTTTGCAATGTGGGGCATTGACATGATTGGAGAGATCAAACCTACTGCTTACAATGGACACCATTTCATCCTTGTTGCTATTGACTACTTCACCAAATGGGTTGAATTTGCCTCATATGCCTCAGTTACGAAGAAAGTTGTAGCCCGGTTTATCAAACATAACCTCATCTGTCGTCATGGTATCCCCTAAAGGATCATCACTGACAATGGGACCAATCTCAACAATGCTATGATTATGGAACTTTTCACCCATTTCAAAATCAAGCATCACAATTCTTCTCTGTACAGACCTAAGATGAATGGCGCAGTGGAAGCTGCCAATAAAAATATCAAGAAAATTATGCAAAAGATGTTAGTAACCTACAAAGACTGGCATGAGATGCTACCGTTTTCTCTTCATGGCTACCGTACTTCAGCTCGAACGTCAACTGGGGCAACCTTGTTCTCATTGGTCTACGGCATGGAAGTTGTCCTGCCTGTCGAAATTCAGATTCCTTCCCTAAGGATTATGAAAGAGGCAGATCTAGGCGAAGATGAATGGATTCAGACTAGGTCGGATCAGTTGAACTTAATTGATGAGAAGAGACTGGTTGTTGTTTGTTAAGGTCAAATGTATCAAAAAAGTATGATCAAAGCTTTCAACGAAAAGATCAAGCCTTGAGTGTATCAGGTTGGCGACCTGGTAATAAAGCGCATCATTCTTCCTCAAGGCGATCTCAGGGGAAAATGTACTACCACATACGAAGGGCCATTTGTGGTTAAGAAAGTTTGCTCTGGTGCTGCCATGATGCTAACTACTATGGACGGCGAAGACTTCTCGCATCCTGTGAACACAAACATAGTCAAAAAATACTACGTATAAAGTGACCCGCTAGGTTGACACACCTAGGAAAAAATAAGGGCATTCTGGTGAACCAAAAGGTTCGGGCAAAAGTTAGGGATATATACAAAAGATTGTACACCCGAAAATCGAAAACCCAAAAGGGAGGCTTGGGAAAAATGGGCATCCTAGTGGACTAAAAACTCAAAAGGAAGGTCCAGGAAAAAGTTAGGGATTAAAGCGTACTACTATGTCCCGCAGAACCTTTACAGCCAGCTTTATTACAAAGGTCCAAGTTCAATGGTCCAAGATCAATTCAACCGACTTCTTTCGACGGAAAGGGATGATGTTCGAAAACATAGGGGCAATAGCAGAGTTGGAGAAAATTGAGATCACTTCCACTTGGCTATTTATTTTTGTTTTCACTTTGTACTATTTTCATTCTTTCGACGATTTCCTCTTACTATGATTTATGTCTCCTTGTACAAAAACGCCTATTTTTGGGAAAAGCAACGATACAAATATATTTTGAAGTGTAAAACTTTTTGTTTTTTCTATTTGAGTGCAAAAGCATCCAATGACTAAAATTGAACGAACATATGCATATGAACATGATTAAACTGTAAACGAATGAACAAGCATTTTTTTGTACCCCAAAATTTTCCCTCTCATTTCTTAAAGGATCATCCTGGACCCTCAGGTTTGCTTCTATCAAGTTTCAAGTCTTGAATGATAATTTCCCAAGAAAGTCATTCACAAGGGCAAAATGGTCAATTGCATACTGAAAAGTCAAAACTTTGACTTTTGGATCAAAATCAAGTTTCAAGAATCATATTTCATCAAGGCATGAAGTTTGTTTCATCAAGAAAATCAAAAGTCAAGATTATGTTGAAAAAGTCAAATTTCTAAATACTTAGAAATTTTTCTAAGTGTTTAAGAAATATGATAAATTCAGAACTTCTGGCCAGATTATCACCATGATGTAAGTTGATTCTGGAAGAACTTATAACACAAGAGTTGTAGATCTCAATGAGATCTGAAACATTGTAGAACAGAACTTCTTCTAGAAATGCTGGGATTTCAAGTTATACGTCTTCAAAGACACGTCCCTGAAACTTAAACACTTAGTAAATTCTGAGCATTTTCAAATCAGAATTTGGTTACAATTTCTGGGCCAGTTTTCATGTAGGTTCAGTCAGAATTTGCAAGAGTAATTCAAAGAGGGCTTACAAAGCGTGTTATAAGCTTTCTAGAAAGTCTGAAAACTCACTCAGAATATGCTAGAGCAAAGAGATTCAAAGATCAGAAGTTGGATGTTTGTTCTAAGTTGCACTGATGTTGAACTTCTGAACCAGAATTAAGCTATGATGCATAATCTCATATTGCAGGATTTCTGGTTTGATAAATCTCATCATCATTTAATGCTCACAACCACTTTTGAGTTTTTATCCAAAGGATTTTTCCACGTGTGGCATAGAAGTACATTGATGTCCTTGAAAAAGCAAACTTTTGTACAAAAGTATGTTAGGCCCATGCTTTGCTTTTGCTTCTGAGGGTACTTTTCCTTAATTCATGCTTACAAATCCAGCTTAGGCACGGCTAAAAGCTGCTAACCACCATACTTGTTTAACTTACTTCAAGAACAAGTCGGCGCCCTAGCATGATGGTTGTACCCTTGACCTCTCCAAGCTATTAAACATTTGCCTATAAATTGAAATCCATTTTCAACTGTAAAGGGGTCCAAAGATTGAAAAGAAAAAGCTTTGAAACCTTGCTAGAAATTCTAGGAATCCGAAACTGCAAACACAAATATAAAACCTGCTAGTTTTTGATTCTTGCATTCAAACTCCATTTCCCCTCAAGTGTTTCTTGACCAAATCATCCATACAACTTCTTATATACATTTATAAGTTGTCCTAACTTCTGTTTTCAAACTGTAATACGTCCTCCACTAGTCTCTACCTTAAAAAGTCATAACTTTACTTCTTGGTTGTTCCAGAATTTTCCAGCCATTCATAGCCCAAGTTAAAGGTTGTTCCAGCCTGTTGGGCACGTGAGGAAGCTGATCAGAACATTACAAGCAGTCAGAACCAAGCTCTAGTTCACAGGACTTT
This sequence comes from Vicia faba, assembly GCA_948472305.1. NCBI lineage: Eukaryota > Viridiplantae > Streptophyta > Magnoliopsida > Fabales > Fabaceae > Vicia > Vicia faba. Next base: position 140,314,272 of record OX451737.1, on the reverse strand, counting down.
TTCCAGCTATAAGGTAAGTTTTGCTGACTCTCATCATATCACTTAGGCATTATTAAACCTGCATGTCCAAATACAATGTAGACATCCTGATTCTGGTGATGTACATATTCTGAGGTTTCATGTATTTTCTGCCTAAGTAGGGAGAATATTAGTTCATAACTTCTTAAGGAAATTAGGATTAGCAGATACATGCTTGTTTCTGATTTACAATCTTGATATTTTTTATGTTTCTGAAACCATGATGGAAACCTACCATAATTTCTATGTTTGTGTTTTCTGTTTTGTTGAGAAATGACTAAGCTGTAGATGCTCTGACTAGCATGGAGAAGGAAATGAAGTTCATCATCAGAGTTTACTTTTTGATACATGTTTATGCTTTTGCTTCTAATACCGGATGTATAATCACCCCAGTGGTACAGAGCGTACGCATAAAATATCAGTGCTAAGGGTCCTGGGTTCTAGCCCCAGAAACATCCTTTTTAGGTTTGTTTATTGACATTTTCACCCATTTATCTGTCAGAAAATATTCCTAAATCAGAACTTCTAGACATCCTCACCCAACAACATTATCACCTCACTCTCTCAAATAACCAGAACTTCTACTTGCCAGTGATATTAGAACTTCGAGGTCCCCAGCTGCACAAGAGCTTCTAAACTCCTTCAACAATCAGAACTTCTAGGCTTTCCTTTGCTCCCAGCAACCTCAGAACTTTGGTGTATCCAGACCCAAAACTTCTGACCTTCCCCATTTCTGCTAACATGTTATTTCTGATTTTTACAGCGTATCAGAATCAAAACTTCTGCCTCTTACTTCTTCACTTTCAACAATGCGTTGATTCTGAATCTTTTTCTTTAGTATTTTTATCATCATTTTTATTTTCATTAATCAAAAACACCAAAAACACTTTTATATTCACATGCTTTATTTTTTAAAACCAAAAGACTAAAAATATTTTCTTAAGCCAATTTCTTTCTTTCTCTTAACCAAAAACAAAACAAGTACATTTTATATTTCTTGTACATTTATTTCAATATGGTTGTAATAGATAATTAGGACTTTAATTTCTTGCAATCCCCATTTGTAAATTTGTACGCCCCATCCCCTTAATGATGTAATAGCGTAAGACTTTACTTTTCCGCACTTTTATTGCTTTCATGTATTGTTAGTAATCAGGGTGTGTACGACAAGACATTAAATCAACAAATAGATAACACTAATCAAAATTAAATGCATGTAAATCAAGCACACTTGCACACTAGCACCCTTAGGGTAATCCCGCTTGGTTGCCTCTCGGAAAATAGTCATGTCCCTCGAATATGGGCGTTTTAGCAAAGACCCTCGATAAAATATCGTAGTCCCTCGATGACCCTCAATGTTGCCTTCGGTAAATGATCTAGTCCCTAAATGACATTGCTAAAACGTCTCATAAGTTGCCTTCTATGACTATACAAACGTCCCATGCCCGTCCCTTCACATCCAACGACGGGGTTTCTTACCAAAACAATGGTAAGATAACAACGTATAAAGGAGGAGAAAAAGAACGTTTAAGACCTTTTGAGTAGGTAGGTTTCCCTTAGTTGCTCGCTTGCTCACAACAAAATATTTTATACACCAACGCTTCACTTTGAAACATTTTTCAAAAGATAAAACACTTTATACACGTTCTTATAGAGACGAGAACCATTACAAAGACATTTCTTTTCAAAATACTTTCAAAAACCACACCACAAGCACATTTTCAAACAAAAAGAAAATGATCTAGCAAGCAACTAAGAGCTCGTAGATAACTACGGATGAAAAGGGTGCTAATACCTTCCCTTTTCATAACCTGCCCCCCGAACTCAAGAAAATATCTCGAAAGGTCTTTCCGGTTCTTTTCAACCTTTCCTTATTGGATAAAATAAAAGTCGATGGCGACTCTTGCTAACCGCAACATTTGCGATAAAACGCAAAAACATCCCAAGTCAGTTCTCCCACCGTATTATAGAACTGGAGAATCTGTTGGGGATTGAACTTAAAAGTGGGATCACCTTAGGTCTAGATCGCCTTTACTTGCTTTCTTTGATTAATTTGTTTGCTTTAAATTTTTGGGTCTTTTGCTTGGGATTTTGTTAAAGATCCTATACCCAGATCTGGGGCACATTTTAGGTAAGTAGCAATAAACCATGGAAGTTGTACGGCGTAGACCGATATGGACGAAGTGATAGCTATGTTAGCGTGACACTTTGGCTTGTACTAATGTTCCTTGGGCTAGTCAAGGATAACATTAGGCTTCCTTAGCGTCATTAAGCGCTGGCTAACCTTTAGAACCTTTTAATTGACTCATCCTAAGCCACTAGAAAGTAGTGATATGACTGGCTTTGGTTCCGACTCAAGATTGGTTGATACTCGATGCTACACTCATTGAGATTGGACTTTTGGGATATTCTAGCCGCAATACTCTGATGCTTGAGCTAGAACAATGCCTAAAAGAAAGGTCAGTGATATGAGACTCCTTAGAACCCGTTACTTTTAATAGGACAGGTTGAGCCAACTAAACTTCAAGATGGTACTTACCTTTAAAAGACTCACGCAAGACTTTAAACCTAGGGTCTTTTGTGTGACTTGCTTGATATGTCTGTGATTTCAAAGCATAACCATAACATCATGAATATCATGACATACATGCTAACCATTTCAAGGGGCTAGAGATTTATCTTTCCTTTTTGTTTTGTAGGGTATGGATTCAACTCGCATAAGACTATCCGAATCAATTTTGCAGAGGTCCCTCCTAAGCTCAAAGAATTGGTCCTGTGAGTTCCTGAGAGCTCATCGTTCAACAAGAGATATGGTCACTTGCTCAGTTTGGTTACTACCGGGTTTGGTGAAGGTCTCATGAGTTTTCTGTTCCAGTTCTTCGACCATAAACACCATTGCTTCACTTTTCCATATTACCAGTTAGTGCCTACGCTGGAAGAGTTCTCCAAAATACTTGGGTCACCTGTATTGGAGCAAGTACCTTTCACCGACTTAGAACAAAATCCAGTTGCTGAAAGTGTTGCCATAACCTTGCATTTGAAACCATCTGACATCGAATCCAATTGGGAAAGAAGAAGTGGAGTCAAGGGTCTCCTTGCAAGTTTTCTAATGAAGAAAGCTCAGATATTCTTAGATTCCGTGATTTACCATTCCTTTGAAGATGTCCTAGATTTATTAATCTATGGATTGGTTCTGTTTCCCAATTCAGAACAGTTTATAGATGTCAGTGCCATCAACATCTTCCTTGCTTGCAATCTAGTGCCTACATTGCTCGAAGACGTGCTGCATTTACTCCACACTCGTACTATGAAGAAACAAGGGACTCTTATGTGTTGTATGCCTTTTCTCTATCGGTGGTTTATTTCACACCTTCCTCTGTCAGTAATGAAAGATGAATTAGGCTTGAGGTGGAATCAAAGGATAATGTCTCTTTTTCACTCTGATATCTATTGGTGCCCTCGCTTTCAAGAAGATATCTCTTTTATTAATCACTGCGGAGAATTCCCTAATGTGCCACTTCTTGGCATTAGAGGAGGCATCACTTACAACCCTTCTTTAGCCCTACGTCAGTTCGGCTACACCCAGAGGGATGGTCCCCATGATATGCTCATCTAGGGTATTGTGTTTGACTATTCAAATGACCTGCAAGGTTATCGCCATAGGTTCATTCGCGCTTGGGGCATGGTAAAGAAGACTGATAGCATTAATTTGGGACACAAAAACTCCATCCCTTTGGAGCCTTACCTCAGATGGGTACGAGCTCGGGCTCAAAATCTTATGATGCCATATGTTGTTGTACTGCCAGTGATCTCAGAGTCTGTTGATCGAGAAGACGAACCTCACATCGTTTCTCATCCTGATATGCCAACAAGCTTCGAAGAGTTGTAAAATTCATGGATCCATCTCAAGGAAGAATGAGACACCTTTGAGAATCAATTCTACGCCAGTGAGAAGAAAGTTCTGGAACTCACCAAGTAGCTTCATGAAGAGCAGAGTCTGAACGCCTACATCGCGCCAAAGAGGATGCGTTCAGACTTTTTATCTTAGGAGTTTTTGTATTTTATTTCCTTCATTGTAAGCCCAAAAAGGCATGATGTACTCAAACTTGGATTTATTAATGCAACCTATGTTCCTTTTTGTCTAAAGCAAATTTAAATCTCTAATTTCCTTGAAATAATTTGCATATGCATCTTCATTCATCATAACACAAACAAGTTTCTTACAACAGGTCTCCTTATCTTTCTACTGTTTATTTCAGTGAGATGGATATTGAACAGACAATAAAAGATCTTCAAGCGCAAAACGCTCAGTTTCAACAAATATTCTTGACTCTAGCAAAAGGACAAGAGGATTTGAAAACTCTGCTGATCAAAGAAAAGAAGAAGAAAGCGAAGAAAACAGCCGATGTTTTGAATTTAGGAAGAAGGTTCATAGGACCAGCCAGACGAACTCTAGACTTCACAACATCATCAGGTGAAGGGGATAATCAAGAAGGAAAAAACAAGGAAGTGAATGACCATCCAGAGTCTGAAGAAGAAGAAGAGTTTGATTACTCTAAAGAGCAGTATCCTCCAACTGACGATAAATACAAACAGTTGGAAGATCTCCTCAATGCTATGGAGATCCAGAGGGTACCCAAATTGGATTTTGAAGAACTAGGACTTGTCTCAGGGGTTGTCATCCCATAAAAATTCAAGATCCCCACTTTTTCTAAATATGACGGTGTCTCTTGTCCGAAGCTGCATTTAAGGTCATACGTCAGGAAAATTCAACCCCATATTGCGGATAGGAACCTATGGGTGAATTTCTTCTAAGAAAGCTTGTCAAGGACGCAGTTGGATTGGTTCTATCAATTGGAAGGGACCAATATTCGCAATTGGGAAGATTTGGCTGCCGCTTTTTACAAGCAATACCAGTATAACACAAACTTAGCTCCAACTCGGACACAGTTGCAAGGCATGTTTATGGGTGCAGGTGAAGGTTTCAAAACTTATGCTCAAAAATGGTGGGATCTCGCGGGAAGAGTCTAACCCCCTCTATCTGACAGAGAATTGGTGGATATGTTCTTAGGCACGCTATCTGGTCCATTCTTCAACCACCTAATCGGAAGCTCCTTGGCTGGATTTACAGAATTAATCATGACTGGTGAACGGGTAGAAGCGGGTATAAAAAGTGGAAAAATTCAAAGAGATGCATCCTCAACCACGATGAAGAAACCCTTTGCTGGAAAGAAGGAGGTCAGTGTTGCATACGACCATAGGAATCAAAACAAAACTGAACGTCTCCCGACGATAGGGGCTGTTATGATTTCTAATCCTGCACCAAATCAGCAGAGAAATTATCAACGCAAGCCAGAGGCACCCATGAGACGATTCACCCGAATCAACATGACTTGTCCCAAGTTCTGTCACATCTTTTGAAATTCAATCTGGTGACCCTAAAAGAAGCTCCCAAGAACCCCAATACAGCTTCTCCTCGCTACAATCTGAATGCTCGATGTGTCTATCATTCCAAAATCCCTAGACATGATACCAACGATTTTTGGGCCTCGAAGAATAAGGTTCAGGACCTTATCGAGGCGAAAGAGATTGATTTTGATCCCCCAAAAACACCTAATGTCATAACGGAGCCAATGCCCAAACACGGTCAAGGCGTCAATGTTGTTGATGATGACTGTTTTGTTTCTTCCGTGGATGAGTTAACTACTCCTATTTTGACCATTAAACAAAATCTATTGCGAGCCGGTCTGTTTCCGGGTTGTGATGAAAGTTGTCAATTATGTGTATCTCTACCAAATGGTTGTTTGTTACTGAAGATGGGCGTCCAGCACCTGATGGCTAACAAAGAAATCATGTTTGAAAAAGTTCCTCTTATCAGAAATTCCTATGAAGATGTCTCAATTATCACCATTTCCGACAATCCTCCCAGTGTCTCCACCAAAAGACCCGTCAGAATTACATCTGTTCCAAAGTTTTCTCCCCTGATCATCACCATGCCAAGGCCAATACCATATTCTTCAGATAAAGTTGTTCCCTAGAATTATGGGGCTGACATCTATTACTATGGTGTCAAGCAAGATCTGTTGGTTATCCAAGACAAAGCTGAGAAAGACACTGATCCTGGCATCGTCAATATCGTTGGGACCAGTAAGATAACAAAAAGTGGAAGGAAATTCTCACCTGAGATCTCTTCAAAGACCATTTCTACTCCTGTAATTATTCTCGCTACCGCTCCTACCAGCATTCCCAGTAATACTCCTGTCGAAAATCATATTGTTATCACTGCTGCCAAGACAAGGGGCAAGGAGGTGTTATCTGAGCCTGTCCAGACGAAGGCACATCCAGAGGATATTCCTGAAGCTTCCAGAAAAGAGATAGAAGAAATACTGAAAATGATCAAGAAAAGTGACTACAACATCGTGGAACAGTTGGGGCAAACCCCCTCGAAAATATCGATGTTGGCTTTACTTTTGTGTTCAGAGGCCCATGCCAAAGCCTTGGTAAGGTTTCTAAAGACCGCCCACGTACCCCAAGAGACTTCCATTAACCAATTTGGGAATTGTGTGGCCAGTCTAACTGCTGGTAATGGATTGGGCTTTTTTGACGCCGACTTGACTCCCAAAGGAAGGAAACACAATGATGCCTTGTTCATCTCCATTGAGTGCAGGGGCACTATGCTAGCCCACGTTCTGGTGGATACGGGCTCACCGCTAAATGTTTTGCCCAAAAATGCTCTTGACCGGCTAGACTGCGAGTGACTCACTTTAAATCTAGCAACATTGTAGTGCGGGCCTTTGATGGTTCTAAGAGGACAGTTTACAGAGAGGTTGACATCCCTATAAAGGTTAGAACTCAGACCTTTGATTCAACTTTCTGCATGATGGATATCCGCCCTTCCTATTCCTGTTTACTGGGCCGACCTTGGATTCATGGTGCTGGTGTCGTCACCTCTATATTACATCAGATGTTGAAGTACCCAATCAAGGGAAAAATCATCACTGTCCATGTAGAGGAGGAATATATGGTCAGACACCTGAACTCTTTCAGGTACGTGGAAATGAATGGTGAGTTCATTGAAACTCCGTGTCAAGATTTCGAGGAGGTCCCACAAACAGTTGAGACAACCAAGACTACTACCAAGACTCCAAAAGTTACTAGACCGCCATTGAAAATGGCCTCTTTGAGGGATGCTAGAGCAGTGGTTGAGGCAGGCGGGTGCACTATCTGGGGTCAACTTCTGGATATTCCCTACAAATCCAAAAAATTTGGTTTGGGTTTTACTTCGGAAGCACAAAGAGTTGTTCGACAAACTCGCACCAGGGGGCCACCTTTACGTATCAGTAATCAGGGAATCAATGCATGGAAGACAGTGATGGCAGATGTGACCTGGATGAGTGGATTTTTCCAACTGTCAGTGGAGGACTCAACAACTGGGAAGCCAAAGAATTTGTCCCTATTGCTTTTCTTCAAGAGTAATTGTCTTTCAATTTTTGTCAGATTTGTAATAATTAAACAATTCAGACTTTAAAACCTCGTGTCTTACCCGAGGTACAACGGTCCATTTGTGAGGGTTGTTACTTCATCTTCATATGTCATCAATAAATCATGGATGTTTTTGCATGAAAACTTTACACTCTTTGTTCTTCTTTTTCTACCTTTTTATTTGTTCAAAGATAGTTATGCTCTTACACACACTCACATATCAAAATGCATATCCACATCCACTCAGGATCCCATGGGTAACGATTCTGCTATGGCCTATCATGACTTTGAAAATCCGATCTACCAAGCCAAAGACGAAGGTGAGGAAAATTGTGAGGTACCAGGAGAACAAGCCAAGTTATTGCAACAGGAAGAAAGGACCATACAACCCCATGAAGAGCTATTGGAAACAATTAACTTAGGTACTGAAGAGGACAAGAAAGAAGTCAAGGTAGGTGCCAACCTTGAGCCTAGTGTCAAGAAGCGCTTAACTCAGTTACTATGTGACTATGTTGAGGTCTTTTCCTGGTCATACGAAGACATGCCAAGACTCGACGCTGACATCGTGGTCCATTGTATGCCGACAAAAGAAAACTGCCCTCCGGTAAAATAGAAATTTCGTCGCATGAGGCCAGAAATGTCAGAAAGAATCAAGACTGAAGTCATTAAGCAGTTCAACGCCAGATTCTTAGTTGTCACCTCTTATCCATAATGGGTCGTCAATGTTGTTCCAGTTCCTAAAGAGGACGGTAAGGTACGTATGTGTGTGGACTACAGAGACTTGAATAGGGCAAGCCCCAAGGATGTTTTCCTGCTTCCCCACATTGATATTCTGGTTGACAACACCGTACAGCATAAAGTATTTTCCTTCATGGATGGTTTCTCCAGATACAACCAGATCAAGATGGCACCTGAGGACATGGAGAAAACAACCTTCGTCACACAGTGGGGTACATTCTGTTACAAAGTTATGCCATTTGAGTTGAAGAACGTTGGGGCAACCTATCAACATACCATGGTAGCTTTGTTTCACGACATGATTCATCACAAAATAGAGGTCTATGTGGATGACATGATAGCCAGATCTCAAACTGAAGAGGAACGTCTTGACCATCTGCAAAAACTGTTTGAAAGACTGAAGAAGTACAAGCTAAGGCTAAACCCAAATAAATTCACTTTTGTAGTAAGGTCCGGTAAACTCTTAGGCTTCATTGTCAGCGGAAAAGGTATCGAAGTGGACCCCACAAAGATAAAAGCAATAAAAGAAATGCCTACTCTTCGCGGTGAGAAGGAAGTCAGTGGATTCTTAGGACGGTTAAACTACATCGCCAGATTCATTTCTCACCTAACCGCTACTTGTGAACCAATCTTCAAATTAATGAAGAAAGATCAAGTGGTGGAATGGAACGACGACTGTCAGGCTGCCTTCAGCAGGATCAAAGAATACCTTCAAGAGCCTCCCGTTTTGATGCCGCCAGTTGAGGGAAGACCTTTGATCATTGTTGTACCCCAAAATTTGCCCTCTCATATTTTCAAAAGTCTTCCCTTACATGGTTGGTCACAAACATTTGCCTAACGAAAATAAAGTTTTTTGAAGATGAACAAAGTGTCTTTCGATTGGCATCTGGGAAAAGTCTTCGATTGGGTATCCAAAATACTTCGATACAGACTTGACTCACCAGTCTTCGATTGGGCATTTGGCACTCTTTGATCAGGCTTTGATTAGTAAGCTCCGATTAGGTGTTTGGAACCCTTCGATCAAGCTTTGGTGTGCAAGTCTTCGATTGAGCGCTGGACCCCTTCGATCAAGTCAATTTCACAATGCTTCGACTAGTACTTCAGAGGGTCCTTCGACTGGAACTTCATACTTTACCTCAATCAGAACATCAGAACAAAATGGCATTTCAGTGCAGAGTTTCTCTTAATCTAAGATGCTCTGATGAAGGAAGTTCTGGACACTTCGAATCAGAACTTAGACTCATCACAAGGCCAAGGGCTGGTCGAAATTGTCTAATAGGGAATGTTCTAAATAGATTCGAATTGGACTTTGAAGCTGGAAAAAAAGGCAGATTCGAAGGAATGAAGTAGGCTGGCATGACTAAGCAAAAACACATATCCTAACCTGTCCAGGTTCACCCAAAGTTCACAATGGCATGTGTCCCTTGCAAATATAGAAATAATTAAATGCTGATTGTGGATTCAATTCCTGAGTTAAAGGCCAGATTCTTGCCTTTTCTGTTCCTAACTCCACAAGAGCTGATTCGACCAGAGTGATTCTTTTCAAATCAAGCAGTCGAAGCATTCAAAAGGCCCATTCGAAGGGCACATAAGAAGTCCATTCGAAGGAGGCAACTCAAGACCAATCGAAGAGCATGGCCTGGAGGCATTCGAAAATCAAAGGTGTCCAGGTTCATTCAAGATTCCAAAGAGACATGAATATTTCAAAAAAGGAAATCTTTTAATATGTCTGATTCTTGTCTCATGGCTTTAAAGGTCTGTTTAATAGGTTGTCTCTTGCCGTTACTAGACCATCATACTCCTATAAATACAAGGGCCAGCATACAGTGCCAAGGGGGGAACGAAAAAAGGAGAAAAAAGAAATAGGGAGGATTTGGAGATACGCTGCCCACAAACCCACCAAAGGTTATCAACGTTTTCATAAATAATCCAAGCCAAAGCAGTCATTCAGCAAACATCTCTACACCCAGAGCCACAGATCATACATCTTTAATTGGTAAGGGTTTACAAAACCAAAATTGCACCTTCATGACATTTAAATACACATTGCATATATATATTCTTGTTATTACTGATTATGTTGCATGTAAGCTACAGCGCAAAGATGAGATTGTGCCATTGCTTGGGCACGATCTAAGTTTCTCCTTTGAATCTCAGGATAAAACAAACCCAGACCCAGATTCAGCAGATTCAAATTGAGGAAGGATCCGAATTGGGAGGAGATTCGAATCAGGGGAGTAAAATCCCCCCTGGATCTTTAACATTTGTTTCGTTTTGCAGGAAATATCTTCTCAGAATCTTGTTCAGAGCTTCGAAGCTTAGCAGCTTAGCTTTGAACTGGATCCAGGGTTCCCAGATCGAAGGATGACATATCCAGATCGAACACCCCCAAAGTGCAGCCCCTCATGCACCTTAGATCAAGCCTCTTCACTAGATCGAAAGACAGCCCACACCTCTTTCGATCCAGGCCTCCAGAATTATACCTTTTTTTTATTTACTGCCTGTTTCCTTCGATTTCATCTTTGTTTTGACTATTTTATTTCTTTTTTTTTAATCAACATAAAATCAATTAAAAGAAAAACCACAAAAACATTAGGCTAGTTTTTTCTATTAAATTAACTTTGTCAATTAATCATTTAATTATCTTAACATTTTCTCAAAACTAAAATTAAGAAGATTTAGATCATTTTCCCAAAATAAAATAAAACAACAAAAAGATTTTTATTCTTAGGATTTTTAGAGGTTATTTTCAGATTCGCGCGCGTTTATTTTATTGTAACTGCTTACTGGTTTGTAATAGCTTGACTAAGACTTTTACACTTTACTGCTTTATTCCCCCAATTTTGGACATGTAAATAATCCCCCTCCCCGAAGCCTTGTAATAGCGTAGGATTTACAATTCCCGCACTTTAAATTCCTGTACATATATTAACTGTTTAGATGTATGCTAACTAGGATTGCATGACAAGATCTATCTTGACTTAAAATCAACAGTAGCTCACCATGACATGTAAAGATAATATAAACTGAAAATTGACACACTCACACATGCCACTCTTAGGGTACACCCCATTTGGTTGCCTCGAACGTGGTCATTGAGTATTGGGTGTTTTAGAGGTCGCCCTCTTGTCCAAAGATCATAAGTTGCCTCGAAACGGTTGCCTCAGATAAAATGATCTAAGACATTAGGGTTACCACTAAGGCGTCCTAACATTGCTTTAGTGACCACACGTCCCTTAAATCGAATTGACCCGAAAACTCCAACGACGGTGCTACCTACTCCTCAATAGTGGGATGGCATTGTCTAAAGGACACTTGCACAATCTAATTCCTTTTTGAGTAGGTAGATGTTCTTAAGTATTTGCTCCTTTTAAAAACAAAACAAAACTTTTCGCACTTACACTCTCTTCAAAACAAAAACTCTTTTCAAACCCATAAACACAAAGAAAAGCAAACTTTTGAAAACATAGTGAGCAAGTACCTAAGAGCCCGTGGATAACCACGGATAGAAAGGGTGCTAACACCTTCCATTTCTATAATCTACCTCCTGAACCCGAGAAATATCTCAAAAAGGAATTTTTCTGTGCTTTTGTCCTTTCCTTGTTGGATAAAATAAAAGACAGTGGCGACTCTTGCTTACCGCGACATTTTGCAAAAACAAACGCAAACGCGAACCAGCATTCCAAAAACAGTCAGTTCTCATTCCCACCGATCACAGAACTGGCGACTCTGCTGGGGAAATATATGTCAGGTGTACCTTAGGATTAGATCACTTGTGTTTTCAATTGTATTGCTTTGTATGCTTTTAATTTTGTGGGCTTGTATCGGAGTTCTATAGATCTTAACCCGGAAACATTCATAGATAGCAATACGTTGTGGAAACTGTGCGGGGTATACCGACACGGTTGAAGCAATAGCTATATTAGTGCGACATATTTGTGAGTACCGGTAGCCTTTAAGTCAATCAAAGAGAATACGGGGCCGCTGAGTGATGTCACTAAGCACTAATGAACTAGAACCTTACTTGACCATCTTGGCCTTTTTAGGGGTAATGAGATAACTGACTTTGGTGCAGTCTGAAGTTGGTAGATACTCGATACTACACTCATTGAGGATTGTTTTCTTGGAATATTTTGGTCGCTAGTTAAGTGGCTAAACCAAAACGATGAACATAGAAAACAATCCAATGATATTGAGCTCCTTAGAACCCGGTTACTATTTATAGGACAGGTTTTGAACCAACTGAAACTGAAAGAGGGTAATACCTAAACTCCATGCCAGCCTAAACTTAAGGTTGTTTGTGTGACTTGTGTGCCTTCAAACTTGAACTACTTGCACATTCTTGTTATCTGACAACATGAGTTCTTTGCAGGTTTTGTTTACAGTCCTTATCCGATAATTGGGATTTATTGCAGGGTTTACTTACATCACTTCACACTTTTGCTTAAACGCATATCATACACATCATAACATCATGCCTTAGCATTTCCTTAACCATTTCAAGGATCTCAAGGGCTTGTGATGCAGGTTATGGTAAATCAAAAGTCTAGCAAGGGGCAAAGGGGATTTATTTTCCTCTAGCCAATGTCATCTAGAGATCAAAACGCGATAATTTGAGTCGGTGGCTATGACCCACTCGATATGGTGAGCTTGACTCTTGAAGAAGGACTCTTAACGACACGAAGTTTCTTCTAACAAATTCTAACAAGTTTCTTGTTTACCCCGCGAGATCTTGAAAACATTGCATACATATATCATACATATCATTGCATAACAGGTCTTCCAATACAGGTCTCTCATGTTCTCGCTGTTTATTTCAGCAATGGCTCTCCAACAAGACAACCAGGATCTTCATACTCAAGAGACTCAGTTCAGGGAAATCTTCCTAAACCTATCTAAGGGGCAGGAAGAGTTGAGAACACTCCTCATGGGGAATTTGGTCAAGAAAAGTCCTGAAGACAATAAGGACGAACGGCTGGAACAACTGCAAGCTGAGTTCAGTGCCATGAAAACCCAAATGTTGGGGAAGATGGCTCTTATCCAAGGCTTAGCTCGGGAACAAGAAGAGTTGAGAACCATGATCAACCAGCTTCATCAAGACAGATACAACAACATGAAGCAAACAGTCAACGCCAGGGACCAAGTCATTGATCAGCCTCCAAGAAGACAAGGGTTTGGTTTGGTAAAGAATGGACCTCTCCAAGTTGCTACTACCTTAAGGGTCCAACAACAACCTTGCCATAAACAACGGGTTAATCAGAGGCCGTTTACCAAGATCAACATGTCGCTGTCCCAAGCTTTGCAACATCTGTTGAGATTGAATCTGGTGACGTTGGTAGGACCTCATCCGAACCCTAAGACTTCTTCACCCAACTACAATCCTGATGCAAGGTGTGCATATCACTCCAACAGCCCGGGGCACGATACTGACTACTGTTGGAAGTTGAAGTACAAAATTCAAAACCTGATTGATGAAGGAGCATTGGAATTCACACAAGATGGTCAGGCTGAGTTCTTCAACCATCCCTCCAAGGCTCACCATTTGAAGTAACAAGTTCCGACAAGAGAAGACTCTTTGTTCATTAGAATTTTCGATGTGTAATTTTATTTTAATTGTTCGAACATTTATTCATGTCAAACTTTATTACTTTATCAATGCATTGCATATGTTTGTCTTGAATCAATTCATTCGTATTCACTATATTCAAATTGATTTCATTTTTTTATGATGATCAACTCTCGATTAAAAAACTCTAAGCCTTTTGAGGGAGGATGACGAAAACGATACCACAATCTTTACAGTATGCTTTTGAATAGACCCCGCTGACGATGTACAGGCGTTGTTTCAAATCCTAAACAGTGGAGTTATAAGGAAGATAATCCCTCGTCAACCCCTTTGAGCCAAAGAAGTTGGAGTTTTTCTTTTCACAAATTAAAACCCTTAATTATAACCTGGGGCATGGTAGTTTTCTCAGTTGATCCAGGTGCACAATGAATGGAATCAAAGAAGTCCTTCTAAAACAAGAGACAGTGATGGTTCCGAATAATCGTAAGGACAGACAGTCATTATCTCTCAGAAATAAAAGCCCATTAAGTCAAAACCTATGAAGGAGACTTACAAAACTGGGGCATCCCGCTGACTGTAAATACAAAAAGAAACAGTTCAGGCAAAAGACAGGGATAATAAAATCAAAAAGAGGTCCTAAAAACTCTCAACAAAAATGACCGCCTATTCAAAATAAATTGTCAGTATCCGAACCATCACTGGAATATCAGAGCAAAGACTCAAACGAGATCTAATGCACGATCAGCTGAGTTTAGGATCGAAGAACATCACGAAGAACGGGTGGGTACAAATAAAATTTAAGCCTTTATCCTTTGTTTCTTAAACCGTGAACCAGGCCACGTTATAACCCTTAAAAAGTCCTAGCTGAAGCATGGGTTAGTTCAAAAGCATACTGTTACAAAAGGTATCCTGACTCCTGTAGGGCTTGCTATAAATCCTGAGTTGACATCACATTTTACAAAATTTGCCTGTTTTACTGAAAAATGCATTTTCAAAAATTTCAAAAGACAGACATAAGCTTTGCATTCTTAAAATAACATTTTTTGCATATGACTATTTGTTTAAACAGCAGAGAAATTCGCACGACGAATATCTAGTGAACAAAAAACCTTTTCAATAAAAAGGGTCACCTCAAGTGGAAAAAACACTTCCAACCAAGGGGCACGGCATGAGCATTGTCTATCACCTGGGGTAGTCCAGTCAAGATTTCAAGAAATCTCTGAAGAAGTGCAGAGTAACCAGGGGCAAGTCTCCATCTCCATCACTTGGGGCATTGAACATCAATCTCAGTGAAGGGTTACGTTCAATTAAACATTTTCTGGCAATGTCACAAACACTTGCTACTAGGGGCAATGACAAATCTCCCCAAAATCCTTCTCATAGGATGACTCCCAGCAAGGGTTTAATCTCTGAAAACCTTTCCCCAGCTGAATCAACCTCAAGAATCCTCGAGGACTTCCCCCAACGAAGATGTCACCTCTCTAGCGGACTAACGACAGGGTTTATTTCCCTAACAACACCAGGATTCCCCAGCTTGAGTTTGCCTCGCCGACTACTACAAATTAAAGGACCACAACTCCTCTTCCCCAGTAGACTACTCTACAATCCCCAGCAAGTTACTGCGAAACCTGGACCCGACCAGATATCAGTTCAACTTCGACTCCCCAGTAGAGCAACGGACAACCGAGACTCCTGAACTTGTTCCCCAAGAATGAATTAATACTCTCCAGAGAGTTCACAACTTTCCCCAACGGAGTTCTCCTCAACAAAACAAGGATCCTCAGTGGAAACATTTTAAGCAAAGTTTGAAGACATGCCTACTCTTCAAAAGCAGTCCAGGATTTAATAACTCCCCAACACTTGTCAAGAATTTATTCTCCAAGACAAAATTACATTTCAATAACATTCATAGCATATGCATACAAAATAAATATGACACAAATCTCATTTTATTTTGAGAACATCATTACACAATGCATACATCATGACATTACATACAACTAACTCTTTACCTTTTTAGGAAAGATCGATCGACAGATAAAAGTCATTACCTTTTGGAGTAGCAGTCGTCAAAGATTCCTTCAATTCCTGTTGAGGTAGTAGTCGTCCAAGATTCCTTCATCATCCTGTTGAGGTAGAAGTCATCCAAGATTCCTTCATCATCCTGCTGAGGTAGTAATCGTCCAAGATTCCTTCATCATCCTGCTGAGGTAGTAATCATCCAAGATTCCTTCATCATCCTGCTGAGGTAGTAATCGTCCAAGATTCCTTCATCATCCTGCTGAGGTAGTAATCGTCCAAGATTCCTTCATCATCCTGCTGAGGTAGTAATCGTCCAAGATTCCTTCACCATCCTGCTGAGGTAGTAATCGTCCAAGATTCCTTCATCATCTTGCTGAGGTAGAAGTCATCCAAGATTCCTTCATCATCCTGCTGAGGTAGTAATCATCCAAGATTCCTTCATCATCCTGCTGAGGTAGAAGTCATCCAAGATTCCTTCATCATCCTGTTGAGGTAGTAATCGTCCAAGATTCCTTCATCATCCTGCTGAGGTAGTAATCGTCCAAGATTCCTTCATCATCCTGCTGAGGTAGAAGTCATCCAAGATTCCTTCATCATCCTGCTGAGGTAGTAATCATCCAAGATTCCTTCATCATCCTGCTGAGGTAGAAGTCATCCAAGATTCCTTTATCATCCTGCTGAGGTAGTAATCATCCAAGATTCCTTCATCATCCTACTGAGGTAGTAATCTTCCAAGATTCCTTCATCATCCTGCTGAGGTAGTAATCATCCAAGATTCCTTCGTCATCCTGCTGAGGTAGTAATCGTCTAAGATTCCTTCATCATCCTACTGAGGTAGTAGTCGTCCAAGATTCCTTCATCATCCTGCTGAGGTAGAAATCATCCAAGATTCCTTCATCATCCTACTGAGGTAGTAATCATCCAAGATTCCTTTATCATCCTGCTGAGGTAGAAGTCATCCAAGATTCCTTCATCATCCTGCCGAGGTAGTAATCGTCCAAGATTCCTTCATCATCCTGCTGAGGTAGTAATCGTCCAAGATTCCTTCATCATCCTGCTGAGGTAGTAATCGTCCAAAATTCCTTCATCATCCTGCTGAGGTAGAAGTCATCCAAGATTCCTTCATCATCCTGCAGAGGTAGTAATCATCCAAGATTCCTTCATCATCCTGCTGAGCTAGAAGTCATCCAAGATTCCTTCATCATCCTGCTGAGGTAGTAATCGTCCAAGAATCCTTCATCATCCTGCTGAGGTAGTAATCGTCCAAGATTCCTTCATCATCTGTTTGGAGTAACAATTGTCTCAGATTCCTTCATCACACATCATTATCAAAAAAGACCTCCTCTGGTTAGATTTATTTCTTCCAATTAATGACAGGCAATCAGAGACCTTCAAATAACAGTCTAGATACGATCCAGATTCAGATGTAATTTTGTCACTCATTCAAATACAGTCCAGCAATCGCCCCTGGATGACATCTTTAAGCCCATCTCTAATGACTATCCATTACCTCTCCAAATGGCATCTTTAAGCCCATTCCCTACATAATCAACCAACACATCTTCAAGTGCAAATTTTCTGGGCACTCTAGTGTTCAATTATCTTCCACCTTCGGATCACGAAAGGCTTGAAAGCCAATCTATATCCTCAGGTTTAAGAAAATTGAACAGGGGCAACTGTTGTACCCCAAAATTTGCCCTCTCATATTTTCAAAATTCTTCCCTTACATGGTTGGTCACAAACATTTGCCTAACAAAAATAAAGTTTTTTGAAGATGAACAAAGTGTCTTTCGATTGGCATCTGGGAAAAGTCTTCGATTGGGTATCCAAAATACTTCGATACATGCTTGACTCACCAGTCTTCGATTGGGCATTTGGCACTCTTTGATCAGGCTTTGATTAGTAAGCTTCGATTAGGTGTTTGGAACCCTTCGATCAAGCTTTGGTGTGCAAGTCTTCGATTGAGCGTTGGACCCCTTCGATCAAGTCAATTTCACAATGCTTCGACTAGTACTTCAGAGGGTCCTTCGACTGGAACTTCATACTTTACCTCAATTAAAACATCAGAACGAAATGACCTTCGAATGGAATTTCAGTGCAGAGTTTCTCTTAATCTAAGATACTCTGATGAAGGAAGTTCTGGACACTTCAAATCAGAACTTAGACTCATCACAAGGCCAAGGGCTGGTCGAAATTGTCTAATAGGGAATGTTCTAAATAGATTCGAATTGGACTTTGAAGCTGGAAAAGAAGGCAGATTCGAAGGAATGAAGTAGGCTGGCATGACTAAGCAAAAACACATATCCTAACATGTCCAGGTTCACCCAAAGTTCACAATGGCATGCGTCCCTTGCAAATATAGAAATAATTAAATGCTGATTGTGGATTCAATTCCTGAGTTAAAGGCCAGATTCTTGCCTTTTCTGTTCCTAACTCCACAAGAGTTGATTCGACCATAGTGATTCTTTTCAAATCAAGCAGTCGAAGCATTTAGAAGGCCCATTCGAAGGGAACATAAGAAGTCCATTCGAAGGAGGCAACTCAAGACCAATCGAAGAGCATGGCCTGGAGGCATTCGAAAATCAAAGGTGTCCAGGTTCATTCAAGATTCCAAAGAGACATGAATATTTCAAAAAAGGAAATCTTTTAATATGTTTGATTCTTGTCTCATGGCTTTAAAGGCCTGTTTAATAGGTTGTTTCTTGCCGTTACTAGACCATCGCACTCCTATAAATACAAGGGCCAGCATACAGTGCCAAGGGGGGAACGAAAAAAGGAGAAAAAAGAAACAGTGAGGATTTGGAGATACGCTGCCCACAAACCCACCAAAGGTTATCAACGTTTTCATAAATAATCCAAGCCAAAGAAGCCATTCAGCAAACATCTCCACACCCAGAGCCACAGAACATACATCTTTAATTGGTAAGGGTTTACAAAACCAAAATTGCACCTTCATGACATTTAAATACACATTGCATATATATTCTTGTTATTACTGATTATGTTGCATGTAAGCTACAGCGCAAAGATGAGATCATGCCATTGCTTGGGCACGATCTAAGTTTCTCCTTCGAATCTCAGGATAAAACAAACCCAGACCCAGATTCAACAGATTCAAATTGAGGAAGGATCCTCATTGGGAGGAGATTCGAATCAGGGGGGTAAAATCCCTCCTGGATCTTTAACATTTGTTTCGTTTTGCAGGAAATATCTTCTCAGAATCTTGTTCAGAGCTTCAAAGCTTAGCAGCTTAGCTTCGAACTGGATCCAGGGTTCCCAGATCGAAGGATGACATATCCAGATCGAACACCCCCAAAGTGCAGCCCCTCATGCACCTTCGATCAAGCCTCTTCACTGGATCAAAAGACAACCCACACCTCTTTCGATCCAGGCCTCCAGAATTATACCCTTTTTTTTTATTTACTGCCTGTTTCCTTCGATTTCATCTTTGTTTTGACTATTTTATTTCTTTTTTTTTAATCAACATAAAATCAATTAAAAGAAAAACCACAAAAACATTAGGCTAGTTTTTCTATTAAATTAACTTTGTCAATTAATCATTTAATTATCTTAACATTTTCTCAAAACTAAAATTAAGAAGATTTAGATCATTTTCCCAAAATAAAATAAAACAACAAAAAAGATTTTTATTCTTAGGATTTTTAGAGGTTATTTTCAGATTCGCGCGCGTTTATTTTATTGTAACTGTCTACAGGTTTGTAATAGCTTGACTAAGACTTTTAAACTTTACTGCTTTATTCCCCCAATTTTGAACATGTAAATAATCCCCCTCCCCGAAGCCTTGTAATAGCGTAGGATTTACAATTCCCGCACTTTAAATTCCTGTACATATATTAACTGTTTAGATGTATGCTAACTAGGATTGCATGACAAGATCTATCTCGACTTAAAATCAACAGTAGCTCACCATGACATGTAAAGATAATATAAACTGAAAATTGACACACTCGCACATGCCACTCTTAGGGTACACCTCACTTGGTTGCCTCGAACGTGGTCATTGAGTATAGGGTGTTTTAGAGGTCGCCCTCTTGTCCAAAGATCATAAGTTGCCTCGAAACAGTTGTCTCAGATAAAATGATCTAAGACATTAGGGTTACCACTAAGGCGTCCTAACATTGCTTTAGTGACCACACGTCCCTTAAATCGAATTGACCCGAAAACTCCAACAGCGATGCTACCTACTCCTCAATAGTGGGATGGCATTGTCTAAAGGACACTTGCACAGTCTAATTCCTTTTTGAGTAGGTAGATGTTCTTAAGTATTTGCTCCTTTTAAAAACAAAACAAAACTTTTCGCACTTACACTCTCTTCAAAATAAAAACTCTTTTCAAACCCACAAACACAAAGAAAAGCAAACTTTTGAAAACATAGTGAGCAAGTACCTAAGAGCCCGTGGATAACCACGGATAGAAAGGGTGCTAACACCTTCCCTTTCTATAATCTACCTCCCGAACCCGAGAAATATCTCGAAAAGGAATTTTTCTGTGCTTTTGTCCTTTCCTTGTTGGATAAAATAAAAGACGGTGGCGACTCTTGCTTACCGCGACATTTTGCGAAAACAAACACAAATGCGAACCAGCATTCCAAAAACAGTCAGTTCTCATTCCCACCAATCACAATCATGTATCTAACTGTCTTAGAAAATTCAATGGGGTGTGTGATGGGGCAGCATGACGAGTCTGGCCGAAAAGAGTGTGCAATTTACTACCTGAGCAAAAAGTTTACCGACTGTGAAACCAGATATTCACTGCTCGAGAAAACTTGCTACACTCTGGCATGGGCTGCTCGCCGGCTAAGACAATATATGTTGACCCATACTACCTTATTGATATCCAAGATGGATCCAATTAAGTACATATTCGTGAAATCCACCCTCTCTGGAAGAATAGCAAGATGGAAGATGGTCCTGGCTGAATACGATATTCAGTACACTACCAAGAAAGTAATAAAGGGAAGTGTGCTAGCCGATCACCTGGCTCATCAGGCTATGGATGACTATCAATCCATGAATTTTGAATTTCAAGATGAAGACATCATGTTGGTAAACTATTATGAAGAACTTAGACCATATAACAGACCTGAACAAGGATCCCGATGGACCTTAGTTTTTGACGGAGCTTCCAACGCACTCGAAAACGACATAGGCATTGTGATCATGTCCCCTGAAGGATGCCATACTCCCTTCACTTCTAGATTGTGTTTCAACTGTACCAATAATATGGCGGAATATAAAGCGTGTATTATGGGCCTCAAAGCTGCCATAGATTTGGGAATCAAGTTCTTAAGTGTATTTGGAGACTCGGCCTTAGTCATCAGTCAGATCAAAGGAGAATGGCACACGAAGCACCCTAATACCATCCCCTACAAAGAACATGTGTTGACATTAATCCCACATTTCAAGGAAATTACCTTTGAGCATTTTCCACGAGAGGAAAATCAACTAGCGGACGCGCTAGCAACTATGTCATCCATGTTCAAGATTAGTTGGGATAATGAGGCCCCTCAGATCACCATCGAGAGAATGGATGAACCAGCTTACTGTCACGAGATTGATACTGATGAAGTAGTAGACAAGCCTTGTTTCCATGAAATTAAGAGATATCTCGAGGCTCAAGAATATCCGGAAGGAGCTTCAGTCAGTGACAAGAAATTCCTGAGAAGATTCTCTGCTAAGTTCTTCCTCAGTAATGGAGTTCTCTATAAGCGCAATCACGACTCTATTTTGCTTCGATGCATAGACAAGAGTGAGGCAGACAAGATCATGGATGATCTACACGAAGGCACTTTTGGCACCCATTCTAGTGGGCACACGATATCTAAAAAGATTCTACGGGCAAGATACTTTTGGTCCACCATGGAAGCAGATTATCATCAATATTCACGAACCTGTCATAAGTGTCAGATCTATGCTGACAAGGTACATGTGCCTCCAGTTCCTCTAAACATCATGACCGCTCCTTGTCCCTTCGTGATGTGGGGCATTGAAATGATTGGAGAGATCAAACCTACAACTTCTAATAGACACCGCTTCATCTTGGTTGCCATTGATTACTTCACGAAGTGGGTTAAAGCAACTTCCTTCGCTTCTGTCACCAAGAATGTCATGGTCCGATTCATCAAACAGAATCTTATCTGTCAGTATGGTATTCCAGAGAGAATCATTATAGATAATGGTACCAATATCAACAATACTATGACCACTGCACTATGCATGCAATTCAAGATCCAACATCAAAACTCTTCTCCTTATTGGTCGAAGATGAATGGCGATGTAGAAGCCGCTGATAAGAACATCAAAAAGATCATATAAAAAATGACAGTGACCTCAAGGACTGGCATGAGATGTTAGCATTTTCTCTCCATGGTTACCGTACCACGACACACACATCAACAAGGGCAACTTCTTTCTCTTTGGTATACAGCATAGAAGATGTCCTACCAATTGAAGTCCAAAATTACCTTATTTGAGAGTCATAATGGATGCAAGGTTAAGTGAAGATAAATGGATTCAAACTCGACTTGTCCAGCTGAACTTGTTGATGAGAAGAAACTTACGGTTGTCTGCCATGGCCAGATGTACCAAAAACATATGATTAAAGCTTTTAACAAGAAATTCAGACGTCATGCATATCAAGTTGGTGACCTGGTAATCAAGCGTATCATACTTCCACAAGGTGATCCCAGGGGAAAATGGACTCCTACATACGAAGGACCGTTTGTGATAAAAAACTTATTTTCTGGTGGGGCAATGATCTTAACCACTATGGACGGCGACGACCTTCCGCACCCTGTAAACGCGGACATAGTTAAAAGATACTACATGTTTTACCCCAAAATTTTCCCTCCCATATTCCTCAAAACATTTCAAGAAAAATCCTCAAGTTGCTCAAGGTAGTCCAAGGGTTGGCCAGACAAGCTCTCTCCTAAGGCAGTCTACCTCAAATTAGGATTTCATGTTGCATCAAGATACTTGAGTCCAAGAGACCCCAAATGCTCAACAATGTCCTAATATGTTCTCAAGATCATCCATGTCAAGTCTCAATCCCTACAGAGGAAGTTTGCTTAGTCAATTGCTCAAAGGCACAAAAAGTGACTGTGTTAGGGCAAAAGTCAACTGTGGCCCACATACAATCAAACTTCAAGATTTTTGGTCAACTTACTCATTTTGAAGTATATTTCATCATTTTATCAAGGGTTGATCAAGATTCATCAAGGATTGCTCATAATTCATCAAGACTCAAAAGTTGCTAAATTAGGGTTTTGTAGGAAAAGTCAACTCAACTTTGACCAAGCATAACTTTCTCATAATTTATGAGAAATGACCCATCCAAAGCTAATTTTGAATAGTATTCAATTCCCTACAATCCATCTTCAGCTACCAAGTTCAAAATATGCACTCACAAGAAGTTATGAATTTGGACATTATAGGTCATTTTGAAAAGTCAACAAAAACACCTTTTTTGTCAAAGCTTCATACATGCGCATGGAATATCAAATTGAGATGAGACCAAAATGGTTGATTATAGGACATCTCAAGATTTCTAAAAAGTCAAAGAACACCTCTAAAGTTTCAAAATTGAGGAAGTTATGCATTGGTGAAGTTGACCCCTTTTGCAAAATTGCCAAAAGTTAACTATGCCTAAAACTTCAATTTTTGCCAAATGGGCCCAATCTTTTTCACTTGTTTTGAGTTGGCAACATAGTCCACGAGCTATAGCCTTTTCCACTTGTCCTTATCATGTTTTTATTATTTATTTTTATTTTTATTTGAATTAATTCAATTTAAATCAAAACAAATCATATAAAATCCAAAATATTGAAAACAAAAGATTTTGTGCTTGTTTCAGGTCTTATTATACAGCTAGCATCAAATCAAATTCGTATCAAGGCATGGTGTGTACAAAAGATTGAATTAAGCCATTTTTGGAAAGATTTTTAAGGTGTATCAAATCAAGATCCAATTCATTGATGGTGGAAGATTGAGATCAGTTATCAACCCTAATACATTCCTTGATACATATAGAAGAGAGGCAGACCTAAAAGAGAGGTGAGAAGCAGGCGCAGCAAGGAGAACATAATTGAAAAAAATCAAGAAAAAATGCAAGATCGAATTCAGTGTTCCAGGAATCCTCAAGGCCTTCCAGCTATCTCAATCGATTCCTGGGATCCACAGCAAGCTAAAGCAATCCAAAGCAAGCGTTTTCAAGTCCTAAATCGCGCTGTAAGTCAGTCACGATACCCAACTTTTCTTGAAATCACATTCCATGATTTAAGCATTGTTAGCGTGAATTAACCATATATTCTTGATCCATGGAACATTTGTAATCTTTCTGTATTGATTAATTGCATTTATATGGCCTGTGGTGAATTTCACCATTGTTAGGGTTTTGGATTTCGTTTTAGGGTTTTTGCTTGCAGGTAAAATTAGCCTTCACAAATGGAACCATCATGTTCAGGAGGACGAGACGAGTTTAACCATGGCATTAGATGTCATTTATATGGCCCATGGAAGATTTGGGAATGAACCCTGTTTATAGCCACGGACAAACGTCCGTAGGTAAAAGTATGGGACTTTTACCCACGGAGAAAGGAAGAAGATGACCAGTTAGCGCATCCCCATTGGTCCATTCAAACTTTCTGCGCGCGTTTTTGACATCCTCCGCTAATTCTTGTTTTTTATATATTATTATTATTCATTATTTATTATTATTATTATTATTCATTATATATACAACAAATACAAAGTGGTGCAGTGGTGAGCGTAGCGTAGAAATTGCTTCAGGACCTGGGTTTGAATCCCAGGTCCCCCAAATATTTCATGTATTTTTTCTTTTCAGATTCAGATACGCACCAAGAACCAAGGTCCATCATGTGACCTCACAATCCATCTTGCCAAGTGTCCTGAGGCCAGATCCAAGGGCCATGATGGGAGGAACACCAAAGGCAAGGTCAAAGCAATCACACTGGATCCAGGAAGTCAACGTGGACTTCCATCTTTGGACCCAGAATTATGATTTTGGCACCCCCCCTAATTGCAGGCGCAATATCTCTTCTCTATTTTCTTTTATATTTTATTTTATTTCTTTTAATTTATTTATTTATTTTACTAACCAATTAAATTATTTTCTTTTTATCAAAAAATCACAAAAAATATTACTTTTCATAAATTAGATCTAGATTTTATTTTTATTAAAAAAATTAATTAATTAAATTAGGTTATTAATTTTAGATAATTTTAAATCTTTTTGTACATATTTAAAATTAATTTGAATAATTAGGTTTTTATTCCAAATTTAATTTTTCTTTCTTTTCTTAAAAATAACAAAAAACCGAAAATAGGTCATGTAATTATTTTCATTAATTAATTTAATCACTAATTAATTTTTGTATTTAATTTAGAAAACTTAATTCTTTTCTTTAAAAAATATTAAAAACAACAAAAACATTTTTTCTTTTCATTAGGATAGAAGGGTCAAAACCCTAATTTCTTCCTGATCTTAATTTTTCTCGCGCGCATTATTTTATCATTTATCATATTGATGTAACTGCCTACAGTTTGTAATAGTTTAATTAGGACGTTTATTTCCATTTATCGCTTTATTTTCAAAGGGTTTGTTTTTGGCTATGTAAATACCTGAAGCCTTGTAATAGCTTAGTTTAATTTTCGCATTTAAATTCCGCAAATTATTAACTGTTAGATGTATGATAATAGGATGCATGACAAGAATGTTTGATTAATTTGAAAATAGTTAGATCACCCTAAATGTGCAAAGATAAATAAACTGAAATTGAATCACTCGCACATGCGCACTCCTAGGGTACACTCCCACTTGGTTGCCTTTGGTAAACGGTCATTGAGTATAGGATGCTTTAGTGGTCTCCCTTTTGTCCAAAGATCAAAGTTGCCTCGAAAAGGTTGCCTCGGATATTGTTGCCTCGGATAAATGATCTAAGACATTAGGGTTATTACTAAGGCATCCTAACATTGCTTTAGTGACCGTACGTCCCTTTCGAATTGACCCTCAAAACTCCAACGATGGTGCTACCTACTCACTAATAGTGGGATAGCGCTGTCTAAAGGAAACAAACATAGAACAATTCTTTTTTCGAGTAGGTAGATTAGTTCTTAAGTACTTTCTCAATCAAAACAAACTTTTTCACACTTACACTCCTTTACAAACAAAGTTTTCAAAAACACTTCATTACACTCTTAAAGACAGAAGCAAGAGTTAAATCGAAGTCAAAACAAAAACTTTTCAAAGCACACAAACACAAAGAAAACAATTTTGAAAATGATGAGCAAGTACCTAAGAGCCCGTAGATAACTACGGATAGAAAGGGTGCTAATACTTTCCCTTTCTATAATCTACCCCCCGTACTCAGATATATCTCGAAAAAGGAATTTTTCTGTGCTTTTTTCCCTTTCCTTATTGGATAAAATAAAATTCGGTGGCGACTCTTGCTTACCGCGACATTTTGCGAACACAAACACAAAACGCAAACCAGCAATTCCTTAAAAAATAGGGAAACACGTCCCGGTTCTGGCCACCGTATCACAGAACTGGCGACACTGCTGGGGAATTATAAGTGGGGTGTACCTTAGGAATAGTTCATCATATTGTTTTCAACTGATTGATTTGTTTTATTTATATTTGTGGGCTTTGTATCGGAGTTACTATAGATCCTAACCCGGATCTGGGGATACCTTTTAGGTAAGTAGCAATAGACTGTGAGGGAACTGTATGGCGTAGACCGATACGGTTGAAGCAGTAGCTACGTTGGTGTGACTCATTAGTTGGTACCGATATCCCTTGTGGAGGAACAAGGAGAGTATGGGGCTGCTAATGGGTTATTAAGCATCAACTGACCTTAGAACCTATAATTGACCAACTTGGCCATAGAAAAGTAGCAGTATGCTACACTCATTGAGACCATACTCTCGCGATGATTCTGGCCGTAAGAAAAGATTGCTAAACTGGAATTATGACGGATGGAGGATGGTCAGTGATATTGAGAACCTCTAGAACCCGGTTACTATTACTAGGACAGGTTGAACCAACTAAATTGCAAGAGGGTAGTGCCTAAACTCCATGCCAGCCTGAAATTTAAGGGCTATTGTGTGACTTGTTTTCCCTTACCGTGTTTGCTATCTGTGATACATGTGGTGTGTTTTTATCATGACATCATGCATCATGACATCGCATGCATATTTCATTAGACAAACCATTTCAAAGACCGAGGGGATTCATCTTTGTTCTGTTTTGCAGATCATGGCATCTATGCGCAGAAATACCATTCGGATCAGCTTCATGCAGATACCTGCTCAGCTTAGAGAGTTGGTTTCAAAGGTTCCTGATACTTCTTCCTTTGTTAGAAGACATGGTAATCTCCTCAGCCTGGTCACTTCCAAGTTGGATGAGCAAATGATGAGTGTGTTATTCCAGTTCTTTGACCCGTTGCATCACTGTTTCACCTTCCCGGACTATCAGTTGGTCCCTACTTTGGAAGAGTTTTCTGATTTGCTTGGCATATCTATTCTAGAGCAGACACCCTTTACAGGTTTGGAGATAGCTCCTAGGCCAGAGGATATTGCTTCAGCCCTACATCTAACAATGGCTGATGTAGTATCTAACTGGGACATTCGGAGTGGGATTAAAGGCTTCCTGGCTAAGTTCTTGATTGATCAAGCTCAACAGTTATGGGATAGTTTGGACTTTCAAGCATTTGAAGACATCCTGGCTCTCCTCATTTATGGCCTGGTTCTGTTCCCAAATTCAGATTCTTTTTTCAATGTGAACACGGTCAAGATCTTCATATCCCGTAACCCAATGCCTACTCTCTTAGGTGATATTCTGCATGCTCTTTATACCCGTACTGTTCGGAGAAGGGGAACTCTCATGTGTTGTACACCGCTGCTGGAGAGGTGGTTTATTTCTCACCTCCCCAAATCTCTATTGAAGAATGAGGAAGGTATGGGTTGGGCTTACAGAATCATGTCCCTTGCTCATACGGACATCCTTTGGAGCACTAAAGATATGGAAAAAGTAGGTTTCATTGATCGATGTGGGGAATACCCCAATGTTCCATTCCTTGGAATTAGAGGAGGAATAACCTATAATCCTTGTTTGGCTTTACGACAGTTTGGACGAGCTCGAAGGGACGGTCCTCATGAGCTGCTGCTTTCAGACATTGTCTTTGACTTCAAGGGGGATGTTGAGGGAAATCGACGCAGGTTTATACGAGCTTGGGACAGGGTTAATAGGTCTGATCCACATGAGCTAGGAATGAAGACTTCTCTCCCGATGCAACCGTACCTCCAGTGGATTCGAGCCCGTGCTCAAAAGTTGGGGATGCCATATGAAGCTGTTTTACCGGTGATTATAGAGCATACTGATGAAGAAGGGGTTCCTTATACAATCCTCCATCCTCATATGCCTACTAATCTGGGGGCATTGAAGAGGTCTTGGATCTAGTTAAGGTAAGAAAGGGATACCTACAGAGAGAAGTATCATGAGCAGGAATGAAAGATCCTGAATCTTACAAGGCAGCTGGAGATTGAGAGGATAATCAACGATTATGTCAGCACGGAAGGAGAACGACCATGGGAGTTCTGATGTCTTTTATTGTTTCTAGTTTAGATTTGCTTTTCAGTATTTCTTTTGTAACGCCTTAAAGGCATTTATTAAACATTGTTTCAAGCTTTAATCTAATAAAAGTGTGTTTATTTTGGTTTACAAATTTGAATCTCCCTAAGCCTTTGAAATCATTTCATACGCATTCCATTACCATGCACCTCATTACAGGTACCCTTACAGGTTTCTTATCTTCTTAGTTATTTATTTCAGCACAACATGTCTTATGAAACACCTACTGATCAAGCTATTAAGGCTCTTCAAGCTCAGAATGCCCAGTTCCAGGAAATGTTCCTAAATTTGGCCAAGAGTCAACAAGATATGAAGACTCTTATCTTGAAGGACAGGAAGAAGAAGAAGAAGAAGAAGAAGGTGGTCCTCCTGAATATGGGTCACAGATTTGGGAACAGGTTGAGACAAGAAGTTGATTTATCTCACTCATATGGAGGGAGAGAATCAAGAAGAAAGGAAGGGTCCTAGCCCTGTGGTTTCTGACAATGACACAGACTTTGATGAAGACCAGTATCCTCCTGCTGAGGATAGGTATAAACAACTTGAAGACCAGTTAAGCGCAATGGAGATCTAGAAAGTCCCTGGTCTGGACTTCTGAGATTTGGGTTTGGCATCTGGGGTGGTGATCCCACACAAGTTTAAAGCTCATGTCTTTGCTAAGTACGACGGGGTCTCCTGCCCGAAGTTACACCTCCGCTCGTATGTTAGAAAGATTCAACCATATACTGCCGATAGGAACCTCTGGGTTCATTTCTTTCAAGATAGTCTGTCAGGCAATCAACTTGAATGGTTCTATCAACTAGAAGGAGCTAACGTCCATAACTGGGAGGACCTTGCTGCTGATTTTTATAAGCAATACCAGTATAATGCCGACCTTGCTCCCACACGTACTCAACTTCAGGGTATGTCTATGGGTGCGAGCAAAGGTTTTAAAGACTACGCTCAGAAGTGGAGAGATCTTGTTGGAAGAGTACAACCCCCTCTGGCTGATAGGGAGTTAGTGGATATGTTTCTTGGGACTTTGTCCGGTCCATATTTTAATCATTTGATCGGTAGTTCATCGTCTGGGTTCACTGAATTGATTATGACTGGGGAGAGAGTTGAAGCTGGTATCAAAAGTGGCAAGATACAGAAAGGTGCTTCATCAAATACAGAGAAGAAGCCTTTCAAGAAGGACGTTAGTGCAGTTTATAGCTCGAGGAGCCAAAACCGACCTGATCACTGCCAAGCGGTTAATGCGGTAGTAATATCAAGACCTGTTGTTGTCCCACAACGCAACAATCAGCAAAGAGTAGAGAGACCGCAAAGACAGTATACTCGACTCAGTATGACTCTATCTCAAATTCTGCCGCAACTGTTGAAAACCAACTTGGTGATTCTGAAGGAGGCTCCAAAGAATCCCAGTACTACATCACCGCTGTATAATCCGAATGCCCGCTAGGCTTATCACTTCGATAGCCCAGGGCATGATACCAATAATTGTTGGGCTTTGAAGAATAAAGTGTAGGATCTGATTGATGCTAAGCAAATTGAGTTTGAAGCGCCGGAAAAACCTAATGCAATGACTGCTCTTATGCCCAAGCATGGAGTAAATGTTGTGGATGATGATTCGTTTGTAACCTCTATGGAAGACATTTATACTCCGTTGTTGACAGTGAAGAAAACTTATTGTTGCCCGGTTTATTTCTGGGTTGTGGCGAGGGTTGCCACCTATGTTCCATCCTACCTGCTGGTTGTCATTTGTTGAAATCAGGTGTTCAGCACCTAATGGATAACAAAGAAATCTTGTTCGAGAAAACTTTGGTTCCATTGATTCCTGTTGAAGATGTTTCCATAATCACCATTTCCGCCAATTCTTCCAAGGCTTCCTCGAGAAAGCCTGTTAGAATTACATATGTTTCGAGAGTTGCTCCATTGATCATTACTATTCCTGGACCTATCCCTTACACGTCGGATAAGGCTGTCCCGTGGCACTATGGGGTCGATGTGTATTATCATGGGATCAAACAAGACTTGAAGGTTGAAGATTCTGATACCGATGTTAGCAATATTGTTGGGTCTAGCAAAGTCACCCGAATCGGAATACTTTTCTATCCTGAGATCTCCCCACCAACTGTTAGGAAGCCTGTTGCTATTTCACTCGTAAGTACATCTGCTACTGTCCCTATTCATGTTCCAATCATTACCCCTGTCGCCGAGTCATCTGACGCTCGGGGCAAAGGGATCACCGGTGAGCCTGCCCAGACGGAGGCACCGAAGAAAATTATTGTTGAAACCTCTAGACAGGAGATAGAGGAGATTTTCAAGATCATCAAGAAAAGTGACTACAACGTATTCGAACAGCTGGAGAAAACCCCTTCGAAGATCTCCATGTTATCTTTATTGTTGTGCTCAGAAGCCCATGCTAATGCTTTAATTGCTTTCCTGAAAACTGTGCATGTGCCGCAGGAAACATCTGCTGATCAATTCAAAGACTGTGTGGCTAGTTTAACCGCTGACAACGGGTTGGGTTTCTTCGACGCAGATTTGAATGCCAAAGGAAATAATCACAATGACGCTCTGCACGTTTCAATCGAGTGCAAGGGCACTACTTTGGCCCACGTGCTGGTGGATACTGGGTCCTCGTTAAATGTTTTACCCAAGAAAGCATTAGATCGGATGGATTCTGAAGGGTAGGTGCTGAAGCCGAGTAATATTGTGGTTAGGGCCTTTGATGGGTCCAAAAGGATGGTACACGGAGAGGTGGGTGTTCCTGTTAAGGTTGGTTCCCAGACATTCGCGTCTACATTCTATGTGATGGACATTCGACCATCTTATTCTTGTTTGTTGGGTCGCCCTTGGATTCATAAAGCTGGGGCAGTGACTTCCACACTCCATCAAATGTTAAAATATCTAGTTAAAGGGAAAATCGTTACAGTACGAGGAGAAGAGGAGTACATGGTGAGCCACCTTAACTCTTTTCGGTATGTGGAGATGGATGGGGAGTTCATTGAAACCCTGTGTCAAAACTTTGAAGAAGTCCCCCAGACTCTGGCGTCAACTGAAACTGTTGCTGAAGATCCTCCAATGAAGATGGCTTCCCTCAAGGATGCCCGGGCTATTATTGAAAAAGACGGGTGTGCGAATTGGGGCCAACTCCCTGACTTTGCACACAAGACTGACAAGTTTGGTTTGGGTTTTACAGCAGAAGCTCGAAGAGATGTTCGGCGTGCGCAAATTGGAAGACCTCCCCTACGTATCAATAATTCGGAAGTGAATGCGATTGAAGATGATGATGAAGAGTCTGAGTTTAACAGCTGGATTTACCTGACTATCAATGATGGATTAAGCAATTGTACGGCAAAGGATTTAGTGCCCATTTCTTTTATTACACAGTAATAAGACTTTTGTTTTGAGATTTGTAACAAACAATTTTAAACTTTACGGCCCGGTGTCTTACCCGAGGCACCGTGGCTTTGTTTGTGAGGGCTTAATATTTGTCATTTCCATATATCATCAATAAAAGCATTGGACGTTTTCTTGCATTACAAATTTTGCGATCCTTGTCTTTCCTTTCTATTTTTGCACTTTATCAAAACAGCTATTTGTCTTACACACACTCACATATCATGATCCACATCCACTATGGATCCCACTGATAACGACTTTGCTACTGCCAGTTATGACTTCGAAAGTCTGATCAACCATGCCGAGGACGAAGGTGAGGACGATTGTGAAGTGCCTGGGGAGTTTGCTAGACCGTTACTACAGGAAGAAAGAGCCATACAACTTACAAAAGCCACCAATTCTGATGCCTCCAGTTGAAGGGAGACCCTTGATCCTATACCTGACAATACTCGACAATTCAATGAGGTGCATGCTAGGGCAGCATGACGAGTCTGGCCAAAAAGAGCATGCTATTTACTACCTTAGAAAAAAGTTTACCGACTGTGAGACCCGATACTCACTGCTTGAGAAAACTTGTTGCGCTTTGGCATGGGCTGCTCGCCGGCTGAGACCGTATATGCTGACTCACACTACCCTATTGATGTCAAAGATGTGAATGTTTTGACGGTACCTTGGCCTTTTGCAATATGGGGCATCGATATGATTGGTGAGATCAGACCTACTGCGTCCAATGGGCATCGTTTCGTCCTGGTAGCAATTGATTACTTTACGAAGTGGGTTGAGGCTGCTTCCTTCGGTACAGTAACCAAGAGCGTCGTGGCACAGTTTATTGGGCACAATCTGATCTGTCGATATGGTGTACCAGAGAGGATCATTATGGACAATGGTACAAATCTCAACAATAAGATAATCACCGAGCTCTGCAAGCAGTTCAGGATACATCATCACAACTCTTCTCCTTATCGGCCGAAGATGAATAGGGCTGTAGAAGCGGCCAATAAGAACATCAAGATGATTGTGCAGAAGATGACGGTGACATACAAAGATTGACACGAGATGTTGCCATTTGCTCTTCATGGGTACCGTACCTTAGCACGGACGTCAACAGGGGAAACCCCCTATTCCTTGGTATATGGTATGGAGGCAGTCTTGCCCATTGAAGTTCAGATACCCTCTCTTCGGATTATGAAGGATACAGGTTTGAGTGAGGACGACTGGATTCAGACCCGGCTTGATCAACTGAACTTAATCGATGAAAAGAGACTTACTGCTATTTGTCATGGTCAAACGTATCAAAAGCGGATGATCAAGGAATTTAACAAGAAAGTTAGACGACAAGAGTATCAAGTTGGGGGTCTGGTGATCAAGCGCATCATATTACCTCAAGGTGATCCCAGGGGCAAATGGACCCCTATGTATGAAGGGCCATTTCTGGTTAAGAACATTTTTTCAGGAGGAGCTATGATTCTAACCACCATGGATGGTGACGACCTTCCTCACCCTGTCAATGCAGACATAGTGAAAAAATACTACGCATAATCAAAGACCCGCTAGGTTGACTGGCCTAGGCAAAAATAAGGGCTTCCCGGCGAACCAAAAGGGTTCGGGCAAAAATAAGGGATGAAAATGAAAAAAAATCTGTACACCCGGCAAGTCGAAAACCTGAAAAGGCGGCTTGGGCAAAAAAGGGTATCCCGGTGGACTGAAAACCCGAAAGGGCGGTCCAGGAAAAAATTAGGGATTAAAGCGTAACACTATGTCTCATTGGATCACCGTGCAACCAGACTTCGGTATCGACTAACAGGCTCGAACGGCGCCAAACAATCTGATCTACCTTCAACCAAGTAGCGAAGTGATGAGATGCTCGAGGATATAAAGGCAATAGCAGAGTTGGAACCCAGTGGGATTGTTCACATAGCTGTTTTTCTTTATTTTTTCACAAACTGTATAAATTCTGCTTTTTCGGCGGTGTTCTCTTACTAGGACGTCAGCCTCTTGTACAAAAGACGCCTATTTACAGGCTGACTTCAAAATCAATACAATTCATTTTCACAAAGAAATTTCAAATTGTTTTCCTTTTTTTGTTTTGTTTTGCAAGAACATCCAATGTTCATTTTTGATATATGCATTTGACAATAATTGCTGCTCATGAATATTTACATGCGAAACAAAAGACGATTACTTGTAATATCATAAACAGGGACAAATAAGAAAAGTCTGAACCGTACAGTTGCTCTATCCACCAGGTATAATGATAGACCTAGTTGGAGAAATCCATTAAAGGTATATTCACTCCCCGCGGAGTAAGAGAAAGACAATGGTGTTAATTCTTCCCAGCTGAGGCTCGCAACCACGAATGAATCGACAATATTCTCCCCAAGCATAGTTTATCTACCATCAGCACTGGAAAATTATCCCCAGTAAAGTCTAAAAGATTATTCCCCGTGAAGTCGCAACTAGAAAATCATCCCCAGCGGAGTTCATTCCTTTCAAAAACAGAAATTCAATCACCAACAGGGCTCATTATCACCAACAACGGTAATTCATCCCCAGCCGAAGTTATTTCTCCAAATCAATAGGTCCTTTAGCAGAATATGACCTCCCCACAGAGTCATTTCCTCATCAGTTTATTCCCCAGCGAAATTATCCTCTCCTGCAGGTTTATTCTCACAATCATATTCATTCATTATCCCCAGCAGAAACGAAGAATTCAACTCTTTTCTCCAGCAGCAATCCGAGATTTATTTTCCCCAGCTAAAAACATCACATTTCCATACATCATGACATGCATACGTATCATACAACACAGTCTCATTTATTTTGAGAACATCATTGCCTAATACATATCATGCATTACATACAACTAACCTTTACCTTTCAGGAAAGATACAATCAAATTCTCACAAAATTCAAGTTGTGAAGCCCGGGTACGACTGATAATAGTTTAATCCCCAGTTGAATAACGGACGACCGAAGCTCCTAAATGTCAACAGAGATGATTCCTCAGTTGAATAATGGACGACCGAAGTTCCTAAATGTCAACAGAAATGATTCCCCAATTGAATAACAGACGACCGAAGTTCCTAAAATTCAACTTTCCTCTTCAAAAAAGATGATTCCTCAGTAGAATACGGACGACCAAAGTTCCTAAAATTCAACAGAGGTGATTCCTCAGTAGAATACGAATGACCAAAGTTCCTAAAATTCAATAGAGATGTTTCCTCAATAGAATACGGACGACCGAAATTCCTAAAATTCAACAGAGATGATTCCTCGGTAGAATACAGACGACCAAAGTTCCTAAAATTCAATAGAGATGATTCCTCAGTAGAATACGGACGACCAAAGTTCCTAAAATTCAACAGATATGATTTCTCAGTAGAATACGGACGACCAAAGTTCCTAAAATTCAACAGAGATTATTTCTCATTAGAATACGGACGACCGAAGTTCCTAAAATTCAACAGAGATGTTTCCTCGGTAGAATACGGACGACCGAAGTTCCTAAAATTCAAACAGAGACGACTCACCAACAGAATAACGGACGAAGAAGCTCCTAAAATTCTACTTCTCTCAACAAAGATCAGCCTTCCCCAGCGGAATCTTCCTCAATGACAGGTATACAAGCTCTCGCTAAGGAATCTCTTATGCGATCGACACTCCTTCGGATGGCATCTTTAAGCCCATCTCCCGTCATCATTTTCCAAATGGCATCTGTAAGCCCATTCCCGACATCACAAGACAATTACCACTTCATGCGAGTGCAAATTTCTGGGCACTTTAGTGTTCAATCATCTTCCACCTTCGGATCACGAAAGGCACGAAAGCCAATCTACCTCCTCAGGTTTAAGAAGATTTAACAGGGGCAGCTGTTGTACCCCAAAATTTTCCCTCCCATATTCCTCAAAACATTTCAAGAAAAATCCTCAAGTTGCTCAAGGTAGTCCAAGGGTTGGCCAGACAAGCTCTCTCCTAAGGCAGTCTACCTCAAATTAGGGTTTCAAGTTGCATCAAGATACTTGAGTCCAAGAGACCCCAAATGCTTAACAATGTCCTAATATGTTCTCAAGATCATCCATGTCAAGTCTCAAGCCCTGCAGAGGAAGTTTGCTCAGTCAATTGCTCAAAGGCCCAAAAAGCGGCTGTGTTAGGGCAAAAGTCAAATGTGGCCCACATACAGTCAAACTTCAAGATTTTTGGTCAACTTCCTCATTTTGAAGTATATTTCATCATTTGATCAAGGGTTGATCATGATTATCAAGGATTGCTCATAATTCATCAAGACTCAAAAGTTGCTAAATTAGGGTTTTACAGGAAAAGTCAACTCAACTTTGACTAAGCATAACTTTCTCATACTTTATGAGAAATGACCCATCAAAATCTCATTTTGAAGAGGATGAAATTCCCTACAATCCATCTTTAGCTCCCAAGTTCAAAATATGCACTCACAAAAAGTTATGAATTTGGACATTATAGGTCATTTTGAAAAGTCAACAAAAACACTTTTTTTGTCAAAGCTTCACACATGCGCATGGAATATCAAATTGAGATGAGACTAAAAGGGTTGATTAGAGGACATCTCAAGCTTTCTAAAAAGTACCAGAACACCTCTAAAGATTCAAAATTGAGGAAGTTATGCATTGGTGAAGTTGACCCTTTTTACAAAATTGCCAAAAGTCAACTATGCCTAAAACTTCAATTTTTGCCAAATGGGCCCAATCTTTTTCACTTGTTTTGAGTTGGCAACATAGTCCACGAGCTCTAGCCTTTGCCACTTGTCCTTATCATGTTTTTATTATTTATTTTTATTTTTATTTGAATTAATTCAATTTAAATCAAAACAAATCATATAAAATCCAAAATATTGAAAACAAAAGATTTTGTGCTTGTTTCAGGTCTTATTATACAGCTAGCATCAAATCAAATTCGTATCAAGGCATCGTGTGTACAAAAAGATTGAATTAAGCCATTTTTGGAAAGATTTTTAAGGTGTATCAAATCAAGATCCAATTCATTGATGGGGGAAGATTGAGATCAGTTATCAACCCTAATACATTCCTTGATACATATAGAAGAGAGGCAGACCTAAAAGAGAGGTGAGAAGCAGGCGCAGCAAGGAGAACATAATTGAAAAAAATCAAGAAAAAGTGCAAGATTGAATTAAGTGTTCCAGGCATCCTCAAGGACTTCCAGCTATCTCAATCGATTCCTAGGATCCACAGCAAGCTAAAGCAATCCAAAGCAAGCGTTTTCAAGTCCTAAATCGCGTTGTAAGTCAGTCACGATACCCAACTTTTCTTGAAATCACATTCCATGATTTAGGCATTGTTAGCGTGAATTAACCATATATTCTTGATCCATGGAACATTTGCAAGCTTTCTGTATTGATTAATTGCATTTATATGGCCTGTGGTGAATTTCACCATTGTTAGGGTTTTGGATTTCGTTTTAGGGTTTTTGCTTGCAGGTAAAATTAGCCTTCACAAATGGCACCATCATGTTCAGGAGGACGAGACGAGTCTAACCATGGCATTAGATGTCATTTATATGGCTCATGGAAGATTTGGGAACGAACCCTGTTTATAGCTACGGACAAACGTCTGTAGGTAAAAGTCTGGGACTTTTACCCACGGAGAAAGGAAGAAGATGACCAGTTGGCGCCTCCCCATTGGTCCATTCAAACTTTCTGCGCGCGTTTTTGACATCCTCCACTAATTCTTATTTTTTATATATTATTATTATTATTCATTATATGTACAACAAATACAAAGTGGTGCAGTGGTGAGCGTAGCGTGGAAATTACTTTAGGACCTGGGTTCGAATCCCAGGTCCCCCAAATATTTCATGTATTTTTTCTTTTCAGATTCAGATGCGCACCAAGAACCAAGGTCCATCATGTGACCTCACAATCCAGTTTGCCAAGTGTCCTGAGGCCAGATCCAAGGGCCATGATGGGAGGAACACCAAAGGCAAGGTCAAAGCAATTACACTGGATCCAGGAAGTCAACGTGGACTTCCATCTTTGGGCCCAGAATTCTGATTTTGGCACCCCCTAATTGCAGGCCCAATATCTCTTCTCTATTTTCTTTTATATTTTATTTTATTTCTTTTAATTTATTTATTTATTTTACTAACCAATTAAATTATTTTCTTTTTATCAAAAAATCACAAAAAATATTACTTTTCATAAATTAGATCTAGATTTTATTTTTATTAAAAAAATTAATTAATTAAATTAGGTTATTAATTTTAGATAATTTTAATTCTTTTTGTACATATTTAAAATTAATTTGAATAATTAGGTTTTTATTCCAAATTTAATTTTTCTTTCTTTTCTTAAAAATAACAAAAAACCAAAAATAGGTCATGTAATTATTTTCATTAATTAATTTAATCACTAATTAATTTTTGTATTTAATTTAGAAAACTTAATTCTTTTCTTTAAAAAATATTAAAAACAACGATAACATTTTTTCTTTTCATTAGGATAGAAGGGTCAAAACCCTAATTTCTTCCCGATCTTAATTTTTCTCGCGCACTTTATTTTATCATTTATCATATTGATGTAACTGCCTACAGTTTGTAATAGTTTAATTAGGACGTTTATTTCCATTTATCGCTTTATTTTCAAAGGGTTTGTTTTTGGCTATGTAAATACCCGAAGCCTTGTAATAGCTTAGTTTAATTTTCGCATTTAAATTCCGCAAATTATTAACTGTTAGATGTATGATAATAGGATGCATGACAAGAATGTATGATTAATTTGAAAACAGTTAGATCACCCTAAATGTTCAAAGATAAATAAACTGAAATTGAATCACTCGCACATGCGCACTCCTAGGGTACACTCCCACTTGGTTGCCTTTGGTAAACGGTCATTGAGTATAGGATGCTTTAGTGGTCGCCCTTTTGTCCAAAGATCAAAGTTGCCTCGAAAAGGTTGCCTCGGATATTGTTGCCTCGGATAAATGATCTAAGACATTAGGGTTATTACTAAGGCGTCCTAACATTGCTTTAGTGACTGTACGTCCCTTTCGAATTGACCCTCAAAACTCCAACGACGGTGCTACCTACTCACTAATAGTGGGATAGTGTTGTCTAAAGGGAACAAACATAGAACGATTCTTTTTTCGAGTAGGTAGATTAGTTCTTAAGTACTTGCTCAATCAAAACAAACTTTTTCACACTTACACTCCTTTACAAACAAGGTTTTCAAAAACATTTCATTACACTCTTAAAGATAGAAGCAAGAGTTAAATCGAAGTCAAAACAAAAACTTTTCAAAGCACACAAACACAAAGAAAACAATTTTGAAAATGATGAGCAAGTACCTAAGAGCCCGTAGATAACTACGGATAGAAAGGGTATTAATACCTTCCCTTTCTATAATCTATCCCCCATACTCAGATATATCTCGAAAAAGGAATTTTTCTGTGCCTTTTTCCCTTTCCTTATTGGATAAAATAAAAGTCGGTGGCGACTCTTGCTTACCGCGACATTTTGCGAACATAAACGCAAAACGCAAAACGCAAACCAGCAAAATTCCCTAAAAAATAGGGAAACACCTCCCGGTTCTGGCCACCGTATCACACTACGCATAAACAAAAACCCACTAGGTTGAATGGCCTATAAAAAATTAGAGCATCCCGGCGAACCAAAAGGGTTTGGGCAAAAATTAGGGATAAAATACAAAAAAAAATATGTACACCCGGCAAGCTGAAAACTTGAAAGGGCGGCTTGGGCAAAAAAGGGTATCCCGGTGGACTGAAAACCCGAAAGGGAGGTCCAGGCAAAAATTAGGGATTTGAAGCATATGACTATGTCCCGTTGGATCACCTTACAGCCAATCTTCAGCATCAATCATCAAACTCAAACGGTTCTAATCAATCCAATCAGCTTTGTACAAAGCAGCAAGTGGGTGAGACGCTCAAAGACATGAAGGTTATAGCAGAGTGGGAACCCCGTGGGACTATTTCACATAGCTGTCTTTTCTTTGTATCAATTTTTATTTTTATGATGACATTTTCTTACTAGGATGTTCGTCTCTTTGTACAAAAATACTTATTCAAGTTAATACAAAGATATTCTTTTGAAAGTGCAAAACTATCTATTTCTCCTTTACTGTTTCTGTTTCGTTTGCAAAAAATGTCCAATGTTTATTCTTGAACATATGCATTTGAATATAATAATTGTTTATAAATGAATGTATAAAAAATGGAAAACTAAATAGAAAGACAATTACTAATGGCTTTAAGAAATAGGGCAATATCTATGTGATATCCCACAAAACCCCCACAGATACTTTCTCCAACAGAGCAGGAGCGAGAACATCCTGTTACAGGATCATTGTAATATCCCCAGCAGGTAACCTAATCGTGCTTTTTTTTCCTTCATATCCCTGACGAAGCAACACTTCCAATTACCACCTCAAAGATTCCCCAGTAAAAGTCGCTCAGCTTCTCAGGATTCCCCAGCAGGATTTCACGAAGCCCATAGGCAAGGCACAGAGTTTCTCTTCCTCAACGGAATTTATTTCCCTGATTATGGAAACCCAACCATCAACACTTCAACTTCAACAAAATTTGAAGACTTACACTCCTCATTCCCAGCGGTAGTCGGGGATTTATTTTCCCCAGTCCAACAACACTGCAACAGAATAGCTTATTTTGTGCATACATTGCATTCATACGTTATAACATCAACAACATGAATGCATACATCGCAATCTCATTTATTTTGAGAAACATCGTTACACCATGAATTTCATACATCATGACATTACATACAACAAAATCTTTACCTTTTCAAGAAAGAACAATCAACAGAACATTACCATCAAATTCTCAACAAGACGAGGCAAATATCTATGAATAGATCAATTGTAGATCAATTCCCGAAACAGGACTGGGTGACTATCTGCATGAAAATTACTTCCTTTAGACATCTTCTCTGGTTTAGATAAATTGCTCCATGATTTATTCTGATTGTTTTCCAGACCCCTGCCGGTTCAGTTTAAATCTCTCAACGGTTTATCCGAATTCTTTTCCGCAGACATCTTCTCTGGTTCAGATAAATTGCTCTAAGATTTATTCTGATTATTTTTCTAGACCCCTGTCGGTTCAGTTTAAATATCTCAACGGTTTATCCTGATTCTATCCTGCAGACATCTTCTCTGGTTCAGATAAATCGCTCCAATATTTATTCTGATTCTTTTCCAGACCCCTGCCGGTTCAGTTTAAATTTCTCAATGGTTTATCCTGGTTCTTTCCCGCAGACATCTTCTCTGGTTCAGATAAATCGCTCCAAGATTTATTCTGATTCTTTTCCAGACCCCTGCCAGTTCAGTTTAAATCTCTTAACGGTTTATCCTGATTCTTTTCCGTAGACATCTTCTCTGGTTCAAATAAGTCGCTCCAAGATTTATTCTGATTTTTTCCAGACCCCTGCTGTTTCAGTTTAAATCTCTCAACGGTTTATCCTGATTCTTCCCCAATAGACACTTCTCTGGTTCAGATAAATCGCTCCAAGATTTATTCTGATTCTTACCCAAGACCTATTTTGGTTCAACTTAAACCTTTCCACGGTTTATACTGATTCTTTCCAAATAAGACACTTTCTCTGGTTCAGATAAGTCGCTCCAAAGATTTATCCCGATTCTTCCCAGTTAAAGATTATTCAAGACTTCTGCTAGGTTCAATTTTTAATCAACCAATGGTTTATTCTGATTCTTTCCCCAGTTGAGGTCAAGTTTAGACTTAGTCTAATTTTTGTCAATGGTCACCTCTGGATGGCATCTGTAAGCCCATATTCGCCAACTCTCCATCATTTCTCCAAATGGAATCTTTAAGCCCATTCCTTACACTTCAATCACAATATCATTAAGTGAAAATTTCTGGGCACTCTAGTGTTCAATCATATTCCACCTTCAAGTCACGAATGGCAGACCCGCCAATCTAACTCTTCAGGTTTAAGAAGATTGAACAGGGGCAGTTGTTGTACCCCAAAATTTGCCCTTCCTTTTTTCTCAAGACATTCCTCACAAAGGATCTCTAATGGTCAAGGGTTCTCAAGGAATTGATCAGACAAAATCATCTTCGAAGCACTGAGACTCCAAAGTAGGGTTTTGATTGAGAGTGACAAATCTTTGACTTTTTGACCTAGTACATGACTTATTGGTTTGGAATATGATATCAAGGATTTAAGTGCATCATTTGAACCTAGTCGCATATTTCAATTCACCTACCGAGATCAGTGGATTGATAGATGAAATTTGGTCAACTGATGAAAAAGTCAACTGTATACTAAAAAGTCAAGCTTTGACTTTTTGGTCAAGTTTGAGTTTCGAAAAATCACATTTCATCAAGGCTTTCAAAATATGAAATTTTATCATCAAAAATCAAGAAGGTCAAAAATCAAACTTGGCAAGACTTGGAAATTTTTTTTAAGTATTTTCTATACATGATTAATTTCATTACCTCACGACATCTTTCTTCACTACAATTCAAAATAATTCAAGATGTTACAAATAATTTAAGTTATTACAAGACTGCATTTTTTAAGTTAGAATTTGTTAAGTTACAAATCCTAAAGCCTTGTCTTATTTGAACTTTTCCCTTTGACAAAATCCACAAAAACAGCCTTGTTATGCTGTCACAGTCTGCTCCAAAAACTGCAATGTTACCCTGAAAATCTGCATCATATCAGTCCCATGTTTGCACCAAATTAGCATATAAGAGTTGCTCCTAAAAAGGCTATGAAATAGCATACCCAAAAGTTCAAAAATTCATTTGTTTCCCTCCTAAACTTCAGCCAACTTCATCTACAAATAAACTGTTTTCACAACTCACAAAAGGGGTTTTTTTTAGAGAGAGAATAGAGAGTTTTGAACAAAAATCTAACAGAACTTTTCTTGTAACTTCTGCTCGTCTTCAGTTCTATCTTTATTCACAAAACAGAAAAATCCTCAAATCACTGTTCCACCTTGCAAGCTCTCCCGTAAACCAGCAATCCAAACACTTCATATCACACAGAGATTGTTCAAGCACAAGAACACTTTCTGTAGTGCCATTGTCATCAGCTTTCAAACACAAACAAAAGACAGTATTATATAATTTGACTGAGTCGGAGAGTGGTCCAGCAGTGTCCAATATAGAGGGAGGACTAGAGCAGTATCCTGGAGGTTCACTGAGGCTACCACAACATCTTGAAAGAGGTTCAAATTCAAAAAAATTGCAGTCTCAAGGTGAGTCTTCTTAACTTTGAGCTATTCATTTCAAACATCATTAACGATTCATTGTTGAAGATAAATGTAGTAATCATTTCCTTTTGAAGCTAATCATTTACTTGCTTTTCATTTTTGTCAATACTATGTTGAGAACTAACATGTACACACAATAGAACAATGTTTAAGGCAAAAAACTGCAGCATGAGTCGACACATACTCAAATGAGTCGACTCATTTTAGTGACAGAACAGAGTATGAGTCGACACAAGGCCCTATGTGTCGATACATACTGCTATCCAGACCCAAAACATAAAGACAAAAGGTGCATGAGTCGACACAAAACACGAATGTGCCGACACAAACAAGAAATGAGTCGACACATCCTATTATGCATCGACTCATACTGAGTTTATTTGGGATTTTTTAGAAACAGGAATTGGAATGAGTCGACACATCCCACTATGCATTGACTAATACTGAGCTGATTTGGATTTTTCAGAAACAGGAAATGGCATGTGTCGATGCATGCAGCTATGTGGCAATACATAAAGTTTGTTTTATTCAATATGGTTGTAATAATTTAAATATGCCTATGCTTCATCCCCATTTGTAAATTGTACCCCCATCCCCCAAGTGATGTAAAAGCTTAAGATTTTAATTTCCACAATTTACCGCTTTAATATAATTGTTAGTAATTAGGGTGTGTATGGTAAGATAAAACCAAATGTTAGAAAATCCTAATATCAAAGACAAAAATGCATGTTGTTGTACCCAAAAATTTGCCCTCCCATATTTCTCAACACATGGTAAAGGAGGCCCCCAAATTGCTCAAGGAAGGTCAAGAGTTGACCAGACAAACTCTCTCCTAAGACAGTCTACCTCAAATTAGGGTTTCCATCTTCATCAAGATGTGTGAACCACAAAGGACTCAAATGCTCACCATTGTCCTAATATGTCCTCAATATCATCCATGTCAATTTTCAAGCCTTGCATAAGAAGTTTGCTCAGTCAATTGCTCAAATGCCTGAAAATCAACTATGCTAGGTCAAAAGTCAAATGTGGCTCACATACAGTCAAACTTCAAGATTTTTGGTCAACATCCTCATTTTGAAGTATTATCCATCATTTGATCAAGTGTTGATCATGATTCCTCAAGGATTACTCACAATTCATCAAACCCCAAAAGTTGCTAAATTAGGGTTTTGTAGGAAAAGTCAACTCAACTTTGACCAAGCATAACTTTCTCATTATTTATCAGAAATGACCTATCCAAAGCTCATTTTGAAGAGGATGAAATTCCCTACAATTCATCTTCAGCCTCCAAGTTTAGAATATGCACTCACAAAAAGATATGAATTTTGACATTATAGGTCCTTTTGAAAAGTCAACAAAAACACCTTTTGGGTCAAAGCTTCATACATGAACATGGAAGACTCAATTGAGATGAGA
Organism: Vicia faba; assembly: GCA_948472305.1. Lineage (NCBI taxonomy): Eukaryota > Viridiplantae > Streptophyta > Magnoliopsida > Fabales > Fabaceae > Vicia > Vicia faba. The sequence goes on along the minus strand of OX451737.1, from coordinate 140,269,717 downwards.
CCAAAAGGGTTGCTTATAGGACATCCTAATATTTCTAAAAAGTCCAAGAACACCTCTCTAGGGTCAAAATTGAGAGAGTTATGCATTGGCCAAGTTGACCATTTTTGCAAAATTACCAAAAGTCAAATGTGCTCAAATTTGCATTTTTTGCTAAATGGGCCCAACTTTTTATGCTTGCACCTCAATTATAATGTGGTCCACGACTCAAATACTTATCCGCAAATTATTTTTCTTCATTTTTCAATGTATTTTGATTTTTCAATTATTAAAAAGTGAATTAAATCAAATAAATGATGAAAATTATCAAAGATGTGATTTGGTTTGTTTTTTTGACAGGTTAGCAACCAAGATATGCTGAGCTTGCAAGATCAATTCGAATCAATGGAAATTGGTACAAAAATAGCATGATTGGCATGAAAATAGAAAGATATCATATGGATAAAGAATTAAATCAAATATCATCAAAGCTTAAAGATTAAATCTGTTTTGCAACCCTAATTCATTGAGGGATATATAATGAACAAGAACAAAGCAAAAAAGGAGGGTTAGAGGTCGTGAATTGCCAGGAAGAAAACTAAAAAATTCAAGAAAAAATGGGAATCGGTTTTCAATCTACAAGGCATTTCAAAGCATTCTAAGATCACTAATCCCTTCCTAGACATCCCAGGAAGCTATTCCAATCATTCCCAGGGCCTGAAGCACTCAGAAACTCGTTCTACAACTCACACAGTTTGGTACATTTTCAAATTCAATTTTTGCAATTTACACATCATTAGCATATTTGATTTATATATTCTTGTTCATCATCATGTTTGCAAGCTATTGGTATCACTTAATTGCATTTTCAGTGCAGGAATCATGATATGCCATTGTTAGGGTTCCTTTGCTCGCTTTAGGGGTTTTTAGTATAGGCAAATTAGGCTTTGATTCTAGTACCATGATGCTCGTGGGGATGAGACGAGTTGATTGGTACCAGCATTTGTCATTTATCTTGCTTGTATACAATTTTTTAGATGAACAGGTCTGTACCTACAGCAAAGCGTCCGTAGGTAAAAGCTTGGTTTTCTAAAATGACGGGCCAGTGAGGGAGACGATGGCGTGGCAGCGTGGGATTGGCCCGTTTGAAATTTCGCGCGTTTGGCTGACCCATTAGCTTGTTTTGAATATTATATTTTATTATTGTCATATTTACAAATAACCATCACGGCTCAGTTAACAAGCAAGCGCTGGAATTGGGTATAAGGGTCTGGGTTTGATCCCCAGGTCCCAACCTTTGTATTATTTTGCTTCATGTGATCAGGTACACTACAATCTTAAGCGCCCATCATATGCCATCAAATTCAACCATCAGATTCATCAGCAAGCTAGATCTAACGTGCCAGCATTGAAGGACCATGATATGCACTCAAGTCAACACCTCACCAAACCAAGCATGGTCAAAGAGGCTGGTGTTATTTGGGCCACAAATATCAGATATGCACCACCCATAATTGCTAACAATCAGGCTCATCTCTAACTTGTTTTTATTTCTTTTCTTTAATTCTTTTAATATTTCTTTTAATCATTTTAATTAACAAATTAATCATATTTTTTATAAAATCATAAAATCAAGAATTCATAAAAAATTTAGAATTAGTTTTTTTTATTATCAAATTTAATTTAATTTAGTTTAACTTAGGGGAATTTGAATTTATTTTATAAATAAAATCAAATAGAAATTAAGTTAAATTCTTGATTTAATTCTTTTATTTTTTTCTCAAATAAATAAAACACAAAAATAGGTTTTAGAGTGGATTAATTTACTTTTCTTAATTTAAAATTAATTAGAACTTAGAATTTTCTTTTTAATTTAATTGTTTCATTATTTTCTTAAGTAACAAAACATGAAAAAAATATCTTTTTTTAATCAATCGCAAATAGGTTTAGTCAAGGGTCAAAACCCTAGTCGTTTCATATTTAATTCACCGCGCGCTTGTTATTTATTTTGAAAATATTTTTGTAACTGTTCATGGTTTGTAATAGTTAATTTAAGTTATTTTTACTGTCTAAATTCCCGGGTTTTTGGCTATGTAATTAATCCCCCTCCCTGAAGCCTTGTAATAGCGTAGATTTATTTTCTCGCATCTTTAATTCCTGCAAGTATTTAACTGTCTAGATGTATGCTAATAGGATTGTATGACAATAATGTATGACAAATTAATACGGTTAGAAAACCCTAATGTGCAAAGATTAAATAACTGAAAACAAATCACTCGCACATATCACTCTTAGGGTATACTCTCACTTTAGTTGCCTTCGATAAACGATCATTAAGCATAGAGTGTCTTAGTGGTTGCCCTCCTGTCTAAAAAAGATCAAATGTCTCATTCGAATGTTGCCTCAGAAATGTTGCCTCAGAAATGTTGCCTCAAATATGATCTTAAGACTCTAGGATTATTACTAAGGTGTCCTAATATTGCTTTAGTGATCGTACGTCCCTTTCAAATTGACCCTTACAATTCCAACGATGGTGCTACCTATTTCTCAATAGTAGGATAGCGCTGTCTAAAGGAAATAAGAATAGAAACAATCTTTTTTCGAGTAGGTAGATGCTAGTAGGTACTTGCTCAAATCAAAACTTTTCACACTTACACTTTTCAAACAAATTTTCAAAGCAACTTCGTCACACCTTTGAGGATTGATACAAGGGTTATCACGAAGTAAAAACATTTTTCAAAACAAAGCACAAACACAAGCAATTTAAAAAAATGAGCAAGTACCTAAGATCCCATGGAAAACCATGGATGGAAAGGGTGCTAACACCTTCCCTTTCTATAATCTACCCCCCGTGCTCAAAATCTCGAAAAAGGATTTTTCTGTACTTTTTTCCTTTTCCTTGTTGGATAAAATAAAAGTCGGTGGCGATTCTTGCTTACCGCGACATTTTGCGAACATAAAACGCAAAATGCAAACTAGTAAAAATAGTCGGTTCTGCCACTGTATCATAGAACTGGCGAATCTGCTGGGGACGTTATAAGTGGGGTATACCTTAGGATCTAGGTCATTATAATTACTTCTCTTGATTGCTTTGTTTGCTTTACTTTTAAGGGTTTTGTTTGGGGTTACTATAGATCCTACACCCGGATCTGGGGAATACCTTTTAGGTAAGTAGCAATAGACTGTAAGGGAAATGTACGGCGTAGACCGATATGGTTGAAGCAGTAGCTACGTTGGTGTGACACTTTGGTTGGTACCGGTATCCCTTGTGGAGAAACGAGGAGAATATGGGGCCGCTGCATGGTGTCGTTAAGCATCAACTGACCTTAGAACCTTTAATTTCCCAACTTGGCCATTAGAAAGTAGTGAGATAGCCGGCCTCGGTGTAGAGCTGAGAACTGGTTGATACTCGATGCTACACTCATTGAGATCATACTCTCGGAATAATTACGGTCGCGAGAAAAGGTTGCGTGAGCTGAAACCATGACCGATGGAGGATGGCCAGTGATATTAAGATCCTCTAGAACCCGGTTACTTTTCTAGGACAGGTTGAACCAACTTAACTTCAAGAGGGTATTACCTTTGACCTCATGCAAGCCTTAAACCTAAGGGCTTTGTGTGATTTGACTGTGTTTGCAATATTTGTGTTTGCTATACCTGTGGTTTATCATGACATCATGCATCATAACATGGCATTCATGTTTCATTACACTAACCATTTCAAAGACCAAGGGAATTTATCTTTGTTTTGTTTTGCAGATCATGGCTTCCGTGCATAGAAATACCATCTGAATCAACTTTGTGCAGATACCTGCCCAACTTAAAGAGCTAGCATCAAGAGTTTCTGAAACTTCTACTTTCATTAAGAGACACGGTCAACTTCTCAGCCTGGTTACTTTAAACCTTGATGAACAGATGATGAGCGTACTATTTCAGTTCTTCGATCCCAAGCATCACTGCTTCAACTTTCCAGATTACCAGCTGGTACCCACCTTGGAAGAATTATCTAATCTATTGGGTATATCCGTTCTTGAACAGGTACCCTTCACAGGTATGGAAGAAGTTCCTAAGCCAGAAGTTATTGCCTAAGCTTTGCATTTGAAACGGGCCGATGTGGTATCCAATTGGGAAACTCGAAGCAGGGTCGAAGGTTTTCTATCCAAATTTCTGATAGACCAGGCTCAGTTGTTTTGGGATGATTTGGATTTTCAGGCTTTTGAGGATGTCTTGGCTCTTCTTATCTATGGTTTAGTTCTCTTCCCTAATCCGGACTCCTTTGTAGACGTGAATGCTGTCAAGATTTTCCTTTCTCGCAACCCTATGCCTACCTTGCTTGGAGATATCTTGCATGCTCTCCATACTCGTACTATGAAGAGAAGAGGGACTCTTATGTGTTGCATGTTGTTGCTGTCGAGGTGGTTTATTTCTCACCTCCCTAAGTATGTGCTGAAGAACGAAGAAGGTTTGGGTTGGTCGCACAGAATAATGTCACTCGCTCATACGGATATTCTTTGGTGTTCCCGGGCTATGGAAGACACTGTTGTTATTGACCGCTGTAGGGGTACCCTAATGTCCCATTACTTGGTATCAGAGGGGGTATAACTTATAATCCTTGTCTAGCTTTGCAACAATTTGGTCGTGCTCGAAGAGATGGTCCCCATGAGTTACTTCTCGAGGACATTGTATTCGACTATGAGGATGATGTTAAAGGGCATCGCCAGAGGTTCATACGAGCTTGTGGAATGGTAAACAGATCTGACCCCAAAGAGTTGGGACCAAAGACTTCCCTTCTTATGCAGCCTTACCTCCAATGGGTCTGAGCTCGTTCCAAGAAGCTTATGATGCCTTATGCGGCCGTATTACTAGTGATTATGGAGCCCACTAATGAAGAAGGCATTCCTTACACGGTTCTCTATCCTTACATGCCCACTGATCCTGGGGAGTTACAAAGGTCTTGGATTCAGCTGAAGAATGAGAGGGATACTTACCAGGAGCAGTTCCATGAGCAAGAGAGGAAGATTTTAAAGCTCACCAGGCAGCTCGAGGAAGAAAGAGTGATCACTGACTATATCAGCACAAAGAGGAAGCGTCCATGAGACTTTTGATTTTGCTTTTCTAGTTGTAGACTTGTTTTATTTACTTCTTTGTAATGCCTTAAAGGCATGTTGAACCTTTCAAATTTAAGCTAATAAAGTTTTGTTTATTTTGGTTTGCAAATTTAAATCTCCCAAAGTCTTTGAAATCATTACATGCACATCCCATTATCATACACATCATCACAGGTACCACTACAGGTTTCTCATCTTCTTCGTTTATTTCAGTAGAAATGTCTTTCGATCAAGCCATCAAAGATCTTCAGGCACAGAACGCCCAGTTCCAACAGATGTTCATCAGTCTGGCAAAGGGGCAAGAGGATCTGAAAGCCCTCATTCTGAAAGAAAATAAGAAGAAGAAGAAGGAGGTCGGTATTCTGAATATGGGTAAAAGGTCCGGAGAAAGGTTGAAGCATTAAACTGATATGACCTCTTCATCCAACGAATGGGAGAACCACGAAGGGGAAAAGGGCCCCAGTCCTGCAGTTTCTGACGATGATACTGATTACAACGATGAGCAATATCCTCCTGCCGAGGATAGGTACAAGCAGCTAGAAGACCATTTGAGTGTTATGGAAGTTCAAAAGATACCTGGCTTGGATTTCAGAGAATTGGGATTAGTATCGGGACTGGTCATCCCTAATAAGTTCAAAGCTCCAGTTTTTGCCAAGTATGATGGAGTGTCCTGCCCAAAACTCCATCTTCGTTCGTATGTCAGAAAAATCCAACCCCACACTGCTAAAAGAAATATGTGGGTGCACTTCTTTCAAGATAGTCTGTCAGGGACTCAGCTTGAATGGTTCTACCAGTTGGAGGGAGCCAGTGTCCGAAACTGGGAGGATCTTGCTGCTGCTTTCTATAAGCAGTATCAGTATAATGCCGACCTTACTCCCACTCGTACTCAACTCTAGAGTATGTCCATGGGTGCAGGTGAAGGTTTTAAAGATTATGCTAAAAAATGGAGAGACTTGGCTCGGAGAGTTCAACCCCCTTTGTCTGATAGGGAGTTGGTTGATATGTTTCTAGGGACGCTATCTGGTCCATTTTTCAATCACTTAATTGGCAGTTCGTCATCTGGTTTCACTGAGCTGATTTTAACCGAAGAAAGAGTAGAAGCTGGAATTCAGAATGGTAAAATACAGAAGGATGCCTCCTCGAGTTCAGCAAAGAAGCCTTTCACTGGTAAGAAGGAAGCCAGTGCATTCTATATCCCGAGGGTCCAAAACAGATCTGAACACCAACAAACGGTAAATGCTATAGTGATACCAAGACCCGCCGTTTCTCCACAACGCAACAATCAACAAAGGGTGGAAAGACCATAACGGCAGTTCACTCGCCTCAGCATGACTTTGGCCGAAGTTCTGCATCATCTGTTAAAATCCAACTTGGCGACCTTGAGAGAGGCTCCCAAGAATCCAAACACTACCTCTCCCAGATACAATCCCAATGCGCGGTGCGCCTATCATTCTGAGAGTCCTGGCCACGATAACAATGATTGTTGGGCTCTGAGAAACAAAGTACAAGATTTGCTTGAAGCCAAGGAGATAGAGTTTGATGCTCCAGAAAAGCCAAATGTTATAACTGCTCCCATGCCCAAATATGGTCGTGGAGTTAATGTTGTTGACACTGATTTGTTTGTGACCTCTGTTGAAGAAATTTCTACTCCTCTTATGACTGTTAAGAAGAATTTGTTGTTGGCCGGTTTATTTCTGGGTTGTGGTGAAGGTTGCCACATGTGTTCGATTCTACCTTCTGGTTGCCGCTTGTTGAAGTCAGGTGTTCATCGCCTGATGGATAATAAAGTGATTATGTTCGAGAAGACTATGATTCTTGTTGTTCCAAATGAAGACGTTGCTATTATAACCATTTCCGTCAATCCTTCCAAGGTCTCCTCGAGAGGACCTGTTAGGATTACACTTGTTCAAAGAATTGCTCTGCTGATAATCACTGTTCCTGGTCTCATCCCGTACACCTCAGACAAGGTTGTCCCATGGCATTATGGTGCTGATGTGTATTATCATGGCATTAAGCAAGATCTGAAGAATGAAGAAGCTGATATTGATGTCAGTAATATTGTCAGGACTAGTAAGGTCACCCGAAGTGGAAGGGTTTTCTCTCCTGAGATTTCTCCGCAGATCATCAAGCCTACTGTCATTCCAACTGCTACTCCAACCAGCACTCCTGATATTTCTCCTGTTCCTACTCCAGTTATCACCCCTGCTGCCGAGCCATCTGGGACTCGCGGCAAAGAAATTATAGGTGAGTCTGCCCGGACGGAGGCACCTAAGAAAATCATTGTGGAAGCCTCTAAACAAGAAATAGAGGAAATACTGAAAATTATCAAGAGGAGCGACTACAATGTAGTCGAGCAGCTAGGGAAGACCCCATCAAAGATATCCATGTTGTCTCTGTTGTTGTGTTCTGAAGCCCATGCGAAGGCTCTGATTGCATTTCTCAAGACTGCGCATGTGCCGCAGGAAACTTCAGCAGATCAGTTCAAAGATTGTGTGGCCAGCCTGACTACTGACAATGGGTTAGGTTTTTTAGATACGGATCTGACACCAAAAGGAAGGAAGCATAATGATGTTCTGCATGTCTCGATTGAGTGCATGGGCACCACTATGGCTCATGTGCTGGTAGATACCGGGTCTTCGCTGAATGTTCTGCCGAAAAAAGCGTTGGACCGTTTGGATTGTGAGGGTTTGACTCTGAAACCTAGTAACATTGTGGTGAGGGCTTTTGACGGATCGAAGAGAATGGTGCACAAGGAGGTGGACATCCCTGTCAAAGTGGGTTCTCAAAATTTTGGGTCCACCTTCTACATAATGGATATCAGGCCGTCATATTCTTGCTTTCTGGGTCTTCATTGGATCCACGAGGCTGGGGCAGTTACTTCCACGCTCCATTAAATGCTGAAGTACCCAGTGAAGGGGAAGATTGTCACAATGCAAGGTGAAGAAGAATATATGGTGATTCACCTCAATTCCTTCTGCTATGTAGAGATGGACGGGGAATTCATAGAAACTCCTTGTCAAAATTTCGAAGAGGTCCCTCAGATATTGGCATCAACTGAAGTTACTACCAACAAACCTCCACTAAAGATGACTTCTCTCAAGGACGCCAGGGCTGTAGTTGAAGAAGTTGGGTGTAGCAATTGGGGTCGGCTCCCTGATTTCACTCATAAAACTGACAAATTTGGTTTGGGCTTTACTACAGGGGCTCAAAGGGTTGTTAGGCGCGCACGGATTGGAAGACCTCCTCTACACATCAGCAATTGGGGAGTTAATGCAATTGAGGACAATGAAGAAGATTCAGACATCGACAAATGGATCTACCCAACAACTAACGGTGGACGGAATAACTGGACGGTGAGGGACTTCATACCTGTTTCTTTTATTCCGCAGTAATTGACTTTTGTTTTAAGATTTGTAATAAACAATTTGAAACTTTACGACCCGGTGCCTTGCCCGAGGCACCTTGGCCTTGCTTGTGAGGGCTATTATTTGTCATTTTATATCATTAATAAATCATTGGACGTTTCTTGCATACAAATTTTGTGCTCTTTGTTTTTCTTTCCTGTTTCTCACTTTATCAAAACAGTTATGCTCTTACACACACTCACGTATCATACTGCAGATCCATATCCACTCTGGATCCCATTGACAACAGCTCCGCTACTACCGGTTATGACTTCGAAAATTTGATCAACCAAGCCGGGGACGAAGGTGAGGATGATTGTGAGGTACCTGGAGAACTTGCTAGACTATTACAGCAGGAAGAAAGGGTCATACAGCCTCATGAAGAGTCAGTTGAGTCAGTGAATTTGGGTACAGAGGAAGACAGGAAAGAGGTTAAAATAGGTGCGAATCTGGAGCCTAGTGTCAAACAACGGTTAATATAGATGCTACACGACTATGTTAAGATCTTCGCCTAGTCCTATGAAGACATGCCGGGTTTGGACACTGATATTGTGGTACATCGCCTACCGACTAAAGAAGACTGCCCTCCGATAAACTAGAAGGTCCGCCGTATGCGCCCTGAAATGTCAGAGAAAATCAAGGCGGAGGTCATGAAACAGTTCGACGCAGGATTCTTAGCTGTCACTTCTTATCCGCAGTGGGTTGCCAATGTTGTCCTAGTACCTAAAAAGGATGGTAAGGTACGGATGTGTGTGGACTACAGAGATCTGAATAGGGCAAGCCCCAAAGATGACTTCCCACTTCCTCACATTGATGTTCTAGTCGACAACACCGTGCAACACAAGATCTTCTCCTTCATGGATGGTTTTTCTGGCTATAACCAGATCAAGATGGCTCCTGAGGATATGGAGAAGACAACCTTCGTTACGCAGTGGGGCACCTTCTGTTACAAGATAATGCCTTTTGGGTTGAAGAAGGATGGGGCAACTTATCAGCGCACCATGGTCGCTTTGTTCCACGATATGATTCACCACGAGATCGAGGTTTATGTTGACGACATGATAGTTAGGTCCTAGACTAAGGAAGAGCACCTTGATCATCTCCAGAAACTGTTTGACAGGTTGAAGACGTACAAGCTGAGGTTGAATCCAAACAAGTGCACCTTCGGGGTAAGGTCTGGAAAGCTTTTGGGTTTCGTTGTCAGTGACAAAGGTATTCAGGTAGACCCAACAAAGGTAAAAGCCATACAAGATATGTCGGTTCCCCGCATAAAAAAGGAAGTTAGAGGTTTCTTGGGACGTTTGAATTACATCGCCAGGTTCATTTCACATTTGACTGCTACTTGTGAGCCGATCTTCAAGCTGCTGAAGAGAGATGAAGTGGTAAAGTGGAATGATGAATTCTAGAACGCTTTCGAAAGAATCAAGGAATAACTTCAAGAACCACCAATTTTGATGCCTCCAGTTGAAGGAAGACCTTTGATATTATACTTGATAGTGCTAGACAGTTTGATGGGGTGTGTGTTGGGGCAGCATGATGAGTCTGGTCGGAAAGAGCATGCAATTTATTACCTTAGCAAAAAGTTTACTGACTGTGAGACCCGATACTCATTGCTCGAGAAAACTTGATGCGCTTTGGCATGGGCTGCTCACCGACTGAGACAGTATATGCTGACTCACACTACCTTGTTGATATTAAAGATAGACGACATCCAATACACAACCCAAAAGGCAATCAAGGGGAGTGTATTGGCGGATCATTTGGCGCATCAGGCCGTGGATGACTACCAGCCCATGAATTTCGAGTTCCCGGATGAGAATATCATGTTGATGACCAACTGCGAAGAACCTGGACCAGATGAAGGACCCGAGAAGGGATCCCGATGGTCTATGTATTTTGATGGAGCCTCAAACGCATTGGGTAACATCATTGGTGCTGTAATTATATCTCCTGAGGGTTGTCATACTCCGTTCACCGCACGATTATGTTTCAATTGCACCAACAACATGGCGGAGTATGAAGCATGTATCATGGGTCTTCAAGCAGCTATTGACCTAAGGATTAAGTTCTTGAGTGTATTCAGAGATTCCGCTCTGGTGATAAGTCAGATCAAAGGCGAGTGGGATACGAAGCATCTGAATCTTATTCCTTACAAAGAGTATGTACTGACATTGCTCCCACACTTTGAGGAGATAACCTTTGAACATTTCCCACGAGAAGAGAAACAGCTAGCAGACGGGCTAGCTACCATGTCTTCTATGTTCAAGGTTAGGTGGGACAATGAAGCTCCCCAGATTACCATTGAGAGGTTGGATGAACCCGCACATTGCTGTGACATTGAGACTGAAGAGGTAGCAGATAAACCCTGGTTTCACGAGGCAAAGAGGTATCTTGAGGCTCAAGAATCCCCCAAAGGGTCATCTGTTAATGATAAGAAGTTTCTGAGAAGGTTCGCTGCAAAGTTCTTTCTTAGTAATGGAATCCTCTAAAGCGTAACCATGATTCCACCTTATTGCGGTGTGTAGACAAGAGCGAGGCAGAAAGGATCATGATGGAGTTACATGAAGGCACCTTCGTAACCCATTCTAGTGGACACACCATGGCGAAGAAAATCCTACGGACAAGATATTACTGGTCCACTATGGAAGCCGATTGTTATCAGCACTCTCGAACCTGTCATAAGTGTCAAGTCTATGCTGATAAGATGCATGTGCCTCCAGTCCCTCTGAATGTTTTGACAGCTCTGTGGCCCTTTGTGATGTGGGGCATCGACATGATCGGCGAGATCAGACCTACTGCATCTAACGGGAATCGCTTTATTCTGGTAGCCATTGATTATTTTACGAAGTGGGTTGAGGCAGCTTCCTTTGCTACAGTAACCAAGAACGTCGTGGCGCGGTTTATCCGACACAATTTGATCTGTCGATATAGTGTCCCAGAGAGAATTATTACTGACAATGGTACAAATATCAATAACACGATGATCATCGAGCTCTGCAAACAGTTCAAGATTCAGCATCATAACTCTTCTCCCTACCGGCCGAAGATGAATGGGGCTGTTGAAGCAGCTAACAAGAACATCAAAAAGATTGTACAGAAGATGATGGTGACATACAAAGACTGGCACGAGATGTTACCATTCGCTCTTCATGGGTACCGTACCTCAGCATAAATGCCGACAGGGGCAACACCCTACTCTCTGGTGTATGGCATGGAGGCAGTCCTACCCATTGAAGTCCAGATACCCTCTCTCAGGATTATGAAGGATGCGGATTTGAACGAAGATGACTGGATCCAAAACCAACTTGATCAGCTGAATCTAATTGATGAAAAGAGACCTACTGCTATCTGTCATGGTCAGACGTATCAAAAGTGAATGATCAAGGCTTTTAACAAGAAAGTCAGACGTCAAGAATATCAAGTCGGGGATCTAGTGATCAAACGCATCATACTACCGCAAGGTGATCCCAGGGGCAAATGGACCCCCATGTACGAAGGGCCATTTGTGGTTAAGAACATTTTTCGGGAGGAGCTATGATTCTAACCACCATGGATGGTGACGACCTTCCTCACCCCGTCAATGCAGACATAGTGAAAAGATACTACACATAATCAAATAACTGCTAGGTTGACTGGCCTAGGCCAAAATAAGGGCTTCCCGGCGAACCAAAAGGGTTTGGGCAAAAGTAATGGATGAAAATGAAAAAAAACTGTACACCCAGCAAGTCGAAAACCCGAAAGGGAGGCTTGGGCAAAAAAGGGTATCCCGGTGGACTGAAAACCCAAAAGGGCGGTCCAAGCAAAAGTTAGGGATTGAAGCATAACACTATATCTCATTGGATCATCTTGCAACCAGACTTCGGTATCAACTAGCAAGCTCAGGCAGTGCCAATCAATCTGATCAACCTTCGACCAAGTAAAGTGATGAGACACTTCAAGATATAAAGGCAATAGCAGAGTTGGAACCCAATGGGGTCATTTCACATAGCTATTTTTATTTATTTTACACAAATTATAATCTCTTGCGGCGGCGTTCTCTTACTAGGACGTCAACCTCTTTGTACAAAAATGCCTATTACATGCCAACTTCAAAATCAATACAATTCATTTTTACAAGAAATTTCAATTTGTTTTTCTTCTTTCTGTTTTGTTTTGCAAGAATGTCCAATGATTCATTTTTGATATATGCATTTGAAAATAATTGCTGCTCATAAATATTTACATAAGAAACAAAAGACGATTACTCGCAATTCTAGGAACAGGGAAAACAAGAAGTACCAAACCTTACAGTTACTCTGCCCATCAGGTGCTGGGATAGAGCCATCTTGAGAACATGAGTAGTGGTACATACACTCCCCATAGAATAAAAGTACCCAAAGACAGTAATGTTAGCTTTCCTGAACAGGACATAACTCTCCCCAGCTGAGGTTCACAATTGCGAGTGAGTCGGTAAATTTTTCCCCAAGCAGAGTTTATTTCTCTCACAAGCAGAAATTCAATCTCCAACAGAATTCATTATCACCAGCAACGGAAATTCATCCCCAATGGAGTTTATTTCTCCAAATCAACAGATTTATCAATAGAGTATCTCCTCTCCAACAGAGTTATTCTCCCGCAGAGTTGTTCTCAAATAGGGTCTCTCCTCGGCAGAATATCTGTAAACGAGGGGCAAATCCCCAGCATAGTCATCTTTTTTCACCATCCCTAACAGAAGCAGAGGAATTATGGTTCTTTACAAGCAGTCAAGAATACTATTTCTCATACTCTCCAACGGCAGTCAGGGATTTATTTTCCCAGACTCAGTTTATTACGTCAACATTTCATGTTCATACATCATGACATATGCACACATTACATATAACATGGTCTCAGTTATCTTGAGAACCTCATCACAACGCATCTAATGCATCGCGCATAACTAACCATGTATTCCTTTCAGGAAAGACAATTATTATCAATAATTTCCAGCAGGTCCATGATCAACACTCGAAGCTAAACAGAGTAATCATCGGTGCGACAGATACAACTTTACCCAGGTTTCTTCCAACAGTCCCACACCGACTCATTACAAGGCAACCTCACCCAGGTTCCTTCTGCAGTTTTACCCAAACTCATATCGAAGTAACCCTACTATCCAGGTTCCTTCTCACAACCCTACTATCCAAGATTTCACCTCGAAGTAACCCTACTATCCAGGTTCCTTCTCACAGCCCTACTATCCAGGCTTTCATATCGAAGTAACCCTACTATCTAGGTTCCTTCTTACAGCCCTACTATCCCAACTTTCATATCGAAGTAACCCTACTATCCAGGTTCCTTCTCACAGCCCTACTATCCCGGCTTTCATATTGAAGCAACCCTACTATCCAGGTTCCTTCTCACAGCCCTACTATCCAGGCTTTCACCTCGAAGTAACCCTACTATCCAGGTTCCTTCTCACAGCCCTACTATCTAGGCTTTGAAGTAACCCTAATATCCAGGTTCCTTCTCACAACCCTACTATCCAGGCTTTCACCTCGAAGCAGCCCTACTATCCAGGCTTTCATATCGAAGTAACCCTACTATCCAGGTTCCTTCTCAAACCAACTATCCAGGTTCCTTCTCATAACCTTACTATCCGGGTTCTTCCTCTTTTATCCCCAAACAGCAGTCCACAACATTGTAAGACCGGGACTTGATCAAACATGATTGGTTTTGCATTTCCCTAGTAAGTTGCAGTGCAACATATACCCCAACCAGATACGTAGTTCACTGCCGCTCCCCAAACCGGAGTTATTCCCCAGTAGAGTAACGGACAACTGAAGCTCCTAAAACTTTATTTCTCTCAAGACAGAGACCAGCATTCCCCAGCGAAGTCCTCCTCAACAACAGATATATGAGTTCTCGCAAAGGAATCTCTTATGCGATCGACATCTCTTCGGATGGCATCTTTAAGCCCATCTCCGACAATTCTCTAGCAACTACCAAATGGCATCTATAAGCCCATTCCTGATATCACAAATCAAGTATCACTTCATGAGAGTGCAAATTTCTGGGTACTCTAGTGTTCAATCATCTTCCACCTTCATATCATGAAAGGCAGACGAGCCAATCTACATCTTCAGGTTAAGAAGATTGAACAAGGGCAGATTTTGTACCCCGAAATTTTCCCTCCCATATTTCTCAACACATGGTAAGAGAGGCCCCCAAATTGCTCAAGGAAGGTCAAGAGTTGACCAGACAAACTCTCTTCTAAGGCAGTCTACCTCAAATTAGGGTTTCCATCTTCATCAAGATGTGTGAAACACAAAGGACTCAAATGCTCACCATTGACCTAATATGTCCTCAAGATCATCCATGTCAAGTTTCAAGCCTTGCAGAAGAAGTTTGCTCAATCAATTGCTCAAATGCCTGAAAATCAAATGTGTTAGGTCAAAAGTCAACTGTGGCCCACATACAGTCAAACTTCAAGATTTTTGGCCAACATCCTCATTTTTAAGTATTATCCATCATTTGATCAAGGGTTGATCATGATTCCTCAAGTATTGCTCACAATTCATCAAAACCCAAAAGTTGCTAAATTAAGGTTTTGTAGGAAAAGTCAACTCAACTTTGACCAAGCATAACATTCTCATGCTTTATCAGAAATGAACCATTCAAAGCTCGTTTTGAAGAGGATGAAATTCCCTACAATGCATCTTCAGATCCCAAGTTCAGAATATTCACTCACAAAAAGGCATGAATTTTGACATTATAGGTCCTTTTGAAAAGTTAACAAAAACACATTTTGGGTCAAAGCTTCATACATGAACATGGAAGACTCAATTGAGATGATACCAAAAGGTTTGCTTAGAGGACATCCTAAGCTTTCTAAAAAGTCCAAGAAAACCTCTCTAGGGTCAAAATTGAGAGAGTTATGCATTGGCCAAGTTGACCATTTTTTGCAAAATTGCCAAAAGTCAAATGTGCTCAAAATTACATTTTTTGCTAAATGGGCCCAACTTTTTATGCTTGCACATCAATTACAATGTGGTCCACGACTCAAATACTTATCCACAAATTATTTACTTCATTTTTCAATTTATTTTGATTTTTCATTAATTAAAAAGTGAATTAAATCAAATAAATGATGAAAATTATCAAAGATATGATTTGATTTGTTTTTTTGACAGGTTAGCAACCAAGATATGTTGAGCTTGCAAGATCAATTTGAAACAATGGCAATTGGTACAACAATAGCATAATTGGCATGAAAATAGAAAGATATCATATGGCTAAAGAATCAAATCAAATATCATCAAAGCTTAAAGATTCAATCTGTTTTGCAACCCTAATTCATTGAGGGATATATAATGAGCAAGAACAAAGCAAAAAAGGAGGGTTAGAGGTCGTGAATTTCCAAGAAGAAAACTGAAAAATTCAAGAAAAAGTGGGAATCGGTTTTCAATCTACAAGGCGTTTCAAAGCATTCCATGATCACCAATCCCTTCCTAGACATCCCAGGAAGCTGTTCCAATCATTCCCAGGGCCTGAAGCACTCAGAAACTCGTTCTACAACTCACACGGTTTGGTAGATTTTTCAAATTCGATTTTTGCAATTTACGCATCATTAGCACATTTGATTTATATATTCTTGTTCATCATCATGTTTGCAAGCTATTGGTATCACTTAATTGCATTTTCAGTGCAGGAATCATGATATGCCATTGTTAGGGTTCCTTTGCTCGTTTTAGGGGTTTTCAGTATAGGCAAAATTAGGCTTTGATTCTGGTACCATAATGCTCGTGGGGATGAGACGAGTTGATTGGTACCAGCATTTGTCATTTATCTTGCTTGTATATAATTTTTGAGATGAACAGGTTTGTACCTACAGCAAAGCGTCCATAGGTAAAAGCTTGGTTTTCTAAAATGACGGGCCAGTGAGGGAGACAATGGCGTGGCAGTGTGGGACTAGCCCGTTTGAAATTCCGCGCGTTTGGTTGACCCATTAGCTTGTTTTGAATATTATATTTTATTATTGTCATATTTAAAACTAACCATCATGGCTCAGTTGGCAAGCAAGCGCTGGAATTTGGTATAAGGGACTGGGTTTGATCCCCAGGTCCCAACCTTTGTTTGTATTATTTTGCTTCATGTGATCAGGTACACTACAATCTCAAACGCCCACCATATGCCATCAAATTCAACCATCAGATTCATCAGCAAGCTAGATCTAACGTGCCAGCATTGAAGGACCATGATATGCACTCAAGTCAACACCTCACCAAACCAAGCATGGTAAAACAGGCTGGTGTTATTTGGGCCACAAAAATCAGATCTGCACCCCCCATAATTGCTAACAATCAGGCCCATCTCTAACTTGTTTTTATTTCTTTTCTTTAATTCTTTTAATATTTCTTTTAATCATTTTAATTAACAAATTAATCATTTTTTTATAAAATCATAAAATCAAGAATTCATAAAAAATTTAGAATTAGTTTTTTTTATTATCAAATTTAATTTAATTTAGTTTAACTTAGGGAAATTTTAATTTATTTTATATATAAAATCAAATAGAAATTAGGTTAAATTCTTGATTTAATTCTTTTATTTTTTTCTCAAATAAATAAAACACAAAAATAGGTTTTAGAGTGGATTAATTAACTTTTCTTAATTTAAAATTAATTAGAACTTAGGATTTTCTTTTTAATTTAATTGTTTCATTATTTTCTTAAGTAACAAAACATGACAAAAACATCTTTTTTTAATCAATTGCAAATAGGTTTAGTCAAGGGTCAAAACCCTAATCGTTTCGTATTTAATTCACCTCGCGCTTGTTACTTATTTCGACAATATTTTTGTAACTGTTCATGGTTTGTAATAGTTAATTTTGGTTTTTTTTACTGTCTAAATTCCCGGGTTTTTGGCTATGTAATTAATCCCCCTCCCCGAAGCCTTGTAATAGCGTAGATTTATTTTCTCGCATCTTTAATTCCTGCAAGTATTTAACTGTCTAGATGTATGCTAATAGGATTGTATGGCAAGAATGTATGACAAATTAATACGGTTAGAAAACCCTAATGTGCAAAGATTAAATAACTGAAAACAAATCACTCGCACATATCACTCTTAGGGTATACTCTCACTTCGGTTGCCTTCGGTAAACGATGATTAAGCATATAGTGTCTTAGTGGTTGCCCTCCTGTCTAAAAAAGATCAAATGTCCCATACGAATGTTGCCTCGGAAATATTGCCTCGAAAATGTTGCCTCGAATATGATCTTAAGACTCTAGGGTTATTACTAAGGTGTCCTAATATTGCTTTAGTGATCGTACATCCCTTTCGAATTGACCCTTACAATTCCAACGATGGTGCTACCTATTTCTCAATATTAGGATAACGCTGTCTAAAGGAAACAAGAATAGAAACGATCTTTTTTCGAGTAGGTAGATGCTAGTAGGTACTTTCTCAAATCAAAACTTTTCACACTTACACTTTTCAAACAAATTTTCAAAGCAACTTTGTCACACCTTTGAGGACTGATACAAGGGTTATCACGAAGTAAAAACATTTTTCAAAACAAAGCACAAACACAAGCAATTTAAAAAAAAATGAGCAAGTACCTAAGAGCCCATGGAAAACCATGGATGGAAAGGGTGATAACACCTTCCCTTTCTATAATCTACCCCCCGTACTCAAAATCTCGAAAAATGATTTTTTCTGTACTTTTTTCCTTTTCCTTGTTGGATAAAATAAAAGTCGGTGGCAATTCTTGCTTACCGCGACATTTTGCAAACACAAAACACAAAATGCAAACCAGTAAAAACAGGCAGTTCTGCCACCGTATCACACATGCAATCGAAACACAATTCACACACGCGCACTTTTAGGGTACTCCCGCTTGTTGCCTACGAATAAAATACTCATGTCCCTCGAATATGGGACGTTTTAGAAAAGACCCTTGATAAAAAGATCGTAGTCCCTCGATGACCCTCTTATTTTGCCTTGGGTAAAACAATCTTAGTCCCTATGAAAATTGCTAAAGCGTCTCATAAGTTGCCTTCTATGACTACAGGACGACCCACGCCCGTCCCTTCACATCCAAAGATAGGGCTTCTTGTCAATCAATGGTAAGGCAACAATATCTAAAGGAGGAGGAAAAGAATAAAGACTTTTTGAGTATATAGGAAGCTCGTAGTTGCTTGCTCACAAAATCAAACCATCTTAACACTCACATTTTCGAAACATCTTCAAAACAAACATCTCTTTGAACTATTTTCAAAACCAACACTTTGTATACATTCTTATATAGACGAGAATCATTACAAAGTTTTCTGAAATAAAGGCATTTTCAAAATACTTTCAAACTTACACCAATCACAAACACATTTCAAACAAAGCATTTTCAAAGTGATCAAGCAACTAAGAGCCCGTAGATAACTACAGATGAAAAGGGTTCTAACACCTTCCCTTTTCATAATCTACCCCTCGAACTCAAGAAAATATCTCAAAAGGTATTTTCTGTTCTTTTCACCCTTTCCTTTATTGGGTAAAATAAAAGTCGATGGTGACTCTTGCTATCCGTAACAATTGCGGTAAAACACAAAACAACCAAGTCAGTTCTCCCACCGTATTACATTAATCAACACACCACTTTAAACAAAACAAGTGCAGAAAAATTCTTACGAGTAAATCGATTAAGCAATGTTATTCGACAAATTACATAATAAAAACAAAGGCGAGTAAATATATAATAGAGAGCGACACAAGGATTTGTTTACACAGTTCCCCACTTTCGTCCTTGCGTGTGGGTACTTCTGCGCCCAATTCCAATGTGGAATTAGGATACTTCTTACTATGAAAAAATTCATTACAAGATAAGTGTCCAAGAGCAACCCTACAGTTGTACCCCAAAATTTGCCCTCCCATATTCTCCAATAAACTGCCAGGTCAAGCTACAAAATTCCCCAAGAGTTGCACAGTGCAAAGGCCTCCATACAGTCAAAACTAGGGTTTGTGTGCTGATCAAGAAAATGAAGTGTTCAAAGGCCCAATCAAGTCTCATATGCTTACAAACATGGTCAAGCATCCTCATATCAAGTTTCAAGGCATTCAGCTCAAAATTGCACAGTCAAAACCCTAAATTGCACTACAGTCAACTGTAGGGGCAAAATGGTCATTTGACAGTCAAAAGTTCAAATTTTTGGTCAACATATCATTTTGAAGCCACAAACATCATTTGATCAATGCTTGATCATGATTCTCAAAATTTGGCTCAGAAGATCATCAAGATGCAAAGGTTTCCTTATTTGGACAGCTGAAAAAGTCAACTGAAATTGACCAGGGCATAACTTTCACATGGATTATCAGAAAAATTCCATCCAAATCTCATTTTGAAGAGAAAGACATTTCCTATAACTCATCTTCATACTCCAAGTCCAAGAAATTCCCTCACAAAAAGTTATCAATTTCAACATTATAGGTCATTTTCAAAAGTCAACAAAAAGGGACTTTAAGTCAAAGACCATAACTTGGGATTGGTAAATCAAAATGACATGGGACCAAAGGCATTGGTTAAAGGACTCAAAGACCTTTCCAAAATGTCCAAGAACATGAGAAAAGCTTAAAAATTGAGCAAGTTATGCCTTGTAGAAATTGGGAAATTTTTGTGAAATGGCAAAAGTCAACTATCCTTGAAACTTCAATTTTTGACAAAAGGGCCCACTTTCTTCCACTTGATTCAGCCTTGTCATGCCACACACGTGTCCCATGATTAATTTCAAGACCAAATATTGATTTTTCTATTTTATTTAATTTTTGATAATTTAATTCATTTTAAATCTTTAAAAATTCAAATAAAATTCAAAAGTCAATGAAATAGTGTCATTTGAATTGGGATAGCTTCCATATATCATGTGCCAGCTCACAAACTCATGCTAGGGTTAGATTATACACCAAGTCTTGGTCTTGGCTTAAAAGAAGGAAAAGTTTGTTAATGGTAAAAGACCTAAGACCAATTCTCTCATGGGCATGGATAAAGGCCAACTAATGACCTAATTTCCTTCCCTCATAAGTGCTAAGTCAAACCCTAACCACAACAGACAAAAGGCTGCGCCCAAAGACCAATTGGCAAGCTTGAAAAATTGCCATAAAACTCAAAAACTGAAATCAGTGTTGGAGGTGGATTCAAGTCTTAATTCCTTTTCCAAAAGCTTCCTTGTGGTCTCCTGAACAGATTCCAACCCCTAACACAAACTCAAACGCAAGGAATTAGTAACAAGACCTTCGACTGTACAGCAAAAAACTCATGAACGCATATCATGTTCTAGGCACTTTTTATGCAATTTAATTGTTGATTCTTGTTCCTCATTTGATTTCAAAGCTAACTGACATGATTAATTTCGTTTTTATGCCATATATGTGATTTCACCATGATCAATCTTTAGGGTTTTCCCAGCTTGAATTTAGGGCTTCTGAAACCAAGCAAAATTAGCCCACGAAACCATGACCATTCAAATCAGCAAGCTTGGACGAAGAAGAATGAATGTTCGCGCTCAATTTATAGAGCCCTGAGGCTTAATCGCTATTTTTCCAAAATCCCCCTAAAACCACGCTTAAGAAACCGTTGCTTATGTTGTTTGTTTTTTCAGGGTGGCGGAGACGATGAAGCGTGGCAACATGTGATACGTTGTTTTTGAATTTCGCGCGCTTCAGTCACTAACGCATTGTTTGCTTTCATTATATTTGTTGTTTATTTAATTAACGAATGTGTGATAGTGGTGCAGCGGTATAGGTGTTAACTGGTAACCCTCATGACCTGGGTTCAAGTCCCAGGTCTTGCATCATTCCAATATTATTTTTCCAAACGTCTTCCTGTGCAATTTCAAAGGTGGAGTGCATGGTACACCACAATCATCAAGACGTCCACGTGCCTAAGAGGATCAATCAGAAAGCCATGTTCAGAGGTGTACCATAAGCCTCAGTCAAAGGTCCCATACGTGGCCTGGGAAAGTCAACAAATTCCAAAATCAATTGGGCTAGATTGCTGGGCCACACCTCCACTTTAGGGCCTGAACCCCCTGGTTTGCTTTCTCTATATTTTTCTTGTTTTATTTTTAATTCTTGTTTTATTTTCTTTATTTGTTTAAACTAATTATTATTTCTTTACAAATTATAAAATACACAAAAATCAGAAAAAGAGAACAATATAATATTTATTTTATTTTAGTTATTTTCATAAATAAATTGTATGTAATTAACTTAGTATTAATTTAGGTTGCAACTTTAATTCTTTCTTCCATAAAAAAACCCAAAAATATAGCATTAGGTTAATGACTTTTTTATTCCTTTTAATTTTCCTTGTTTTTTGCCATAATATTAGTAATTTTCATAATTAAACTTGTAAACTAATTAGGGTTGCATTTAGGTTAGATTTTAATACTTTCTTAATAACTAAAAATCCAAAAATATAGCATTAGGTTTAATGACTTTTTATTCCTTTTAATTTTCCTTGTTTTTTGCCATAATATTAGTAATTTTCATAATTAAACTTGTAAACTAATTAGGGTTGCATTTAGGTTAAATTTTAATACTTTCATAATAAACTTAAAAATAATTAGAACTAGGTCTAACATTTCATTTTGGTTTTTTAATTAATTCCTTTTTTATTAAATCTCAAAAAACACAAAAATACTAAAAAACATTTTCTTTTAATTCTTAATTTTAATTCCTTATTAATAATATTTTGCAAAAGGGTCCAACGCCCTCGTTCGTAATTTATTTTATTCGCACATTTGTTTTATTTCGCTTAATTCATTATGTATCTCTCCCGAAGCATTGTAACTTAAACTTCTCGCACTTTTATTTCTTTTGTTTTACTTTCCGTCAAATCGGGTCCGGTTTAATTTTGGCGATGTGGACCCGCGCCATTTGTAATAGTCTTAGATTTACTTTTCCCGCAACTTTTAACTGTTAACAAAAGCATGAAAGAATGTATGGACTTAAAATAAAATCAAGCGTAGAACACCAATGAACATGACAAGACAAATATCAATGAAAACGACACACGAATCGCACACACCACCCCTAGGGTACGCCTCACTGTTGCCTTTCGAAAGGTGGTCGTCGAGTAGAGGACGTCTTAGTAAGTCCTCATGATCCGGGAACCTGGCATGAGGGTAGCTTCTAAGGTGTCTTCCCATTGCTCCTGTGATCACCATGTCCCTAAAACTCGAATTGACCCGAACACCTCCAACGGTGGTGCTACCTACCTCTCAATGGTGGGATGGCACTACTTTAAAGGACATTTACACAGACGAATTCCTTAGGGTAGGTAGGTTCTCATGGATACTTGCTCTCTTCAAAACAAACTGAAATCTTTTCACATCAACACTTTTCAAAAGCTTTCAAAGCAAATTTTTCAAACACTCTGACGTACGAGTCGAACTGAAATTTTTCAAAGAAACTTTTTTAAAACCCACAATTGAAAAGCAAACAAACAATTTTGAAAACACATTGAGCAAGTACCTAAGAGCCCATGGATAACCATGGATAGAAAGGGTGCTAACACCTTCCCTTTCTATAATCTACCTCCCGAACCGAGAGCAATCTCTTAAAGGAATTTTTCTGTGCTTTTGTCCTTTCCATTTGGAGAAAATAAAAGACGGTGGCGACTCTTGCTTCCGCGACATTTCGCGAACCAGCGTTAAACAGTCAGTTCCAGATCCACCGATCACAGAACTGGCGACTCTGCTGGGGATAAAAACTTAAAGTGAGGTATACCTTAGGGCTAGGTCATAACTATGTTTTCAATTGTCTTCTTTGCTTGCTTTATTATTGTGGGTTGCTTGGGAGTTCTTAGAAAGTAGCAACAAGGCTGTGAGGGAACTGTGCGGGGTATACCGACATGGTTGAAACAGTCTGCTACGTTGATGTGGCACTTTGGTGTGTACCGGTAACCCTTGAGTTCAGTCAAAGAGAGTACGGGGCCTCCGCGTGGTGTCGTGAAGCATCAACAGACCTTAGGAACCTTAATTGAACTATCTTGGCCTCTTTAGGGTAGTGAGATAACTGACTTTGGTGCAGTCCGAGGTTGGTTGATACTCGATACTACACTCAATTGAGGGTTGCTTTCCTGGAATATTTCGGTCGCCAGTTCAGTGGCTAAATCGAAACGATGAACAATGAAAGCAGTCCCGTGATATTGGGAACCTTAGAACCCGGTTACTTTGATTAGGACAGGTTGAACCCACCAACTTCAAGAGGGTACTACCCAGACCCCATGCTGGCCTAAACTCTAAGGGCTCTTTTGTGTGACTTGTGTGCCTTCGTACTTGACTATTGCATGCTCGTTATCTAACCCTTGAGTTCTTGCAGGTTTTGTTTATAGTCCTTAATTGGGACTCATAACAAAGTATACTGAATTTCTTGCAGGATTTGTTTATAGTCCTTAATTGGGACTCATAACATGGGTTACTTACATTACCCCATGCATAGCATAACATCATACCATTGCATACATCTTAACCCATTTCAAGGATCTCAAGGGCTTGTGATGCAGGTCATGAGGAATCAAACATCTAGCAAGGGGCAAAGAGGATTTTTTTTTTTCTCTAGACAAAGTTGTCAGGGGCTATGACCCACTCGATATGGTGAGCTCTGACTCTTGAAGAAGGTTCCCTTAACCAAGGTTATTTGGCAATCAAAACCAGACATGATGACTAAAGTCAGGGGCTATGACCCACTGGATATGGTGAGCCTTTGACCCCGGAAGAAGGACTCTCAACCACATGAAGTACCTTCAACCAAGTTGCCAGCTTCCAACTCTAACAAGTTTCTATGTTTACCCCGCGAGGTCCTTGAAATCATCGCATGCATATCATACTCATCATTACATAACAGGTACCCTTGTTGCAGGTTACTTACCTTTCCCGCTGTTTATTTCAGCAATGGCTTTCCAACCAGACAACCAGGACCTTCTTGCTCAAGAGACTCGGTTCGGAGAAGTCCTCCTGAATCTATCCAAGGGGCAGGAGGAGCTAAGGACACTTCTCATGGAGACTTTAGTCAGGAACAGTACTGAGAACGAACGGCTGGAACGCCTGCAAGCTGAGATAGATGCAATGAAAGCCCAGATGCTGGGGCAGATGATTGCCATTCAGGGTTTAACTCAAAGACAAGATGAGCTCGGGGTTCTCGTCAACAAACTGCTTCAGGGTAACCAACTGGGGCAAACATCTAAGGGTAAAAAGCCAATCATCGTTCAACCACCTTTGAGACAAAGAGGCAAGGAGAAAGCTCCTCATATGGCTCCAGTATCACCAATTCAGCATCAATCTCACCAGCGTCAACCAGACAAGACTAAAAGGCAGTTCACCAAGATCAACATGTCGCTGGATCAAGCACTACAACAAATGTTGAAGGCAGGGCTGATCACTTTAAAGGCTCCTCTCCGGAATCCAAATATTTCTGCTCCTAACTATCATCCCAATGATAGGTGCGCATATCATTCTGATAGCCCGGGGCATACTACGGACAACTGCTGGCCTCTCAAAAACAAGATCCAAGACATGATCGACGCTGGAGAGATTCAGTTTAAAGTACCTAAGATTCCCCACGTGATCACTGCTCCCTTGCCGAAACATGGCTAGGATTGAGAAAGTTTTGTTCATTCGAATGTTCAAGTTGCAATTTTCTTTTGTTCAAACATTTATTCATGTTAAACATTGTTATCACATTAATGCATCGCTTATGTCTATTTTGAATCAATATATTCGCATTCACTATATGCAAACTGTTTTCATATTTTTTCTGATGTCAACTCTTATTAATTCTAAGCCTCTTGAGGGAGGATGACGAAAACGATACCACAATCTACAGTATGCTTTTGAACAGACCCCGCTGATGAGGTACAGGCATTGTTTCAAATCCTAAACAGTGGAGTTATAAGGCAGATAATCCCTCGTCAACCCCTTTGAGCCAAAGAAGTAGGAGTTTTTCTTTTCGAAAATTAAACCCTTAATCATAACCTGGGGCAGGGTAGTTCTCTCAGTTGATCTAGGTGCACAATGAATGGCATCAAAAGAGTCCTTCCAATACAAAAGACAGTGATGGTTCCGAATAATCATAAAGACAGGAAGTCATTATCTCTCAAAATAAAAGCCCATTAAGTCAAAACCTATGAAGGAGACTTACAAAACTGGGGCATCCCGCTGACTGTAATTCAAAAAAAAAAGGAAACAGTTCAGGCAAAAAAAAGAAAGGGATAACAAAAGTCAGACA
Source organism: Vicia faba (assembly GCA_948472305.1). Taxonomy (NCBI): domain Eukaryota; kingdom Viridiplantae; phylum Streptophyta; class Magnoliopsida; order Fabales; family Fabaceae; genus Vicia; species Vicia faba. Next base: position 140,243,991 of record OX451737.1, on the reverse strand, counting down.
AGAAAGAGGTCCTACAAACCCTCAACAATAACAAAAATGACTGCCTATTCAGAATAAATCATCAATATCCGAACCATCACCGGAAAATCAGAGCAAAGACTCAAACAAGGTCTAACGTATGATCAACTGAGTTTAGGTTTGGAGAACATCACGAAGAGCGGGTGGGTACAAATAATTTGAGCCTTTATCCTTTGTTTCTTAAACCGTGAACCAAGCCACGTTATAACCCTTAAAAGTCCTAGCTAAAGCATGGGTTAGTTCGAAAGCATACTGTTACGAAAGGTATCCTGACTCCTGAAGGCCTACGGTAAATACGAAGTTGACATCATGTTTTACAAACATTCATTTGTTTTATGGAAAAAAAAGAATGCATTTTCAAAATCTTCAAGACGGACATAGGCTTTGCATTGTTAACATAACTTTGTTTGCATATGACTTTTTGTTTGAACAGTAGGGAAATTCGCACGATGAATACCTAGTGAACAAAAGCACTTCCAATCAAGGGGCACAACATGATCATGGTCCAATCATCTGGGGCAGTTCAGTCAAGATTCGGAGAATCTCTCAAAAGGCCAACCAGCCTGGGGCAAATCTCCATCTGGATCACCTGGGGCATCTCCCTACATTCTGAGAGCATGGACATAGTCGAAAAAATACTACGCAAAATCAAAGACCCGCTAGGTTGACACACCTAGGAAAAAATAAGGGCTTCTCGGCAAACCAAAAGGGTTCGGGCAAAATAAGGGATGAAAATGAAAAAAACATGTACACCCGGCAAGTCGAAAACCTGAAAAGGCGGCTTGGGCAAAAAGGGGTATCCCGGTGGACTGAAAACCCGAAAGGGCGGTCCAGGCAAAAGTTAGGGATCAAAGTGTACGACTATGTTCCGTCATCTCGTCACTTTCCTACCAGAAGAAGATTTGTCAATCGGCAGTCATCAAGCACCGCCACAGGTATCTTCTCCCACAGAAACAGGGGCAATAAAGAGTTGTCTAAGCAATCCAGTTGTTCTATCCTCCAAGGTATCAAAGTAGGTTCAGCTGAAGAACACAGCCAGGTATCTTAATTCCCCAGAGAGTGAAACAGCAAGCAATATACTCTCCTCAAGCAAAACAGTTATCAACCTTAAGGAAGTTGGGTGTCCTCCCGCAGATCTCAACATTCCCCAGCAGCATATATTCTTGACAAGCATCCCCGGCAGTCTTGGTCTAAAGATTGTTCCCCGGCGGTATAGCAAACATTCAAAGGAGTCACTTCCCCGCAGTTCAAAACCTCCCCAGGAGAATCCAATCCAGTTTCCCCAGGAAAATTGGAATTCATATCCCCAAGCAATAAGCTTATCCCCAGTAGATTCTGGAAGCTTATCCCTCACAGAGTACGAACGCGTCGTCCGGCTTTATTCAAAGAGTTATTTCCTCAACTGGATATAACTGGGTTATCCTCAGCCGAAAGCCACGGAAAAAGCGTCGTCGACAAAGTCTTCCTATCCCCCAGCGAAGTCTATTCAACACTTCCAACAACAAGACATCCTCAGCAAGTTACTATCGACATTCAGCAAAGCATCTCTATCCCCACAGAGTATTGCTTCCCAGCATGGTCGCTAGAGTATCTTTTCTCCCCGCAGAATCTTCCATTCGCCAAGTTTATTCCGCAACGGAGTCATCTTCTCCTACCGGTATTCTTGCAGTTATCATCCCCGGCGGAAACAAAGATCTAATTTTTCAACATCAGCCCAGGATACGACTTCCCGGCACCCGTCAAGGATTTACTTTCCTAGACAAAAACATACATTCATAAAACATCACATACATCATTATAGCATGCATAGACACATCATATCATACAAATCTCATTTATGTTGAGAACATCATTGCTTAATCCATATCATGCATTGCATATGACTGACCTTTACCTTTCAGGAAAGATGCAGTTGAAATTCTCAAACATATTTCAAGACCTTCTCTAGTCCAGCTAAATCGACTCCCAACAGATTTTTCTGATGAAGACTCAGTAGAAGTTATCAGGTTATAATGTCCTATTGGTTCTCTCTCCGACGGTGCATGAGATTTCCATTTTAGGTTTTCTTTAAGATTATAATTCCATTTTGGTTCTCTCTCCGACGGTGCATGAGATTTCCATTTTAGGTCTTTCTTTCAGATTTTATTTTCCTATTGGTTCTCTCTCCGACGGTGCATGAGATTTCCATTTTAGGTTTTTTCTTTGAGATTATAATTCCATTTTGGTTCTCTCTCCGACGGTGCATGAGATTTCCATTTTAGGTCTTTCTTTCAGATTTTATTTTCCTATTGGTTCTCTCTCCGACGGTGCATGAGATTTCCATTTTAGGTTTTCTTTAAGATTATAATTCCATTTTGGTTCTCTCTCCGACGGTGCATGAGATTTCCATTTTAGGTCTTTCTTTCAGATTTTATTTTCCTATTGGTTCTCTCTCCGACGGTGCATGAGATTTCCATTTTAGGTTTTCTTTAAGATTATAATTCCATTTTGGTTCTCTCTCCGACGGTGCATGAGATTTCCATTTTAGGTCTTTCTTTCAGATTTTATTTTCCTATTGGTTCTCTCTCCGACGGTGCATGAGATTTCCATTTTAGATTTTCTTTAAGATTATAATTCCATTTTGGTTCTCTCTCCGACGGTGCATGAGATTTCCATTTTAGGTCTTTCTTTCAGATTTTATTTTCCTATTGGTTCTCTCTCCAACGGTGCATGAGATTTCCATTTTAGGTTTTCTTTAAGATTATAATTCCATTTTGGTTCTCTCTCCGACGGTGCATGAGATTTCCATTTTAGGTCTTTCTTTCAGATTTTATTTTCCTATTGGTTCTCTCTCCGACGGTGCATGAGATTTCCATTTTAGGTTTTCTTTAAGATTATAATTCCATTTTGGTTCTCTCTCCGACGGTGCATGAGATTTCCATTTTAGGTCTTTCTTTCAGATTTTATTTTCCTATTGGTTCTCTCTCCGACGGTGCATGAGATTTCCATTTTAGGTTTTCTTTAAGATTATAATTCCATTTTAGTTCTCTCTCCGACGGTGCATGAGATTTCCATTTTAGGTCTTTCTTTCAGATTTTATTTTCCTATTGGTTCTCTCTCCGACGGTGCATGAGATTTCCATTTTAGATTTTCTTTAAGATTATAATTCCATTTTGGTTCTCTCTCCGACGGTGCATGAGATTTCCATTTTAGGTCTTTCTTTCAGATTTTATTTTCCTTTTGGTTCTCTCTCCGACGGTGCATGAGATTTCCGTTTTAGGTCTTTCTTTCAGATTTTATTTTCCTACTGGTTCTCTCTCCGACGGTGCATGAGATTTCCATTTTAGGTTTTCCTTTGAGATTATAATGTCCTATTGGTTTTCTCTCCGACGGTGCATGAGACTTCCATTTTAGGTCCAGCTTTCAGGCTATAATTTCCTTTGGTCCTCTTCCCGATGCTGCGAAGACGGTAATTCCCATCAAGATTTTCTCAACGAGCGTTGTTGAAGTTAAAGTCACTCAAGGTTCTCTTACCATTCATGCTAAGGCATTAACCATCTATGGTTCATTCATCGCCGTTTGAAGCTCCAGACTCAGCTCCTGTAACCAGTCAGGACATATCTATACCAAGCATCTGAAAACCAGCTTCTGCGACGTGTCAGGTACTCATTTTCTTTTGTAGGTATGCAGGTTCTCGCTAAGGAATCTCTTACACGATCAACATCCAGATGGCATCTATAAGCCCATCATCCTACCCATCAATCTCTAAATGGCATCTATAAGCCCATTCCCACCACACTGCTACCATGTGAGCGCAAATTTCTGGGCACTCTAGTGTCCAATCATCTTCTACCTTCGGATTACGAAAGGCACGTCAGCCAATCTGCATCCTCAGGTCTAAGAATATTGAACAGGGGCAACTGTTGTACCCCAAAATTTGCCCTCCCATATTCTCCAATAAACTGCCAGGTCAAGCTACAAAATTCCCCAAGAGTTGCACAGTGCAAAGGCCTCCATACAGTCAAAACTAGGGTTTGTGTGCTGATCAAGAAAATGAAGTGTTCAAAGGCCCAATCAAGTCTCATATGCTTACAAACATGGTCAAGCATCCTCATATCAAGTTTCAAGGCATTCAGCTCAAAATTGCACAGTCAAAACCCTAAATTGCACTACAGTCAACTGTAGGGGCAAAATGGTCATTTGACAGTCAAAAGTTCAAATTTTTGGTCAACATATCATTTTGAAGCCACAAACATCATTTGATCAATGCTTGATCATGATTCTCAAAATTTGGCTCAGAAGATCATCAAGATGCAAAGGTTTCCTTATTTGGACAGCTGAAAAAGTCAACTGAAATTGACCAGGGCATAACTTTCACATGGATTATCAGAAAAATTCCATCCAAAGCTCATTTTGAAGAGAAAGACATTTCCTATAACTCATCTTCATACTCCAAGTCCAAGAAATTCCCTCACAAAAAGTTATCAATTTCAACATTATAGGTCATTTTCAAAAGTCAACAAAAAGGGACTTTAAGTCAAAGACCATAACTTGAGATTGGTAAATCAAAATGACATGGGACCAAAGGCATTGGTTAAAGGACTCAAAGACCTTTCCAAAATGTCCAAGAACATGAGAAAAGCTTAAAAATTGAGCAAGTTATGCCTTGTAGAAATTGGGAAATTTTTGTGAAATGGCAAAAGTCAACTATCCTTGAAACTTCAATTTTTGACAAAAGGGCCCACTTTCTTCCACTTGATTCAGCCTTGTCATGCCACACACGTGTCCCATGATTAATTTCAAGACCAAATATTGATTTTTCTATTTTATTTAATTTTTGATAATTTAATTCATTTTAAATCTTTAAAAATTCAAATAAAATTCAAAAGTCAATGAAATAGTGTCATTTGAATTGGGATAGCTTCCATATATCATGTGCCAGCTCACAAACTCATGCTAGGGTTAGATTATACACCAAGTCTTGGTCTTGGCTTAAAAGAAGGAAAAGTTTGTTAATGGTAAAAGACCTAAGACCAATTCTCTCATGGGCATGGATAAAGGCCAACTAATGACCTAATTTCCTTCCCTCATAAGTGCTAAGTCAAACCCTAACCACAACAGACAAAAGGCTGCGCCCAAAGACCAATTGGCAAGCTTGAAAAATTGCCATAAAACTCAAAAACTGAAATCAGTGTTGGAGGTGGATTCAAGTCTTAATTCCTTTTCCAAAAGCTTCCTTGTGGTCTCCTGAACAGATTCCAACCCCTAACACAAACTCAAACGCAAGGAATTGGTAACAAGACCTTCGACTGTACAGCAAAAAACTCATGAACGCATATCATGTTCTAGGCACTTTTTATGCAATTTAATTGTTGATTCTTGTTCCTCATTTGATTTCAAAGCTAACTGACATGATTAATTTCGTTTTTATGCCATATATGTGATTTCACCATGATCAATCTTTAGGGTTTTCCCAGCTTGAATTTAGGGCTTCTGAAACCAAGCAAAATTAGCCCACGAAACCATGACCATTCAAATCAGCAAGCTTGGACGAAGAAGAATGAATGTTCGCGCTCAATTTATAGAGCCCTGAGGCTTAATCGCTATTTTTCCAAAAGCCCCCTAAAACCACGCTTAAGAAACCGTTGCTTATGTTGTTTGTTTTTTCAGGGTGGCGGAGACGATGAAGCGTGGCAACATGTGATACGTTGTTTTTGAATTTCGCGCGCTTCAGTCACTAACGCATTGTTTGCTTTCATTATATTTGTTGTTTATTTAATTAACGAATGTGTGATAGTGGTGCAGCGGTATAGGTGTTAACTGGTAACCCTCATGACCTGGGTTCAAGTCCCAGGTCTTGCATCATTCCAATATTATTTTTCCAAACGTCTTCCTGTGCAATTTCAAAGGTGGAGCGCATGGTACACCACAATCATCAAGACGTCCACGTGCCTAAGAGGATCAATCAGAAAGCCATGTTCAGAGGTGTACCATAAGCCTCAGTCAAAGGTCCCATACGTGGCCTGGGAAAGTCAACAAATTCCAAAATCAATTGGGCTAGATTGCTGGGCCACACCTCCACTTTAGGGCCTGAACCCCCTGGTTTGCTTTCTCTATATTTTTCTTGTTTTATTTTTAATTCTTGTTTTATTTTCTTTATTTGTTTAAACTAATTATTATTTCTTTACAAATTATAAAATACACAAAAATCAGAAAAAGAGAACAATATAATATTTATTTTATTTTAGTTATTTTCATAAATAAATTGTATGTAATTAACTTAGTATTAATTTAGGTTGCAACTTTAATTCTTTCTTCCATAAAAAAACCCAAAAATATAGCATTAGGTTAATGACTTTTTTATTCCTTTTAATTTTCCTTGTTTTTTGCCATAATATTAGTAATTTTCATAATTAAACTTGTAAACTAATTAGGGTTGCATTTAGGTTAGATTTTAATACTTTCTTAATAACTAAAAATCCAAAAATATAGCATTAGGTTTAATGACTTTTTATTCCTTTTAATTTTCCTTGTTTTTTGCCATAATATTAGTAATTTTCATAATTAAACTTGTAAACTAATTAGGGTTGCATTTAGGTTAAATTTTAATACTTTCATAATAAACTTAAAAATAATTAGAACTAGGTCTAACATTTCATTTTGGTTTTTTAATTAATTCCTTTTTTATTAAATCTCAAAAAACACAAAAATACTAAAAAACATTTTCTTTTAATTCTTAATTTTAATTCCTTATTAATAATATTTTGCAAAAGGGTCCAACACCCTCGTTCGTAATTTATTTTATTCGCACATTTGTTTTATTTCGCTTAATTCATTATGTATCTCTCCCGAAGCATTGTAACTTAAACTTCTCGCACTTTTATTTCTTTTGTTTTACTTTCCGTCAAATCGGGTCCGGTTTAATTTTGGCGATGTGGACCCGCGCCATTTGTAATAGTCTTAGATTTACTTTTCCCGCAACTTTTAACTGTTAACAAAAGCATGAAAGAATGTATGGACTTAAAATAAAATCAAGCGTAGAACACCAATGAACATGACAAGACAAATATCAATGAAAACGACACACGAATCGCACACACCACCCCTAGGGTACGCCTCACTGTTGCCTTTCGAAAGGTGGTCGTCGAGTAGAGGACGTCTTAGTAAGTCCTCATGATCTGGGAACCTGGCATGAGGGTAGCTTCTAAGGTGTCTTCCCATAGCTCCTGTGATCACCATGTCCCTAAAACTCGAATTGACCCGAACACCTCCAACGGTGGTGCTACCTACCTCTCAATGGTGGGATGGCACTACTTTAAAGGACATTTACACAGACGAATTCCTTAGGGTAGGTAGGTTCTCATGGATGCTTGCTCTCTTCAAAACAAACTGAAATCTTTTCACATCAACACTTTTCAAAAGCTTTCAAAGCAAATTTTTCAAACACTCTGACGTACGAGTCGAACTGAAATTTTTCAAAGAAACTTTTTTAAAACCCACAATTGAAAAGCAAACAAACAATTTTGAAAACACATTGAGCAAGTACCTAAGAGCCCATGGATAACCATGGATAGAAAGGGTGCTAACACCTTCCCTTTCTATAATCTACCTCCCGAACCGAGAGCAATCTCTTAAAGGAATTTTTCTGTGCTTTTGTCCTTTCCATTTGGAGAAAATAAAAGACGGTGGCGACTGTTGCTTCCGCGACATTTCGCGAACCAGCGTTAAACAGTCAGTTCCAGATCCACCGATCACACCTACAAACCATAAACATTTGATGTTAATTCAACCCCTTCTCTTCTTTTGATCTTCAACAAGACCTAGACACAATAGTTGCCAATTGATTATCTGAATCTTGCTACTCCTTTGTGTACTTTATCTTTAAAGATTTTACTCACCATCAATTGCACCTATTGTAACATAAGACTTCAATTCAATTCCCCATTCTCGCGCTACTTTCTTTTCATTCTTTATATCTAGAGGATCATTTGTGTTCTTTATTTCCAAAGGCTTTCACTAGACCGCAATCCTCTCTTGAACGTCTTGCATGAAAACCCCCAAATCAATCAATGATATTGGAGGACAAACCTGCAGTTTTTCCGGATGAAGACCCCTACAAATCTCAATCCAATATTATTGGCTACAAAATAACCTAATTGGACGTTATCAAACCTCTCCTAGATGGCACCCTAACAAAAGATTATTATGTGTGATTTGTTAGTATGTATGCATAGGTTGGAGGTTGAAGGTGAAGAGCAATTGCAAGAAATTTTTATGGTATCATCAAGTTGGAATGATGCATGAATGATGTATTTATAATTGTGGAAGTTTAGATGCAAAAAGGAGATTTTCAGAATTAAAAATAATTGAAAAATTAAGCCAATCAAACAGTATGTGTCGACTTGAAAATTATATGTGTCCATACATAAGTCAAATTTCAACTGTATGTGTCGACCTGAAAAAATGTATTTGTCGACCTAAGCATGGCAATAGCTTTAAGCTTTAAAAAAGCAGTACACATGTCGACCTGAAATTCGTATGTGTTAACAAAAAAATAGGAATTTCTGCAATTTTCTAAAAGCTTCAGTATATGTCGACCTGAAATATGTATATATCGACACGTGCAATAAAAATTAATGCAAAAACTTGTTTTTCAAGACTTTGGTCAATTTCAAAATGGCTTTTAATTGTTCCTAAGACCCCTAATGCAAAGAAGTGGTATAAGACATAGAGACCCCTTTTGCAAATTATTTTGACATCATGCAAAATATGTAATGGTGAAGTTGTACTCACATACTTCCCCTTTTTTATGATGAAAAAACTTGAGACGGTGCATAGCATGTAGTTATCGAAGGCCTCCCTGACTTTGTACTTCCCAACTTCATCTTGCATATGCTTCTCCCCCTTTGACAACATCAAAAATAAAGATAGAAAACCGTGAGAAGTATCATGATCCAATATAAATGCTAATATATCACTCAGAGGCGTTTTTGTATAGAAGAGCAACAATCACATATCCCCATATATATGTAATGATGCGAAATTGATAAATAACCAGCAAACAACATTGCAACATATGCAATGAAATGCATGATGAATAAAGAATGCAAGGTGAGAGCAAACTTTTCAAGTTACTTTTATAGCGTCACGATCACGTAACATATCATAATGGAACTCTCGATGTTGCACACGCATCTGCCTAGCATAACGACAAGAACATGTCGCTACTAAAACCAAAACTTAAATGTTTCTCATAACACGTGACCAACTACAACATGAAACTCATATTGCAAATAACACGCATACAATTAACTCAAGAAAGAATTCAAGAAATAAGCTTAATAAACACATGCTTGCACAAAAATAATGAACTTATACAAATGTGAAAGAATTAATATATGAAGTCATTATACGCATATACATTGAGAACACACAATAGTTATCAATCAAAAACTTTGGAAATAAACATTCATGGTTTTCATCATTTGATAATATATCAAGCATTTTAACTAATAAGTAACATGCAATAAGAAAAGTCTTACTTTCAATTAGAAATTGAAACGATATTACTTCACTCTTGATGGAACATAAGTTTTACTCACATGATGTAAAATACTCAAACAAGGGGTTAGAGTAAAAGTATAAAAGTGCAAACAACATAATAAAGAAAGCAACATTGGAGACATTAATAATCTCTAATTCCTCACGTATGTGGAATTTGTTTCCATGGGAGTGTCAATTTGCTTTGCATTATCCATGTCGGATTATTTTAGTAATCCAAGACAATACTTTGCTTGACACACAAATTGTTCCTTCCTTGAGTTTCTTTATTTGGAGTCTGAGAAATTAGTTCAACTCTCCCATGAGACTCATCTCAAACTCTCTTTGCATAAGCTTAGAGAAATCTTTCACAAGTTGTATGTTAGTAGAACCAAATATGATATAATGTCAAATGTGTTATGCTTGATGTTTAATGAAGTTAAACATTCTTATGTACACATAAGTGTTTATAAAAGAAAATACATGAAAATATAGTATGATGAGATCATTATAAGTATATAAATTTATAACATACCATGATTATCAATTAAGAATTATTTTGCGAATGAATACTCATAACATATATATCATACACCAAGTATGTCATGTACTTAGAAAAATAAACAAGTAAAAGAGATATCTTACTAACAAAGCGAAAATTGAATTGATACTACCTTACTGTATAATACGACAGAGAATACACTTGCATTTCACAAGGAACTCTCAAAGGAAATTTGAACCAAATGCAAAGAGTGCCACGAAGACTTTAGAAAACCATAATCTTACCACTTTTCAATTTGATAAAGTACCCAAAAGTATAACTTGAGATGAATCTAAGAAGGTTATTGATTTTATGATCGTTCATTTTGATTGAACTTTCATCTTTATCCTTTTCATGTTAGTTACTTTTCTCCTCCTCACGTTTCACTAATTCGGGTTGATCAATTCTTTTTTTAGCATTGTTGAGTATGTCTCTTAAAGATACACATACATCATGAAATGAAATACCTTTTCTGAGTATTATCGGATACAACATCAAAATTAATTTATGCATCTTTTACCAATTAAATAAAACTTTTTGTTGCTTCTAGATCACATAATCCATCTTCTTGCCATATATACAATAGGACTAGAATATGTTACTCATCATATGCCTTGAGCCACCATAAATGAGAACACATATTCTCTTCATAGATTCAAGACAATGTTCTAACACAACAACAAGATAAGTTAGGTACCCAATCTTCATTGGGTCCTTGTGGGCTAGTGAAAAATTGGTTGTATTTGGGCAACCATTTAAAAACACCTTTAGGAATAAAAAACTCCTAAATTTGAATTTTTCAATAGTGTGGCCTTTCTTGCAACCATAGTGACAATTTAAATCTTCACTATCACGAGAATCACTATCAATGATCTCACTTTTTGAGAAACTTGAAAAAGAAGTCCTAAGAGCTTGGGACTTTTTTCCTTTCTCCTTATTTGTGACTTTCTCCTTTCTCATCTTCTTCTCAAGCTTTTTCTCATGCTTGTCTAAGCAAGTAAGTTCTTGCTCATGTTCTTCAAACTCACCAAACAATGTAGTAAGATCAAGTATTGTAAGATCATTGTGTTCCTTGATCGCAGTGACATTCGGTTACCAATTCCTAGTAAGACATCTCACAACTTTGTCAGTAGCAATTGCATTGGAAATAAGATTACCAAGTGCATCCAAACGATTAATGAGTTTAATGTATTTTTCTTATCATCATTATTCCATAGTACTTTCGGCTTAGGTGTGAAAACATCATTAACATTGGTTTGAGTAATAGCATCACACATACTCTTGTCATAAGAATTAACATGAATGTGCATATAAGCTTTCTAATAACTATAATTTTCTCCCAAAAATATTAGGTCTGTTTTGTAATTTCCTTTAGGTTTGCACGCCATTTTCTAATAAGGGTTTCAAAGCACGAAATTAACTAGAGCTCTGATACCACTTGTTAGACTATGGCGACTTATCTATAGGGGGTTAATAGATCCCCAATTAAAAATAACCTTTTAAACATTGGTATTTAAAAACTTATTTGAAAACCAATGTTGAGCAGAAGGATTTTGGCCTAAATCAAAATAGTAGTCTAAACGAACCTAGTTATTGGAAACTTGGATATGCACAATTCGTATGGAATTAAGATAATGATAAAATCAATCACATAATAACATCTCAATTAATGGTTTAATGTTAAACATTACGGTTTCCTATTTCCAATGAAAATTAAACAAAAATATAGAACATTGCAATTTGTCAAACACTTGGTGTGCATTCGACTTTTCAGAATTTTTCCTTTGAGTTATATTTATATGAAAACCACTTATAATCAAAGTGATTATAACCTAATCAACACACCACTTTAAACAAAACAATTGCAGAAAAATTCAGACGAGTCAATAAATTAAACAATGCTATTCAAAAAATTATGTAATGAAAACAAAGGTAAGTAAAGAGATAATAGAGAGCAATACAAGGATATGTTTACACAGTTCCCTACTTTCGTCTTCACGTGTGGGTACGTATGCACCCAACTCCAATAGAGAATTAAGAGACTTCTTACTATGCAAAAAGTCATTACAAGAGAAGTCTTCAAGAGCAACCCTATAAACCATAATTGTTTGATGTTGATTCAACCTCTTCTCTTATTTTTATTTTTAGTAAGAACAAGACACAGTAGTTGCCAATTGTTTATCTGGATCTTGCTATACCTTTGCATACTTTATCTCCAAAGCTTTCGTGCACCATCAATTTCCCCTATCACAACACAAGACTTCAACTCGATTCCCCATTCTCGCGCTACTTCCTTTGCACTATTTATCTCTAAAGGATCCTCTGTGTTCTTTATCTCCAAAGGCTTTCACTAGGTCGCAATCCTCTCTTGAACGTCTTGCATGAAAACCCCCAAATCAATCAATGATCTTGGAGGACAAACCTGCAATTTTTCCGGATGAAGACCTCTGCAAATATCAATCCAATATTATTGGCTACAGAAGAACCTAATTGGACGTTATCAAACATCTCCTAGATGGCACCCCAACAAAAGATTATTTTGTGTGATTTGTTAGTGTGTATGCATAAGGTTGGAGGTTGAAGGTGAAGAGCAATTGCATGAAATTGTTATGGTATCATCAAGTTGGAATGATGCATGAATGATGTATTTATAGTTGTGGAAGTTTAGATGCAAAAAGGAGATTTTCAGAATTAAAAAGAATTGAAAAGATGAGCCAATCAAATAGTATGTGTTGACCTGAAAATCGTATGTGTCGACACATAAGTCAAATTTTAACTGTATGTGTCAACTTGAAAAATGGATGTGTCAACCTAAGCATGGCAGTAGCTTTAAGCTTTAAAAAAGCAGTACACGTATCAACCTGAAACTTGTATGTGTCGAGACATAAATAAGAATTTCTGCAATTTCTTAAAAGTTTCAGTATGTGTCGACCTGAAATATGTATGTGTCGACACATACAACAAAAATCTATGCAGAAACTTGTTTTTCAAGACTTTGGTTAACTTCAAAATGGTTTTAATGGTTCCTAAGGCCCCTAATGCAAAGGAGTGCCACAAGACATGGAGATACCGTCCAATATACATAAATGCTAAGTTTTCCTAGTTTTGACATCATGCAAAACATGTAATGGTAAAGTTGTATTCACACTTGTTAGCTCAAACCAAGAAATGAATTTTTGAAAAAAGAACGAAGATGTGAAAAAAAGGATGTGGAAGAAGAATTTACAAAGAAAGAATAAGATCTGGTGACGAATATGAATCTTCAAGAAAGGGAGGAGGTTTCATCAAGAATATTAGCAATAAGATTAATTATGACAAGAAAATGATTCAGCTCCATAATTGTGGAAAGTGTGGACATTATGTATATGAGTGTGGGTTTTGAAAATAAATAAAAAATTGAATAAGAAGTAAATATGGCTCAAGAATATTCACATTCATATCATGTCTTATTGAAGGTAAAAATAACCATTATTGAGAGATGCAATTCAAAAAGATGGTTCTTAGATGGTTCCGAAGTATATGTAGCTTTGGCGAGTTTTTGATTTTGGTCTCTGAATTTTATATTTTGACGGAGTCCCTATATATTACTTTCTTGTTGGTGTTAGTCTCTAATGTCAAAATTCTGTTAAAAAAAGCTTAGGTGGCTATCGTTGTTGACCAAGATTTTGTTTTCTAATTTTTCATTCTAACACATGTTAATTACGTGGAAACGAAACACGAGGGTTTTAAAAGGGAGGGATGGAATCCAAAATTTATTTGATTTTGCAACTTATTCTCCCTCTCTTCAATATAGCCACCTTCTTATTTCTTTGCACATTCATCCATTCACCCATGGCTACTTCCTCAATTGGTAACCTTAATCTGTTTCAAATCTCTGTTTATGGTTGCAATAGATCAATGAAAATGTTCATATCAAACTCCACTAAAAACCCTAAGTGGGGTTATTAGAAATGTCAAAAATCAAGCTTAATGTCAAGCTGCAAGTTATTCCTATGGGATGATGAACTTGAACGAAACATATCAAGTGAACCAAAAAATTCAAGTGGATGCAATTTCTCAGAGAATGTGAAGGATTTAGGTTGCATTAATAAAGTCCTTAACACTAGAAAAAAAGAGAATATGAAATTGAAGTTGGAAAATGAAAGGAAAAAAAGTCAATTTGTTCAAGCTTTTGTTGATTGTATCATGGTGTTTATTCATTTCTTACCAAAAATGGTGGTGATTGTCATTTGAATGAGTTTTTTCCCGTCCCTCTAACAAGCACTCTTTATGAATTTCGTCCTTGTTTCTTCCTTTACCATTACAAATCCATTCTTTAATTGATGAGCATATATGTTATTGCATGAGCTAATGAGCCAGTAGTCTTAGCATTGTGTTTCCTCTTATTCCTGGCTTCCTTGATCTTCAGGATTTCGTAACAATAATACCTTATATGTCCATATTTATCACAATGGTGACATATCACATGTTGTTTCTTGTTACTATGGTGATGAGATAACATATGTCGAGCACGATGTTGAGACATGTGATATGACATCAGACCTTAGACTTCTTTCAAGTGTACCAACCTCTTTTGAGGGAATCGTCATCTCATTCATGCTTGTCCTAAGATTTGTTCTCTCCATGTCTCCAATCATATTTTCCCACTCCAATTTTTCATTAAGTAAATTTGAACTGATTTTCAAATTACATTCAAGATGTGACACATTTTCCAGTTTGGAGGTTAGAGATGAAATCTCCTCTTTTACATCTATGATGAAATCTCTGACAACATGTTTGACAAGTTATACAAGAACCAACACACATATATAATAGAATAAGTTGTGCAAGTTGATGAAACTGAAAAACAATAAATAACACAAATAATTAGTAAACTAGTTCAGTGAAACTACACCTACGTCTGTAGGGTTGAGTCCACAACCCAAATAAATGAAATTCACTATTAGTAGCTTAGTACATTAGACTTATAAGCAAAAACAAGCCCATGTTATCAATGCCTCTTCCTAACACTACCCAATGACTTTCTATTTAGACATTCCCCCTAAATCTAAGAACCTACTCACTTTCTTCTCTATCACACAACCTGTGATAGAATGTACAACCACTAAACCTTAGTTATCAAATTCAATCAACATGATGAATGATGTTGAATTTTGAAACTCAACTAGGCAAACCTTCCATGCAAAGTTACTAAAACATAGAGGTGTACATATAGATTCTACATTAATAATATTAGGGAATTAGCATGGAATACAAGACATAAAACCTAGCACACTAAAATTCTTCAATGTGAATACTTGAATGCTTGAATTCTAAAGCAGGTTGTGTCCTTCTTATATAACATAATTCTTTTGGGCTTTTCTTCATGGATTTGACATTTTGATTTCGTCTAGAAATAATGAAGATTATGTTGGATATTTGATTTGTTCCTTGAATATCTCCAACAAAAAGATATGATTTGGTTTGTTACAAATTCAAATTTAAATCTCTTTAAATATGATTTGATCTTCACAATTATCCAACAAATCATATTGTTAACTTAATAACAATAAAATTTGATCCAATCTTTGATATGAGAATATTCCAAAATGCTATAGTCAAGTTATGATGCACAAGGGCTAAATATCGAGCAGCATGCAAGAATGTCTTATCCAGCATGTTGTTGGCTCCTAAATTCGAAACCCTTGTTTGTTATCATATAGACCATTAATTATGAGTCAGAAGAGTCTCCTACATAAGGAGGCTTCGACCAACTGATCATGTCAAAGGGTCATCAAAGAATGACAAGATACTTAGGGGAATCTTGTTGTCTTCGACGTCGAAGGAACCTCTCGACAAAGGTACTTGATGCCCAAGGTCGAACGGTTTGAGATTTGAATTGTTGGAGGGAAAACGGTTCCCAGCAGTTACCAAGTGCAACGTGCCGAGAACAGAAGCGTCGAAGGCTGTGAGCGTTCCATATGGCGTCATCTCGAAGCAGTGTAACTGCCCAGCGGTTACTTAGGATTTGTTTTAGTATAAATACTAGTTGTTCACGTAGTTTTCGCGTGTGTTCATCATTTTATACAAGTCACTCATTTAGATTCAAGTATCCAGCGTGAGAGAAAGAATCATTGAGAATGTATGTGTGAAACACCATTTAAATTAATCAAGTCTTTTATATTTAAGCAATTTATCGCTTTTCATTTACTTATCTCCGTCGAAGCCCTTTACTTAACGCTTTTATTTATTCTATCAAGCTTTTCTTCATGCAATTTACTTAAAGTGTCTTTACTTTACTGGCATTAATCACCATTAGGATTAGTCAAACTCCAGAAAATCAACCATGACTTAGGATCAATCTGATCGATCCTGCTAGTCACCAAATAAGTAACCTTTTGGAAGATCAGCGGTTGTTTACCAATTTTCACGGTAAACAAATTGGCACACCTGGTGGGACTTTGTGTTGATTTTTACGATTAACCGTTTTATATAAAATATCCTCCTTTTTCGAGAGTATTGCATGTTATTGAGAAGTGGTAGAATATACACCAACGAAACCAATACTAGGAGAAGAAGTGAAGAGATGGCGAATCCGCCAAACAATGGAGAAATCCCACAGACAAATGTGGGAGCAACGGTTATCCCAACCGTAAGTGAAGCGGTAACCGCTGGTTCAACGCCAGCAGTAACGGTTACACAAACGGGGCCATTACCTCCATTTACAGGCCCCAGAATGCCTTTGGGAACTCCCCCACCAAGGGGAAACCAAGGAACTAGGCCATATGTTCCCCCAGATTTTTCGACAGTCGGTTTAAATCGAGAACCACTCTATGGCATGCCAACTTCTGAATTGGCTAGCCTGACGAATGCTACGTCCACTTTTTCAGACCCTTTAGTGAGCGCCTCTTCGCCACTCCAAGGCTATGGGGTTGGTATGGTGAACAGGGGTAGGACCCAACTCTTAGGAGGAACGTCCCAAGTAATGCACGACCTTATGAATGCCTCGACAGCAGTCTTGAGGCAGCAAATGGACGAAAGCAACCACGACATGGTTCAAATGTTGGCGCAAACTTTAAGCACAGTGTTAAATCCTCTAATACAGAATACCACCCAGTCGAATAAGCAAATGACAGTGCAAATGTCGCATCTGGCTGACTTTTTTGGGGTACCCCAACCTATTCGACAGCCTCAAAGGGCACATATAAGGGGAAACCAAGGTATACTTCTAGAGGAAGAAACCACTATTAACCAAGTCCAGCAGCATGTCGAAGAAAACCTTAGGGTACAAATAGACCAACCCGGGGTCGAAGAGCCTAGAGTCATAGCCCCAGAAGTAAGGATGGTTAATAGAAACCAAAACGCTGACGAAGTAGTTCAGCAGATCCAATACCAGAATGTTGGTTTGGAAAATAACTTGACAGCCATGATTGAAAGAATCATGATGCAAAATGGGATGAATACGGGCTTCCGTAGGCCCAACTTCACATCCCCGCTGTCGGAATATGTGTTACAAACGGACCTGCCTCCTAGATGTAAAGTCCCTAAGTTTACAAAGTTTTCAGAGGACACCACAGAATCCACTGTCGAACATGTGGCAAGATACTTAATCGAAGCAGGAGAAATTTCAAACAATGAGAACCTGAGGATTAAGTATTTCCCAAGTTCCCTAACAAAGAATGCGTTTACTTGGTTCACAACTCTCCCCCCCAATTCGATCCACCATTGGACCTAGTTAGAGAGATTATTCCATGAGCAATTCTACATGGGGCAAACCAAGATAAGCCTGAAAGAGTTGGCCAGTGTAAAGAGGCGATTCACTGAACCTATAGACGAATATCTAAATAGGTTTAGATTGCTCAAGGCAAGATGCTTTACGCAAGTGCCAGAACATGAGTTAGTCGAAATAGCCGCATGAGGTCTAGATTACTCCATTAGGAAGAAATTAGACACTCAATACCTGAGAGACATGGCCCAATTGGCCGATAGGGTTCAACAGGTAGAACGCCTTAAAGCTGAAAAAGCCAGGGCGACAAAAACTCATAAAAGAGAAATGATAGCGTATGTCGAAATGGACGATGAAGATCCAGAAACATTCGACGAACCTACAACCATCGAAGAAAGTGAGGTCGATTTAGCTGAGTTAAAACAAGGGCCACCATACTCTTGCAAACTACTAGTCCCCTCAAGTGGAAAAAACCCCACTGGTTCTGAAAAGGCCAATGGTAGGTTCCCTAAAAAGACTTACAGTTTTGATATTACAAAATGTGATGAAATTTTTGACTTACTTGTAAAAGATGGCCAAATGATAATACCCCCAGGGGTAAAAGTGCCTCCTCTTGATCAAAGAAAGAAAAGAGGCTATTGTAAATATCATAACTTTCTGGGCCATAAAACATCTCAATGTTTTCTTTTCAGGGATCTCGTGCAAAATGCTATCGAAGAAGGGAGGTTGAAGTTCGCTGATAAGACCCTCATGACTGTGGATTCTAACCCTTTGCAGGCGGAAGCCCACTATGCTGAACCTTCAGAGGTGAATGTGATCGAGGATTCCAGGAGTCAGGTGTAAAGGCCAGGAATAACAATGGTCGAAGTCACCAAAGATCATATCAACATGCCAATCTTTGGCAGTTTTTATGGGAATCTTTCTAGAAAGACAATCGAAGCAGTCCAAAAAGCTGTTGAAGGCCCAAAACTGGAGACAGGTGGAGCCTCAAAATCTGGAGCTAAACCCATTTCCTACTTGGCTGCAGCGCAAGGCCAGACAGAAGACCTGGTGGCCCAAATGAAGCAGATGACTCTTGCTACTAAAGACAACATGAATGTCAACATGGTCGAAATCTCTAAATCAAAAGTTTCAGAGGAGGCCATTAGGAAAGAGCAAGCAAACAGAACGGCTCTCCCTCGGGAAAACAAAAATCTGGCAGAATTCTTGCAACGATGCCAGAAGAAAAAATCAGAAGTAATGTTGTGTCCTCGATGCAGCTCTATTTTTGACAAGAAAGCTGTTGAACACATCGAAGGTGTGAGAGCAGCAAACAAAAGAAGGGAAGGTTCTGATGTTCGACATGATCCCAGAAGAACCTACCAAAAGGGTTCAAATCAGGAAAAGAGGCCACTAACTTTCAGGCCTCCAACCAATGTGCCAGTTGATACATGGCTCAAAATATCGAGTCGAAAGAGACCTAACAAAGAAAGGTGGCATTCCTTAGAAGTGCCAAGAGGTTCATCTTTGACACTCAAGAAAGAACCTCATGTTGTTGCCTCCAAAGTGACCCAAGTGTCAAGTAACTACAAGTAAAGAATCCAATGTCTCGATCCCAGTGGAGAAGATACCAAAGGCGGCGCAAGGCTGAGAGGGAAGCTATCAACGAACCAAAGCCAGAGTCAAGTTCAAATATCCCCCAGCGAAAGCAAAGAAAGCCTTTGGAGAGGGAACCAGTGACCAATAGACTGGTATGGCCTAACCAAGGCGAAGTTGGTGACGAAGATGGCTCTGAGTCTGATGACACCCTAGATATCATGGTGAATATAGTCTCAGTTTTGCCAAGAGAGTTCAACCGCCAGATGGAGGTCGAATCAAACGACTGGGAAGTCGAACAAGAAATGGCCAAGCATAGGCCAGTATGCTACTTCGTCATGGATAATGGTTGCACTGAAGAGCAAAATGGTTTCTTCGAGCCACCAACTGAGGCGATGAAAAGTCACCTCAAGCCTTTATTCATAAGGGCAAAACTCGAAGAGGCCACTGTAAACAAAATCTTGGTGGGCTGTGGGGCAACCATCAACATAATCCCCCACTTCATGCTAAGAAAAATAGGCAAGAGTGATGAAAACATTAAGCCTCATAACATGGTCCTATCGAACTACGAAGGTGGAATAGGGACCACTATGGGTGTGATCCAACTAGACCTCAAAGTAGGATCCATCCTTCGACCAACTATGTTTATGGTCATATCGGATAAACCAAATTACAATCTATTGTTGGGCCAAGAATGGATACATGGTGTTGGAGCAGTGCCATCATCAATGCACCAAAGGTTAATATTATGGCGTCCTGATGGAATTGTCGAGAATATAGAGGCAGATCGGAGCTACTACTTGGGCGAAATAAATCACCTAGGGAGAGCTGACTTTGACAAAAATTTGGCTCACATTGGGCCATGCCTAGCACCTGAGTTCGACATGGCGCCAGCGCCAAATGCTTTTTGTTCCTTATACCTGCACCCTGATCATGGGTTTCAATGGGACAAAGAAGACTTGTCCCACATTGATTTCAGTGGGCTAACTGACATCCAGCCAACTGGTTGGGGAAGTGAATTCAGTGATAATGTCTGAGTCACAAGCATTGCAGCGAATTTCGGCTTACGTAGCCGAAACAAGGATGATAGCGGCTCTCGAAGCCGAAGTAAAATATATGGCCACCCAGGCCAACGACCAAGAGCTACCTTCTGCAGGTCCTGGAAAAGACTTCGACCCAGGACCACCGGATATAGGTCTTGGAAAAGATTTCGATCCAGAACCTCCTGATATCATGACAAAAGGAATGCAGGATCAAAGGCTCGACGCCATCTATGATGATGAGCCTTTGGGATTCGAAAAGGACCCCCTGGCGAACAACATCAAAATGTTAGCACAAGATCCTTTAGAAGAAATCAACTTGGGCGAAGGGTTAGAAAAAAGGCCCACTTACATTAGCGCCAAAATACACCCAGAGCTCAGGGTTGAAATGATCCAATTGCTAAAGGAGTTCAAGGACTGCTTTGCATGGGATTACGACGAGATGCCTGGTCTCGACAGAGGACTGGTAGAACTTCAGTTGCCAATCAAACCTGGAAAGAAGCCAGTCAATCAATGTCCAATACACTTCGCTCCAGAAATACTGTCGAAGATCAAAACGGAAGTCGAAAGACTGCTGAAGTGCAAATTCATACGAGCTACGAGGTATGTCGAATGGATTGCAAACATTGTGCCAGTAATTAAGAAAAATGGTA
This sequence comes from Vicia faba, assembly GCA_948472305.1. Taxonomy (NCBI): domain Eukaryota; kingdom Viridiplantae; phylum Streptophyta; class Magnoliopsida; order Fabales; family Fabaceae; genus Vicia; species Vicia faba. The sequence continues at coordinate 140,222,940 of OX451737.1, read as the reverse complement.
CGTTGAGGGTGTGCATAGATTTCAGAGATTTGAATGCTGCAACACCCAAAGATGAATATCCTATGCCTGTGGCGGAAATGCTAGTCGATTCTGCCGCTGGCCATGAGTACCTGAGCATGCTCGACGGTTACTCAGGGTACAATCAAATTTTCATTGCTGAAGAAGATGTGTCAAAAACAGCTTTTCGATGCCCTGGGGCTTTAGGCACTTACGAATGGGTAGTGATGCCTTTTGGCCTAAAAAACGCTAGGGCAACATATCAGCGAGCGATGAACTCTATCTTCCATGATTTTATTAACACTTTTATGCAAGTATATATTGATGATATTGTTGTAAAATCTGTTTCCAGGAAGAACCATATAGACCACCTTCGACAATCATTTGGAAGAATGAGAGAACATGGTCTGAAAATGAACCCTTTGAAGTGTGCTTTCTGTGTGAAAGCTGGAGATTTCTTGGGTTTCGTCGTCCACAAGAAAGGAATCGAAATCAACCAGAACAAGACAAAGGCAATCTTGGAAGCGAAAGCGCCAACAAACAAGAAGGAACTGCAATCTCTGCTGGGCAAGATAAATTTCTTAAGGAGATTTATATCTAACCTAAGTGGAAAAGCTCAAGCCTTCTCACCCTTACTTCGATTGAATAAGGAAGGATTCGAGTGGGGGCAAGAGCAACAGGAAGCCTTAGACAAGATCAAAGGGTATCTCACCAAGCCACCTATTTTGGTGCCTCCTTGTAGCAATAGGAGTATGAGATTGTACATAGCTGCATCCGACAAAACTTTGGGAAGCATGTTAGCCCAGGAAGATGAAAATGGAGTCGAAAGACCCATTTACTACCTTAGCAGAGTTTTGAACGATGTAGAAACTAGATATAGCGAAGTTGAAAAATTGTGTCTATGTCTTTATTTCTCTTGTATAAAGCTCAAACAGTATATAAAACCAGTTGATGTGTATGTTTCGTCTCATTTTGATGTTTTTAAATACATGTTGTCGAAACCCATCTTGCACAGTCGAATTGGCAAGTGGGCGCTAGCATTGACTGAGTATTCATTGATCTTTATGCCTCTTAAGGCAGTTAAAGGGCAAGTGGTAGCAGACTTTATAGTCGACCACTCAATTCAGGTTGAAAATATAAATTACGTGGAGATAGAACCCTGGAAATTCTACTTCGATGGTTCCATCCATAAAGATGGATCAGGAGTAGGGGTCTTAATTATTTCTCCAGAAAAAATTCCAACAATATTCAAGTACAAGATAGAAGGTACTTGTTCGAACAATGAGGCTGAATATGAAGCTCTAATTACTGGCCTTGAAATATTGTTGGAATTGGGGGCAACTCGAGTCGAAATAATGGGAGACTCAGAGTTAGTCATCAAGCAAGTCACAAAAGAGTATAAATGCATAAGAGAAAATCTTATTATGTACTTTGTGATAGCAAATCGTTTATTGAAAAAATTCGAAGTGGTTAACATTCGACACATACCTAGATTGGAAAACCAAGTAGCCAATGACTTGGCACAAATTGCATCTGGGTACAAAATTTCAAAAACGAGATTACAAAGAGCAATCGAAGTTCGAGAGAAAATAAAAGCAACCAGCCTGTCTCCAACAGACTTGGAATCGACAAGACTAGGGTATGCTGATCAAAGGAACTTTGAAATTTCGTTCATAGACAATTTGTCAGAGCAGGATTGGAGGAAACCCATTGTAGATTATCTACAAAATCCAGCAGCTTTGACAGAACGAAAAATAAAATATAGGGCGTTGAGTTACGTACTCATGGGTAATGAGTTGTTCAAGAAAACGCCTGAAGGGGTATTATTAAAATGCTTAAGCGAAACCGAAGCATATATAGCCCTTTCAACTACGCATGCTAGAGCATGTGGGGCTCACCAAGTAGGCCATAAGATGAAATGGTTGTTGTTTCGACAAGGACTATATTGGCCCACTATCTTGAAAGATTGTGTTGAGTTCGCGAAGGGTTGCCAAGAATGCCAAGTCCATACTGGTATCCAACATGTACCAGCAAGCGAACTTCACTCAATAGTGAAACCTTGGCCCTTTAGAGGATGGGCGTTGGATCTTATTGGAGAGATTCGACCAGCATCATCAAAGAGACAGAAGTATATACTGGTAGGCATTGATTATTTCACTAAATGGATCGAAGTTATCCCTTTAGTCAATGCAGACCAAGAAAATGTCATTGAATTTATTCAAAAGAACATTATCTACAGACTTGGAATCCCTGAGACTATAACAACTGATCAAGGGTCGGTGTTTACTGGTCGAAAGATGCAGGAATTCGCTCAAGAAACAGGCTTTAGACTCCTAACATCAACGCCTTATTACGCACAGGCAAATGGTCAAGTCGAAGAAGCGAATAAAATAGTGATTGGCCTGATAAAAAATCATATGGGAAAGAAGCCAAAAAATTGGCATACAACGTTAGACCAGATTTTGTGGGCCTGTCGAACGTCCCCAAAAGAAGCCACAGGTACAACACCATATCGGCTAACTTACGGTCATGACGCAGTACTGCCAGCAGACATTTGTCTTCAATCAGCAAGGGTTCAGAGACATCAAGATATTCCCTCTGAGGTTTATTGGGATATGATGTTAGACGAACTAGTAGATTTAGACGAAGAAAGACTACAAGCTCTCGACCTACTGAGAATTCAGAAGAAAAGAGTGGAAGACTCTTACAATAAGAAAGTAAAACCTAAGGCATTCTTGCCTGGAGAATTAGTTTGGAAGGTAATTCTCCCCATGGATCGAAGAGATAGAAGCATGGGAAAATGGTCACCCAAGTGGGAAGGACCGTTCAGAATTATTCAAATTTTTTCTAGTGGAGCTTATGAGGTCGAAGAGTTAAGTGAAGATAAAAGACTCTTGAGAGTAAATGGCAAATATTTAAAAAAATATAAACCTATGCTCCAAGAGATCAAAATAAATAACAGTTTATGACTAAGTTAACCATAAGAGCCAAAATGGAAAATGATATATTGATTAACCAAAATGGCTGCATTGTATTACAAAAATTACAGTACATGGTCAATAAGGTGCTGAGCAAATTAAAAAGGGATGGAAGCTTTAAGTCGGAGATATTTGGCTCGCTACAACTCCAGCCGTTTGTTACACAAGTCATTCGCCTGAGAAAGTTTGGCAATCTGGTCATCTAGGGCTTGGGCCCTTTCAGCGAACTCTAGGCCTCGAGTAACTTCATCGTGGCTCTCTGCGTCCGAAACGGTCGAAAGGAGTTCCTCTTTGCGCTTAGTGTTAGCATTTAACCTGGCCTCCAACTCCTCGATCTGCGCCCTTATAGAGGCGTTATCCTGATCTATGGCTTCGATTTCCTGCTGCTTGGACGTCTTCTGTTTCGACAATTCTGCAATTCGAGAAGTCGATTCAGCTACTTCAGTCCAAGCAGAAGAACTTTTGCCATGCAGTTTGTCGAGTTGGCTGTTGAACCCCCTTCGAAGATTGTAGTCCGCAGAGGCTTGGTCAATAATGGAGTATAACTCCAAGATGAAGCTGGAAATCTCTGGAGAAACAGCAAGCAAATCAACTGCACCCAAGACAGCTCCCAAACAAGACTGGGCAGTAGGATCCCCCTCCAAAGCCTTCATTAGATCCCTCTTGAAGAACTGAGCTTTGAGTTTCTTCAAGACCTCATCGAGAGGAGAAGTCGAAGTAGACTTCCCTGATGCAGTAGAAGCATCATGGCTAGGGTCAGATGAATTTTCCATGCTCTCAATGATGGCATTCAGGTAGCCAATTGGATCATTTTACTTCAAGAGGGCCAAGTCTTCTTTGGACCTGGGCTTTGTCGAGGTGATCGTTTCTGCAGCAGTGGTGGCTTGGGGCTGAGTATGTTCAGCAGCGTCAGCATCAACATGACCTTTTTCATCATGTTGCTCTTCTGTCTCATTGACCACTTGAGCTTCCTCCTGGTGGTGCTCCTCTGTTTCAGCAAGGACTTCATCATCCACCAGTTCCTCCTCTCGTTGTCTGCTATGGTTAGCAGAGTCTTGTGGCTCTGAAGTTTGATTTACTTCGTTAGCAGAACTGACTAAAGAAGAAGGATGGTGAATGGGTTCCCCTGCGCTGTTTACAAAGGAATCAGAACCTTCGGCAGGATGCCCAGTTGGTGCTGAAGTTCCAGCGGTCTCTTGAAAATAGAAAAGGAAAAATATTCTGATTTAGAGAGATGCACAATCAAAGGTGATCGTCGACAACTAAGTTAAAAGTGGTCGAAGGCACTACCTGTAAAGGAACTTCAGCCCCGGGGCTAGAGTTGTCACTCTCAACGGGTTTGTTGAGCAAGACGTTTAGCTCCTCCTCCGCGGGCTCTTCGATGATCACAGGAGGTGGCCTGGGTTTATTCCCTGCGACCTTGATTCTTATCGCAGGTCGAGGCTCAGGAGCAGGGGCAGCCTTCTTCACCTTTCTCCGTTTGAGAGGAACATGGGGAGATTCATCCTCGTCGCCACTCGAAGATTCAACCGTTAATGTAGGTCGCTTCTTAGGCGCAGGTTCCTGAAAGCCCCAAATGGAGTTGATTTAGAATGCAACATCGAAAACCAGGATATTTAAAACCAGCAGGAAACAAGAAAAACTTTGTTACCTGTGTTGGAGGTTTTGTAGAGGGACCTCCACCCTGATGGCTGTCTGTGGCCTTCTTAGCCACGGGTTTTCAAACAACTGAAAGAAAAAACCTTCACAAGTTATGATTGACAGATGTAGGTCGAAATGGAAAGACAAATATAATTTGAAGAGGGAACGTACATTTCTTTATTTTGTCAAGAACCAAGACGAAGGACTTCTGGAGTTCGTCTGCAAAATCCTTTTCATCGAAGAACTCTTCGACATAATATCTCTTCCACCAGTCTTCAAAAGATGGTGAACAGAGGAAGTTGAGTTGGTAGTCGAACAATGATAGTACGGTCCGACCAACGTACCTACTAATATGCTTAGTAGCAGTATCCTCAGAGTAGTCATTACAAAAGTACAACAATGATTTCTCCCTAGGGTAAATGGGAGAAGGAAGCAATTGGATAATGCCAAACTGTCGAGAGACAAGATTCGGCTGGTAAGAAATCAGGCTCAGATGATTCTTTGAACTCTTGAAGCGCAATGGCATTATCCTTGGAGTGAGAAACGCTTCCCACATTGTTGTGTGCTCTTCGAGGTGAGGATCCTCTGATGACTTAGGATGGGGCCTGGTGAACCACCCTGGACCAAACTTTCGACTGGCGAAAGGAGCCATGGTCGAGGTAAATTCCTTCCTCCCTGCAAACATCTGAACAAAGTTTGCAAAGGTCTTTTGGAGTTCCAGCCCATCCTCAGTGGGAGTCAATAAGGCAAGCCTGGTGCCTTCGACACGCCTTCTGGCTATCTTAGGAGCCTTTTCATTTATTTGAGTCTTCTGGGGTAGAAAAGACTCAAAAGTGGCGTTTAGCCAGAGTTGAAGTAGCCAGAAGGGTCCAGCAAGCAGCAAGCTGGCTCTATTTTCTATTATTTTTAATTGAGTCGCTCCACTGCTTATTGACTCATACAGGTTCGCCAGTATTAATTCGGCCAAACAAATGTTTTGACCGTGATGAAGCTGCGTAGCAAGGGTGACCATTTTCTTCGTCACCTGTAGGGATTTCGTGCAGAACATGAAGCGTGACAGCCAAAGGGCTAGAAACGCGATGTGCTCCACATCAGTCACTACAACCGTCGATTTGTCATGGTAGTGGTTGGTGTAGGTGGTATAAGTGGGTTTAGTAGCTGAAAACCCAATCTGGTCTTCAGACATTTCCTCTGGGTCGAAGTAGTCCCCAGTTGGTCGAAGACCAGTAATAGCAGCCACGTCGAAGAGAGTGGGTGTTACCATTCCACAAGGCAGGTGGAAGGTATAATGAGTATAATCCCAAAAAAGCAAAGAAGCTACCAGCATTTCAGGACAATAGTTGAGACCAGTTTTGGACAACATGACTTAGTCATAAATCCCCATGCCCTTCCAAATCGAAGCCTGGCACTTCTCCATCTTGTTGAGCCAAGCGTTGTATTCTGGTGTAAGGTTAGGGCTAGACCTAAAATCCCTAACCCCCTGTTGAAGAACTGAAGATCTATTTTCTCTTTTGTAGGATCTTCGGTATCGTCTGTCGCCTTCTTGGAGCACCCAATGGGCTTGAGTGCCTCATGCACGGGGAAGAAACCCTCGATTTTCGTTGGGTCAGCAATGCATGTAGATAGAGGACCGGACATGGTGAAAACCTGGTTGGAATATCCAACAGGAATCAACAGTTGAGAAGAACAAGTTTCACGCTCAGCATCTCCCATGGGTTCAGGAACCCTTTGCATTCCCATGGAGTTAACTATCGGAGCGGTTGAAAAGATTTTCGGTTGAGTAGTTTTAGAGGGAGTGCTAGATCTGGGGACATTGGAAGAACGAGAACGTGAAGCCATTTTTTGGTTTGAGATGAAGATGGATGAAGAACAAAGGTTTCTGGGTTTGGAGAGGAAGAAGCAAAGGTTTGCTTACAGGAAATTTTGTTCGACTTAAGGCTTGGATGAAAGAAAGCGTAAAGAGTCCAACAAGGGGTACTTAGTGCTATTTATAGTGAATGAAAAATTACAAGACTCGAGGTCATTTAATGTCTCAGACAAGAGTGGGGCACGTGGCGCTCATTTGGTGATATAGCTGTTCTGAAGAACGGAAACGGTGCAGTGTGCGTCCTTGATTTTGGGAAATAGTCATGATGACAACATTTGAAAAGACAGCGTGCATGCTAAATGCCTTACTGAAGTGACGTCTTGGGAACGGGTGAAATGATGACTTTTTGAGATTGTTAGTTGGTTGGTAGGAGACGAAAAGCACACAAACTAATTTGTGGCTGAGAGTGAAGGACAGGTGTCGAATGGAATCTCAAAGAATGCCTTTTTCTTTTCGGCGTCGAAATAAGACATTCTTGGGGGGCAATTTGTTGGCTCCTAAATTCGACACCCTTGTTTGTTATCATATAGACCATTAATTATGAGTCAGAAGAGTCTCCTACATAAGGAGGCTTCGACCAACTGATCATGTCGAAGGGTCATCAAAGAATGACAAGATACTTAGGGGAATCTTGTTGTCTTCGACGTTGAAGGAACCTCTCGACAAAGGTACCTGATGCCCAAGGTCGAACGGTTTGAGATTTGAATTGTTGGAGGGAAAATGGTTCCCAACAGTTACCAAGTGCAACATGCCGAGAACAGAAGCGTCGAAGGTTGTGAACGTGCCATGTGGCGTCATCTCAAAGCAGTGTAACTGCCCAGCGGTTACTTAGAATTTGTTTTAGTATAAATACTAGTTGTTCACGTAGTTTTCGCGTGTGTTCATCATTTTATACAAGTCACTCATTTAGATTCAAGTACCCAGCGTGAGAGAAAGAATCATTGAGAATGTATGTGTTAAACACCATTTAAATTAATCAAGTCTTTTATATTCAAGCAATTTATCGCTTTTCATTTACTTATCTCCGTCGAAGCCCTTTACTTAACGCTTTTATTTATTCTATCAAGTTTTTCTTCATGCAATTTACTTAAAGTGTCTTTACTTTACTGGCATTAATCACTATTAGGATTAGTCAAACTCCAGAAAATCAACCATGTCTTAGGATCAATCTGATCGATCCTGCAAGTCACCAAATAAGTAACCTTTTGGAAGATCAGCGATTGTTTACCAATTTTCACGGTAAACACATGTATACCTTTTTCACCTCCATACATATTTAGCAAGCTAGATCAACTTGAACACTTTGGAAACTTATTGATCCGCTATAACGTACAGATCAAAATGAGTAATTTTAACACTGTAGTTAGCGACAATAGCTCGATTCGTATCTCAAGCATTCTTGTATGATTTTTAACCAACTTAAGAGATTATGGTGGTTTGTTTTGTTTAAGAAAATAGATTAACAGAAAGTGATTATCAAATAAGATAAAATGACTAATCCTACTAATTCGGGTTCCAGCTTATCACTGGCTATTGTAACTCCAATACCCTAAGCAGATTCGATCCTATTCGATTATTAAATCAATTAGACAAGTGCTATCAATATCATGTGAATTATGTTCTTGTTTACTTCATTAAGCATGACAATTTAAAGATTAGGCGAATCTAACGAATAAGCTAAGTTAACACACGATTAAAATTAGGAACATGCAACAATCGAATTTAATCAATTATATCCTATGAGCAGCAATCAGATTAAGCAAACGAAAGCAATTGAATTAAGTAAACGAGTTCATAGAAAGAATTGAACAAAAAACATAATTAAATTGGAATTAAAATAACCTCAAAGTGATGGAACCCATAATGTAATGCATATAAAATAAACAAGCAGGAAATAGCAATATTATCAAGTTGTTTTTGTAGCGTCACGATCACGTAACGCTTCATAGTGGGACTCCCGATGCCCCACACGCATGTGCCTAGCATAGTAGCAAGAATATGTTGCTACTAAAACCACAATGAAGACAATTTTCATGCCATTTAACCAAGACAACAAGAAACATATATTGCAAATATCATACATACAAATAACTCAAGCACAAGTGAGAGAAATAAAGAATAAACAAAAGCACATGCTTGCATAATAAGAACAAACTTATACAAATATGAATGAATTAATACATGAAGTCATTATAACCATATGGATCAAGAACACACAATGGTTATTAATAATATAAAATTGGAAATGAACATTCATGGTTTTCATCATTTGAGAAAATATCAAGCATTTTTGGAAGTAACTAGTAACATGCATTAAGGCAAATCTCACTTTCAAGGAGAAATTGAAACGATATTACCCCACTCTTGATTGAGATGGAAGTTTCACTCACATGATGTAAAATACTCAATCACAAAGTTAGAGTGAATATATAAAGAGCAAGCAACAAGATAGGATTAAGCAACATTTGAGATATATCGATTATTCCCAATTCCCCACGTATATTGACAAACAGTTCAGTTGCGAGTGGTTTAGTGAAAATATCAGCAAGTTGATTTTTACTATCAACATGCTCAAATACAACATCCCCTTTTCTAACATGGTCACAGAGAAAGTGGTGGCGTATCTCAATATGTTATGTAATACATGATTTTTAATTAGATTAATGGCACTAGTGTTGTCACACATGATAGTAATACACAAAAGTTTAATATTAAAATCAAGTAGTTATTGTTTAAGCCACAAGATTTATGCACAACAACTACCGGCTGCCATGTATTGTGCACCGGCGGTTGATAAAGCAACAAAAATTTGCTTTTTACAATGCTAACTTACCAAGGATTTTGAAAACACGTGACAAGTTCCACTAGTACTTTTCATATCCAATTTGCAACCGACAAAATTGGAATTGGACCAACCAAGCTACAATTGTTTCCCTTGGAATACCTAAGCCCAAACTTAGAGGTACCAATGAGGTATCTAAGAATGCGCTTAACTGCTTTTGAATAGGATTCCTTAGGAACGGATTGATATCATGCACATATACAAACGCTAAAAATAATATCGGGCCTAGATGCGGTAATATTAAGAAGATATTCAATCATGCCTCTATACCTTTTTACCTTAACATCCTTACCCTTTTCATCTCTATCCAAGTTATTGTTTGTTGCCATAGGTGTGTCAATTTCCTTTGCACCATCCATACCGAATCTTTTGAGAAATTCGAGACAATACTTGGTTTGACATACGAATATTCCGTCATCAAGTTCCTTGATTTGTAGTATGAGAAAGTAGTTTAACTCTCCCATTAGACTCATTCCAAACTCTCCATGCATGAGCTTAGAGAACTCCTTGACAAGATGCATATTAGTATATCCAAAAATGATATCATCAACATAGATTTGAACTAGTAAAATATGCTTTCCTTGACGTTTAATAAAGAGTGTAGTGTCTACATTCCCTCTAGAGTGTCCCTGCTCTAGCAAAAACTTACTAAGTCAATCATACCATGCCCTAGGGGCTTGTTTAAGACTATACAATGCACATTTTAGCTTGAACACATGATCATGAAACTCATAATTTTCAAAACCAGGAGGTTGACAAACATACACCTCTTCACTTATGTATCTATTAAGGAACACACTTTTTATGTTCATTTGATATAATTTGAAGTTCTTAGAGCATGCATAAGCTAATAAAAGGCATATGGCGTCAAGTAGGGAAACTGAAGCATAAGTCTCCTCATAATCAATGCCTTCCTCTTGGTTATACCCTCGATCCATAAGACAAGCCTTATTTCTTATTATCACACCATGTTCATCAAGCTTATTCCTAAATACACCGAGTGCCTATAATTTGATGATTTTATGGATTAAGAACAAGGTCCCAAACATAATTTATTTCAAATTGATTCAATTCTTATTGAATGGTCATAATCCAATGCTCATCAAGTAAGGCATCCTTAGCATTTTTAGGTTCAACTTATGATAAATATGCATGATGATAACAAAAAATACTTATCTTAGAGCGAGTTGTTACCCATTTGGTGATATCAACAATAATGTTGTCAATTGGATGGTCCTTGGAGGCTTTCCACTCTAGTGGAAGACCATCATATTCTCCATGACTTTTATCATCTTTCTTTTCTTGGTTGTCATCTTTTTCCTTCTCAATTTCCATCGTTTTAGGTTGATCAACTCCTTCATTGGTATCTTTGAGTATGTCTTTCGTAGATGCACCTACACCATGAAAATAACTACCTTTCCCAACACTATTTGGGGAAGTCTCATCAAAAGTAACATGAACCGACTTTTCAACAATAAGTAATCTTTTGTTATAAACTCTATATGCTTTACTAGATTGAGAGTATCCAAGAAAAATATCTTCATCGGCTTTCGCATCAAATTTTCCAAGATTATCTTTTCCATTATTTAAAACAAAATATTTACATCCAAAGACATGAAGATTAGATAAATTTGGTTTTCTACCTTTTAAAAGTTCATAGGGAGTTTTATCAAGTATGGGACGAATAAATATCCTATTCAAGATATAATATGTCGTGCTAATAGCATCGGCCCAAAAATATTTTGGTAGACCACAATTATTGAACATTGTTCTTGCCAACTCCACTAAAATACAATTTTTACGCTCCACAACACCATTTTATTATGGAGTTCTAGGAGCTGAAAAGTTATGTTCAATTCCAAATTTATCACAATATTCTTCAAAGAGGTGGTTTTCAAATTAACCTTCATGATCACTTCAAATGGCAACTATTTTTGAATTTAAATTATTTGATCTAACTTGACAAAAAGTGGGAAAGTCGAGAATGTCTCATCTTTGCTACGTAAGAAAATAGTCCAACAAAATCTTGAGTAATCATCTACAATCACAATACCATAGTAATTACCACCTATTCTTTTAGTCCGCGAGGGTTCAAATAAAATCCATGTGAAGGAGCTCAAGTGGTCTAGATGTTGAAACAACAATTTTAGATTTAAAAGAGACTCTTGTTTGCTTACTCTTTTGACATGCTTCACATAGATGATCTTTTGAAAAATTCATTTTTGGTAGGCCAATTACTAAATCTTTTGCAACTATTTTATTAAGTAGATCAAAGTTGACATGAGTCAAACATCTATGCCATAGCCAAGAGTCTTCACTCAATGTAACAAGACATTGGACATTATTCAATGAAACTTCTCTTAAGTCAAGCATATAAATATTACTAACCCTCACACCCTTAATCACACAATCTTTCTTTTCATTATGTTCCATTATGCAACAATCTTTAGCAAAAGTTACCTTATATCCAATATCGCATGATTGACTAATACTAAGAAGACTATGTCTAAGGCCTTTAACTAACATAACATTTGAGATAGTAATAGTTGAGGGATTAACTATACTAACTTTTCTAACTACTGAACCTTTATTGTAATCACCATAGGATACATAACTTTTCTTCTTTGCTACAAAGTCAGAGAATAGAGAAATGTCTCATGTCATGTGTCTTGAACATCCACTATCGAGAATCCATTTTCCTGTCATAGCTTTAAGACACTCAACCTACAAAAATCAAACAAAAGTGATAGGTACCCAATTCTCATTGGATCCTTGAGCGTGAGTTAAATAATTGTTACATTTGGGAAACCATTGGAAATTGCCTTTAGGAATCAAAAAACACCTAAATTTGCATTTTTCAATAGTATGGCCTTTTTCGCAACAATAGTGACAAAATAATCTATGATGAGAATCACCAATGCTATTATACTTATTCTTAATCAAGTTATAGTTTTTATGAAGCTTTTCAAACTTTGAACATCTAATAGCAATAGTATCAATGTGATGATGTATTTTGTCAAATTTGGTTTCAAGATTACTCACTTCTTGTTGCCAAATTTGACATGTTTCACATCCAAATTTACAAGATTGTTCATCCTCCTTTACACAATATCTACAATAAGTTTCTTTAATGCCTCAAATTTTTCATTTGTTTCTTCAACCTTTACCTCCAAATATGTAAAAACACTTTCTTGGGAGGCCAACTTTTTGTTAGCATATAAAGTCTCTTTTTGTAGATTTTCAAATTGATTCTTCAACTCATTAAAGGACAAATTTGCAACATTAGAGTCTTTAGAATGCCTTACATCCTTTTTCTTGCCTTGACGATGAGTTTCCATGAAACAATAATTTGCCTCTTCATCAGTCTCGCTTGAGCTTTCATTGCTTGAGACATCACTATCACTATCCCAAGAAACATAGGCTTGTCTATAATTTCTAGAGTTGTTTCATTGACCCTTTCCTTTCTTCTTAGCAAGAGATGGACAATCTGGTCTATAATGACCCTGTTTTCCGCATTCGTAACAAATACCCTTTGTTTTATCCTTTTTGTTGTCTTTGTCTTTAGAGGAAGAAAATTGTCTTATAAATTTGACAATATTATTATCAAAGTGTTTGACACCACTCTTCTGAATGTGTCGATTATATTTCTTTACAAATAATCCCATTTCTTCATAATCTGAATTCTCTTTTACTAGAGTCACTATTACGGGTGGCAAAACGGGCCCGACCCGTTGGGTATGCCCGTTTTACCAGCACTTTAGTGCGGGGAGGGCCAAGAATTTAGGCCCTCACCCTCTAATGTCACCTCCCCACCCTTATTTTCTTCATGGGCTTTTGTGAGCATGATTATTAGCATAAAATTTTTCATTTTTAGGCCTAAAAGGTGGAGTGCCTGCGGGCTTTCCCTGCCCCGCACTCACTTTTTTGCAGGGAGGGCCTAGGTTTTATGCCCTCATCCTCAATTATGCCCGCCCCACCCCACCCCATTTTTTGCGGGGCAAGCCTAAGCAGGGCGGGTATGCCTGTTTGCCACCCCTAGTCACTATCACTAATAGGCTCATCCCTTGAGGACTTTGAGCTTGAAGCCTTGAGAGCTTTAGACTTCAATACTTCCTTCTTAACAACCCCTTTTCCTTTTTCTTTTTCTCAAGCTTCTTATTTATTTTTGTCCAAGCAATTGAGTTATTGCTCGTGTTCTTTTAACTTTCCAAATAAGGCGGTGGGATTGAGTGTTGCAAGATTGTTGGCTTCCTTGATTGCAGTGACCTTTGGTTTCCAATTCCTAGTAAGACATCTCAACACCTTGTTAGTAGCAATAGCATTGGAAAAATGATTACCTAGTAAATTTAAATGATTAATAAGATGCAATCATCACTTTTGCATTTGAGCAATGGTTTCCCCTTGCTTCATGCGAAAGAGCTCAAACTCTTGATTAAGTGTATTAATTATAGCTTGTTTAACCTCATTAGTTCCCTCGTAGGTAACTTGTAGAGCATCCCACATAGCTTTAGCGGTTTGACAATGGAAAATGCGATAGAACTCATCAACACCAAGAGCGGATATGATGATGTTCTTAGCTTTCCAATCACAAGACCACTTCTTATTATCATTATCATCCCATAAGTTTTCCGGCTTTGGTACGATAGCACCATCAACAACATATGTCACCGGTATTAGACCATTTTGAATAGCTTCCCAAACACCTTTGTCATATGAGTTGACGTGAATTTGTATACAAGCTTTCCAACAACTATAGTTTTCTCCCATGAAAATTGGGGCTCTTTTATAATCCCCTTTAGGTTCGTAAGCCATTTTCTAAAGAGTGTCAAAGCCGGAATGAACCAGGTTCTTGATGCCACTTGTTAGATGATGGCAACATATCTATAGGGGGTGAATAGATACCCCTTTAAAAATAATCTAGAGAAATTCTGGTTTTGAAAAGGTTATTTTATCAAAGAGAGACATGAAAGCTTTTTGAAAATGTCGTTTATACAAACGTTATTGGAAACTCGAATATGCAAACTTAAAACAAATTCAATATGGAACAAGGACGACACTTGGATTAATATGCTTGAATCATTTTACAACTTATTTAACGTTTATTGTGAGTTACTTGTAAAGCTATTTCCAATGGCAATATTAAAGGAACAAGTTGAATCAATTTATCAAACACTTGGTGTGCAAGTGAATTTTTAGAAATTTTCCTTGAATTGTATTGATACACAAAAACGCTTATAATCAAAAGTGATTATAAGCTATATCAACACTTGATTTAAAATCAAAAAACAGTTCAAAAAATTTCTTACAATTCAATTGATAACTCAATGCTATTTGATAAATTTATTAATGAAAATCAAAACAAATAAAAGCAAAAATAAAAGAGACACAAGGAATTTGTCTTCACGGTTCCCCATTGTTGTCCTCGCGTGTGGGTACGTCTGTGCCTAATTCCAACGGAATTAGGATAATTCTTACTATGCAAAAAGTTGATACAAGAGAAGTGTTTAAGATCAACTCCATAAACCCTGATGCTTGTTGTTAATTAAACCCCTTCTCTTCTTTTGATCTTGCGAAATACCAAGACACAATAGATGCAAATTGACTATTTGGATCTTGCTACTCCTTTGCATTCTTTATCTCCAAAGCTTTTACACACCGTTAATTTCAAACTATTGCAACATAAGACTTCAAATGTAATCTACCATTCTCTCGCAACTTCCTCTGTGTTCTTTATATCCAAAGGATCCCTTGCATTCTTTATCTCCAAAGGAGTTCACTTGATCGCAGTTACCTCTCGAACGTCTTGCACAAAAACCCCCAAATCAACCAATGATCTTGGAGGACAAACCTGCAGGTTTCCTCGGATGAAGACCCCTACAAAGCTCAACCCAATACTCAATTTGACACTATCAATCCTCGTCTAGATGGCACCCCAATGGAACATAATCATAATGTAATGTTAGTGTGTATGTATAGGTTGGAGGATGGAGATGAAGAGAAATGTATGTTAATTTTATGGTATCACCAAGTTATGAATGATGCATGAAGAGTATTTATAGTCTTGGAACTTTTAGGGAAAAAAGGACAAATTCGGAATTAAAAATATTTGAAAAAATTGACCAATTAATTAGTATGTGTCGACCTATATATCGTATGTGTCGACACATACTTAATTTTTATGTTGTATGTGTCGACCTGAATTGGTCTATGTGTCGACCTAACTGAAACAGAAGCTACATGCTTTAAAACACTATTAAATGTGTCGACCTGAAAAATGGACGTGTCGACACAAATTAATAATTTCTACAATTTCAGAAATGCTTCAGTATATGTTGACCTATGCAATGCGTGTGTCGACCTAAGACTTACAGAAGCCACAAACTTCAAAAATGAGTTACATGTGTCAACTTGAAAAGCGGATGTGTCGACACATGTAGTAGAAAATTATGCAGAAACTTGTTTTTAATGACTTGGATCAATTTCAAAATGCTTTTTAATAATTCTTAAGACCTCTAATGCAGAGGAGTGCCACAATACATAAGGATACCATCCAGTATACAAAAGTCCTAACTTTTCCCGGTTTTGACATCATGCAAAACATTTGATGACAATTTATACTCATAGTAAAAAATTTATTCTTGACCGTGATGTCACAATATCTGAGCCTTTTTACAACCAACATACAAGATGATTGAACAATTCAAAAACAATAAGCATAAATAAAAATAAATTATTAATCTTCTACACCATCTTCAATATCCTTACAATAAGGTGACTACTCCTCAATCTCAAATTGAGAATACTTTGCATTAGATATGTAACACCCTAATTCCCCGTCGGTAATTTAACCAAAAATCAGAGTAAATTAATTCATATAATAAAACATCAAGAATAAGATACCACATCTTTGTACATCATACACACTCATATAAAAAGATACGCAACACATAGTCACTTATACATCATGTTCGAACTTCGTCTCATTTATTCACAGTGGAAAACATCACTAGTAATTATTCTTAACATGAGTGATAGTCACCATAATTCAAAATTCAACGTAAAACATCAATTAAATCCAACAAATGGAGTTCTACAATAGTTTACTCCCATCATAATAAAACAAGCGCAAAACCCCCAAGTGTTACGTATCAGAGCTAAAACAGACTCAATCTACACAAAATGAGGCACTTTTCAACGAACCTCTACCTCGAGCTACTTCATATCATCTGGATGTTACCCACGTAGAGACAACATTCAAACAGAAGAGGTGATATATCATAACAATATAAAAGAAAGCATAATAACGAGTAGATAGAAAATTAAGTACGCATAATTATACTTCTTTACCTCACACCTTTACTTCATTCATTACACCACAAAGTACATCAACATATAAGCAAATATGCACACAACACATAACACTCATCATAATATAACTCATACTCTTTCAACATAAAAACATCAAGTTATCAATCATAGTGCAATGCAATGAGACCGAAACTTACTCAATGCATGTCGTACCAATAGGGCAGAACCCTCATCATAATGCCAACTTAGGACAGAAACATAATAACACCGATACATGCCATCGTTCGCCAATACAGGCCATCGTTCGCCAATACAGGCCATCATTAACGAATGCATGTGACACTGACACGCAACAACATAATTCACATTGATTATTCTTACTCATCAATGCCACACCAATACAGGCCATCGTCATCATCATTATCATGCAATACATCATGCAAAATAATCGAATTATTCATACAACATCATCTTACTCAATCACATCTCAATTCATGGCATATTACTCAGGAATATACACAGATAGGCATCAATGTTGGTCAAATAATTAGCTACTGTGTTACAATTTACTTCTATAGGATAGAAAATCATTTAAGCTTTGTACTGGTCCAAATGGCGCGTCAAACGAACACCCGAGTCAAAGTTACAGATTTTCAAAGTTTCAAAAACATTTTGGTTCAATACAGACAAGAAACCAGTTTCCCTAAAATTGGAAACCCGCTTCTTCATTTTTACAGTAACCCGCATGACAAAATATGTTGAAGAAACCAATTTCTTCAAAACTGGAAACATGTTTCTCCTCAGACAGAAACATGTTTCTTTTGCAATTTCTCATGCGGAAATCAGTTTCCCAAAAACTAGAAACTAGTTTCTACTTCGCAGAACAATTTTTTTTTTGCTATTTTCTAGAACACGATTCATGTTCCAATCAACCCTAAAAGATCCCAATTTTCAATTCAAATTAGTATGATATGATTCCATAAAACACACACTCCATACCCATCATTCCAACATAATTGACATCAACAATTTTAACCAATTTCATAAGATTTATAATCAACAATTCATCAAAATACAAAACACCACAAAGCAATAGTAATGAGAAATCAAGAACATACAATCATAGAACCTAATCGCTACCATTCACCATCATCATGTAATCCGTTATAGAGTTAGAACCTCACCATTACCTTAGATTTTTTTGATTCTTGACTTCCTACGGTGAACCTTCTTGCCCTAGCCTTTTTCCTATGCTTCGCTCTTCTACGATCTTTTATGTTTTTCTACATTATTTTTTTCTCTTCTTTATTCTCACTCTATTTTATTCCAAGGACCCCTAATCATAATACCAACCTTGCCCTTAATAAATAATAATTCTATTATTCTACTAACAATATTTATTTAATTATTATACTATAGTATTAAATCTAATATTTTAATTCAAATAATGCTAATAGCTAGTTATCTCTCTACACCTCATGTTTCTACACTCCTGATCATACACCCTCTATCATCTCAATTCTAATAATTTCTAAGGTATCTAATTCCCAACAAATGAATCACAAAATAACAAAATACTCACTAAAACACACAAATACATCACATCACTTAATTAATTTTAAATAAAATAACTCAACAAAATCAGGGCGTTACAAGATCCACATTGGAGAACATAGAAAAAAAGGGGTGAGAATACATTATACAAAATACATGGTATAATAACAACAAAAGGGAACATAAATCAATACATACAATATTACACAATCTTACAATATTTCATAGAATCCTATGACATTACACAACATGCACATGAATGCTTATGCAATGTACTTCTCCCCTGCTCCAATGCATGTGGTATCATCACTAATCTCAGATCTTATTTTCTTGAGTTCTAATAGTTTAGGAGGGAACATGAGCTACATATCACACTAAAACACTCTCTAGACATTCGTAGAATCTACAATGTCTAGGAGAACATGTGAGTTATGTATTCACTTTAACACCATTCACTAAACTCTACTTCTAAGAGTACATGCGAGCTACACCCGTAGTACGCCACTTTTCTAGACGTTTGTATACATGAAATGTATATGAGTATATACGAGTTACGTCGTACTACACTCTCTCTCTAGATTACAACTACTTCGATATAGTATTATGCGTGATGATTATATAAACACAATTCCCATCAAAAACTCTAAACTATATTTGAAACATATTAACTTCAAGTACCACATTAGGGTCTCCACAGGGTTTATCACACATTTAGTTTGATTTCTACATTAGGGATCCACATTGGTTCTCATCGAACCTTCGACATAATTGCCACATTAGGGCTTCATAATTTACTACATATTTACTTTGATTTGCCACGTTATTTTATCAAAGCATTGGACTCATGTCCTAAGAGTGTTCTCACAATCATTCATCATTCACATCATGATTCATAACAAGTATTTTATCAAAACATTGGACTCGTGTGCTAAGGTTCACTTTAAAATTATTTATTAATCACAACGTAGCCAATAATACATACAATCATACTAATTTAGGTTTTATCATCATATAATAATAACATATAATTCATTAAGTTTCCATTATCAATTAACATGGCACACATAAGCATGAAATTCATGGTCAATTCACAAGTAGCAAACATGTACATAAATATTATATTACTAATTTATATGATATCTCTTTTAATTAGCTTTCCAACACATCCAACCACATCTTATTCTAAGTTACGAGACTCAAGATATGCTATTTTTGGTTCTACTTGAAAAAATTATGTTAGTATGCAATAATCGATTACATGTGGTAATTGATTACCAGCCTCATAAACAACCTTAAAACCAATTTTATGCAGGTAATCAATTACCAATATATGGTAATCGATTACCACGACACCAAAGCCGAAAAATACCCTTTTTTTTTTTTTTGCTTATAACTCATTTCCAAAACTCATGTTTCAATATAATTTCGAAATCACAATCTAAAACACATTCTAACATCAAATTTTCATCAATTAAACATGATTAATACATCATAACCCATCTTCATTAAATCAACACATGATATTGGTATTTAAACATAAGATTCATGAAAAAACACATCAAATTCTGCACTTAAACCAAACCATTGATTATAAGAGAGATTCATAACTCAGTATCTATGAACGATCATCTTGTAGGGGAAATTCACATGGAAACTTAGATAATTATGGGTTCAAGTGAAACTCCACTACCCTAAACGCTAAAATAGAAAATTTATAGAACAATCTCCCTCTTACCTTATTAGTGTATAATTTCTTCCTGAATCTCCTAACAGTGGTGGAATTCTTCCTTTACATAATCTCTACTATGATTCACTTGGTGAATTGAGGTATTTCTTTCAGATTTTGAAGAAAGAGAAGATCCCTTTGGAGAACTAGGCTTCTTCTTCTCAAAGATATGTATTCTCCTTTTTCTCTACCTTTTTCACCTTGATTTAATATTTTTCCTCTTTCTTTCTCTTTATCACTTCCCTTTCTATATTTAAACATTCAGATTTTTATTTTAATTCCCTTTGACTCTCCTTATTCCCCCACTAACTTTAACTTTCCAACTTCTTTTTCCCATTAATTACACAAATTTCTATTTTCATAATAGGAGTTGAACCATTGATTATAAGAGAGAGATTCATAACTTAGTATCTATGAACCATCATCTTGTAGGGGAAAATAGGACATCATATTAATGACAATAATAATTCCTTAATGTTATACCCCAATTTTTGCCCCTAATATTCTCTGTCATTTCATAGCATCACAATGCATCATGACCGCGTTGTCTTCAAGCTTCATCCAATATGGTTAAGGCGAGTTTGGTTGCTTATTTTCTGAGGCTCTTCGAGATAGGTTCATGTGTTTATTTCCATGCCTTCTTCGATGGGTAATCTCAGATTCTGACAAGTTTAAACCTGGTCTAATCAAGATTTCATCATCTCAAGTTCATATGTGATTAAGTGTGCCTTGGGTTGGGGAAAAGGATCAAATTCGCGAGTTGATTCAAAGTTTTTGGTGGACCAAAAGTCAACGTTTGCAAGTTTGTGTTTAAATGATCATAACTTATTCATTATTCAGTATTTTTTAGCGATTCTTTGGGCATAATAATCTCCTTGACATTCTCTCGAATTTTTCGGTTCAAGTCAAGATCTAATTATATGTAGAAGATCATCAATAATTTGAATACTTTAGAGGTCATTTTGTGGATTTTGACTTAATTTCAGTTGATTATTGTCCGACTTTCAAGGATCATAACTTTCTCGATTTTTAACATCTTGGAACGATTCTTTTTGGCACAGTATCGACAAATGATATTATCTACAAGTTTACTTCAAGAATCAAAATCAGATTATACCCAGAAAGCCATGAAATCCGTAGAATCTTTATAAACTATCGATTTGCAATTCATGATATTGTGATCCTTGTGATCATCCAAAGTTCAATTCAAATTGAGGTTTCAAATTCTTTAGTCATTATACTTTTATTTCATATAAAAAGTAGGGGTGTTCGCGGTGCGGTTTGGGCGGTTTTGAAGCAAAAAATCACCCGAACCGCAAGAGAAAAAAACATGCGGTTCGGTTTGGTTCCGTTGGCTTTTAAAAATAAATCCGAACCAAACCAAACCAAACTAATGCGGTTTGGATTGGTTCGGTTGGTTCGGTTTTTTACAAAAAAAATTATTAAGTCATACAAACAAATATAGAGGAAAATATAATTTTGTATTTAATTGTTCGTACATTACCATAAAAAAATTTATAATTGTCAAAATAAGTTTATAATTTGATACATAAAATTGCGTATTATAATTTTATCTAAATCTAAAGAATGATATAAACAAGATTGCATTCTTAAATAAATATTATACAAAGAATACGATAAAATATATTTTGTGAAAATAGTATTTATAAATGAATAATATTTTATTTTTTTATGATTTGTAAATTAAAATGAATATAATACAAAGTATGATAAAATATACACATAATACATGTTTATTTCTCTAAAGAATTAAAGAAATATATATTGGTTAGTAAGATTTTATAACATAATGCAGTTTTGTTTGGTTTGGTTTGTAAAATATAAACCGCAAACCAAACCGAACCGTGCGGTTCTGCGAGAAAATGACCCAAATACATCCGAACTAAATACGATTTTTTGCGATTTCGGTTTGGTTTGGTTCGGTTTTGCGGTTTTTTATTGGGCCGGTTTGGTTTTGAACACCCCTAATAAAAAGTATGTATTTTTCATTTTAATTAATTAAACTTTAATTTAGAATTATAAAGATTGTGCCTATAAAAATTTGTTGTTAATTTTATTGAGAATAACTTTAATATTTCAAAATATCTAGAATAAGGACTTTTTGGGAATTTTGCTATGACCTAAAAGATTGGATAAGCTTTGTTGGTGTGGGGGTAACGGGAAGGGGTAGAAGCTGCGCTCAAGAGAGATCGAGGAATGATAAAAAAAAAAACGCTTCTCTTCATCTTTCTCAAGCTTCTGAATCCGCTTCCCCTTTATGATTTCATCACCAATACAACCTCCTCTGGAGCCACATACTTTCCGCGAGCTTCATAACTGCTCATCACTATCGCCGTTAAACCTATTGCTGTTCAACATCCCTCAATCTCAGCAATACACCCTCCGTCAATTCCTTCATCTCCCAACTTTCATCGTTTCACTACCCCCAGCTAACAATCAGCTTCATCCGTAAATCAGAACCCCTTCTTTCTCCTTAACAACAACACCAACGAACCTGCTGTCCGTCCCAATTTCTGATACCAAAACTGATACTCCCTTCGTCGAACAACTTGCCATCGTATCCATTCTTCTTCCAATCATCACCTTGCCGGCAATCTCAGCTGTTAACCCTCAAATCTCTTTCATCTCCGCCGGCCAAACCTCCATACCCCACAGCGCAACCTCCCTTTGTCCGCAGCAATCTCTTCGTCACACAACAAAACTTTATCACCATCTTTACCAGTTCGCATAACTTCCGCAAGCATTTCTGTTCAACTGCTTCCGCCGTTTTCCGCCTGCTCATCACTAACCTCCGCGAGCCAACATCGCCTCCAACCACTTGTTTCCGCGACAACAGACTGCTCAATCTCAGGTTACGCGTACACACGGCAACTGCAATTTCGAGGCAACACGAATCAACAGATCCTCACGTCTTTGGTTCAGTCTGCGCTCCCTCGACACATTTCGGTAAAACTTCGGTAAACTTTGATGTTATCACTGTAATTGTTTGCGATTTGTGTGGTCATGTAACTTTATGTGTTAATCTAGGGTTGTCAATTCAAATTGATGATAACATTGTTGCTGGGTTTATTGTTGGAAGCTTGATGATGGATCGTGTTGCTGATTTGCGTGGTTATGTGACTGTTTTGTGTTAATCTATTGTTGTCAATTCAAATTGATGATAACATTGTTGCTGGGTTTATTGTTGGAAGTTTGATGATGAATCTTGTTGCTGATTTTAATTGTGGAAGTGCTTAGTATTGTGATGAATAGGTAATCAATAGGTTATTGTTGCTGGTTGTGATTGGTTAAGTTTCGATGAAGGTGACGATGATGCCGCGTTTATTTGTGTGTAAATCTAACCGAGAAACCTTGAGGGGCAGCCGGTTTATTTTTATTGTTGTTTTGAATTTGAGTGAAAAAAGTACGCCCCTTTCCCGCTTGTGTTGATTTTGTTAAAGTTTAGAATCTTTGATCATTCAATTCGGGTCCGAACGAAGCTAATATGTCATGCTTAATTGTTACTTTGCTTCGAATTCGATTTGCAATCGACATCATGTTAGTATTTCTTGTTTTGCTTTTGATTGAAGTGTGATGATTGATGTGTGTATTATGTTGTCTTTCTATTGCGTTGCGATTTCAAAATTTAAATTCAATTTGGATTTCGAAAACCGTACGAATGCATACATTTGTAGCCTTCGATTCGGTTTATGTTGGTTCAATGGAATTATTTTGATTGATTTTAGTTTTGATTGTTATGTTGCGATGCTTTGAATGGACTTGAAAGAGATTTTTTGGTTACTTTTAGTTACATTTGAGCTTGGGTTTGAATGTGGAATGTGATATCTTTGGTTTTTTGATTGTGTTTGAGCACTTTTTGTATATTTCAGGAGCGCTATTTCGTTCATATAGTTCTGCCCAGAATGGTTTACTCGATTAAATTTTTGATTGAGTTTAATTTTATCATGTTATTTGAGCAAATTTGAAAGAGATCATGATGACATTCAGTTGGAATTCCAAGGAAAATTTGGTTGTAAGCATCGTTGCATATTTCATTTGTTTTGAATACTTTCGAGATTGAGTTTTTGAACGTTGTTTCATGTGCATTAGTTGCTGCCCGGATTTGATTGTTTGATCTTAACTTGTTTCGAAATCATTTCCCTATGCTTTGAATATTGGATTGAATAATAGCATGAGTTTCTTTGGTTTTAGTTCATTTGTGAATTGAAATACTTGAATAATCGATTGCTTGATTCTTGAATTGTTCATGTGCATCATGCAAGTTTCATTTAGTTACACTTTTACTTGTGATTACTAACTTGTTTACACTTTACGCAAGGTTCTCAAGACGGATCAAATAGCTATTTTCTCTTCCCCTTTTATTCTCTTTTGATTGATTAATCGAGTTTTAATTTATCTACTTGATCTTGCTATTAAAATAGATTAGTTTACTAATTCATTTTTCTTAACTCGATTAATTAAGTTGATCAACTCTTGATTAATCGATTAAATTTTCATTGCATGATACTTGATTGTTTTTAATTAATTAACTAAAAGTCGATTTGATCATTTGATTTTGTTATTAAAAATTAATTAGTTTCGATTAATTAATTTTTCTTAACTTAATTAATTAACTTAATTAACTTTTAAGTTAATTAATTAAACATCCATTCCATATTTCATATTTCACATAACTCTGATTCAGGTTTCCAGTCCGCTTGAGCTCGATTCTTATTTCACATGAAATGTTTGAATTATTTCTCTTTTATTGGTTTTGTCTGTCTGTTGGATTTTTTTTATTTGATGCAGAGATCTTTATTTGATATCTCGGTTTTCGTCGACACTTTGAGCTTATCTGACGCACTTTCTGCATGTGATTTATTTTCACTCAACGATGTCTTGATTCTTATATTGAATATCTTTTCTGATTATTTCTCTTTTGCTTGGTGAAGCTTTCACGAAGACTATCGGGTTTCTTTCGCTTTGATTGTGCTTTGCTACAGACATTATTATTTGTTTGGTATTGTTTTTGATTATGTTTACATTATGCATTGTATTTTCAATTCCTCTCTATGAGAAGTATGAATAGAGATGCATGATTATTTACTGTTTTTCTGACGCCATGAGAAGTAGGATAAAGATGCATGTTCTGGGAGTCCCTTCGAGGCAAATCTGGTTTATTTAAAGACTTGTTTAAGGCAATTCTACTTGTGCTTGTTTGTTCACCATTCTGTGTTTAAATTTATGCCAAAGACCTCGATGAAAGTGTCCTATTCCCATTTCCCATTGATAAGTCCTCAAAAGGAGGCATAAGCGAACATAGGGTCCGCAATCGACCCCGCTATTTCTTGTCCGTGTCGTTCCTAGCTCGAGCTCTGCATTGATGCTTTGAACCGTGCTGCTTATGTTATCGAGTCGGTGAAGTGGAATACACGAATCTGTAACCAATCCCCACACTTTGTCTTTAGTTCGCGTTTGTGAAACATTGATGTTTTGATGTGATCTCATTATTGCCTTCTATCTCCAATCTCGATTTTTGATATTTTGGTTAAGTGTTTAGTCACTTATGACGATTCACTTTTGTTATTCTCTTGCTTTAATTATGTGATATCTTGGTTAAGAGTTGACACCCCTTTCTTTCTTGCCTCAATGCTTTGATATCACGGTTAAGAGTCAATATTCCACCATTTCACTTGTCTCGACGATTCGATGTCTTGGCTAAGCATCCCTTTATCCTACCTTGATGATTTGATATCATGGTTAGGTGTCCCACTTTCATTATCCTACCTCGATGATTCAATATCGTGGTTAGGTATCCCTCTCCTTATTCTATCTTGGTGTCATAATACCTCGATTAGGTGTGTGCTACTTGAGTGAATGAATACTCCTCAAGCTTTGCTTGCTTGTTTTGGTTTCGACTTTGTGTGATCACACGTGTGCGTGTGTTTCTTTAGGTTTGAACCTTTGCCATGTTCCTTTAGGATCTCTTGTTTCAATCTTTGGCGACGATTCAAGATAGACATTAGGTTGTTAACCATGCATACTAATTTAGATAGAGATTTCCCTTTGTTATTAAAATTTTAGGGTCATAATTGTATAGTAACACTAGGTATAGAAATAGGTTAGTCCCCTTTAGACTTTTTCTATTCCCCTTTTGCATAACTAAAACCAAAATCCTTTTTCTTTGACAAATTCATAAAATACTCTAACCATACTTAAATCGTTTCTCAATATAAAAAATACTAACCAATCTAAACTTTTTTTTTGCCTTCGGGCCTCTTTTCTTTAAAAACCTTTTTCATGTAAGAACATGTTAATTTCTTTCTACTACAATGCGTGAGTCTCCAAAGGTCGAGCTGTGGTAGAATGCGAAATTGTCATTGTTCATAAAAAAATATACAACACATCAAATTTTTTGAGATGAATTGTGAGTGTCTTGATCTCTCATTGCACCGACGGGGTACATAGACACAAAGATTCACAACCGCGACAAGCACGACTAATAAAACCCTTTTCTTTGTATATACACTTTACATACATGTATTTTTCCTTTAGCTTGATTAGTGTTTTGATAGAACACGTCTTTTAATTAGAACAACAAGAGTGAATCTCGTGGAGTGCCACAGACGTGAGGGATGCTAATATATTTTCTTTGCGCAATTGACTCCCGTATTCGATCTCTTTGTCACAAGATCGTAACTTCTCCCTTCTCAGGTTATTCTACGAAGATTTTCCTTTTCCTTAATGTGGGATAAATAAATACTCGATGACGACTTCATTGATTCTCTCTTAGATGATTTTTCGCTGGTTCTTTCACTTAATAATAAAATCAACATATATATTTTCTTCTTGGATAATAATATGATAATAACAAAATCATGAACCACACCAAAATTGAAATATTAATAAAATATATTCGAATAAATTACTGGGTGTTACAGTTCTCCCTCACTTATTTAATTTTCATCCTCGAAAATTTACCTGAACCAAACAAGTCTAGATAAGACTCCTTCATTTGGATTTTTAGCGTTCCCAAGTCACACACCTATAAACAGTTCAACCCCATACGACCTTAACCAAATGAATTTATTTTTCTCTCAAGTGTTTCACCTTTCAGTCTTCAATTTACAAGGGTGATGTTTCATAAGTTAAGTTATCTCTAACTTGCGCATCATCCAATTGAATCACATGCGATGGATCAGAAATATACTTACAAAGTTGAGAGACATGAAAGACACTGGAGATTTGAAAGAGATGGGGGTAATGAAATTTGGTAGGCGACTTTGCCGACTCTTCTAAGAATTTGACAAGGAGCAATAAAAATAGGAGTAAGCTTTCACGACTTTAATGCCCGATCAGCCCCAGTCAATTGAGTGACTCTCAAGAACACATGATCTCCTTCTTGAAATTCTAGGGCTTTTCTTCATTTGTCGTGATAACTTTTCTGCCTTCTTTGTGATGTCCTCATCTTTCCTTAAATCATTTTAACCTTCTTAATAGTCCACCGAACTACTTCAGGTTCTAACACGATAGTTTCACCATATTCATACCAACACATGAGCGTTCTATATCTTATACAATATAACACTTCCAAAGGTGACATTCCAATACTAGAGTGGAAACTATTGTTATAGGTAAATACAATAAGTGGTAAATAACTATCCCAACTACCTCCTTATTCTAAAATACATGCTCTTAAAAGATCTTCCAAGGATTAGATAGTTCAGTTCATCTGACCATCCATTCCCGGATAATAGGAAGAACTCAACCTTAACTAGGTTCCCATAGCTTTATGTAGACTTTCTCAAAACATCAATGTGAATCTAGGATATCTATTTGAAACTATGCTAGACAGAATCCCATGAAATCTCACTATTTCAGTTATATAAATATCTGAAGACTTCTTTAATAGGTAAGTGACATTGTCTGAGATAAAGTGAGATGATTTGGCTAACCTATCAAATATGACCCAAATCGAATCATACCCTTTAGCATTTCTAGGAAAAACCACCACGAAATCCATATAGATGCTATCTCACTTCCACTCAGGGATACTCAATCATTGCATCAATCCATATGGCTTATGATGTTCTATCTCCGAATTTTGACAAACTAAGCAAGAAAACACAAACTTTACAACATCTTTTTTCATGCTTGTCCACCAATATATTCTCTTAAGATCGTGATACTTTTTTGTAGCTCCTAGATGAATATTCAAACCACTCATATGACCTTATTCCAAAATAATATTCTTAAGTCCAGATATATCTAGCACACAAATCATATCCTGAAATCTCATAATACCATCATCACCTAGTTTAAAACCTTTTCTTTTCCTTGACTTATCAGTGCCAATTGATCCAATAAGTGTAAATACAACATTTAATCTTTTTTTAATATTTCCTAACACATTGTTAGTTACCTTTAACATATCCAATTTCACACTTTTCAGTGTCAACTCACACACCAAGCTTAGATCTCTAAACTACCTTACTAAATCCATTTCATTGGCCATCAATGTATAAATGTGCAATAAATTTCTACTCAAAGCATCTGCGATTAAACTAGCTTTACCTAGATGATAACTCAATTCAAAGTCATAATGCTTTAAAAAGTCCAGCCATCTCCTCTGCCTCATGATCAATTCCTTATGATTGAACAAATACTTTAAACTCTTATGATCATTGAAAACTTCGAATCTTGATCCATAAATATAGTGCCTCCAAATCTTAAGCACAAAAAAGTTATCGCTAATTCCAAATCATGGATAGTATAATTACTTTCATGACTCTTAAGTTGTCTAGAAGCATAAGCTACAATTTGACCTTTCTGCATAAGCACACCTTTTAGACCTAACTTAGATGCATCACAATACACCACAAAAGATTCACTCGGACTTGGAAAAATAAAGACTTGTATTGTCATAAATATCTTCTTGAGATCTTGAAAAATGTCTTCAAACTAAGCATCCCACACAAAAGCTTGACGCTTCCGAGTTAAATTGATTAAAGGAATTTCTAACTTTGAGATACCTTATATGAACTTTCTATAATAACTGGATAATCCTAGAAAACTTCTAATATTGGTTACCAACTTAGGCGTTTCCCATTGCAATACGACGTTTACCATAGACAGATCCGCTACTATTCCATCAATAGAAATTACATATCTAAGGAAACTAAATTCTTTCAACTAAAACTCACACTTTCACAACTTAGATACACCTTATTGTCTTTCAAGGTTTGCAATACTATCCTTTGATTTTATGCATGATCTTCTTCTAACTTAGAATATACAATAATGTCGTCTATGAACACCACGACAAATGATTCAAATAGAGGATGAAAATGATGTTCATGTACTCCATGAACACTCTTGGCACACTAGTCACACGAAAGGCATAACTGAATACTCATAATATACATAGCGAGTCCTGGACACAGTCTTAGAATATATTCAAACTTCACTCAAATCAGGTGATAACCTAATCTCATATCTATTTTACTAAACACACAAGCTCCCACAAACTGATCCATAATATAATCAATTCTAGAAGATGATACATATTCTTAATAGTATCCTTATTCAACTGTCGATAATCCATGCACAACCTCATGGTTCCATATTTCTTCTTAACTAAAAACACATGAGTACCCCACAACCATACACTAGGTCTTACAAGTTGATTCTACAATAGCTCTTCTAGCTTCTTCTTAAGATCACTCAATTTTGACGCAAACATTCTATACAGGGCCATGGATATATGTTTAGGACTAGGTACTAAGTCTACCGAAAACTCAACTTCATGCTTAGGTGGAAAACTATTAATGTCCTTCGTAAATAATTTAGGAAAGGCTCACATCATAAGAACCTCATCGATTGAATCTTTTCTCTCTACTTCTAGGGAAGCTAGGACCATGAGTTAGAAATGATACCTTTTTCCCATCTGTGCATTTTATTAACTTGAAAACTTTCCCAATCTCTTGGATCCAAGTCTTAGCACCTTAAGGATAATAACATCGCTAACATGTAGGTGGGTTATTCTTCTGAAATTTTCCCAACCTATAAAATTCATTATCTTGCGTATTACGAGCACCCTGAAAAGCATGAGTTGCTGGAGCCATAACACTAGCCATTGCCTTGAGGCATTAGCTATCACACAATCATTTTTTCCAGCAGCCATTTCTTCCTGCACAAACCAAACATAAAAATATAACATGGTTATAAATAGTAAATCAAATAGCACTTATGAGAATACAGTACTAATAGTGTTAACACACATGTCATACACAAGATAAAAATATACTCATAACATACAAAGACAAATGGAACACCCTATCTCTAATGTCAACTATGTGACAACCTAAACCCCAATAAAAAATTTCTTCTTTTTATGAACATACATTGCATAATAAGTATCTCATGTAATCAATAGGGGATCACATTAACATAAGTAAAATAAAACTTCTCATAATTGAGTACTTAATGGAAACATAGAATCAAATATAACAATGTAAAAATTATTAATCCCGACCCCGATGTCACAATATTAGAGCCGTATTACAACCTACATATGGGCTGACTTAACAGTTTAACAATAATAAGCACAAACAAAACTAAAGAAGTGGTCTCATACACCATCTTCAATATCCTTACATCAAGGTGAATACTCCTCAATTTTAAACTAAGGATACTCTAATTAGATACATATTAGAGAACATATAAACAAAGGGGTGGGAATAGATTCTACAAAATACATGGTACACTAACAGTAAATGGGATCATAAATCACAACATACAACATTACACAACCTTACAATATTTCATAAAGTCATATGACATTACACAATGTCTAAGAGGGAATATGAACTACATTCCATACTACAACATTCTACTAGATGTCTGTAGACTCTATAATATCTAGGAGGTCATGTGAACTATGCACGCACTACAACATCATTCTTTAAACTCTATTTCTATGATTACATGCAAGATATGCACTACTATGACACTCCTCTAGCAGTCTGTAGGCATGCAATGTCTATAAGTACATTTAAGCTACATCGTACTACACACTCTCTCTAGACGATAACTACTCTAATATAGTATGATGCATGATGACCAAACAAACACAACTACAATCTAAACCTCCAAACCATATTTTAAACACATTGACATATATTACCACATTAGGATCCCAGAAGGTTTGTACCATATTTACTTTGATGGTCATATTTGGGCTCCATGTTGGTTCTTATCAAACCTTCATAATCGAGACATTAGGCCTTCATAATTTACTGCAAATTTACTTTGATTTTCCATTTTAGGCTTCACAAGTATTTAGTCAAAACATTATACTCATGCCCTAAGAGTGTTCTCACAATTATTCATCATTCACAACATGATTCAAAACAAATATTTTATCAAAACATTGGACTCATGTCTTAAGGTTCACGTTAGAATTATTTATTAATCACAACGCAACAAACATACATACAATCATACCAATTTAGGTTTCATCATCATAGAAGCATACCATATAATTCATTACATTTCTATTATCAATGAACATGGAAGACATAAGCGTGAAAATTCATGGTCAAATCAAAAGTACCAAACATGCACATAAATATTATATTACTAATTTATAGGATATCTCTTTTAATTAACTTTCCAATGCATCCAACCACATCTCATTCTAAGTTACGAGACTCAAGATATGTTATTTTCAACTTTACTTTAAAAAAGTTTATGTCAATATAGTAATCGATTACCAACATGTGGTAATCAATTACCAACCCTAAAAACGGCCATAAAACCCAATTTTATGTAGGTAATCGATTACCAATATATGGTAATCGATTACCATATTACCTAGACAAAAAATACCTTGTTTCCTGCATACAACTCATTTCCAAAACCCTAGTTTCAATACCATTATGAAATCATAGTCTAAAATACATTCTAGCATCAATTTTTCATCAATTTAATAGGACTAATACATCATAACCCATCTTTATTAAATCAACACATGATATTGGTATTTAAACACAAGATTCATGGAAAAACACATCAAATTCTGCACTTAAACCAAAGCATTAATGGTAAGAGAGAGATTCATAACTTAGGGTCTATGAACCATCACCTCGTAGGGGAAATTCACATAGAAACTCAGATAATTCAGGGTTCAAGGGAAACTACACTCCCCTAAATGCTAAAATAGCAAAGTTATAGAAATGTCCCCACTTGCCTTGTTGTTGCAGACTTTCATCGTGAAGCTCCTAACAATGGTGAAATCATTCCCTTGCACAATCTCTATTGTGATTCACATGATAAATCAAGTATTTCTTTCAGATTTTGGAGAAAGAGAAGAGCCCTTTGGAGGACTAGGGGTTTTTCCTCAAAGATACATATTCTCCTTTTTAACTACCTTTCTCACCTTAATTTTTTTTTATTTTCCTCTTTCTCTGTCTATCCATTCCCTTTCTCTATTTAAATATTTAAATATTTATTTTAATTCCCTTTAACTCTCCTTATTCTCTCACTAACTCTATCTTTCAAACTTCTTTTTCTCATTAGTTCCACAGTTACCTATGTTCATAGTTAATTTCCACTAATTCATAATAATAACATTTCCTTAATATCAAATCAGCATATATACATTTTCTTCTTAAATAATAATATAATAGTAACAAAATCATAAGCCACACGAAAATTGAAATATTAATAAAATAAATTCGAATAAATTTTGGGGGTGTTACATGAATTGAGATGAAGCCAAATAAGTTCCAAGCCATTATCGATATGGGAACCCGACAAACGTCAAAAAGGCTCAACAACTAACAGGTCATCTCGCCACCTTATCTCGTTTCCTCTCATGTGCATGCTACAAGGCTTTTTTTCTTCACCCCCTGAAGAAAAAGGAGCAATTTTAATTGAAACTGAATTGTGAAGAAGCATTCTCAAGAATAAAAACCTTCCTCTCGCTTCCGCCTATCCTCACTAGTCGAAGAGTTATGTCACCACTACTCCGCTACCTTAATTTCAGTCACAAATTAAGTGATGAGTTCAATACTCGTCCAAGAGGCAGACAAAGTAGAATAACCTGTGTATTTCGTAAGCAAAATGTTCAAAGGCACCGATGCCCATTTTCAAAAGATTGATAAATTAGCTTTGGCCATCGTAGCCATGATGAAGAAGCCTTGACCATATTTTAAAGGCCACAAAGTATTCGTAAAAACCATTTATCCTATTCAACAGATCCTCGAGAAGCCAGACCTAGCAGGAATGGTGATGTCTTGGGTGGTAGAATTGTTTGAATATGTCATCCACCATGTTCCATGAGGAAACATAAAATCTCAAGTCCTGGTGTGATCGGTGGATCTGGAACTGACTGTTTAACGCTGGTTCGCGAAATGTCGCGGAAGCAAGAGTCGCCACCGTCTTTTATTTTCTCCAAATGGAAAGGACAAAAGCACAGAAAAATTCCTTATAGAGATAATTTCTCGGTTCGGGAGGTAGATTATAGAAAGGGAAGGTGTTAGCACCCTTTCTATCCATGGTTATCCATGGGCTCTTAGATACTTGCTCATTGTGTTTTCAAAAATGGTTTGTTTTCTTTTCAACTGTGGGTTTTAAAAAGTTTCTTTGAAAATTCCAGTTCGACTCTTGTATCGGTCCTCAAGAGTGTTTGAAAAGTTGCTTTCGAAAGCTTTTTGAAAAGGTGTCGGTGTGAAAAGTATTTTTGAATTTGTTTTTGAAATTAGAGCAAGTATCTAGAGTCGTCTACCTACCCTAAGGAATTCGTTTGTGTAAATGTCCTTTAAAGTAGTGCCATCCCACCATTGAGAGGTAGGTAGCACCACCGTTGGAGGTGTTCGGGTCAATTCGAATGTTCGGGACGTGGTGATCACCAGAGCAATAGGAAAACACTTTAGAAGCTACCCTTATGCCATTGATCTTTTATTCCGAGGCAGCTATTCCGAGGCAACTTATTTTGAGGCAACCAGATCAATGGGACATAAGGACTCACTAAGACGTCCTATAGTCGACGACCACGTTTCGAGGGACAAGGCAACATTGTGGCCACCGGAGCAATATGAAGACACCTTAGAAGCTACCCTCATGCCAGGTTCCTGGATCATGAGGACTTACTAAAACATCCTCTACTCGACGACCACCTTTCGAGGGGCAAGGCAACAGTGAAGCGTACCCTAGGGGTGGTGTGTGATTTGTGTGTCGTTTCAGATATTTTGTCTTGTCATGTATGGGTGATCTACGCTTTTATTTTTATTTTAACATTCATTCTTGCATGCAATTATTAACAGTTAAAAAAGATGCGGAAAATTAAAGTTCCTAAACTATTACAAAGGCGCGGGTCCACATCGCCAAATTAAATCCAGGACCCGATTTGACATAAAATAAAGAAATAAAGTGCGAGAAATATAAAATGTCCGAGTTACACAGCTTTGGGAGAATTACATTAATATTTAAAAGAAGGAATAAAAATGCGAAGAGAATTAAATCGAAAGCGAGGGCGTTGGACCCCTTTTTAATGAAATTAAATTATATTAACAAATTAATTAAATTAAAAGGAAAAGAAATTATTTTTTGAGTTTTTTATATTTATGATTTTTTATGAGAATTAAATGAGATTAAAATATTAATTAACCCTAATTCTAGTTATTTTTATTTTATTAAGAAAAACATTAAAATTTAACCTAAAATTAAACCCAATTAATTAATATAATTTTATTTACAAAAATAATAATTAATAATTAATAAAAGAAAAGAAAAAGTAAAAGCAATTAAAACCTAATTCTACAAATTTTAATTTATTAAGAAAAGATATTGAAATTAACCCTAGAATTGAAAACTAAATTAATTAATGATTTTTATTTACAAAAATATTAGTTAAATAAAATATATTTTGATTTTGTCTTTTCTGATTTTTTACTATTTTTATATTTTATGAAAATAAATTAAATTAAAGAATTTAAAGGAAATTAATTAAAACAAATAAAAATAAGAAAATATAAAAGAAGATAAAAGAGCAAACCATGGGGGGTTCTGTCCCCAAATTGGAGGGTTTTTTGGCTAGCAATCAGGCCCAATGTTTAAGGCCTTTGTTGACTTTCCAGGGTAGCAAGTGGCTTCGTTGACCAACGTCCAGGGTGTTCTTCCAATCAGTGCCCTTGGATTGAGGTTACAGGCCATGTGGCGCGTTGAGATTGTGAGCGTATGATGAACCATGGGGCTTAAGCTGCACAGGATGATATTAGAAAAAATATTATGGAAAGGGAGGGGGACCTGGGATTCGAACCCAGGTCCCAGAGATTACCAATGCCAAGCCTGCCAGCTGAGCTACCAACGCACTTTGAATATATAATGGCAAATAAACAATATAAGGGAAAAATGGTCAGTGGCCTAGAAAAATAAAAAAACGCGCGTTGGATTCAAATCACCCTATCACGCTTTGCCACCTAGTCTTCTTCTTCCTTGTTTTGCTTTTTCCTGAAACATAAAAAGGATTAGCGGGGGTTTTAAGCCCCCCCAAAATATGCCCTTTTCAAGAATAGCGATTAGGCCATCTTGCTTCATAAATTGGGCGCGACTGTTGCATTCGATTCGTCCGAGTGTCCTGAATTTGACCATGGCCCTGAGATGTTCTAATTTTACAAGATGCGTAAACGCCCAATTTCACAGCTTGGTAACCCTAATAATCGTCCATGGTGAAATCGCGTATGGGCAAGCAAAACTCAATCAAACTATATGGTTAGCTTTAGAATCAATCAATTAGTATGAATCCACAAGAAAAATGCAATGGGAATGCTTGAAAATTGAAATACGAATATGAATAAAATTTGAAAAATCTTGAGTTCTGTATACCAATTCTGGGCGTTAGAGTTGATGATCTTTATTCAAACACGTTCCTTGAAGCCTCAGGAATGCAATAGAATGGTTATTTGATCTTGAAAAGCCTTAGAATCGTGTTTTCAGTATTTGAGTTTTCTTGAAAAAATGCAAGGTTGTTTATGGCTTTTTGGGCGCAGCTTCAGGTTCTGAGCACTAGGGTTTGCATGAGTATAAGTATTGGAATGATTAGGGTTGAAAATTAGATCCAAAAAACCTTTGCATTGATTGAATGGATATTTGATTTTCATGCATATATTTTTCAATCTTTTTCATGCTAACTTGATACCAATCATGTCCAATTACCATTGATTCTTTCCATATCTGATCATGCACGAATCTTGAGTGTATTTCATGCATAAAAAGATTTAAAAAACTTCCTTTAGTATTTTTCACATATTTTAATTAATTAAATGAATTATTAGCAATTAAAAATTCAAATAAATAAAATAAAAATGATGAATAACTTCCCTTTTGGCCAAATGGTCGTGCACATGCTTTGGATGATGAATCTTGGAAGAAAATGTGGCCCATTAGCAATTTTAAGGCATTTGAAACAAAGTTGACTTTTCAAAATACCCAAAAATTTCCCAACTTCCACAAGGCATATCTTGCTCAATTTTTAAGCTTTGATCATGTTCTTGAACATTTTGGAAAGGTCTTGAAGTCCTCTAACCAATGCCTTTGGTCCCATGTCATTTTGATTTACCAATATCAAGTTATGGCCTTTGACCTAAAGTCCCTTTTTGTTGACTTTTGAAAATGACCTATAATGTTGAAATTGATAACTTTTTGTGAGAGCATTTCTTGGACTTGAAGTGTGAAGAGGAGTTGTAGGAAATGTCTTTATCTTCAAAATGAGCTTTGGATGGAATTTTTCTGATAAACCATGTGGAAGTTATGCCTTGGTCAAGTTACAGTTGACTTTTTCAACTGTCCAAATATGGAAACTTTTGCATCTTGAGACTTTTTGAGCCAAGCTTTGAGAATCATGATCAAGAATTGATCAAATGATGTTTGTGGCTTCAAAATGAGATGTTGACCAAAAATTTGAACTTTTGACTGTCAAATGACCATTTTGCCCCTGCAGTTGACTGTAGGGCAATTATGGTTTTTGACTGTGCAATTTTGTGCTGTAAGTCTTGAAACTTGGCATGAGGATGCTTGACCGTGTTTATAGGCATGTGGGACTTGATTGGACCCTTGGAAACTTCATTTTCTTTGTCAGAACCAAAACCCTAATTTTTGACTGTTAGGAGGCCCTTGAACTGTGCAACCCTTGAGGAGATTTTGAAGCTTTGATTTGGCAAATCTTGAAGAATATGGGAGGGCAAATTTTTGGGTACAACAGTTGCCCCTGTTCAATCTTCTTAAACCTGAGGATGCAGATTGGCTGACGTGCCTTTCGTAATCCGAAGGTGGAAGATGATTGAACACTAGAGTGCCTAGAAATTTGCACTCACATAGTAGCAGTGTGATGGTGGAATGGGCTTATAGATGCCATTTGGAGATTGATGGATAGGATGATGGGCTTATAGATGCCATGCTAGGAGGTGATGGAAGGTGGATGGGCTTATAGATGCCATCTGGATGCTGACCGCGTAAGAGATTCCTTAGCGAGAACTTGCGTACCTACAAAAGAAAAGGGTTACCTGACCTGTTACAGGAGCTGGTCTTTCAATTCTTTGCGTAGATGTGTCCTGACTGGTTACAGGAGCTGAATCTGGATCTTCAAAAGGTGATGAATGAACCAGGGATGGTTACTACCTCAACAGGAACGCTGAGAGAACCTTGGACGATTACTACCTCAACAGGAACGCTGAGAGAATCTGGGGACGATTACTACCTCCGCAGTAACGGGGAGAGAACCATAGGTGACTTCAACCTCAACAGTATCATTGAGAGAATCTTGGACGACTTCAACTTCAACAGTAACGCTGAGCGAATCTGGGGATGATTACTACCTCCGCAGTAACGGGGAGAGAACCATAGGCGACTTCAACCTCAACAGTATCATTGAGAGAATCTTGGACGACTTCAACTTCAACAGTAACGCTGAGCGAATCTGGGGATGATTACTACCTCCGTAGTAACGGGGAGAGAACCATAGGCGACTTCAACCTCAACAGTATCATTGAGAGAATCTTGGGCGACTTCAACCTCAACAGTAACGCTGAGAGAATCTGGGGACGATTACTACCTCCGCAGTAACGGGGAGAGAACCATAGGCGACTTCAACCTCAACAGTATCATTGAGAGAATCTTGGACGACTTCAACTTCAACAGTAACGCTGAGCGAATCTGGGGATGATTACTACCTCCGCAGTAACGGGGAGAGAACCATAGGCGACTTCAACGTCAACAGTATCATTGAGAGAATCTTGGACGACTTCAACTTCAACAGTAACGCTGAGCGAATCTGGGGATGATTACTACCTCCGCAGTAACGGGGAGAGAACCATAGGCGACTTCAACCTCAACAGTATCATTGAGAGAATCTTGGACGACTTCAACTTCAACAGTAACGCTGAGCGAATCTGGGGATGATTACTACCTCCGCAGTAACGGGGAGAGAACCATAGGCGACTTCAACCTCAACAGTATCATTGAGAGAATCTTGGGCGACTTCAACCTCAATAGTAACCTTGAGAGAATCTGGGGACGATTACTACCTCCGCAGTAACGGGGAGAGAACCATAGGCGACTTCAACCTCAACAATATCATTGAGAGAATCTTGGATATCTTCTACTGAGTCTTTATCAGGAAAATCTGTTAGGGGTCGATTTAGCTGGACTAGAGAAGGCCTTTGACTGGATAAGAAACAGAGAAATCTTAGGGTCGATTTAACTGAACCGGTCTAGGTCTTGAAATCTTCAACTGGATAAGAAACAGGGAGATCTTAGGGTCGATCTGACTGAACCAGAGAAGGCCTTTGACTGGATAAGAAACAGAGAAATCTTAGGGTCGATTTAACTGAACCGGTCTAGGTCTTGGAATCTTCAACTGGATAAGAAACAGGGAGATCTTAGGGTCGATCTGACTGAACCAGAGAAGGCCTTTGACTGGATAAGAAAACAGAAAAATCTTAGGGTCGATTTAACTGAACCGGTCAAGGTCTTGAAGTATAGCTGAGAATTTAACTGGATCTTTCCTGAAAGGTAAAGGTCAGTCATATGCAATACATGATATGAATCAAGCAATGATGTTCTCAACATAAATGAGATATGTAAGATATGATGCGTATATGCATGCTATAATGTGTGAAAATGTGATGTTTATGAATGTATCTTTTCGTCTTAGGAAAATAAATCCTTGACGGGTGCCGGGAAGTCACTCCTGGGCTGATGTTGGAAGAATAGATCTTTGCTTCCGCTGGGGATGATAGTTGCAAGAATACCGGTAAGAGAAGATGACTCCGTTGGGGAATGAACTTGGCGAATGGATTACTCTGCAGGGAGAAAAGTACTCTAGCGATCTTGCTGGGAAGCAATACTCTGTGGGGAGCGAGGTACTTTGCTGGAATGTTGATGGTAACTTCGCTGGGGATACCATTGTTGTGTTGGAAGTGCTAATAGACTTCGCTGGGGGATAAGAAGACTTCGTTGAGGACGCTCTTTCCGTGGCTTTTGGCTGAGGATAACCCAGTTATATCCTGGTAAGGAAATAACTCTTTGAATAAAGCCGAGAGACGCGTTCGTGCTCTGCAAGGATAAGCTTCCAGAATATACTGGGGATAAGCTTACTACTTGGGGAGATGGATTCCAACTTTTCCTGGGGAAACTGGATTGGACTCTCCTGGGGAAGTTCTGAATTGTATCGGGGAAGTGATTCCACTGAATGTTTGATATACCGCCGGGGAACAATCTTAGATCAAGACTGCCGGGGATGCTTGTTAGGAATGTTCGTATATTGCTGGGGAATGTTGAGATCTGCGGGCGGATACCCAACTTCCTTAAGGCTGATAGTATAGCTTTGCTTGAGGAGAGCGCACTGACTTGCCGGCTTACTCTCTGGGGATTTGAGATACACTGGTTGTGTTCTTCAGCCGAACATCCCTTATATCTTGTGGATAGAGTAATTAGATCGCTTGGACGGCTCATCATTGCCCCTGTTTCTGAGGTGGGAGAGGAAGACCTGTGAGGTGCTGATAGTTGTTGATGGACAAACCTTCCTCTGGTAGGCAGGTGACAGGATGACAAGACATAGTCGTACGCTTTAATCCCTAACTTTTGCCTGGACCTCCCTTTCGGGTTTTCAGTCCACCGGGATACCCATTTTTGCCCAAGCCGCTTTTTCAGGTTTTCGACTTGCCGGGTGTACAGATTTTTCATTTCATCCCTTCATTTTGCCCGAACCCTTTTGGTTCGCCGGGAAGCCCTAACTTTTGCCTAGGCATGTCAGCCTAGCGGGTCTTTGATTTTGCGTAGTATTTTTTTCGACTATGTCCGTGTTTTCAGAATGTAGGGAGTTGCCCCTGTTAGAAGTATTTTGTCCTGCCACCAGAGGGTGTTTGATCAGGCAAGATTCGTTGTTGGAATTCCCCAAGTGACTTAGGCGGAGATTTGCCCCAGGCTATTTGGCCTTTGAGAGATTCTCCGAATCTTGATTGGACTGTCCCAGATAATAGACCATGATCATATCATGCCCCTTGATTGGAAATGCTTCTATTCATTAGGTATTCATCGTGCGAATTTCCCTGCTGTTCAAACAAAAAGTCATATGCAAACAAAGTTATGTTAAAAATGCAAAGCTTATGTCTGTCTTGAAGATTTTGAAAATGCATTCTTTTTCATAAAACAAGTGAATGTTTGTAAAACGTGATGTCCACTCCGTATTTTACCGTGAGCCTTAAGGAGTCAGGATACCTTTCGTAACAGTATGCTTTCGAACTAACCCATGCTTCAGCTAGGACTTTTGAGGGTTATAACGTGGCCTGGTTCATGGTTTAAGAAACAAAAGATAAAGGCTCAAATCATTTGTACCCACCCGCTCTTCGTGATGTTCTCCAAACCTAAACTCAGCTGATCGTGCGTTAGACCTTGTTTGAGTCTTTGTCCTGATGTTTCCAATGATGGTTCAGATACTGATGATTTATTTTGAATAGGCAATCATTCCTTGTTTTTGTTGAGGGTTTGTATGACCTCTTTCTTTTTGATTTCTCTATCCCTGTTTTTTGCCTGAACTGTTTCTTTTCGGAATTACAGTCAGCGGGATGCCCCAGTTTTGTAAGTCTCCTTCATAGGTTTTGACTTAATGGGTTTTTATTTTGAGAAGTAATGACTGCCTGTCTGTAT
Source organism: Vicia faba (assembly GCA_948472305.1). NCBI lineage: Eukaryota > Viridiplantae > Streptophyta > Magnoliopsida > Fabales > Fabaceae > Vicia > Vicia faba. The sequence continues at coordinate 140,181,820 of OX451737.1, read as the reverse complement.
GATTGTTCGGAACCATCACTGTCTTTTGTTTTGTAAGGACCTCTTTGGTGCCATTCGTTATGCACTTGGATCAACTGAGAGACTACCCTGCCCCAGGTTATGATAAAGGGTTTTAAATTTCGAAAAGAAAAACTCCTACTTCTTTGGCTCAAAGGGGTTGACGAGGGATTATCTTCTTTATAACTCCAGTGTTTAGGGATTGAAACAATGCCTGTACCTCATCAGCGGGGTCTGTTCAAAAGCATACTGTAGATCGTGATATCGGTTTCGTCATCCTCCCTCAAGAGGCTTAGAATTATTAACCAAGAGTTGATCATCAGAAAAAATATGAAAATAATGTGCATATAGTGAATACGAATATATTGCTTCAAAACAGACATATGCGATGCATTAATGAAATAACAACGTTTAACATGAGTAAATGTTTGAACAAAAGAAAATTACAACTTGAACATCCTAATGAACCAAATTCTTTTCATCTCAGGGCTTGTTACTTCAAATGGTGAGTCTTGGAGGGATGGTAGAAAAACTCAGCCTGACCATCTTATGTGAACTCTAATGCCCCTTCGTCAATCAGGTCTTGGATCTTGTTCTTCAGAGCCCAACACTCATTTGTATCATGTCCTGGACTGGCAGAGTGGTAGGCACACCTTTTATTGGGATCATAAGTAGGATGTGCTGTGTTGGGGTTCTGGGGATGAGCCCTTAATGTGATCAAATTCAATCTCAACAGGCGTTGTAAATCTTGAAACAACGACATGTTGAGCGGGGTGAATTGCCTCCTGGACTTGTCTGGCTGAAGCCGGTGAGGTTGATGCTGAATTTGTGACACTGGAGCCATTTGAGGAGCTCTCCCCTTATCTCCTTGTCTCAAAGGTGGTTGAACGATGACTGGCTTTTTACCCTTAGACGTTTGCCCCAGTCGGTTACCCTGAAGCAGTTGATTGACGAGAACCCCGAGCTCTTCTTGTCTTTGAGCTAAACCTTGAATGGCAGTCACCTGCCCCAGCATCTGGGCTTTCATTGCATCCATCTCAGCTTGCAGGTGTTTCATCCGTTCATCCTCAGCGCTGTTCCTGACCAAAGTCTCCATGAGAAGTGTCCTTAGCTCCTCCTGTCCCTTGGATAGATTTAGGAGGATTTCCCCGAACCGAGTCTCTCGAGCATGGAAGTCCTGGTTATCTTGTTGGCAAGCCATTGCTGAAATAAACAGCGACAAAGGTAAGTGACCTGCAAAAGGGATACCTGTAATGCAATGATGCGTATGACATGCATGTAATGTTTTCAAGGACCTCGCGGGATAAACAAGAAAACTTGTTAGAACTTGGATCCGGTAGCTTGATTGAAGGAACTCCATGTTGCTAAGAATCCTTCTTTAAGGGTCAAAGGCTCACCATATCAGGTGGGTCATAGCCCCTGACTTTAGTCATCATGTCTAGTTTTGGTTTCCAGACAACCTTGGTTAGGGGAACCTTCTCCAGGAGTCAAAGCTCACCATATCAAGTGGGTCATAGCCCCTGACGACCTTGGCTTAGAGGAAAATAAATCCTCTCTGCCCCTTGCTAGATGTTTGATTCATCATGACCTGCATCATGAGCCCTTGAGATCCTTGAAATGGGTTAGTCCTTATGTAGGATGTATGCAATGGTATGATGTTATGCTATGCATGGGGTAATGTAAGTAACCCTGTTATGAGTCCCAATTAAGGACCGTAAATAAAACTTGCAAGAAATTCAGTACACCCTGTTATGAGTCCCAATTAAGGACTATAACAAAACCTGCAAGTAGTTCATGTGTCAGATAAAGCATGCAAGTAGTCAAGTACGAAGGCACACAAGTCATACAAGAGAAAGCCCTTAGAGTTTAGGCCAGCATGAGGTCTAGGTATTACCCTCTTTCAGTTTGTTGGTTCATACCTGTCCTATCAAAAGTAACCGGGTTCTTAGAGGATCCCAATATCATTGACTACCCTCAATCGGTCATAACTCCAGCATCGCAATCTTTTCTTGCGGCCAGAACCATCACGAGAGTTTAGCCTCAATGGGCGTAGCATACTGCTACTGTTCTAATGGCCAAGTTGTGTCATTTAAGGTTCTAAGGTCTGTTGGTGCTTAATGACTCCTCAGAAGACCCATATTCTCCTTGTTGCAACACAAGGGATATCGGTACAGACCAAGGTGCCACACCAACGTAGCCACTGCTTCACCCGTGTCGGTCTACGCCGGACAGGTCCCTCACAGCTTATGCTACCTAAACAGGGTATCCCCAGATCCGGGTTAGGATCTATGTAACTCCCATGCAACCCACAATTTAAAGCAAGCAAGTCAATACAATTGAACACAGTGATCTTAGTCCTAAGGTACACCTCACTTTAAAAGAATATCCCCAGCATAGTCGCCAGTTCTGTGATCGGTGGATCTGGAACTGACTGTTTAACGCTGGTTCGCGAAATGTCGCGGAAGCAAGAGTCGCCACCGTCTTTTATTTTCTCCAAATGGAAAGGACAAAAGCACAGAAAAATTCCTTATAGAGATAATTTCTCGGTTCGGGAGGTAGATTATAGAAAGGGAAGGTGTTAGCACCCTTTCTATCCATGGTTATCCATGGGCTCTTAGATACTTGCTCATTGTGTTTTCAAAAATGGTTTGTTTGCTTTTCAACTGTGGGTTTTAAAAAGTTTCTTTGAAAATTCCAGTTCGACTCTTGTATCTGTCCTCAAGAGTGTTTGAAAAGTTGCTTTCGAAAGCTTTTTGAAAAGGTGTCGGTGTGAAAAGTATTTTTGAATTTGTTTTTGAAATTAGAGCAAGTATCTAGAGTCGTCTACCTACCCTAAGGAATTCGTCTGTGTAAATGTACTTTAAAGTAGTGCCATCCCACCATTGAGAGGTAGGTAGCACCACCGTTGGAGGTGTTCGGGTCAATTCGAATGTTCGGGACGTGGTGATCACCAGAGCAATAGGAAAACACTTTAGAAGCTACCCTTATGCCATTGATCTTTTATTCCGAGGAAACTTATTTTGAGGCAACCAGATCAATGGGACATAAGGACTCACTAAGACGTCCTATAGTCGACGACCACGTTTCGAGGGACAAGGCAACAGTGTGGCCACCGGAGCAATAGGAAGACACCTTAGAAGCTACCCTCATGCCAGGTTCCTGGATCATGAGGACTTACTAAAACATCCTCTACTCGACGACCACCTTTCGAGGGGCAAGGCAACAGTGAAGCGTACCCTAGGGGTGGTGTGTGATTTGTGTGTCATTTCAGATATTTTGTCTTGTCATGTATGGGTGATCTACGCTTTTATTTTTATTTTAACATTCATTCTTGCATGCAATTATTAACAGTTAAAAAAGATGCGGAAAATTAAAGTTCCTAAACTATTACAAAGGCGCGGGTCCACATCGCCAAATTAAATCCAGGACCCGATTTGACATAAAATAAAGAAATAAAGTGCGAGAAATATAAAATGTCCGAGTTACACAGCTTTGGGAGAATTACATTAATATTTAAAAGAAGGAATAAAAATGCGAAGAGAATTAAATCGAAAGCGAGGGCGTTGGACCCCTTTTTAATGAAATTAAATTATATTAACAAATTAATTAAATTAAAAGGAAAAGAAATTATTTTTTGAGTTTTTTATATTTATGATTTTTTATGAGAATTAAATGAGATTAAAATATTAATTAACCCTAATTCTAGTTATTTTTATTTTATTAAGAAAAGCATTAAAATTTAACCTAAAATTAAACCTAATTAATTAATATAATTTTATTTACAAAAATAATAATTAATAACTAATAATTAATAAAAGAAAAGAAAAAGTAAAAGCAATTAAAACCTAATTCTACAAATTTTAATTTATTAAGAAAAGATATTGAAATTAACCCTAGAATTGAAAACTAAATTAATTAATGATTTTTATTTACAAAAATATTAGTTAAATAAAATATATTTTGATTTTGTCTTTTCTGATTTTTTACTATTTTTATATTTTATGAAAATAAATTAAATTAAAGAATTTAAAGGAAATTAATTAAAACAAATAAAAATAAGAAAATATAAAAGAAGATAAAAGAGCAAACCATGGGGGGTTCTGTCCCCAAATTGGAGGGTTTTTTGGCTAGCAATCAGGCCCAACGTTTAAGGCCTTTGTTGACTTTCCAGGGTAGCAAGTGGCTTCGTTGACCAACATCAAGGGTGTTCTTCCAATCAGTGCCCTTGGATTGAGGTTACAGGCCATGTGGCGCGTTGAGATTGTGAGCGTATGATGAACCACGGGGCTTAAGCTGCACAGGATGATATTAGAAAAAATATTATGGAAAGGGAGGGGGACCTGGGATTCGAACCCATGTCCCAGAGATTACCAATGCCAAGCCTGCCAGCTGAGCTACCAACGCACTTTGAATATATAATGGCAAATAAACAATATAAGGGAAAAATGGTCAGTGGCCTAGAAAAATAAAAAAACGCGCGTTGGATTCAAATCACCCTATCACGCTTTGCCACCTAGTCTTCTTCTTCCTTGTTTTGCTTTTTCCTGAAACATAAAAAGGATTAGCGGGGGTTTTAAGCCCCCCCAAAATATGCCCTTTTCAAGAATAGCGATTAGGCCATCTTGCTTCATAAATTGGGCGCGACTGTTGCATTCGATTCGTCTGAGTGTCCTGAATTTGACCATGGCCCTGGGATGTTCTAATTTTACAAGATGCGTAAACGCCCAATTTCACAGCTTGGTAACCCTAATAATCGTCCATGGTGAAATCGCGTATGGGCAAGCAAAACTCAATCAAACTATATGGTTAGCTTTAGAATCAATCAATTAGTATGAATCCACAAGAAAAATGCAATGGGAATGCTTGAAAATTGAAATACGAATATGAATAAAATTTGAAAAATCTTGAGTTCTGTATACCAATTCTGGGCGTTAGAGTTGATGATCTTTATTCAAACACGTTCCTTGAAGCCTCAGGAACGCAATAGAATGGTTATTTGATCTTGAAAAGCCTTAGAATCGTGTTTTCAGTATTTGAGTTTTCTTGAAAAAATGCAAGGTTGTCTATGGCTTTTTGGGCGCAGCTTCAGGTTCTGAGCACTAGGGTTTGCATGAGTATAAGTATTGGAATGATTAGGGTTGAAAATTGGATCCAAAAAACCTTTGCATTGATTGAATGGATATTTGATTTTCATGCATATATTTTTCAATCTTTTTCATTCTAACTTGATACCAATCATGTCCAATTACCATTGATTCTTTCCATATCTGATCATGCACGAATCTTGAGTGTATTTCATGCATAAAAAGATTTAAAAAACTTCCTTTGGTATTTTTCACATATTTTAATTAATTAAATGAATTATTAGCAATTAAAAATTCAAATAAATAAAATAAAAATGATGAATAACTTCCCTTTGGGCCAAATGGTCGTGCACATGCTTTGGATGATGAATCTTGGAAGAAAATGTGGCCCATTAGCAATTTTAAGGCATTTGAAACAAAGTTGACTTTTCAAAATACCCAAAAATTTCCCAACTTCCACAAGGCATATCTTGCTCAATTTTTAAGCTTTGATCATGTTCTTGGATAATTTGGAAAGGTCTTGAAGTCCTCTAACCAATGCCTTTGGTCCCATGTCATTTTGATTTACCAATCTCAAGTTATGGCCTTTGACTTAAATTCCCTTTTTGTTGACTTTTGAAAATGACCTATAATGTTGAAATTGATAACTTTTTGTGAGAGCATTTCTTGGACTTGAAGTGTGAAGAGGAGTTGTAGGAAATGTCTTTATCTTCAAAATGAGCTTTGGATGGAATTTTTCTGATAAACCATGTGGAAGTTATGCCTTGGTCAAGTTACAGTTGACTTTTTCAACTGTCCAAATATGGAAACTTTTGCATCTTGAGACTTTTTGAGCCAAGCTTTGAGAATCATGATCAAGCATTGATCAAATGATGTTTGTGGCTTCAAAATGAGATGTTGACCAAAAATTTGAACTTTTGTCTGTCAAATGACCATTTTGCCCCTGTAGTTGACTGTAGGGCAATTAGGGTTTTTGACTGTGCAATTTTGTGCTGTAAGTCTTGAAACTTGGCATGAGGATGCTTGACCGTGTTTATAGGCATGTGGGACTTGGTTGGACCCTTGGAAACTTCATTTTATTTGTCAGAACCAAAACCCTAGTTTTTGACTGTTAGGAGGCCCTTGAACTGTGCAACCCTTGGGGAGATTTTGAAGCTTTGATTTGGCAAATCTTGAAGAATATGGGAGGGCAAATTTTGGGGTACAACACCTCGCTTTTTCTCTCTCCAAAATTCAGCTCACTAGTAGATGAGGAGTCACCCCTTGTATGAACGCTATCAGTGGATAACACCTCAAACATAAAAACGATTGGCGCTAGGATAATATTAGATGAACCAAGAAACATACTAATTGAGCAATCATTAAAATTTGAATTCAAGGATAACAATAACTAGGTCAAGTATGAAGCATCCATAACTGGTATGGTCCTCGCCTTAGAGATGGATACTTCAAATTTAAAGGTGAAGAACGATTCCCAACTAGTAGCCAACCAAATCACCCGGGAGTATCAACCGAATGAACCTTAACTCATTAAATATATGCGTAAAGTATAGGAACTACCAACACACTTCAAGTCCTTTAATCTGAAATACGTATCTAGGGAACGAAATTTTAGGATAAACCTTCTGTCCAAACTCGTTAGCACAAAGATAAAAGGGTATAATTAAGCAGTGATATAAGAGACTCTCATTGTCCCCAACATTGAGATGAATGATACCTACATCCTAGAAGTCATCCCAGGCTCAAGTTGGATGTCGCCCATACTATGCTACATGTAGGAGGATGGGCTACCCTAGGATGAGATGTAAGTTTTCGCTACCATAAAAAATACCGACGCATACAGAGTCGCCATCGAAGTTTATTTATCCAAAAGAGGGAAAGAACATGGTCTTACGACCAAGAGAAGGGTACGAAATTCAATTATGCAAGGGGAAAGTATTAGCACCCCTCACGTCTGTTGTACTCAACGGGATCCACTCAAGTTGTTCTAATCAAAGGGTGCCTTATATCTAAAACTTACTTGCTAAGGGAGTGCATGAATAAATTTTTAAAGAACAAAAAGAAAGTTTATTATTATTGTACTCGCTTAGATTTTGCAACCCAATGCCTATGTATCTAGGAGGAATCAAAACACCGTAGTTCGCCTACAAATTTTGGTTTGTTGGTGTTTTTATGGGTAACAACCCTTTTTGAAAACTTTTCAAAAGAAAAGTCAACTGGAAAAAGAAGTATTGATTGATTGAGTGTTTTTGTTAGGAGAATACCTCAAAAGATTTCATCTACTCATAGCAAGCAAATGAACAAAAGATCATGAAATTAGACATTAAGGCATGGTAAGAAAGTAGCTTTGGCAAGATATTCACATCAAACTGAAGGAAAAATGCGATCCAAAACGTAGCAGAAAATTAAAATTTTCCTTTAGTGATCCTTACGAATGGGCATGGTCAGTGATAAAAATCATTACCTCTTGTGATGATTTAGACCTTTGACGTTGTGATACGTTGATGAATAGCAACATCTCTACTCAGTCCACACAAACATATCACTTTCATACACAATGCTAGTTGCTTACAAATGGAAACTTTGAGTGAGAGAATGAGACAAAATATACGGCTAGAAATCAAGACCGAATTTTCATAAGGTCAAATGCTTCAGCACAAGGGTTCTATTTATAGAACTACTTATGTGGGATGCAAGCTAAAAGCCCTATTAAGGATGCAAGCTAAAAGCCCAATTAAGCATACGAGTATCATACCTTATGATATACCGCATATCACTTAAGCGCGTGGTACCTTATCGCATTCCATATTTCACTTAAGTGCACCGTACCTTACTGTGTTCCTTATTTACTCTATCTCTCATCAACATGTCCTTATGTGTGTGACCCTGTAGGTTTTCGTGACATTGACAATTATATTAAATTACACATTTAACATAATAAATAGTGAGTGATATCTAGCAACACATCACTGCTACCCAAGTCACGAAAATGTCACGTGATCTGATAAAACCTTTCTGTGATAATATTTGTGTACAATTTCCCTTTTTCCCTTATGTCTATATTGAACACAAGGCATAAACCGTTCCACCCTTGTCCAGTTCAATATTGGGCCCTTAGGAATTTATCCTGTTATGCAAGATGGATAAATTCCATCTAGGTCACTCATGTCCCTCAGCATGCTTTGTAAAGTACCCATCAACTGTCTTTATGGTCATGCAGTTATGGATAACGTTTGATCAACAATAAAGTACTTAACTCCACATCTAAGGTCCATAATGGTCTCAGGTCGAAGGGTGGTATACACCATTATCACCATGAGAATAACTTATGACACCTTGCATAACATTTTATGTAGTATTCTCATAGCGGGTCAATCCAGTATAAATATTACTCCTAATATTCATACATATGTCAAGACTTGATAACTCTTTATCCATGATCCATGAGGTGTGATCATCAGTCTATCTTCATAATAATCTCAATGCTTTAATGTTATCTCACTTTGCAATAAAGCTCGACTATAGATATTTTAAGAATAATGTTCATGTGTTTAATGGGATCTCATGATCAAGTCACACTTAATATTTCATTAAACAAACAAACTATTCTAGGGACTCTATTATTTTGGAAAAGAAAACATAATAAATAAATTCCTTTTATTATTAATAAATAATTCGATACAAGTATCCAAAGTATTGGCCTCTAGGGCTTACACCAACAATCTCCACTAGCATTAGAGCCAATCAATCATATCCCTAATACCCATAGATCTAGTATGGCCATTATGCTTCTGCTGCGCAAGAGGCTTTGTTAGTAGGTCAACAACATTGCCAAGTGTAAGTACTCTACATATCTTCACATCTCCCCAATCAATTATCTCTCGAATGAGGTGATAACGCCTAAGTATGTGTTTGAATCTTTGGTGAGATCTAGGCTCCTTAGCTTGTCCGATAACACCATTGTTATCACAATAGAGATGAATGAGATCCACAATTCTCGGGACTATGTCAAGTTCACTAATGAACTTCTTAATCCAAACAACTTCCTTTGCTGCATTTTAAGCAACAATATACTCGGCTTCAGTTGTAGAATCAACAACTGTATCTTGCTTTGAACTTTCCCAGCTCACAGCGCAACCATTTAAGCAGAACACATAACCAAATTACGATCTAAAGTTATCCTTATCTGTATGGAAGCTAGCATCAATGTATCCTATTACAGCAAGCTCTTCCTAACCTCTATATATCAAGAATGAGTCCTTAGTCCTTCTCAAGTACTTAAGGATATTCTTGACAGCTACCTAATGAGCATAACCGGGATCAGATTGGTACCTACTCGTTACACTTAAAGCATACGAGACATCTGGTCGAGTACATAAAATTATGAGCAACCCCTTCATAGATTAATTTTGAATGATTGCAAATATAATATAACATGTTTGAATAAGTCAAAATTACATTTCTCTCATAATGCATCATTATGAGTCGACACATCAAGTTTTGTATCGATACATAGCTTTCTGAAGTCCCTGGAATTGTATCTCAAAACTATCATGTATCGATACAAAAGCTTATGAGTCGATACATAACTCTTTGATGATCCTGGAATGTAAATCTAAAAACTGCATGCATCGATACATAAATTTCATGCATCGACACATAATATTTTGATGCCCATATAATACTTGTATGAATCGACACAAAACCTTATGTATCGACACTAAACATTCTGATGACCCTGGAAAATGTTTTGAAACTTATATGTATCGATACATAATATCATGTGTCGACTCATACTATGTTTTAAATTCAAAAGTTAAATTTACAATCAGTATGTATCGACACATACGCATTATGTATCGACACAAAACATTCTGATGATCCTGGAAAACATTTTGAAACTTATATGTATCGATACATAATATCATGTGTCGACTCATACTATGTTTAAAATTCAAAAGTTAAATTTACAATCAGTATGTATCGACACATGCACATTATGTGTCGATGGGTATAAAAGTGTTGGTTATGTAAAATGCTATAACATGATTTTGTATCGACTCAAAACATAATGTATCGACTCTTCCTGTTACATATAACTAACATGAGTCGACACATGACCAACATGCATCGACTCATATCACTTTCTTTTTGACTAACCATTTTCTGTTATAAATATAAGCAAGCATTTCTTCAGAACATATAGCAACATAGAAGATTGTGTGCAAAACAATTGTGAGCAACCAGAAGCTTTTCATTCCTTCATCTTCATCATCTTCTCAACCATATTACATTCAACAACAACAAATAAAATCAAACATCCCTGTTAAATTGAATCAAGCGGTTTGAGATAAAGTTCAGCTGTGTATTGAAGAAGTCTAGCTGAGTTGAAGGTTGAAGAGGAAGCTTCAAGAAATAAACCAGAGGGTTTGTCCTTCAAGAACGGGTGTTTTCTTGAGGGTTTTGTCAGCCACAGTCACACGAGTCGAATTCAGTCGTAGCGAGGGGTTTGGAAATCGGAAGGATTTTGAACAAACAGGTCGTGGAAGTGGAGGATCATTCAGTGACTTTGCAGGAAATCTTGATACAGCTCATATCAAGTGGTGGTTATTACAAGAAGAAGAAGATCATATGGATTTCTTTCTTTCTGTGTAGTGTAACCTTTCTATCAAACATTCAGCATATTGATATAAAAGTTCTCATTTTCGATTGTGAAATTGAGAGGGAGACGTACCCACACGCGAGGACGGCAGTGGGTAACTTCCTTACCAAACTGCCTGCGTATCGTTCTCTCTTTCTTTCTCTTTACAATTTTACATATTCTATAATTTTGCAATTTAACTGGCGTGGTAAGTTTTACAGTCTAATGATAAACATAGTGGCTCAAACATTTTCACCAAACCACCACTATTAAATCATTATACAAGCATACGCCAATTGTTTGACAAAATTCCTATACTATTTCTAAATTCGTTGGAAATTCTATTTTATGATAAGTGCATTGAAACGTCAAGATTTATGAGTTGTACATTCATCCATTTCATTTAATAAAAATTCAGCAAAGTTTTCACATGTCAAGTTTTCTAGTAGTCGGTTCAAAGTAGACGGAATTGATTCAGGACATTGATTCTCACTTCTTTCAACTCGCTTTGATAAAACAATTTTAAATCCTTGAAATACTAAGAGGTGATCTTTTCACCCCCCTCTCGATCACTTGCCACACCGTCTAACAAGTGGTATCAGAGCACCGATTAGCTGGTGCTTTGTATCTACTCGTAACGCTATGGCCTTTGAACCAAATGAGGCGTATAATAGAGCTCCTGTTTTCAATGGTGAAAAATATGGCTACTGGAAAGACTGCATGCGAGTACACATAAATTCCATTGACATGAATGTATGGACTTCCATTCAAAATGGTCCTTTTCAAATAACCATGAGGAATGAGGCAGGTGCAATAGTACCTAAACCTGAGGATCAATGGAATGAAATGGATGAAAAGAAATGGTCGTGCGATTGGAGAGGCAGAAATATGATGATCTCAGCACTTGGTGTTGATGAGTATTATAGGGTGTCTCACTGCACGTCCGCTAAAGAAATGTTGGATGCTTTAGAAATTGCCCATGAAGGCACAACTGAAGTTAAACAATCCCGCATTAATACACTCAATCAAGAGTTCAAGCTCTTTCGCATGAAGCAAGGAGAATCTATCTCTGACATGCAGAAGAGATTCGTACATGTTGTGAGTCGTTTAAATGCACTTGGAAAACCTGTTTCCAATGAAATTACTACTAATAAAATTCTGAGATGTCTTAGCAGGGAATGGCAACCTAAAGTAACAACTATCAAGGAAGCAAATGACCTCACTATGCTTACCATTACAACTCTGTTTGGAAAGCTGGAAGAACATCAACAAGAATTGCAAAGTCTTGAAAAATATGAAAATAAGAGTAAGAAAGAAAGGAACAAAGACAGGGAGAGTGAGAAGAAGTCAATAGCTCTAATGACTTCTAGCTCGAAGTCCTCAACCAAAGAGCAAGATGAAAATGGCTCAACTAGTGATGAAGATTCTGATGATGAAGAAATGGGACTTTTTGTTCGGATATACAATAGATTTATCCGAAAGAATGGAACCAAGCACTCCGATAAGAATCTCACAAGCTTTCGAAAACAATATAAAGAACCAAGGCAAGAAGAAAATAAAATTCAAAGAGGTAAAGGACCTTGTTACAATTGTGGTAAAGTTGGACACTACAAACCAGACTGTCCAAAGATGAAAAAGGATAAGGAAAAAGCTCCACCAAAGAAGTTCAACAAACAAATAAGAGCTTATATTGCGTGGGAAAGCGATAGCGATTCATCAGACGATGACAGTTCAAGTTGTAGTGATGAAAGTGAAAATTTATGTCTGATGGCACATACAAAAAATCAATTCTACAACAAGAAAGACAACCACAACAAACAAGTAAGACAAGCATATCCTAACAACTTTTCTTCTATGACCTTTTCTGAACTAAAGTTAGCTTTTGAAAAACTGCAATACAAAGCTGAAGATGCCTTTAAGAGATTATACTCCGATAAACAAATATTTTCATTTCTCGAGAGTAAAGTCTATAAAGCTGAAAAGACTTAAAAAGTCTAAAAGCTAGTATTCCAGAAAGTTCAAAAGATAAGGATGTTACAGGATGTATTCCCAGAAGGGAATGTGAAGTTTGTCATATTTGGCAACAAGAGGTTAAGACTCTTAATGCCAAATTAGAAAAAGCTTTACAGCCCAAAGTTACTTTTGCAATCGATCCTAAATTTTTTAAGAAAACATTAAATCCACCGTATTCAAAATACTCTTTTGTTAAAAAATTACCAAAGGATACAATGAGCAGAAGTAAAACAATACATCATCATCATGGTTTATGCCATTATTGTTGTCACTTTGAACATACCATTGAAAAATGCAAGTTTAGAAGGTTCCTTGTTCCTAAAGGCATTTACCAATGGAGGCCTAAAGGCAACCATATTACCACTTACCCACACGGACCCAATAAAAATTGGGTACCTACCTCTCTCTTTTGATATTGCAGGAAAAATGCCTCACACCCATGGATAGAAGATGGTTTTTAGACAGCGGGTGTTCAAGGCATATGACTGGTGACATATTGCTCTTCATTGACTTCAAGGAAAAGAAGAAAGGATTTGTTACCTATGGATACAATAACAAAGGAGCTATACTCGGTAAAGGTAGTGTAGGTAATCCCTCTATCACTACTATTTCTAATGTCCATTTAGTAGAGGGGCTTAAACACAATTTGCTTAGTATTAGTCAATCATGTGACAAAGGTTATAAAGTTACCTTCACAAATACTTGCTGCATAATTGAAAATACTGAAAAATATATTGTGTTTAAGGGCATTAGAGTAAACAATGTCTATATGCTTGACCTTTTTGATGTATCCTTAACAAGCACTAAGTGTCTAGTCACCTTGAATGATGATTCATGGCTTTGGCATAGACACTTAGCGCATGTTAACTTTGATTTGCTTAATAAGGTTGTATCCAAGGATCTAGTAGTAGGTCTTCCAAAGATAAAATTTACAAAGGATCACCTATGTGATGCGTGCCAAATGGGAAAGCAAACAAGGGTCTCTTTCAAATCCAAAAACATGATTTCCACTTCACGACCCCTTGAGCTTCTCCACATGGACCTTTTTGGACCCTCTAGAACAAAAAGTTTAGGAGGAAATTATTATAGTTTTGTTATTGTTGACGACTACTCTAGATTTACTTGTACTATATTCCTTCATAGCAAAAATGAAACTTTTTCTGCTTTTAAGAGTTTTGCAAAACTATCTCAAAATAGAATGGAATTGAAAATAATTGCAATTCGAAGCGATCATGGAGGTGAATTTCAAAACCATCTATTTGATAAGTACTGTGACAAGCATGGTATTGAGCATAATTTTTCAGCACCTCGAACTCCACAGCAGAATGGAGTTGTGGAGCGCAAAAATCGCGTCTTAGAGGAGCTAGCAAGAACTATGCTCAATGAAGGTGGATTGCCAAAATATTTCTGGGCTGATGGAATTAGCACAGCCTGCTATGTTTTAAACAGAATACTAATTCATCCAATTTTGGATAAAACACCTTATGAAATCTTGAAAGGAAGAAAGCCAAACCTGTCACATCTTCATGTATTCGGTTGCAAATGTTTTGTTTTAAATAATGGAAAAGAAAATCTTGGAAAATTTGATGCAAAAGCAGATGAAGGTATCTTTCTCGGATACTCACAATCAAGCAAAACATATAGGGTATACAGTAAACGTCTACTTACAGTTGAGGAGTCAGTTCATGTATCTTTTGATGAATCTTATCCGAAACGTGTCGGAAAAGGTATTTCTCTTGATGGTGCAGGTGTATCTACTGAAAATATACTCAAAGAAACTGTTGAAGAAAATGTTCAATCCAAAACAATTGATGATAAGGAAGAAAAAGATACAAGCCCTTCAAAAGATGAGGAAGAAGAGAAAATGGAAGCAAATGATCTTCCACTAGCTTGGAAGTCCTCTAAAGACCATCCCATTGACAACATATTGGGAGACATCTCAAAAGGAGTAATGACTCGCTCCAAGATAAGTAATTTTTGTTATCATTTTGCTTTCGTTTCACAAGTAGAACCTAAGAATGCCAAAGAGGCCTTGATTGATGAATTTTGGCTAATGGCCATGCAAGATGAGCTAAATCAGTTTAAAATAAATAACGTTTGGGAACTTGCCCCTCGTCCGCGAGACCATCATATCATAGGCACTAAATGGGTTTTTAGAAATAAACTTGATGAAAACGGAAGGATAACCCGCAATAAAGCACGCTTGGTAGCACAAGGGTATAACCAAGAGGAGGACATTGATTATGAGGAGACTTATGCTCCAGTTGCTCACCTTGAGGCTATACGTCTTTTGCTCGCTTATGCGTGTGCAAAAGATTTTAAGCTTTATCAAATGGATGTAAAGAGTGCCTTTTTTAACGGAGTCATAAATGAAGAAGTGTATGTCTCACAACCTCCCGGTTTTGAAAATAACGAATATCCAGATCATGTATTTAAATTAAAACGAGCTTTATATGGTCTTAAACAGGCTCCTCGGGTCTGGTATGAAAGACTTAGTAAATTTCTACTTGATCATGGCTATTCAAGAGGTCAAGTGGACACTACTCTTTTCATTAAACGTAAAGAAAAGCACATCCTTTTAGTTCAAATATACGTAGATGACATTATTTTTGGTTCAACTAATCTACACTTGGTCGAGGAATTTTCCAAAGTCATACAGGGTGAATTTGAGATGAGCCTCATGGGGGAGCTAAACTACTTTCTCGGCCTCCAAATAAAGCAGCTCGATGAAGGCAAAATTATATGTCAAACAAAATATTGCCAAGAGTTGCTTAAACGATTTGGGATGAACAACTCTAAACCAATTGATACTCCCATGCCTACCAACGGAAATTTAGACAAGGATGAACACGGTAAGAGTGCCGATGTCAAGAAATATAGAGGTATGATCAGATCACTCTTGTATCTTACAGCATCTAGGCCTGACATCATGTTTAGTGTTTGCATGTGTGCACGATATCAATTGGATCCTAAGGAATCCCACTTGAAAGCTGTTAAGCGTATACTTAGGTATCTCAATAATACACCTAAGTATGGGCTATGGTATTCCAAGGGAAGCGATTGCAGTTTAGTAGGTTACTCTGATTCTGATTTTGCTGGCTGCAAATCAGATAGGAAAAACACTAGTGGAACATGTCACTTGTTTTCAAACTCTTTAATAAGTTGGCATAGCAAAAAGCAAGTTTCTGTTGCTTTGTCAACTGCTAAAGCTGAATACGTTGTAGCCGGTAGCTATTGTGCTCAGATCTTATGGCTGAAGCAACAATTACAAGACTACGATATTCAATTAAAATGTATTCCAATCAAATATGACAATACAAGTGCTATAAACCTCACTAAGAATCCAGTTTTACACTCACGCACTAAACACATAGAAATTAGACATCACTTTCTACGCGATCATGTTGAAAAGGAGGATGTTATGTTTGAGCATGTTGATACTAAAAATCAACTTGCTGACATCTTTACAAAACCACTTGCAACGGACCTCTTCTTCAACATCTGCCGTGAGCTAGGGATTTTAGATCTCTCATACGTGATATCCTAAACATATATGTAATTGAAATATATCTATGTCACACCATACTGTTAAGATGTGCTTTTTCAGCTTTAGTATGTGCATTCACTTATCTAACCAAACGAGGTAATATCCTTCCTATCTTCACCCTCAATCACCTATAAGTTGATCTAAATGTTCACTTAAAATGTCTTCGTATATCTCTTTTACATAAATTGTTTGAATTTGACATATGTAATTTACATCATATCATTAGGCATGCATAACACACTTCAGATAAGTCATTTTTTGGGTATGATACCATATTCCCTTGCTAGCAAGAAACTGTGTAAAAACTGCAAAATCTGTCAAAATCCATATTCCCTTGACTCACTCATTTTGTTTCTTTCAAGTGCTTGTATAAATGTCTCTTTCAAACATTTTATCGTGCTTATGTAATCTAACTTTTTATCTGCCAATGCATTACTTTTAACGTGATTACTTTATGTTTACTCTGCTATTTACTCACTTACTGATAACTTTATGCCTGACATTCTGTGTGAATGCCAAGTCCATTAACCGCTGAAATTGTATATAAATTTTCCTATGTGCTGAGTTTCTTGAAACTGTTGCTTATTCTCTTTTTGATATGGTCAAAGGGGGGAGAAGAAGAGTGTGTCAGTGAAGATTGTGCTTGTATTAGGAAAAAGATACACAAACTCAAGGGGATCAAGCTTTTTTCATTCACACTATATCACAACACATCATCAGATATTTGCTATCATCAAAAAGGGGGAGTTTGTGAGCAACCCCTTCATAGATTGATTTTGAATGATTGCAAATATAATATAACATGTTTGAATAAGTCAAAATTACATTTCTCTCATAATGCATCATTATGAGTCGACACATCAAGTTTTGTATCGATACATAGCTTTCTGAAGTCCCTGGAATTGTATCTCAAAACTATTATGTATCGATATAAAAGCTTATGAGTCGATACATAACTCTTTGATGATCCTGGAATGTAAATCTAAAAACTGCATGCATCGATACATAAATTTCATGCATCGACACATAATATTTTGATGCCCCTGTAATACTTGTATGAATCGACACAAAACCTTATGTATTGACACTAAACATTCTG
This sequence comes from Vicia faba, assembly GCA_948472305.1. Taxonomy (NCBI): domain Eukaryota; kingdom Viridiplantae; phylum Streptophyta; class Magnoliopsida; order Fabales; family Fabaceae; genus Vicia; species Vicia faba. Next base: position 140,164,439 of record OX451737.1, on the reverse strand, counting down.
ATGACCCTGGAAAACATTTTGAAACTTATATGTATCGATACATAATATCACGTGTCGACTCATACTATGTTTTAAATTCAAAATTTAAATTTACAATTAGTATGTATCGACACATACGCATTATGTATCGACACAAAACATTCTGATGATCCTGGAAAACATTTTGAAACATATATGTATCGATACATAATATCATGTGTCGACTCATATTATGTTTAAAATTCAAAATTTAAATTTACAATCAGTATGTATCGACACATACGCATTATGTGTCGACAGGTATAAAAGTGTTGGTTCTATAAAACGCTATAACATGATTTTGTATCGACTCAAAACATAATGTATCGACTCTTCCTATTACATATAACTAACATGAGTCGACACATGACCAACATGCATCGACTCATATCACTTTATTTTTGACTAACCGTTTTCTGTTATAAATATAAGCAAGCATTTCTTTAGAACATATAGCAACATAGAAGATTGTGTGCAAAACAATTGTGAGCAACCAGAAGCTTTTCATTCCTTCATCTTCATCATCTTCTCAACCATCTTACATTCAACAACAACAAAGAAAATTAAACATCCTTGTTGAATATAATCAAGCGGTTTGAGATAACGTTTAGCTGTGTATTGAAGAAGTCTAGCTGAGTTGAAGGTTTAAGAGGAAGCTTCAAAAAATAAACCAGAGGGTTTGTCCTTCAAGAACGGGTGTGTTCTTGAGGGTTTTGTCAGCCACGGTCACGCGAGTCAGATTCAGCCATAGTGAGGGGTTTGGAAATCGTAAGGATTTTGAACAAACAGGTCGTGGAAGCAGAGGATCATTCAGTGACTTTGTAGGAAATCTTGATACAACTCATATCAAGTGGTGGTTCTTACAAGAAGAAGAAGATCATAGGGATTTCTTTCTTTCTGTGTAGTGTAACCTTGCTATCAAACATTCAGCATATTAATATAAAAGTTCTCAGTTTCGATTGTGAAATTGAGAGGGAGACGTACCCACACCCGAGGACGACAGTGGGGAACTTCCTTACCAAACTGCCTACATATCATTCTCTCTTTCTTTCTCTTTACAATTTTACATATTCTATAATTTTGCAATTCAATTGGCGTGGTAAGTTTTACTGTCTAATGATAAACATAGTGGCTCAAACATTTTCACCAAACCACCACTATTAAATCATTATACAAGCATACGCCAATTGTTTGACAAAATTTCTATCGTATTTCTAAATTCATTGGAAATTTTGTTTTATGATAAGTGCATTGAAACGTCAAGATTTCTGAGTTGTACATTCATCCATTTCATTTAATAAAAATCCAGAAAAGTTTTCACATGTCAAGTTTTCTAGTAGTCGGTTCAAAGTAGACGAAATTGATTAAGGATATTGATTCTCGCTGCTTTCAACTCTCTTTGATAAAACAATTTTAAATCCTTGAAAAACTAAGAGGTGATCTATTCACCCACCCCTCTCGATCACTTTCCACACCGTCTAACAAACATGGCATACATGATAGATCCTATTACAGATGCATATGGAATCTTAGTCATGCGATCCCTTTCTTCCTTGGTCGAAGGGGATTGTGATTTTGATAAACAGAGGCCATGTTGCATAGGTATGAATCCTTTCTTGGAATCATGCATATTAAAGCGTCTCAACACTTTGTCTATGTATGTACTCTGACCTAGGCCAAGCAGTTTTTGTGATCTATCTCTATAGATCCTGATTCCTAATATATAGGTTGCTTCACCCAGGTCCTTCATAGAATAACATTTCCCCAACCAAGCCTTTACTTGTTGCAAGGTAGGGACATCATTTCCAATGAGTAATATGTCATCTACATATAATATTAGGAAAACAATCATACTCCCACTAACCTTCTTGTAGACACAAGGCTTATCTTCATTCTTGATGAATCCATATTGTTTTACTGTTTCATCAAAATAAAGATTCTAACTTCTGGAAGCTTGCTTCAATCCATAGATTGATCGTTGTAACTTGCATATCTTTTGGGCTTCATGTGGTATATCAAATCCTTCAGGTTGTGTCATGTACACATCCTCAAGAAGATTCCCATTAAGGAAAGCAGTTTTTACATCTATCTGCCATATTTTATAATCATGATATGCAACAATAGCAAGTAAAATTCGACCAAATTTAAGCATTGCAACTGGTGAAAAGGTTTCATCATAGTCAACCCCGTGAATTTGTTTATAGCCTTTTGCAACCAGTCTTGCCTTATAGGTATGTAGCTTACCATCCATGTCAGTCTTCTTTTTAAAGACCCACTTACATCATATAGGGTTAACTCCTATTGTAGGTTCTACAAAGGTCTAAACCTGTTTTGTGTACATGGAATCCATTTCAGATTTCATGGCTTCTAGCCACTTCTCAAACTCAAGATCAGTTATGGCCTCTTGGTAGGTCACGGGCTCATCTTGATCCATTAAAAATACATCACCTTGGTCACTTATGAGATATCCATATCTATCAGGTCGATGACGTATCCTGTTTGACCTACACTGGTCTTGTTCTACTTGAGCATGTTGTTCATCCACAACTACTTGTGTTTCCTGCTCTAATTCCTCCATAGGTGTATCAATGCTTTGTGATTCTTGAATTTCTTCAAGCTCTACCTTTCTCCCACTAATTCCTTTGGAAATAAAGTCTTTTTCTAAGAAAACTCTAGTTCGAGCGACAAACACTTTTCCCTCAGAAGGATTGTAGAAGTAATATCCTCTTGTTTCTTTAGGATACCCCACAAATAAGCATTTATCAGATTTGGGCTCAAGCTTAGTTGAGATTTGTCGTTTCACATAAACTTCGCAACCACAAATCTTCATGTAAGACATATGTGGTTTCTTACCACTCCATATCTCATATGGTGTCTTCTCAACCTTTTTGGATGGAACACAGTTAAGTGTGTAAGTTGCTGTCAATAGTGCATGTCCCTAAAAGGAGTTTGGAAGATCGGCGTGACTCATCATAGATCGGACCATGTCTAACAAGGTTCAATTTCTTCTCTCAGATACACCATTCTATTATGGTGCTCCTGGAGGAGTGAGTTGGGATAGAATCCCACATTCCTTTAGATGGTCATCAAACTCTAGGCTTAAATATTCACCGCCTCGATCTGATCGAAGAACTTTAATATTCTTACCTAGTTGGTTTTGTACTTCATTCTTAAATTCCTTGAACTTTTCAAAGGTTTCAGATTTGTGTTTCATTAAATACACATAACCATATTTACTGAAATCATCACTAAATGTGATGAAGTATTGAAATCCTCCTCTGGCTGGTATGTTCAGTGGTCCATATACATCAGTATGTATGAGGGCCAAAATATCGTTAGCCCTTTCATCTTTTACTATCAATGGGGACTTTGTCATCTTTCCAATTAAACAAGACCTGCATGTTTCATATGATTCATTATCAAAAAGAGTTAAAGAGTCCATCTTTATAGAGTTTGGAAATGCGTTTCTCATTTATGTGGCCTAAGCGACAATGCTAAAGGTAACTTGGATTTATCACATTAGGTTTAATCCATTTAGTATTAATGTTATAAATTGGCATTTCAAGATCAAGGACACACAATCCATTATTCATTTGTGCAGAAGCATAGAATATATCATTCAAGTAAATGGAGCAACAATTGTTCTTTATTATGAATGAAAAACTAAACTTGTTCAAACAAGAAACAAAAATAATATTCTTGCTAATTGCAGGTACATTATAACAGTTCTCTAACTGAATTATTAAACCACTAGGTAAAGTCAAAACATAAGTTCCTACGGCTAAATCGACAACCTTTGCTCCATTGCCAACTCGTAGGTCAACTTCACCTTTTGCCAAATCTCTACTCCTTTTTAGCCCCTGCACATTGGTACAAATGTGAGAACCACATCCAATATCTAATACCCATGATGCAGAAGTAGATAAATTAATTTCTATAACAAGAATACTTGAATTTGAAGTCTCTACTCTATTCTTCTTATCTTCTAGGTACTTTGGGCAGTTTCTCTTCCAGTGTCCGGTCTTACCGCAATGGAAGCAAGTACCCTCTTTTGCTATTCCTCCACTAGGCTTCAAAGAAGGAACAATAGGTTTAGGTTTGGCAACTTCCTTCCCTTTCCCTTTACCAACCTGCTTGGTGGGCCTTTTGTTCATCTTCTTTCCATTACTGACCATCAGAATGAACTTCCCTTTTGACTTCACATTTTGCTCAGCAGTTCTTAACATGCTTAGCAACTCTGGAAGAATTTTTTCCATGTCATTCATGTTTAAATTCAAGACAATTTGATTGAAGCTCTCTAGAAATGATTGCAAGATCAAATCACTTACAAGTTCCTTTCCAAGGGGAAACCCTAACCTTTCAAGGTTCTCCACATACCCAATCATCTTGAGTACATGGGGAACTACAAGGGTTCCCTCAGATAACTTGCTATTAAAAAGGGCCTTTGAAACCCAAAACCTCTAATTTCTTGCCTGCTCTTGATAGAGCATCTTCAGATGTACGATCATATCAAACACTGACATGTTCTCATGCTGCTTTTGCAACTCTGAGTTCATGGTAGCTAGCATAAGGCAAGCAGTTTCATTGGCATCATCGACATGCTTCTTATAAGAATCTCCTTCTTCCTTAGATGTAGAACTAGGAGGTTCCACTTCAGGAACAGGTGTCTCCAAGACATACAGCTTCTTATCATGCTTGAGGATAATTCTCAGATTTCAGTGCCAATCCAAAAAATTTGTCCCAGACAACTTTTCCTTATCAAGGATTGATTGCAAAATGTTGTTAAAGGTGTTTGTTGTCATGGTAATCTATATGAAAAATTTGAAAAATATAAGCATCATTAAAACAACATATTCAATTAGGCCTTTAATCAAATATGCTCCCACTATTTTACTCAAAACAAATGACCCTCATCATTTGATTCGGAAAATCCCTTTGGAAGATTTTCTAGTGGGTCGAGATCCATATTTCACTTTATTTTAAGTCAGCGTTAGGCTGATTACACAAAACTAGGTTATTTAGGTAGGAAATCCTTCCAATTGCATCTCATACAATTCTAAATATTTTCAGTTGGGAGAATAAATCCTTATTCTAATCCATCATATGAACCATTCCCAACTCTTGCTTTTAAACATGTATAATCTTATTATAATTTGTTTAGTTAAGTTTGACCCAGTGTTTTAGCAATTGGATATTACATTTATCCCATCTCACCTTACTAATATAGAACATGCACCTCGCGTTAGGAAGAACCTACATTGTTCGACACTAGTCTTGATGAGTGCTAAAACTTGGAAAGCATAAACTTAATATTCCTTTTGAGGGAATTTGATATTAATTTGATCTCACCGGCTTAACATGTAAATTGTCTTTCACATGCATCAACATACAAACACACGCATCAACATACATATAAAAGGATACATTTATGGCCCCTAGCACAATTGTTCTCCCAAGCCAATGAGAGAACCTAAGCTAACCGAATAATGATATAAACTCCTCCAAGATAGATCTCCATGGTTGTCTTCCTTCAATCTTGTCTTCTTCCTCTTCTTAATTACATTAAATTATATTACATAAAAGAATACTCGTTTTACATACGAAGATGAGAAAAGAAGTTACATAGAGAGATTAAGAGAAAGGCACGACACACAGGTCGTACTTTAAAATCCCAAAAACAAAATAAAGGAATCTAAGGTCATAACCGATTACCATAAGATAACAATAATAAACTCTTTATTATTATTATTATTAATTTAAATTATGTTAATTAAATAAGTCAAATTAAATTTCGGTGATTGATCACACTACGCAGAGTTAGCCGGGGGTTCCACTGGCCGTTCAGCGGACGAGGGTCAAGGGGGCAACGCCTCCTTGTGGGTTGTTAGGGGCAGTGCCCCGATGAAAAATTTTAATGAACAATTCATTTGAAATCAGTGTCGTTTTTCGTACAACTCTTGTGCTGTTAAAACCCTAATCCGCATAACTCTCTTACATCATAACCCTTGTGCCGTCATGAACCCTAATGAAAATAATTTCATACCGTCAAACACAACTCAATTGATAATTCAGTATGATCGATCAATATGCCATTATTTCACCATACTAACATCGGATTCCGAAGCGAATGACCAATGATCTTTCAAAAGAATAATAATCATTCTGTGATTGAATGGAAGAAATCGAAACAATATATCCAATATACCATCTTTGCACCAGAATTGTTTATATCATATATAAATTTGATCGATCATATTAGTGTAACTTATGGACGACTGATGTATTGCTGCTTCACCATACTAGGTCAGATTCCGAAGCATAGTCAACATCGATTCGCCCAAACCGTACAAACCATGATGCCAAAATTTAATTTACTCGGTTATTATTCAATTCATTATGTGTTTTAATCCGATTAATACAGAACATACAAAAAATAAACAGCTATCAGATCCATGGTTTCTTTAGTGGCTCTGATACCACTGAAGGAAAAATGCGATCCAAAACGTAGCGGAAAATTAAAATTTTCCTTTAATGATCCTTATAAATGGGCATGGTCAGTGATAGAAATCAATACCTCTTATGATGATTCAGACCTTTGATGTTGTCATCATGAACATTGATGAATAGTAATGTCTCTACTCAGTCCCCACAAACAGATCACCTTCAGACACAATGCTAGCTGCTTACGAACGAAAACTTTGAGTCACAAAATGAGACAAAATATATGGCTAAAAATCAAGACTGAATTTTCATCAAGTCAAATGCTTCATCACAAGGGTTCTATTTATAGAACTACTTATGTAAGCTGCAAGCTAAAAGCCCAATTAAGCATACGAGTATCATACCTTATGATATACTGCATATCACTTAAGCGCGTGGTATATTACCATATTCCATTTTTCACTTAAGTGCACTGTACCTTACAGTGTTCCTTATTTACTCCATCTCTCATCAACCTGTCCTTATGTGTGTGACCCTGTAGGTTTTCGTGACGTTGAAAATTATATTAAATTACACATTTAACATAATAAGTAGTGAGCGGTATCTAGCAACACATCACTGCTACAAAACCTTTATGTGATAATATTTATGTACAATTACCCTATTTCCCTTATGTCTATATTGAACACAAGGCATAAACCGTGTCACTCTTGTCCAGTTCAATATTGGGCCCTTAGAAATATATCCTGTTATGCAGGATGGAAAAATTTAATCTAGGTCACTCATGTCCCTCAGCATGCTTTGTGAAGTACCAATTAATTGTCTTTATGGTCATCCAGTTACGGATAACGTTTGATCAACAATAAAATACTTAAATCCACATCTAAGGTCCATAATGGTATCAGGTCGAAGGATGGTATACACCATTATCACCATGAGAATAACTTATGACACCTTGCATAACATTCTATGTAGTATTCTCATAGCGGGTCAATCTAGTATAAATATTACTCCGAATATCATACCTATGTCAAGACTTCATAACTCCTTATCCATAATCCATGAGGTGTGATCATCAGTCTATCTTCATAATAATCTCAATGCTTTAATGTTATTCCACTTTGCAATAAAGCTCGACTACAAATATTTTAAGAATAATGCTCTTATGTTTAATGAGATCTCATGATTAAGTCACACTTAATATTTCATTAAACAAACAAACTATTCTAGGGACTCTATTATTTTTGAAAAACAAACATAATAAAGAAATGTCTTTTATTATTAATAAATAATTCGATACAAGTACCCTAAGTATTGGCCTCTAGAGCTTACACTAACACAAACATGATTCACAAACATGATTCACAAACATCAAAAAGCTTTCACACAAGGCATGCTCAAAGACTAGGTCACAAGCTAAACAAACATCTTCTCAAAGGATCATCAAATTGATCCATCAATTCAAGGCATATAGATGATCAAGCAATCATGGTATTAAGTATCTAACACATGGAAATGGACTCAATTTTATGTGATGGGAACTGTAGCGATAAAAAATGTAGCGGGGTAAATCGGAGATCGAATTATTGATTAATTCGTCTCACAAAAGCAAGAGTCGCCACCGCGCTTTATTGTTTCCAAAGGAAAAGGGAAAAGAGCGAAATAAAACCCTAAATATGCAATGTAAATAAAAATACAAATACAAAGCGTTTTGAAAAGAGATCGAGAGTTCGGGGGTTGGTTATACAATGGGAAGGTATTAGCACCCAATGCATCTATAGTACTCTATAGGAACCTTTTGAAATATCTGTTTTTATTTAAAATTGATTTGCTTGATTGAAAATAAATTGTTTTGGCCGAAAAGGGATACAGACGGAGTTTTTTTGAAGATACGACGACCTAATGTCGAAGTTTTTGCTTAAAAGGTATAAGTCTTGAAAAGGTTGAAATTTTGAAGAAAGGTGAATATTTGAGGAAAATTAACCTAAGTTTTTAATGAATGAGAGTATTCGCTCGATCATTTTTGAGGACATGAAGTCAACAAAAATTAGACAATTCCCTTTGGATTGGCACAAACAGAATAATCAAGTAAATGCGAGATATTGAAACAGGAAATTGTAAGATAAATGATATACAACAAATTAGATAAGAGACTGAGCGTGAACATGCATTTTTGATTTTTTGTTTAATATATGAAGAGAAAAATATTTTTAATTGGTTACGCATTTTAACATAGATAAAAAGTGACGAGAATTAATAGAAATGTTTTTAATGTTTTTATATATTTCTATTTTTTATGTCTTTTTTATATTGGTATTTAATCAAAATGAGGGGAATAAAATGTCTTTTAGTTTTCTCATTTTTTACTTTCACATGTTTTTTTTTTAGAGATATTAAATATTTTTTAAATTAAACTTACAAACCATGAATTTAAATTGAATTAGAAATAAGGAAGGTTAAGGTTATTAAATAAAACCTAAATTTAAACTAAATGAGATTGGATAAAATATTTATTTGTCTAATTAAAACTATATATTTATTCCTAAGAAACTAACTAATCAAAATTAAATAAGTTAAGAAAAAAAGAAATAGAATTAAACTAATAGTATGTAAAAAGGGTGGGGTGTGAATTACAATTAGAAAGGGCTTAAGCTGAACACATTAGGGGGTCCAAAAGGTTAATGTATCATTAGGGTTGTGTTATGTTTGCAAATGGGATTTAGGGTTTGGCCTATGGGACAGAAACGGCGCCTCTCTTCACGATCTTCATCTCTCTCGCGCAGCTTCTTCACTTTTTCGCCTCCAGCGTTGACGTTTTCTTGTTCCGGCCACCCACACCAAGCTCTTCTTCCCTCCATTGTTGACGAGGCGGCTTAAGCAGAGACGGTAAGGACAAGTCATTTTCGTTAACGTTTGATTCGATTCGCATGTGGATTCTTACAGTTTCGTTGTTGATTTTGACTAGTTTTTACGTTTATTGTCCATGTCGATTTGAATACCATTTAAGGAATAAGGAGGAAAAAGCTTGTTACCTAAGTGGAGAAGGAGGAGGAGCTAGGGGTGATGGAGGCCGGACAGCAGGGAGACGGCAGGCGCACACGATGGTGAACGGTATTTGCGGCTTTCTCTTCTTCTTGCTTGAACGCGTTACTGTGTATTTGTTTATGTTGCCCTTCTGATTTATTGTCCGTGATTCTTTCTTCTTCTTCTTGAATATTATTGCCTAGGATACTTTGAGATGCTTGCCTTGTTGCCCAGTGATGTGTACACTGAGGGCCTCATCGATTTGCCTTGAAATGTTGCTTTGGATACTTTGTTGAATTGGATGATATTTCTCTCTTCTTCTTGAATGCTGTTGCCTATGGTGGGTTTATCGCCTATGATGAAAGAACTTCTGAGGCTAGGGAATTGGTTTGAAAGCTTGGATATGCTGGATTTACGAAATGGTGAGGCTTGAATTTGTAAAGGTTTTATCAGGTTTATGTGGTTAGGCCTTTACAGTAGGGATATGGCTTTTGACAGGATGCTATGGTTTGTGGTTTTCTTGACAGGATGCTATGGTTTGTGGTTTTCTTGACAGTAGGTTAAGGCATTCGCAGGTTTTGGGTTTTGAGATGTGTTTTTATAACTTGTGGGTTTTTGTTGTTGGTATATGCTGTTTTTATGAGGTTGGATATATCTCTTTGTTTTCTCTTTTGTTGTGTAATATAACAGCTCTATTTCTCTCTTCTTGAACGCTACAGATTTTGAAGATTTGAAAACATGCTGCTGGGATTTCCTGAGTACTCTGCACTACTGTCCCCCCAGTTTGCCTTTATTCTTCTTCTGTGCTATTATTCTTACTGGCTATATTTTCTTAGTTTGTCTTGTATACCTCTTTCTGCCTAAGCTAAGCCTGCAAATCCCACACTTCTCCCTCTCTTTTTCTCTCTCAGAATGGCTTTGACAAAAGAGTGATAAGCTGTCTATTTTCTGAAAATGTAGTGGCTGAAAAATGATGAAAAAAGGAATTTTGTTGCTTGCAAGAATAGTCAAACTGCATATTTGCTTTTAATCCAAATGTTGTTTGTTTCCTGATGTGTAGGCCAACGTTAAATGGGCATGCTTGCATATGGTTACTGCATATTTGTTTGCTTATGCTATATGCTTTTGAAATTACATTTAGGATTTTGAACAAAATGCAATTAGCTTAAGTATGCAGTTTTGGAGAACAACTTGTGCATATGCTTTGAAATTCTTTTCTTTTTTTTGTGAACCGGGAGTAATCCCGTGATTTGCAAAAAATAATAATAACTGATTCCGGCCATTACATTTAATGATGAACACTAAGTTTATTTTTCTGCATTTTGAATATTTATTCGAATTCTAATTCTTTTCTTTTAATTGTGCAGGTAGAATTAAATGAGAGGACAAACGCATTGGATTGGAAGCTTTAGAATTAAGATAGATTAGTTTTTTTTATTTCATTTTAATTTTGTCCATTCATTATTGTAATTTACTGTAATATATACAATATTTACAAAATAACTTGTACAAAAAGAATGAATAAAAGAAACTATTTGTCCATTAATTCTTCTTCTTTATTTATTTATCGTTTATTATTTCTCTGCACGAATAATAATTGGAACCAAATTTCAATTACCCACGTTCAAAATAATAAACAGATAAATAATAATTATCATTGACCAACTAATACCTTCGATTATTTAATCCATCATTCCCAACTAAATTATAATAATTAAAATAGGATTTCAATTATTTAACTTAGAACGATGAACGATTAAACAATCGTTATTGACCAATGAATTTTTCGAATGCTTATTATATTATTCATAAACTTTAAATTATGTAATAACTAAGAATAAATTCTAGTTACTTAAATTTAAAATAATGAGTAATAAATAAATATTGTCCACACAATTAATGCGCCTCTTCTCTGATGTTCATTTTATTATCCGTACATCTTTAAACTAAATAATAATCAAAAAATGAATTTCAATTATTTAAGTTTTAGATAATAGATAATTAATAAACATCATTTTTTGCACGAATCGATTAAATGATTTAATGTTCAGCATAAATAGCTCTTGGCCCGAAAAAGTCATGAAATTTAAAATCGATGGATCAAGACAAATGTAATGTAAAGATGCAGATAGGAGACGACGTCTTAGGTCAAAATTTGGGGTACAACAGCTGCCCCTATTTAAGTTTCTTCTATCCGGAGATATGAAGATTAAAATCTTCGTGTCGACGAGATTGAAGGTACTTAAATACATAACTACGCAAATTTTGTCCTAAGATGCCGTCGTCATGTTTGGTATGAATGCAGCGATCTAACTCACAGAGAAAGATATTGTGAAAACGAGACAATGTTGAGGGAATCGAACGTCAACAAAACACAGAGACATGAATTATACGCTACTGGGAGAACGAGCTACCGACTTCAAACGACAGACTCCTGACAGCGAATAAAAAACGAGGGAACGCAACCTCTAGCCCTAACGAAAAGAGCATCTTGCATAGGCCATAACGGATTATTGATCCAAACAGTGAGTTCGCAACTCAAGGTCGACGGTAGACAGGGAGTATCAAATTGCTGATAACTGATTACCGACTTCTGGAGGTGTAGATTCGTACCAGACTTCTCTGCGAGATTTTCAGAGATATACTCATTAATGCTGAGGTGATGAGACTGTAGATACGAAATTTGTTCAAATAAAGAAAACTGCCACTTGCTGTTGTCCAAAGAAAATACCAATAACATACAAGTTGCTCAAATAAAGAAGCTGCCGCTTGCTGTCGTCCAAAGAAAATACCAATAACATACAAGTTGCTCAAATAAAGAAGCTGCCGCTTGCTGTCGTCCAAAGAAAATACCAATAACATACAAGTTGCTCAAATAAAGAAGCTGCCGCTTGCTGTCGTCCAAAGAAAATACCAATAACATACAAGTTGCTCAAATAAAGAAGCTGCCGCTTGCTGTCGTCCAAAGAAAATACCAATAACAAAACAAGTTGCTCAAATAAAGAAGCTGCCGCTTGCTGTCGTCCAAAGAAAATACCAATAACAAAACAAGTTGCTCAAATAAAGAAGCTGCCGCTTGCTGTTTTCCGAACAAAAGTAATAACGTACTGGTAACTCATGAAGAGTTTGCTGTTTGTTGCTTTCAGAAAAATAAAAAAGACGCACTAGTAGTTCGTGAAGAACTGCTGCTCGGTGCTTTCCAACGGAATAAAATGACGCACTAGTAGCTCATGAAGAACTGCTGCTCGGCGTTTTCCGAAAGATAAAATGACGATGACGCACTAGTAGCTCATGAAGAACTGCTGCTCGACGCTCTCACAAAGTCATAACTGACGCACTAGTAGCTCATGAAGAACTGCTGCTCGGCGATTCCCAAAAAGGATAAATGACGCACTAGTAGCTCATGAAGAACTGCTGCTCGGCGCTTTCCGAAAGATAAAATGACGATGACGCACTAGTAGCTCATGAAGAACTGCTGCTCGGCGCTCTCACAAAGTCATAACTGACGCACTAGTAGCTCATGAAGAACTGCTGCTCGGCGATTCCCAAAAAGGATAAATGACGCACTAGTAGCTCATGAAGAACTGCTGCTCGGCGTTTTCAAAGAGTAACGTACAAGTTGCTCATGAAGAGCTGCCGCTTGCCGTTTTCCAAAGAATAACTCAGAAGGAAATTGCAATGATATTGGCAGAGAATGAAATCTTCGTCAAAGAGGACCCTGAACCAATCCTTCCCGAGGAGATCATATACTTTAACGTGCAAAATAAATGCACCAACCGTCTTGGTCGCAAATTCACTGGGGAAAATCAATGAGATAGCCCATGCAAGAGGCAACAACTTCATCCAGGGATAACCAGAGAGAAATAGTCAAACAAGACTCTACCCAATGAGACAGTAACTCGATTGGGGAATTTATCCTATCCAGAAATGGACAAGGTAAGCTGAATCAAAAATCATCCACGAGGATTAGCTCAGTTGGGGAGTTAGAAAAGAAGCGCACTTTATGCTTAAGTTGACACCCTATTTGGAAAGATCAAATACGCTATTTGAAAAGACACAACTAAGATGTACGAATTTAATGACATTAACAAATACAACTGTGTGTGCATGATGCGAGTGTGAATGAATAAATGAACGTCATGTATATGCTGACAAAACAGACAGATGGGATATCTTGGAGATAATAAGGTGTCACAGCAACGTAAATGCTCGGCCACTCTTGAAAAGATGGAAGATAAACGGAATACAAAGCAACGTCGGAAGGTGTCACGCTACAAGGCTCAAGTCTTCTGAGGAGACAAACAATCAAACCCAATCTTCTAACACCAATAAACCACTGGCATGAGACGAAATGTACCGCACTTCAAAATCTCCCAAACAAAGGTAGCTAAAACCACACTTAACTGGAACAACTGGGGAGTCACCAAGTTTAGCACCACCATAACCAAGCATGTACACAGCCAACACTTCATGACGATTTTGAAAGAAAACAAATTCATCATGCAAGTATAAATTACTGTACTGTTTTGCATTTCATGGCTTGACCATCTTCGGAACGACTGTTAATATTCCTTTCGTTATTCACGACACATTTTAGAAATAAGAAAATTTTAAGTAAATTTGTTTCAAGTATTTCCATGAAAATTAAAATTTTGCCCACAAAAGGTAAATGCTCAAATTTCATTAATAAGATGGTAGTTCGCTAACAATGCGACTCCAACGGTTTACAAAAGTTTGGGGAAATAGTATGTGAAATAAGAGGTCATACAAAACAATGATCACTATTCTCCCTAACAACTTTGAATTCCAGAATGTGTTCAGATGCCGAGACTGATTTGACCAGAAATTTGCCTAAGCGAAATACTTCTTGACTGCATCGGCGTTCAGGGGACGCGGGAGGTCTTCGCCATCCATATTGGCGAGAATCATGGCACCTCCAGAGAAAACTTTCTTAACAACATACGGTCCTTCATAGTTCGGAGCCCATTTGCCCCTAGAATCGGGTTGGAAAGATAATATCTTCTTGAGCACGAGGTCACCTTCTCTGAACTCGCGCGGTCGAACCTTCTTATCAAAAGCCTTCTTCATTCTTTGCTGATACAACTGACCGTGACACAAAGCTGTTAATCTCTTTTCTTCGATTAAATTCAACTGATCGTACCTACTTTGACACCATTCGGCCTCAGAAAGCTTGGCTTCCATCAACACTCTCAGAGACGGAATCTCAACCTCCACGGGGAGTACTGCTTCCATACCATAAACTAGGGAGAAAGGGGTCACGCCTGTTGAAGTTCGAACTGAAGTACGATACCCGTGTAAAGCAAACGGAAGCATTTCATGCCAGTCCTTATAAGTTACCACCATCTTCTGGACAATCTTCTTGATGTTCTTGTTAGCAGCTTCAACAGCTCCATTCATCTTCGGCCTGTAAGGAGAGGAATTATGATGCTCGATTTTGAACTCTTCACAAAGCTCCTTCATCATCTTGTTATTCAAATTCGACCCATTGTCAGTGATGATCTTACTCGGGATACCATACCGACAAATAATCTGATTCTTGATAAATCTGACTACCACCTGTCTGGTTACATTAGCATAAGATGCGGCTTCCACCCACTTAGTAAAATAATCGATCGCTACCAAGATGAAACGATGACCATTTGAAGCTTTGGGTTCAATCATCCCAATCATATCAATGCCCCACATGGAGAAAGGCCAAGGTGAAGATATAACATTGAGGAGGGTCGGCGGTACGTGCATCCTGTCCGCATAAATCTGGCATTTATCACACTTCTTCACATACTTGCAGCAATCAGATTCCATGGTCATCCAGTAGTAACCAGCTCTCAACATCTTTCTAGCCATTGCATGTCCATTGGCATGAGTGCCAAAGGATCCTTCGTGTACCTCTTGCATCAGCATGTCTGCTTCACGTCTGTCTACACATCTGAGCAAGACCATGTCATAATTCCTCTTATACAACACTTCTTCATTGAGAAAGAAACTGCTTGCTAATCTTCTCAACGTCTTCCTATCCTTATTGGATGCCCCAGGCGGGTACTCTTGAGTTTGAAGAACACGTTTGATGTCATAGAACCAAGGTTTGTCGTCGGTGACCTCTTCTACTGCGAACACATGAGCAGGTCGGTCGAGGCGCATAACCCGGATCGTAGGCACATCATTCCAATCATTCACTTGAAACATTGAAGACAAAGTAGCCAAAGCATCAGCCATTTGATTCTCATCCCTAGGGATATGATGTAATTCCACCTTGTTGAAGAAGGTTAACAACCTTCTAGCATAGTCTCTGTAAGGGATCAAACCAGGATGTCGAGTTTCCCACTCTCCTTTGATTTGATTAATCACCAGTGCCGAATCTCCGTAAATATCCAGAATCTTAATCCTTAGATCCACCGCTTCTTCGAGACCCATAATACATGCCTCATATTCAGCCATGTTGTTCGTACAGTCAAACTTCAGTCTCGCCGTGAACGGGATATGAGTACCTCGGGGAGTGACGATGATTGCCCCAATTCCATTTCCATAGGAATTCACAGCTCCGTCAAAAATCAAACCCCAACGGGATTCAGGATCAGGTCCTTCTTCAGGTAATGGTTCTTCGCAATCTTTAGCTTTCAAGTACATAACGTCTTCATCCGGGAAATCGAACTTGACGGATTGATAGTCTTCAATTGGTTGGTGAGCCAAATGATCGGCTAAAATACTCCCTTTGATTGCCTTCTGAGTGTGATACTCAATGTCATATTCAGATAACAACATCTGCCAACGGGCTATCCTTCCAGATAAGGCGGGCTTCTCAAAGATATACTTGATCGGGTCCATTTTGGAGATCAACCAAGTAGTGTGATTAATCATATACTGGCGCAGACGGCGAGCAGCCCAAGCTAAAGCACAACAAGTTTTCTCCAGCAATGAGTATCGAGACTCACAATCTGTGAATTTCTTACTCAGATAATATACAGCGTGCTCCTTTCTTCCAGTCTCGTCTTGTTGACCAAGCACACATCCCATGGAATCTTCTAATATGGTCAAGTACATAATCAATGGTCTTCCTTCCACCGGAGGAATCAAAATGGGAGGTTCGAGCAAATATTCTTTGATACTATCGAAAGCTTTCTGACAATCCTCTGTCCACACACATCCTTGGTTCTTGCGGAGAAGCTTGAAAATCGGCCCACAAGTAGCAGTCATGTGAGATATGAACCTAGAAATGTAATTCAGTCTCCCAAGGAATCCTCTTACTTGTTTTTCCGTCTTGGGTGCGGGCATTTCCCGAATAGCTTTGACTTTATCGGGATCTACTTCAATACCTTTCTGACTGACAATGAAACCTAAAAGTCTTCCTGAACGAACGCCAAAAGTGCACTTATTGGGATTCAGACGGAGTTTGTACTTTCTCAGACGCTGGAATAGCTTTAACAAATGCTCCAAGTGATCTTCTTCATTCTGTGATTTGGCAATCATATCATCCACATACACTTCGATCTCCTTATGCATCATGTCGTGGAACAAAGCAGTCATGGCCCTTTGGTACGTTGCACCAGCATTCCTCAAACCAAACGGCATAACTCGATAACAGAAAGTTCCCCATGGTGTAATGAAAGCGGTCTTTTCCATATCTTCCGGCGCCATCTTGATTTGGTTGTAACCAGAGAAACCATCCATGAAAGAAAAGACTTTGAACTTGGCAGTACTGTCGACCAATACATCAATATGAGGTAATGGGAAATCATCCTTCGGACTAGCTCTGTTCAGATCTCTGTAGTCTACACACATCCGAACCTTACCATCCTTCTTAGCAACAGGCACGACGTTGGCTAACCACTGAGGATAGACCGACGTCACAAGAAAACCTGCGTTGATCTGCTTCTGAACTTCCTCTTTAATCTTGTCGGCCATGTCAGGACGAGTCCTTCTCAACTTCTGCTTGATCGGTGGACACTCAGGTCTCAACGGTAAACGATGCTCCACAATGTCGTTGTCCAACCCTGGCATATCTTGGTAAGACCATGCAAACACATCAACATACTCTCTGAGAAGCTCCAACATCTTCTCCTTAACTTCCGGGATAAGCAAAGCTCCGACTTTGACTTCCTTTCTAACTTCTTCATCACCCAAATTGACCAACTCTACAGGTTCTTCAAATGGTTGAATGACCTTCTCATCTTGCTCAATCAAACGGGAAATCTCAACAGGAACCTCTTCATCATCCCCTTCTTCGGCTCTGAGCACAGGGAATTCAAAGTTGGGAGAGGGCATAGGATCATTGTTTTCGATGGTTAAATCGTGAAGTAATCTGCACACATGATTATGCTTTATTTTAGAAATCGATTTGTGCAAATAAAACAAAATGTTCTTAATCAATTTTCATTATTATTTCCCGAAAAATGAAAAATAAAACAGCAGTGGACAAAATAACATTTTTATTCATTAAAGAGGAAATACTTGAAACAACAAGCCCAGACATTTCTCTTTTGCCTTGGGCAGAGCAAAAGGAGTTATTTTTCATAGCCCGACACAAAATATG
Organism: Vicia faba; assembly: GCA_948472305.1. Taxonomy (NCBI): domain Eukaryota; kingdom Viridiplantae; phylum Streptophyta; class Magnoliopsida; order Fabales; family Fabaceae; genus Vicia; species Vicia faba. The sequence goes on along the minus strand of OX451737.1, from coordinate 140,146,408 downwards.
TTTCGCCTTGGGCAGAGCGATTTTTCAAAAGGAAAATAAACAAAACATTACTCGGAAATATGCATAACCACAGGAATGTCAACAGCTATCCAGTTTTGGCAAGCCAATCCAGGCGTCACAAACACGGGCAAATCCTCCTCGGAATCATCATCTATGACAGCATCAACCTCAGGATGCACAAACCCTGCACTTCGAAAGACCTCTTGAATTGGACGAACAACCACTTCTTTCTTGACCCTTGCAGCTATTGGATGAAAACCCAAACCTTCCCCAGACTTGTTCTCGGGTAACGTTAGCACCTGGCCCCATCCTTCGGCCGAACCACTCTCCACTACTCGCCGTGCATCCTCAAAAGAAGAGATGGATGCCCCCTGCTTCTTCACGGTATCCTTAGCAACAGATAGGCCCTGAAACTGGGTCCCGACGTCCTCGTCAGCATCAATAAAAGAAAACGATGATAAATGACTTACCACCATGGCCTGCTCTCCCCCAATCATCACTAGTTTCCCATGTCTCACAAACTTTAATCTCTGATGGAGCGTGGAGGTGACTGCCCCGGCATCATGGATCCAGGGACGGCCCAATAAGCAACTATAAGCAGCACGGATGTCCATCACTTGGAAAGTGATTTGAAAAGTATGGGGACCAATCACTATGGGAAGATCCACTTCACCAATAACTGTCTTCCTGGAACCGTCAAAGGCTTTAACAATTACTCCGCTAGGCCTCATAGGAGCACCTGGATATGAAAGTCGAGACAACGTGGTCTTGGGCATCACATTCAACGACGAGCCGGTATCCACTAACACGCTTGATAAGGTATCGTTCCCACAACTTACTGAAATGTGCAGAGCCATATTATGGTTTCTCCCCTCCTCCGGGAGTTCTTCATCACTGAAACCCAAGTTGTTACACGAGGTTATATTCCCCACAATCCCGTCAAACTGATCAACTGTCACATCATGGTCTACGAACGCCTGGTCCAACACTTTCATCAAGGCTTCTCTGTGTGCCCCAGAATCTCTCAATAAGGCAAGCAAGGAAATCTTGGAAGGTGTTTGCAGAAGCTGGTCCACAATTTTATACTCGCTTCTTTTGATAAGCTTTAAGATTTCATCTTCTTCAGGGTGAGGGATAGGTTCACTGGATCGACCTATCTCAACCCTTGGTTCATTTCTTACAGGAATCTCCGCCGGCATGGGCCTCCTTACTTGAACTTCTGGTCTTCTTGACGGTACCGCGGCAAAAACACGCCCACTTCTTGTCACTCTACTTACATCGGCAATATTAACGAAAGACGGTCTAGTTGGGATGGGGATCTCTACCCCGTTCTCGATCATGGTGGCGTTATACTTGTACGACACGGCTTGGTCTGAGCTATAAGGCACAGGGCCAGGTGGGTAAATAATCAAAGGATCAGCAGACGCAGTCTGGCTGTTGTAAGCAATCTCTACTGATTCTGGCAAATTAAACTGTGGGGTGATAACATTCACTTCATCTTCAGGATTTCGGTCATAGGTAATAGTAATAATTCTCTGATCTAGCAACCTCTGAATGTCCTCCTTCACAATAGGACAATCCTCTTCTCTTGAACAAAACTGGCAAACGTCATAGTCATGTTGGTGCCTAACAAAGGCAAGTCTTCTCAAACTCTGATGTAACCTGATCAATGATTCTCTTATGTGCTCGACTTGGAAAACTCGGAACTTCCCCGGACAACCCTCCACCATATTCACAGAAGCTGCCCCATGTCGGGGCAAAGGGTTATCTCTGACATTTGGATTCACATCCTTAAAAGACAAGATGCCATTCTTAATTAATCTCTGCACATCCGCCTTCAACGCAAAGCAATTCTCAAGGTTGTGCCCCGGCGACCCTTGATGATATTCGCAGAATTGATCCGCCTTATACCATGGAGAAGCACTGTTCGGTGCGACAGGAGGTGGCTTGGTTGTGATGAGATTCTTTCTGATGAGAGCAGGGAAAAGTTCGGTATACGTCATAGGAATGGCATCAAACTGCGGCTTTCTGGGCGAACGGTTCTGATTATTGAACGGATAGGCCTGTTATCGAGGCTGCTGTTGAAAAGGTCGTTGTTGAGGTGGCGGAATCTGATGAGATGGGGCTACCAAAGCTGGGCGGACAGCCAGAGTGACTGCCGCGACGTGAGAGTAGCCTCTCCTAGGCCTACCTGGAAACAAAGCACTAACATCTTGCTCTTTCCTCTTCGGGAAAACACCTCCGAACTTCTTCACACTGCTGGACGGACTCCCTTCTTTAATCAAACGTCCTTCGCGAATTCCTTCCTCTAATCGCATGCCCATGCTCACCATTTCGGTAAAGTCACTGGGCGCGCTGGCTATCATCCTCTCATAGTAAAAGGACCCCAAAGTCTTCAAAAATATCTTAGTCATCTCTTTCTCCTCCAGAGGTGGATGGATCTGAGCAGCAATTTCACGCCACCTCTGGGCGTACTCCTTAAAAGATTCCCGGTCTCTCTGCGACATTGCCCGGAGTTGATCCCTGTCCGGCGCCATGTCGACATTATACTTGTACTGATGGACAAAGGCTTCACTGAGATCGTTAAAATTGCGGATTCGAATGCTGTCCAATCCCATATACCACTTCAAGGCAGCACCCGTCAAACTATCTTGAAAATAATGAATCAATAAATCATGATTATCAGAATACGTGGACATCTTCCTCACGTACATTGTCAAATGGCTTCTAGGACACGAATCCCCCTTGTATCTTTCAAAGTCTGGTGTTTTGAACTTCGCCGGAATCTTGACATTCGGAACCAGGCAAAGATCATGTGTGCTCTTCCCAAACAGATCCTTCCCCTTCAAGGCTCTAAGCTCTTTCTGCATTTCCTGGAACTGATCCTGAAATTCCTCCATTCTATCAAAGAGGCCCATACTTTCAGCAGGTTCGGCAGGATAAACTGGTTCGTTCAAGTATGGCACTGAGTGGACCACAGGAGCAACGGTCGTCATGACTGGTTGCGGAAAGGGTGTTACAGATGGAATTACTGGCGGCAGTGTAGTCGTCTCTGGTTGAGGAAGAGACAATGCAGGCTGAAATATAGGTTGGGCGGTAGGCTGATACCCCTCTGGCATAAAGTTGTAAGGCATTCCCCAAGGAAAACCTTTCGGCATCTGATGTTGGATCGGAGAGTTGATTTGAGTTGCGGAGGCAGGAGCGATAACAATCTCGGAAACCACTGGAGTTGAAGTCTGAATCTCGGCAGCAGTAGTCGATGGCTGATTCTGAACAGCCACCAAACTTTCCACCAACGCTGTTAACTTTTCCATCTCGGCACGAAGTGTAGCAACTTCCCCACGAAGCTCGTGATTTTCCTGTTCCAAATCTTCCATTCTTTTCTGACGACTGGCCCGAGTATCGTGTTGGTGAGACAGCTTGGCAACCTTCGGTGGAAAAAGAACAAGAATGAGACTCTAGAAAACATGTGATGTGGAATGTGAAATGATGCATGATGGTGATGCAAATGATGACTCATTTTAAAAGTTTTTCAAGGAACTTTAGTAACTTTGCATACATCAATGGTAAAGGAATTTGGAATAACAAAAACTCAATCCGTTAATCGAAAGCGATAAATTACAACTTACAATTTGGAATAGTAAATTACAACCTTGGGATAACAAATCCACTAATGAAAGCAATAAATTACAACTTGCAACATGAAAACCATAATAAAGTGATAAATTACATTTTAAAACATGAAGCAGTAAATTACAACTTGGAGCATGAAGCCCAAAATAAGACAATAAGTTACAACTTCGGAGCGTGAAGCCCTTAATAAAACAATAAATTACAACTTCGGAGCATGAAGCCCTTTTACATAGTTTTACAAAATGACATCAATAAAATAAACTAAAGCTAAAGCTCACTCAGAATCCTCAGATGACGGACCAAACACCAGCTGTAGTCGGAGCTTCTTGATCTTTTCTTCATAAAAGTCTTCCAAATCTTTCTTTTCCGCTATCAGTCGATCGATGATTTCCTCTTGTGGACTAGGAACGAGAGCCACGTTTACTGAACATTCCCTTTTTCTCTTCCTTTCACTCGCGTATTTCTTCAACAAGGCATCCTTCTGGCGAAGCTTCTCATCGTGGTCAATGAACCGGCCGTCTTGAATAAGCAACAACTCCTTCTTTTCTTTCAGCTGTCGAGTCAGGACTCGATTCTCGTACTCGGACATATGGTACTTTTCCTTCCAAGCATCCCTTTCGGACTTCATCCTAGCCAGGTTCCCTTGATATTCTCCTACATCTGCGATAGGGATAGCAACTGATGATGGTGCGATGGCAGGGAATAAAGGTTTCTCAAGTTTATACGGCATCTTGAGAGCATTAGCCCTAGCACGGACCCACTGCAGGTAAGGTTCCAAAGAAACGGCACCTCTATGTCCCAGCATATCTCTCCCTTTCTTGTGGATATGGCGCCAAGCTCCTTCAATCTCTCTCTTAACAGTCTGATGATCTTGTCCTTCCTGAAGAAAGAAACCACTCACATGGATACTGTTCGGCTTATCTCTCATTGGGTACCCGAACTGACGGCGCGCTAGAACAGGGTTGTAGTTGATTCCACCCCTCGTACCAAGAAGAGGTACATTGGGAAAAGCACCACAGCTGTCAATGATCTCTACGTCATGGTAAACTCGATTGTACCAGTCAATGTCGAAATGAGTGAGAGCCATAATCTTTGGCGCCCAACGCGGTTCTTTCTCGAGATCCCAGAAAGCATCGGACCCAGGTAAATGCGAGACGTACCACTGATACAGCAACGGCACGCAACAAATAATCATTCCTCCTTGACGAGAGTTTCGAAGATGGATAGAGTAATACGTGTCCCCTAGCAGCGTAGGGACCGGATTTCCAATCAGGAAAACTCTGATAGCGTTGACATCCACAAATTTATCAACGTTAGGGAATAAGAAAAGACCATACGCGAGTAGAGCAAACACGTCCTCGAAGGCAACGGTATCCTTTGTATCAGCAAAGTAACGAGCTTTCTTCAACAGAAACTGTGCTGGCAAACCCCGGATTCCTCCTTTCGTAGTCATATTCTCCTCTATCTCGGACTTCTTCAGATGGGTGATGGTTGCTATCTCATGGGATTTAGGCTCCTCTTCTAACCCAGAAAAAGGAACACGGTCGACGATCGGCAAACCGAGAATATAAGAGTACTCCTCTAAAGTAGGCATCAACTGATAATCCGGGAAGGTGAAACATCGGTATAGGGGATCATAGAACTGAACCAGCGTGTTGAGGATGCCTTTCTTCATCTTGCGCTTCATGAGCGGTACGATGGACCCATATTTCTTCTGAAAATCTGTCGGACTCTCTATCTTCGGAATCAAACTCTTCAGTTCTTCAATTTCGGGCTCCTTGAAGCTAAAGCTTCGAGTATTTCTCCTTCCAAGTTCCATAATACCCTGAGACGTTTGCAAAAATCATTCCAAAGTTCCTTGAAAAACGAGTTTTTACAAAGATGTTGATGAATGCATGAATGAATGATAATACGACAGTCACACACAAGTTTGCAAACATGGGGTTTAAAGGTTCGAAGTTCAGCATGGAGTCGAGGGTAAGGCCCACCCAAAGGTATGTACTAATGTTTCGATCACACCTGTAAGACAAGGTTCTAAGAGTTCCCAGAGTCTGCATCCCTCTTTCGGATATTACCAACGTCTTGATTACTCAATAATTAGCAATATTCTCAAGAGAAACTCGTCCGAGCGTAGCATCGCGTAACAACTACTTCCGAATTACTCCGTGATAGTCTCCGCGCTACACCTAAAAAGGCCAAGATGGGTTAGGGTTCTATGGTCCTCAACTTCTCGGGCTCCTAGGTCGAAAATAATAACGTCTTCCCGATTACTCGGTAAACAAATATTAAGTTCAAGAGGGCCTTCCATTGAGTGGGGGATCTCATGCCTCCTTCTTCGGGATTACTCCCTCAAAGTTAACATGACTATACCGCCCGTCCTATTCCTTAAGTGTTACTTAATCCGGGTATAGGATTCGTCCTTCAAAAAACCCAAACACCCCAATTTAAACATATAATCAAGCAAATCAAATAATAGTAAAACAGATAAGACAAATTAGGCTTAACCCACTTAGGGATGGACCAGCAAGAGGTCGATCTATCCCCAGCAGAGTCGCCAATTCTGTAGCGATAAAAAATGTAGCGGGGTAAATCGGAGATCGAATTATTGATTAATTCGTCTCACAAAAGCAAGAGTCGCCACCGCGCTTTATTGTTTCCAAAGGAAAAGGGAAAAGAGCGAAATAAAACCCTAAATATGCAATGTAAATAAAAATACAAATACAAAGCGTTTTGAAAAGAGATCGAGAGTTCGGGGGTTGGTTATACAATGGGAAGGTATTAGCACCCAATGCATCTATAGTACTCTATAGGAACCTTTTGAAATATCTGTTTTTATTTAAAATTGATTTGCTTGATTGAAAATAAATTGTTTTGGCCGAAAAGGGATACGGACGGAGTTTTTTTGAAGATACGACGACCTAATGTCGAAGTTTTTGCTTAAAAGGTATAAGTCTTGAAAAGGTTGAAATTTTGAAGAAAGGTGAATATTTGAGGAAAATTAACCTAAGTTTTTAATGAATGAGAGTATTCGCTCGATCATTTTTGAGGACATGAAGTCAACAAAAATTAGACAATTCCCTTTGGATTGACACAAACAGAATAATCAAGTAAATGCGAGATATTGAAACAGGAAATTGTAAGATAAATGATATACAACAAATTAGATAAGAGACTGAGCGTGAACATGCATTTTTGATTTTTTGTTTAATATATGAAGAGAAAAATATTTTTAATTGGTTACGCATTTTAACATAGATAAAAAGTGACGAGAATTAATAGAAATGTTTTTAATGTTTTTATATATTTCTATTTTTTATGTCTTTTTTATATTGGTATTTAATCAAAATGAGGGGAATAAAATGTCTTTTAGTTTTCTCATTTTTTACTTTCACATGTTTTTTTTTTAGAGATATTAAATATTTTTTAAATTAAACTTACAAACCATGAATTTAAATTGAATTAGAAATAAGGAAGGTTAAGGTTATTAAATAAAACCTAAATTTAAACTAAATGAGATTGGATAAAATATTTATTTGTCTAATTAAAACTATATATTTATTCCTAAGAAACTAACTAATCAAAATTAAATAAGTTAAGAAAAAAAGAAATAGAATTAAACTAATAGTATGTAAAAAGGGTGGGGTGTGAATTACAATTAGAAAGGGCTTAAGCTGAACACATTAGGGGGTCCAAAAGGTTAATGTATCATTAGGGTTGTGTTATGTTTGCAAATGGGATTTAGGGTTTGGCCTATGGGACAGAAACGGCGCCTCTCTTCACGATCTTCATCTCTCTCGCGCAGCTTCTTCACTTTTTCGCCTCCAGCGTTGACGTTTTCTTGTTCCGGCCACCCACACCAAGCTCTTCTTCCCTCCATTGTTGACGAGGCGGCTTAAGCAGAGACGGTAAGGACAAGTCATTTTCGTTAACGTTTGATTCGATTCGCATGTGGATTCTTACAGTTTCGTTGTTGATTTTGACTAGTTTTTACGTTTATTGTCCATGTCGATTTGAATACCATTTAAGGAATAAGGAGGAAAAAGCTTGTTACCTAAGTGGAGAAGGAGGAGGAGCTAGGGGTGATGGAGGCCGGACAGCAGGGAGACGGCAGGCGCACACGATGGTGAACGGTATTTGCGGCTTTCTCTTCTTCTTGCTTGAACGCGTTACTGTGTATTTGTTTATGTTGCCCTTCTGATTTATTGTCCGTGATTCTTTCTTCTTCTTCTTGAATATTATTGCCTAGGATACTTTGAGATGCTTGCCTTGTTGCCCAGTGATGTGTACACTGAGGGCCTCATCGATTTGCCTTGAAATGTTGCTTTGGATACTTTGTTGAATTGGATGATATTTCTCTCTTCTTCTTGAATGCTGTTGCCTATGGTGGGTTTATCGCCTATGATGAAAGAACTTCTGAGGCTAGGGAATTGGTTTGAAAGCTTGGATATGCTGGATTTACGAAATGGTGAGGCTTGAATTTGTAAAGGTTTTATCAGGTTTATGTGGTTAGGCCTTTACAGTAGGGATATGGCTTTTGACAGGATGCTATGGTTTGTGGTTTTCTTGACAGGATGCTATGGTTTGTGGTTTTCTTGACAGTAGGTTAAGGCATTCGCAGGTTTTGGGTTTTGAGATGTGTTTTTATAACTTGTGGGTTTTTGTTGTTGGTATATGCTGTTTTTATGAGGTTGGATATATCTCTTTGTTTTCTCTTTTGTTGTGTAATATAACAGCTCTATTTCTCTCTTCTTGAACGCTACAGATTTTGAAGATTTGAAAACATGCTGCTGGGATTTCCTGAGTACTCTGCACTACTGTCCCCCCAGTTTGCCTTTATTCTTCTTCTGTGCTATTATTCTTACTGGCTATATTTTCTTAGTTTGTCTTGTATACCTCTTTCTGCCTAAGCTAAGCCTGCAAATCCCACACTTCTCCCTCTCTTTTTCTCTCTCAGAATGGCTTTGACAAAAGAGTGATAAGCTGTCTATTTTCTGAAAATGTAGTGGCTGAAAAATGATGAAAAAAGGAATTTTGTTGCTTGCAAGAATAGTCAAACTGCATATTTGCTTTTAATCCAAATGTTGTTTGTTTCCTGATGTGTAGGCCAACGTTAAATGGGCATGCTTGCATATGGTTACTGCATATTTGTTTGCTTATGCTATATGCTTTTGAAATTACATTTAGGATTTTGAACAAAATGCAATTAGCTTAAGTATGCAGTTTTGGAGAACAACTTGTGCATATGCTTTGAAATTCTTTTCTTTTTTTTGTGAACCGGGAGTAATCCCGTGATTTGCAAAAAATAATAATAACTGATTCCGGCCATTACATTTAATGATGAACACTAAGTTTATTTTTCTGCATTTTGAATATTTATTCGAATTCTAATTCTTTTCTTTTAATTGTGTAGGTAGAATTAAATGAGCGGACAAACGCATTGGATTGGAAGCTTTAGAATTAAGATAGATTAGTTTTTTTTATTTCATTTTAATTTTGTCCATTCATTATTGTAATTTACTGTAATATATACAATATTTACAAAATAACCTGTACAAAAAGAATGAATAAAAGAAACTATTTGTCCATTAATTCTTCTTCTTTATTTATTTATCGTTTATTATTTCTCTGCACGAATAATAATTGGAACCAAATTTCAATTACCCACGTTCAAAATAATAAACAGATAAATAATAATTATCATTGACCAACTAATACCTTCGATTATTTAATCCATCATTCCCAACTAAATTATAATAATTAAAATAGGATTTCAATTATTTAACTTAGAACGACGAACGATTAAACAATCGTTATTGACCAATGAATTTTTCGAATGCTTATTATATTATTCATAAACTTTAAATTATGTAATAACTAAGAATAAATTCTAGTTACTTAAATTTAAAATAATGAGTAATAAATAAATATTGTCCACACAATTAATGCGCCTCTTCTCTGATGTTCATTTTATTATCCGTACATCTTTAAACTAAATAATAATCAAAAAATGAATTTCAATTATTTAAGTTTTAGATAATAGATAATTAATAAACATCATTTTTTGCACGAATCGATTAAATGATTTAATGTTCAGCATAAATAGCTCTTGGCCCGAAAAAGTCATGAAATTTAAAATCGATGGATCAAGACAAATGTAATGTAAAGATGCAGATAGGAGACGACGTCTTAGGTCAAAATTTAGGGTACAACAGGAACCCCCCAAATTAGTTGCACAAGTGCATTCCCCAAATAGGCACCCATATAAAAGAATACTTCTACAAGTAGGCATGAATCGAGTCTTAACAAAACCAAATAATAAGTGATAAAAATATAAAAAAACATACACAAAACTATCATTTAAACTCTAATCATTTAGGCCTCTGAACATGGCAAAAAGAATGGCTCAAAAAGGATTTAAGCAAGTCCTAAAACAAAGTTCATAAGAAAAGGTATCCATAAAACACACCTTGCCAAGATTATTCCCAGATAAAATCAAAATTTAATGAATAAATAAAATAAAAAATATCATAAATTTTTAAGACACACAAGTATCCCAAACATATTTTTATGGATTTTCATTGTAAAGAGAAAATCAGAATTGAAATTAAAATTGAATTGAGACAATTATGGATCAATTAGCATGCAGGAGGTAAAAAAGTAAAAGCAAAATATACAGATTTCAGTTTAACGCGCCATTAAAAAAGTGGTGGTGCAAAACATAATAAGATTCCAGCCCAGTTCAATTAGCAGCCCACCATATATTTTTATTATTCTTATTTTTATTGTTTAACAAAATAATAAACACTAAAATGAAAATAAGAAATACAAATAAAACAAAAATGGTGAATCAGTGAAATGATGCCACATCATATATTTGAAACAAACATAATAGACGTTGGAGCCCTAGCTTCCGTCATCTTTTCTGACGACTTACCACCACCTCCGATGGTCGCTTTTCATAGAAATCAAAAACACCACAACAGTTCCCTTCAAAATCTTGTGTAGATCACTAATCCATCATTAGTTTTCTCAAATTTACACTTAATAATCATGAAACCTATGCTCAAACGAAACCCCAAACAACTGAACTTCACAATAATGCCAAGTATTCATCACAAAATCCAATGCCTATGTTCTAGTAGGACTTCAGATGCAATGCATGAGCTTAATCAAATCCTAAAACCTAGCATGAAGAGGATAATAAGCTTGAGAGTTTTACCTGAAGGATATGTGTCTGCCGCACCTTGAAATCACACGAAGAGCTTGATAAAACTCTATAGAACTGATCCTTGATATTTAGGGAAGTAGAAGGAAGCAAGAGATGGATGAAACCTTGCAGAGAAAATCAGATTCGCAGTGGTGAAGCTCTTGAAAGAGAGAAAAAATTTTGATTTGAGTTTGTTGAGAATGAAGTAACTGAGATGGTTTAGATGGAGCAAGAGTTTATTTATGAAGGGTTTAAGAGTGGTAAAAGTTTAACCCAGGTTGAAGTTTGTTAGAAACGATTATGGTTAGCCTTTGCTGAAGTTTTAGAGCGAGAAAGTGAGGGCATGCGTTTTTTGCTATGGTGACGATGTTGCTGAAGTTGTTTTGGTGAGAAAGATAAGAAAGTAAAGATAGAGTGGTAAGCTGGAACGAAGAAGTAGTGGTAAGAAAGTTTGTGTTGTTTCAAAATTTTCCTCTTTTTCAATAATACAAGACTAATATGCATGAGTGATAAGGATTTTGTTTGGTCATGTTAGGTAAGGAATATGAGGTATGCGCATGGTAGTGATGTGCTGCAATGCTGCAAGCAACAATCAAACAAGTGCAAAAATAGAAAGCTTCCAAAACCTATCCCAACACACTCATGATGACAATGTTTAATGACCACAACGTTTCATGTTGGTATCAAATGAAAGTTTGTGGGAAGAAGAACAAACTTAATGTTGGAAAAATATTGAGTAGAAACTTGGAAAACCATGAAAATGGCCCTTGAACTTGACTCATTTAAACTAACTCAATTGATCTATGAAACATGCAAATTTAAGCAACTCAAATCCATGAATTTGAAGGCTTGTAACTTGAGTTCTATTAGCCCTCATGATGAGTTCTTGGTGTCAAAGAAAGCTTTAAGGAAGAACAACAACTTTCATGTTAAGTGAAAAGTGAATTGAGGCCCGGATCTTTGAAGAAAATTTCCTTGAAATCAACTTGATCAAACTGAATTTAACTCTAAAAAATTTCTCTAAGTGTTTATCAATAAAAAACAATGAATCATCCACTTTATGATATAATATCTTTTTATCTATACATCTTTTGGAATTCATTCCTTATACAAACTTGTCTCATTGAGGAGAGAGATACAAGTCTTGAAAGATGAACAAATGAACATAGATTTTTATATTTAGAGAAATTTTAAAACCCTAATTTTCACCAATTTTGTGATTCTTGTGATTTATCTCGACAAACCTTGATCAAATCTCACATTTCCATGAACATTGACTTGAGAAGACTTTAGTTGACCAAAAAGTTTCAAGTTTTTTAATTTTGACTTTACATTTCTGTTGACTTTTTCTTAATGCACTATGTGATACGGTGGCAAAACTGACTATTATACTGGTTTTGCGTTTGTGTTCGCAAATGTTGCGGTAAGCAAGAGTCGCCACCGATTTTTCATTTATCCAACAAAGGAAAGGGTGAAAAGAACAGAAAAGAACTTTCAAGAGTTTTCTGAGTAAAGGGGGTAGATTATGTAAAGGGAAGGTGTTGTACCCCAAAATTTTTCCTCCCATATTTCTCAACACATGGCAAGTGAGGTCCCCAAATTGCTCAAGGAAGCTCAAGAGTTGACCAGACAAACTCTCTCATAAGGCAGTCTACCTCAAATTAGGGTTTCTATTTCTATCAAGATGTGTGAAACACAAAGGAATCAAATGCTCACCATTGTCCTAATATGTCCTCAAGATAATCCATTTTAAATTTCAAGCCTTGCAGAAGAAGTTTGCTCAGTCAATTGCTCAAATGCCTGAAAATCAGCTATATTAGGCCAAAAGTCAACTATGGCCCACATACAGTCAAACTTCAAGATTTTTGGTCAACATCCTCATTTTGAATTATTATTCATCATTTGATAAAGGGTTGATCATGATTCCTCAAGGATTGCTCACAATTCATCAAAACCCAAAAGTTGCTAAATTAGGGTTTTGTAGGAAAAGTCAACTCAACTTTGACCAAACATAACTTTCTCATGATTTATCAGAAATGACTCATACAAAGCTCATTTTTAAGAGGATGCAATTACTTACAATTCATCTTCATCCCCCAAGTTCATAATATGCACTCACAAAAAGATATGAATTTTGACATTATAGGTCCTTTTGAAAAGTCAACAAAAACATCTTTTTGGTCAAAGCTTCATACATGAACATGGAAAACTCAATTGAGATGAGACAAAAAGGGTTGCTTATAGAACATCCTAAACTTTCTAAAAAGTCCAAGAACACCTCTCTAGGGTCAAAATTGAGAGAGTTATGCATTGACCAAGTTGACCATTTTTGCAAAATTACCAAAAGTCAAATGTGCTCAAATTTGCATTTTTTTTTGCTAAATGGGCCCAATTTTTTATGCTTGCACCTCCATAATAATGTGGTTCACGACTCAAATACTTATCCATAAATTATTTGCTTCATTTTTCAATTTATTTTGATTTTTCATTAATTAAAAAGTGAATTAAATCAAATAAATGATGAAAATTATCAAAGATATGATTTAATTTGTTTTTTGACAGGTTAGCAACCAAGATATGCTGAGCTTGCAATATCAATTCGAATCAATGGCAATTGGTACAAAAAGAGCATGATTGGCATGAAAATAGAAAGATATCATATGGCTAAAGAATCAAATAAAATATCATCAAAGCTTAAAGATTCAATCTGTTTTGCAATGCTAATTCATTGGGGGATATATAATGAACAAGAACAAAGCAAAAAAGAGAGGTTAGCATCGTGAAAACACCAGAAGAAAACTCAAAAATTTGCAAGAAAGTGGGTAATTATTCTTGGACTTAGAGAGTGATTTAAGCCATTCTAAGGATACCAATAGACCCCTGGACATCTTCAGAAGGGATCTCAATAAATTGCAAGCATTTCCACGTCCGAAATCGTGAGATACAGACCCACAGTTTGCACCTCCAAGCTTGAATTTGATTTCTTAATTTACACACGATTAATCATTCCTAAACATTGCATCGTGTTTATATTGTCATTTGGAAGGTTTTTGTTTATTTGATTTTGCATTTTGATGCCTATAGCCAGGATTGCCATTACTAGGGTTTGAGGATCCGTTTTAGGGCTTCTCTGTACAAGTAAAATTAGGCCAGAAAAGGGGTTCTATGGTGTTCATGGGATCAAGGCGAAGCGATCAACGACTCACCTTAAATTTATCACGCGTTTTCTTGATTTTGGAAGCTTGTAGGGTTTTAGCTATGGAGTCATGTTCGTAGGTAAAGGTCTTCAATCTAATACGACAGACAAGGAAGAAGAAGACAATGTGTCTGAACACCATTGGCTGTTTTGAATTCTGCGCGCTTTTTCCAATTAACCACCGTGTTTTATATATTATACATTATTATTGTTATATTAACAAATGAAGCAGGTGGCACAGATGGTAGGGCGTGTTGGTGTTAAGTGTGAGGACTTGGGTTCGATCCCCAGGTCCCAATATTTGTTTGATGTAATTTTTCTCCATATGATCAGGTGTGCTGCTTATCATGACATCCACCATATGCCATCAAAATCCAACCCTCAGATTCATCAACAAGCTAGATCTAACGTGCCAGCATTGAAGGCCCACCATACACCTCAAAGTCAACGTTGCATGGGAACCAGCGTAGTCAACACAGGCTTGGATTTGTTTGGGCCTAAAAATCATATTGGCACCCCTCTCCAACAATGCTATCAGACACATTTGTTCTTTTTCTTATTTCTTTTTATTTTATTTAATTCTTTTAATATTTTTTCTTTAATTATTTTAATTCATAAAGATAATTACTATTTTTCATTAAAAAAATCATAAAATCAAGAAATCATAAAAATTAGAATTAGACTTTTTAATCAAATTTAATCTTGTTAATTCAATTTAATTTAATTTAACTTAGGGCAATTTTAACTCGTTTTTATAAATAAAGCAAATAGAAATTAGGTTAAATTCTTGATTTAATTTTTTTATTTTTTCTCAAATAAATAAAATACAAAAATAGGTTTTTAGAGTGAATTAATTTATTTTTCTTAATTTAAAATTAATTAGAACTTAGGATTTTCTTAAAAAACAAAACATGACAAAAACATCTTTTTTTTAATCAATCGCAAATAGGTTTAGTCAAGGGTCAAAACCCTAATCGCTTCACATTTAATTCGCCGCATGTTTGTAATTTATTTTTGCTGATATTTTGTAACTGCTCATGGTTTGTAATAGTTAATGTAGCGTTTATTTTACTGTTAAATCCCCGGGTTTTTTTTGGCTATGTAATTAATCCCCCTCCCCGAAGCCTTGTAATAGCATAGGTTTATTTTCTCACATTTTCAATTCCCGCAAATACTTAACTATCTAGATATATGCTAATAGGATTGTATGGCAAGAATGCATGAAAAATTAATACAGTTAGAAAATCCTAATGTGCAAAGATAATAAACTGAAAACAAATCACTTGCACATATCACTCTTAGGGTATACTCTCACTTCGGTTGCCTTCGGTAAACGATCATTAAGCATAAGGTGTCTTAGTGGTTGCCCTCCAGTCTAAAAGATCAAATTATCCCGTTCGAATGTTGCCTCGAAAATGTTGCCTCAGAATTGTTGCCTCGAATAAGATCTTAAGACTCTAGGGTTATTACTAAGGTTTCCTAATATTTCTTTAATGATCGTAAGTCCCTTTCGAATTGACCCTTAGAAAATCCAACGACGGTGCTACCTATTTCTCCATAGTAGGATAGCGCTGTCTAAAGGAAACAAGAATAGAAACGATCTTTTTTCGAGTAGGTAGATGCTAGTAGGTACTTGTTCAAATCAAAACTTTTCACACTTCCACTTTTCAAAACAACTTCGTCACACCTTTGAGGACTGATACAAGGGTTATCACGAAGTAAAAGTTTTTTTAAAAAAGCACACAAACATACACAAACAATTTTAAAAGATGAGCAAGTATCTAAGAGCCCATGGAAAACCATGGATGGAAAGGGTGCTAATACCTTCCCTTTCCATAATCTATCCCCCGTACTCAAAATCTTGAAAAATGATTTTTTCTATACTTTTTTCCTTTCCAATTGGATAAAATAAAAGTCGGTGGCAACTCTTGCTTACCGCGACATTTTGCAAACACAAAACACAAAGTGCAAACCAGTATCAAACAGTCGGTTCTGCCACTGTATCACAGAACTGGAGACCCTGTTGGGGACTTATAAGTAGGGTATACCTTAGGATCTAGGTCACCATAATTGCTTCTCTTGATTGCTTCGTTTGCTTTACTTTTTAGGGTTTTGTTTGGGGTTACTATAGATCCTACACTCGGATCTGGGGAATACCTTTTAGGTAAGTAGAAATAGACTGTGAGGGAACTGTACGTCATAGAATGATACGGTTGAAGCAGTAGCTACGTTAGTGTGGTACTTTGGTTGGTACCGGTATCCCTTGTGGAGAAATGAGGAGAATACGGGGCCGCTGCGTGGTGTCGTTAAGCATCAACTGACCTTAGAACCTTTAATCGCCCAACTTGGCCATTAGAAAGTAGTGAGATAGCCGACCTCAGTGTAGAACTGAGAACTGGTTGATACTCGATGCTACACTCATTGAGATCAGACTTTCGGAATATTTTGGCCGCAAGAAAAGATTGCGTGAGCTGAAACCATGACCGATAAAAGATGGTCAGTGATATTGAGATCCTCTAGAACCCGGTTACTTTTTTCTAGGACAGGTTGAACCAACTTAAATTCAAGAGGGTATTACCTTTAACCTCATGCAAGCCTTAAACCTAAGGGTTTTGTGTGATTTGACTGTGTTTGCAATACTTGTGTTTTCTATACCTGTGATTTATCATGACATCATGCATCATAACATGGCATTTATGCTTCATTACACTAACCATTTCAAAGACCGAGGGAATTTATCTTTGTTCTGTTTTGCAGATCATGGCTTCCGTGCGTAGAAATACCATCCGAATCAGATTTATGCACATGCCTGCCCAACTTAAAGAGCTAGCATCAAGAGTTTCTGAAACTTCTACTTTCATTAAGAGACACGGTCAACTTCTCAGACTGGTTACTTCAAACCTTGATGAACAGATGATGAGCGTACTATTTAAGTTCTTCAATCCCAAGAATCACTACTTCACCTTTCCAGATTACCAGCTGGTACCCACCTTGGAAGAATTCTCTCATCTATTGGGCATATCCATTCTTGAACAGGTACCCTTCATAGGTATGGAAGAAGTTCCTAAGCTAGAAGTTATTGCCTCAGCTTTGCACTTGAAACGGGCCGATGTGGTATCCAATTAGGAAACTCAAAGCGGAGTCGAGGGCTTTCTAGCCAAATTTCTGATAGACCAGGCTCAACTATTTTAGGATGATTTAGATTTTCAAGCTTTTGAGGATGTCTTGACTCTTCTTATCTATGGTTTAGTTCTCTTCCCTAATCCGGACTCCTTCGTAGATGTGAATGCTATCAAGATTTTCCTTTCTCGCAACCCTGTGCCTACCTTGCTTGGAGATATCTTGCATGCTCTCCATACTCATACTATGAAGAGAAGAGGGACCCTTATGTGCTGCATGCCATTGTTGTCGAGGTGGTTTATTTCTCACCTCCCTAGGTCTATACTAAAGAACGAAGAAGGTTTGGGTTGGTCGCACAGAATAATGTCACTCGCTCATAAGAATATCCTTTGGTGTTCCCGAGCTATGGAAGACACTGCTGTTATTGACCGCTGTGGGGGGTACCCTAATGTCCCATTACTTGGTATCAGAGGGGGTATAACTTACAATCCTTGTCTAGCTTTGCGACAATTTGGTCGTGCTCGAAGGGATGGTCCCCATGGACTACTTCTCGAGGACATTGTATTTGACTATGAGGATGATGTTAAGGGGCATCGCCGGAGGTTCATACGAGCTTGGGGCATGGTAAACAAATATGACCCTAAAGAGTTGGGACCAAAGACTTACCTTCCTATGCAGCCTTACCTCCAATGGGTCCGAGCTCGTGCCCAAAAGCTTATGATGCCTTATGCATCCGTATTACCAGTGATTGTGGAGCCCACTACTGAAGACGACATTCCTTACACGGTTCTCTATCCTTACATGCCCACTGATATTGGGGAGTTACAGAGGTCTTGGATTCAGCTGAAAAATGAGCGGGATACTTACCGAGAGCAGTTCCATGAGCAAGAGAGGAAGATTTTAAAGCTCACCAGGAAGCTCGAGGAAGAAAGAGTGATCAATGACTATATCAGCACAAAGAGAAAGCGTCCATGGGAATTTTGATTTTTATTTTCTAGTTTTAGATTTGTTTTATTTACTCCTTTGTAACGCCTTAAAAGGCATGTTGAACCTTTCAAATTTAAGCTAATAAAGTTTTGTTTATTTTGGTTTGCAAATTTAAATCTCCCAAAGTCTTTGAAATCATTACATGCGCATCCCATTATCATACACATCATTACAGGTACCACTACATGTTTCTCATCTTCTTCGTTGCTTATTTCAGCAGAAATGTCTTCCGATCAAGCCATCAAAGATCTCCAGGCACAGAAAGCCCAGTTCCAACAGATGTTCATCAGTTTGGCAAAAGGGCAAGAGGATCTGAAAGCCCTCATTCTGAAAGAAAAGAAGAAGAAGAAGAAGGTCGGTATTATGAATATGGGTAGAAGGTTCGGAGAAAGGTTGAAGCATCAAACTGACCTGACCTCTTCATCCAAGGAAGGGGAGAACCAAGAAGGGGAAAAGGGCCCCAGTCCTGTAGTTTCTGACGATGATACTAATTACAATGATGAGCAATATCCTCCTGCCGAGGATAGGTACAAGCAACTAGAAGACTTTCTGAGTGCTATGGAAGTTCAAAAGATACCTGGCTTGGATTTCAGAGAATTGGGATTGGTATCGGGAGTGGTCATCCCTCATAAGTTCAAAGCTCCAGTTTTTGTCAAGTATGATGGAGTGTCCTGCCCAAAACTCCATCTCCGTTCGTATGTCAGAAAAATCCAACCCCACACCGCTGATACAAATCTGTGGGTGCACTTCTTTCAAGATAGTCTGTCAGGGACTCACCTTGAATGGTTCTACCAGTTGGAGGGAGCCAGTGTCCGAAACTGGGAGGATCTTGCTGCTGCTTTCTACAAGCAGTATCAGTACAATGCTGACCTCGCTCCCACTCGTACTCAACTCCAGAGTATGTCCATGGGTGCAGGTGAAGGTTTTAAAGGTTATGCTAAAAAATGGAGAGACTTGGCTGGGAGAGTTCCACCCCTTTGTCTGATAGGGAGTTGGTTGATATGTTTCTAGGGACGCTATCTGGTCCATTTTTCAATCACTTAATCGGGAATTCTTCAGCTGGTTTCACTGAGCTGATTTTAACCGGAGAAAGAGTAGAAGTTGGAATTCGGAGTGGTAAAATACAGAAGGATGCCTCCTCGAGTTCAACAAAGAAGCCTTTTACTGGTAAGAAGGAAGCCAGTGCAGTCTATAGCCCGAGGGGCCAAAATAGATCTGAACACCATCAAACGGTAAATGCTGTAGTGATACCAAGACCCACCGTTGCTCCACAATGCAACAATCAATAAAGGGTGGAAAGACCACAATGGCAGTTCACTCGCCTCAACATGAATTTGGCCGAAGTTCTGCCTCATTTGTTAAAATCCAACTTGGCGACATTGAGAGAGGCTCCCAAGAATCCAAACACTACTTCTCCCAGATACAATCCCAACGTGCGATGCGCCTATCATTCTGAGAGTCCTGGCCATGATACAAATGATTGTTGGGCTCTGAGAAACAAAGTACAAGATCTTCTTGAAGCCAAGGAGATAGAGTTCGATGCTCCAAAAAAGCCGAATGTTATAACTTCTCCCATGCCCAAACATGGTCGTGGAGTTAATGCTGTTGACACTGATTTGTTTGTGACCTCTGTTGAAGAAATTTCCACTCCTCTTATGACTGTTAAGAAGAATTTGCTGTTGGCCGATTTATTTCCGGGTTGTGGCGAAGGTTGCCACATGTGTTCGATTCTACCTTCTGGTTGCTGTTTGTTAAAGTCAGGTGTTCAGCGCCTTATGGATAATAAAGAGATTTTGTTCGAGAAGATTATGATTCTTGTTGTTCTAAACGAAGACGTTGCCATTATAACCATTTCCGCTAATCCTTCCAAGGTTTCCTCGAGAAGACCTCTTAGGATTACACCTGTCCAAAGAATTACTCCGCTGATAATCACTGTTCCTGGTCCTATACCGTACACCTCAGACAAGGCTGTCCCATGGTATTACGGTGCTGATGTGTACTATCATGGTATTAAGCAAGATCTGAAGAATGAAGAAGCTGATACTGATGTCAGTAATATTGTCGGGACTAGTAAGATTACCCGAAGTGGAAGGGTTTTCTCTCCTGATATTTCTCCGCAGATCATCAAGCCTACTGTCATTCCAACTGCTGCTCCAACCAACACTCCTGATATTTCTCCTGTTCCTACTCCATTTATCACCCTTGCTGCCGAGCCATCTGGGACTCGGGGCAAATAAATTATAGGTGAGCCTGCCCGGACGGAGGCACCTAAGAAAATCGTGGTGGAAGCCTCTAAACAAGAAATATAGGATATACTGAAAATCATCAAGAAGAGCGACTACAATGTGGTCGAGCAGCTGGGGCAGACCCCATCAAAGATATCCATGTTGTCTCTGCTGTTGTGTTCTGAAGCCCATGCGAAGGCTTTGATTGCATTTCTCAAGACTGCGTATGTGTCGCAGGAAACTTCAGCAAATCAGTTCAAAGATTGTATGGCCAGCCTGACTGCTGACAATGGGCTAGGTTTTTTAGATGCGGATCTGACACCGAAAGGAAGGAAGCATAATGATGCTCTGCATGTCTCGATTGAGTGCAGGGGCACCACTATGGCTCATGTGCTGGTAGATACCGAGTCTTCGCTGAATGTTCTGCCGAAAAAAGCGTTGGACCGTTTGGATTGTGAGGGTTTGACTCTGAAGCATAGTAACATTGTGGTAAGGGCTTTTGACGGATCAAAGAGAATGGTTCACGGGGAGGTGGACATCCTTGTCAAATTTGGTTCTCAGACTTTTGGGTCCACCTTCTACGTGATGGATATCAGGCCGTCATATTCTTGCTTGTTGGGTCGTCCTTGGATCCATGAGGCTGGGGCAGTTACTTCCACACTCCATCAAATGCTGAAATATCTAGTGAAGGGGAAGATTGTCACAGTGCGAGGTGAAGAAGAATATATGGCGAGTCACCTCAATTCCTTCCGCTATGTAGAGATGGACGGGGAATTCATAGAAACTCCTTGTCAGAATTTCGAAGAGGTCCCTCAGGTCTTGGCATCAACTGAAGTGATTACCGACAAACCTCCGTTGAAGATGGATTCTCTCAAGGACGCCAGGGCCGTGGTTGAAGAAGGTAGGTGTACCAATTGGGGTCAGCTCCCTGATTTCACTCACAAAACTGACAAATTTTGTTTGAGCTTTACTACAGGGGCTCAAAGGGCTGTTAGGCGTGCTCGAATTGGAAGACCTCCGCTACACATCAGCAATCGGGGAGTTAATGCAATTGAAGACAGTGAAGAGGATTCAAACATCGACAACTGGATCTACCCAACAACCAACGGTGGACTGAATAATTGGACGACGAGGGACTTCATACCTGTTTCGTTTATTCCGCTGTAATTGACTTTTGTTTTAAGATTTGTAATAAACAATTTGAAACTTTATGGCCCAGTGCCTTGCTCGAGGCACCTTGGCCTTGCTTGTGAGGGATATTATTTGTCATTTCATATATCACTAATAAAGCATTGGACGTTTCTTGCATACAAATTTTGCGCTCCTTGTTTTTCTTTTCTGTCTTTCACTTTATCAAAACAGCTATTCTCTTACACACACTCACGTATCATACTGCAGATCCATATCCACTCTGGATCCCATTGATAACAACTCTGCTACTGCCAGTTATGACTTCAAAAATACGATCAACCAAGCTGAGGACAAAGGTGAGGATGATTGTAAGGTGCCCAGAGAACTTGCTAGACTATTACAACAGGAAGAAAGGGCCATACAACCTCATGAAGAGCCAGTTGAGTTAGTGAATTTGGGTTCAGAGGAAGATAGGAAAGAGGTTAAAATAGGTGCAAATTTGGAGCCTAGTGTCAAACAACGGTTAATACAAATGCTACACGACTATGTTGAGATCTTCGCCTGGTCCTATGAAGACATGCAGGTTTTGGACACTGATATTGTGGTACATCGCCTGTCGACTAAAGAAGGCTGCCCGCCGGTAAAGCAGAAGGTCCGCCGTATGCGCCCTGAAATGTCAGAGAAAATTAAGGCAGAGGTCATGAAACAGTTCGACGCATGATTCTTAGCTGTCACTTCTTATCCGCAGTGGGTTTCCAACGTCGTTCCAGTACCTAAGAAGGACGGTAAGGTACGGATGTGTGTGGACTACAGAGATCTGAACATGGCAAGCCCCAAGGATGACTTCCCACTTCCGCACATTGATGTCCTAGTCGATAAAACCGCACAACACAAGATCTTCTCTTTCATGGATGGTTTTTCTGGCTACAACCAGATCAAGATGGCTCCTGAAGACACGGAGAAGACAACCTTCGTTACACAGCGGGGCACCTTCTGTTACAAGGTAATGCCTTTTGGGTTAAAGAATGCTGGGGCAACTTATCAGCGCGCCATGGTCGCTTTTTTCCACGATATGATTCACCACGAGATCGTGGTTTATGTTGATTACATGATAGCCAGGTCTCAGATTGAGGAAGAGCACCTTGATCATCTCTAGAAACTGTTTGACAGGTTGAAGACGTACAAGCTGAGGTTGAATCCGAACAAATGTACCTTCGGGGTAAGATCTAGTAAACTTCTGGGTTTCGTCGTCAGTGATAAGCGTATTCAGGTGGACCCTGCAAAGGTATAGGCCATACAAGAGATGCCGACTCCCTGCACAGAGAAAGAAGTTAGAGGTTTCTTGGGACGTCTGAATTACATTGCCAGGTTCATTTCACATCTGACTGCTACTTGTGAGCCAATCTTCAAGCTGCTGAAGAAAGATCAAGTGGTAAAGTGGAATGATGAATGCCAGATAGATTTCGAAAGAATCAAGGAATACCTTCAAGAACCGCCAATTTTGATGCCTACAGTTGAAGGAAGACCTTTGATATTATACTTAACAATGCTAGACAGTTCGATGGGGTGTGTGTTGGGGCAGCATGACGAGTCTGGTCGAAAAGAGCATGCAATTTACTACCTTAGCAAAATTTTTACCAACTGTGAGACTCGATAGTCATTTCTAGAGAAAACTTGCTGCGCTTTGGCATGGGCTGCTCGCCAACTGAGACGGTATATGCTGACTCACACTACCTTGTTGATATCAAAGATGGATCCGATCAAGTATATGTTTGAGAAGCCCGCCTTATCCGGAAGAATAGCAAGATGGCAGATGATCTTAACCGAGTACGAAATCCAATACACAACCCAAAAAGCAATCAAGGGGAGTGTATTGGCGGATCATTTGGCGCATCAGGCCATGGATGACTATCAGTCCATGAATTTCGAGTTCCTGGATGAGAATATCATGTTGGTAATCGACTACGAAGAACCTGGACCGGATGAAGGACCCGAGGAGGGATCCCGATGGTCTATGTATTTTGATGGAGCCTCGAACGCATTGGGTAATGGCATTGGCGCTGTAATTATATCTCATGAGGGCTGTCATACTCCGTTCACCGCCCGATTATGTTTTAACTGCACCAATAATATAGAGGATTATGAAGCGTGTATCATGGGTCTTCGAGCGACCATTGACCTGAGGATTAAGTTCTTGAGCATATTCGGAGATTTCGCTCTGGTAATAAGTCAGATTAAAGGCGAGTGGGATACGAAGCACCCGAATCTTATTCCTTACAAAGAGTATGTGCTAACATTGCTCCCACACTTTGAGGAGGTAACCTTTGAACAATTCCCATGAGAAGAGAACCAGTTGGCGGACGCGCTAGCTACCATGTCTTCTACGTTCAAGGTTAGATGGGACAATGAAGCTCCCCAGATTACCATTGAGAAGTTGGATGAACCCGCACACTACTGTGAGATCAACACCGAAGAGGTAGCAGACAAACCCTGGTTCCACGAGGTAAAGAGGTATCTTGAGGCTCAAGAATACCCCGAGGGGGCATATGTTAATGATAAGAAGTTTCTGAGAAGGTTTGCTGCAAAGTTTTTCATCAGTAATGGGATCCTCTATAAGCGTAACCATGACTCCACACTACTACGGTGTGTATACAAAAGCGAGGCAAAAAGGATCATGGCAAAGTTACATGAAGGTACCTTCGGAACTCATTCCAGTGGACATACCATGACAAAGAAAATCCTACGAGCAGGATATTACTGGTCCACTATGGAAGCCGGTTGTTATCAGCATTCTCGAACCTGTCATAAGTGCCAAGTCTATGCTGATAAGGTGCATATACCTCCGGTTCCCCTGAATGTTTTGACAGCTCATTGGCCTTTTGCAATGTGGGGGCATCGACATGATCGGAGAGATCAGACCTACTGCGTCTAACAGGCATCGATTCATTCTGGTAGCCATTGATTATTTTATGAAGTTGGTTGAGGCAGCTTCCTTTGCTACAGTAACCAAGAACGTCGTGGCGCGGTTCATCCGACACAATCTGATCTGTCGATATGGTGTCCCAGAGAGGATTATTACTGACAATGGTACAAATCTCAACAACACAATGATCACCGAGCTCTCTAAACAGTTCAAGATACAACATCATAACTCTTCTCCCTACCGACCAAAGATGAATGGGGCTGTTGAAGTAGCTAACAAGAACATCAAGAAGATTGTACAGAAGATGACAGTGACATACAAAGACTGGCACAAGATGTTACCATTCGCTCTTCATGGATACCGTACCTCAGCACGGACGTCGACAGGGGTAACACCCTACTCTTTGGTGTATGGAATGGAGGAAGTCCTACCCATCGAAGTCTAGATACCCTCTCTCAGGATTATGAAGGATGCGGGTTTGAAAGAAGACGACTAGATCCAAACCCGACTTGACCAGCTGAATCTAATAGATGAAAAAAGACTTACTGCTATCTGTCATGGTCAGACGTATCAAAAGCGAATGATCAAGGCTTTTAACAAGAAAGTCAGACGTCAAGAATATCAAGTCGGGGATTTAGTGATCAAACGCATCATACTGCCGCAAGGTGATCCCAGGGGCAAATGGACCCCCACGTACGAAGGGCCAATTATGGTTAAGAACGTGTTCTCAGGAGGAGCTATGATTCTAACCACCATGGATGGTGACGACCTTCCTCACCCCGTCAATGCAGACATAGTGAAAAGATACTACGCATAATCAAAGACCCGCTAGGTTGACTGGCCTAGGAAAAAATTAGGGCTTCCCGGCGAACCAAAAGGGTTCGGGCAAAAGTAAGGGATGAAAATAAAAAACTGTACACCTGGAAAGTCGAAAACCTGAAAAGGCAGCTTGGGCAAAAAAGGGTATCCCGGTGGACTGAAAACCCGAAAGGGCGGTCCAGGAAAAATTAGGGATCAAAGCGTAACACTATGTCTCATTGGATCATCTCACAACCAGACTTTGGTATTGACTATCAAGCTCAGACGGCGCCAATCAATCTAATCCACCTTAGGCCAAGCATCAAAGTGATGAGACGCTTGAAGATATAAAGGCAATAGCAGAGTTGGAACCCAATGGGGTCGTTTCACATAGCTGTCTTTCTTTCTTACACAAATTGTAATTTCTATCGTTCGGAGGTGTTCTCTTACCAAGACGTCAGCCTCCTTGTACAAAACGCCTATTGCAGGCCAACTTCAAAAATCAATACAATTCATTTTCACCAAACATTCCAATTTGTTTTTCTTTTTCTGTTTTATTTTTCAAGAACGTCCAATGATTCATTTTTGATATATGTATTTGAAAATAATTGCTGCTCATAAATATTTACATAAAAAACGAAAGACGATTACTCGTAATTCCAGAAACAGGGAAAATAAGAAGTACCCAAACCTTACAGTTACTCTGCCCATAAGGTACTAGGATAGAGCCAGTTTGAGAACATGAGTAGTGGTACATACACTCCCCACAGAGTAAAGAGTATCCAAAGACAGTGATATCAGCTTTCCCGAATAGGACATAACTTTTCCCAACTGAGTTGCACAATTGCGAGTGAGTCAGTAAAACTTTCCCCAAGCAGAGTTTATCTCTCTCGCAAGCAGAAATTCAATCTCCAACAAAATTCATTATCACCAGTAATGGAAATTCATCCCCAGTGGAGTTTATTTCTCCAACTCAGCAGATCAATCAATAGAGTATCTCCTCTCCAACAAAGTTATTCTCCCGCAGAGTTGTTCTCAAATAGGGTCTCTCCTTGGCAGAATATCCGTAAACGAGGGGAAAATCCCCAGCATAATCATCTTTGTTCACCATCCCCAACAGAAGCGGAGGAATATTGGTTTTTTTACAGCAGTCAAGAGTACCATTTCTCATGCTCCCCAAACAACAGTCATGGATTTATTTTCCCGGACTCAAATTATTACGTCGGCATTTCATATTTATACATCATGACATGCGCATACATTACATGTAACATAGTCTCATTTATTTTGAGAACATCATCTCACAATGCATCTCATGCATCACACATAACTAACCATGTATCTCTTTCAGGAAAAACAATTATTATCAACAATTTCCAGCAGGTCCATGATCAACACTCGAAGCCAAACAGAGTAATCATCGGTGCGATAAAAGCAACCTTACCCAGGTTCCCTCTACAATTTTAACCAAATTCATGTCAAAGTAACCCTATTATCCAGGTTCCTTCTCACAGCCCTACTATCCAGGCTTTCATGTCGAAGTAACCCTACTACCCAGGTTCCTTCTCACATCCCTACTATCCAGGCTTTCATATCGAAGTAACCCTACTATCCCGGTTCCTCCTCATAGCCCTACTATCCAGGCGTTCATCTCGAAGTAACCCTACTATCCAGGTTCCTTCTCACAGCCCTACTATCCATGCTTTTCATATCGAAGTAACCCTACCATCCAGGTTCCTTCTCACAGCCTTACTATCCAGGCTTTCATGTCGATGTAACCCTACTATCCAGGTTCCTTCTCACATCATTACTATCCAGGCTTTCATATCGAAGTAACCCTACCATCCAGGTTCCTTCTCACAGCCCTACTATCCGGGCTTTCATATCGAAGTAACCCTACCATCCAGGTTCCTTCTCACAGCCCTACTATCCAGGATTTCATATCGAAGTAACCCTACCATCCAGGTTCCTTCTCACAACCCTACTATCCAAGCTTTCATCTCGAGGTAACCCTACTATCCAAGTTCCTTCTCATAACCTCACTATCCGGGTTCTGCCTCTCTTATCCCCAGACAGCAGTCCGCAGCACTGTAAGACCGAGACCCAATCAAACACAATTGATTTCACATTTCCCCAGAAAGTCGCGGTGCAGCATATACCCCGACCAAACACACAGTTCACTTCCGCTTCCCAAACCGGAATTATTCCCCAATAGAGTAACAGACAACTGAAGCTCCTAAAACTCTATTCCCCAGCGAAGTCCTCCTCAACAACAGATATACGGGTTCTCGCAAAGGAATCTCTTATGTGATTGATATCTCTTCGGGTGGCATCTTTAAGCCCATCTCCGACAATTCTCTAGAAACTACCAAATGGAATCTATAAGCCCATTCCTGATATCACAAATCAAGTATCACGTCATGCGAGTGCAAATTTCTGGGCACTCTAGTGTTCAATCATCTTCCACCTTCAGATCACGAAAGGCAGACAACCAATCTACATCTTCATATTTAAGAAGATTGAACATGGGCAGCTGTTGTACCCCAAAATTTTCCCTCCCATATTTCTCAACACATGGCAAGTGAGGTCTCCAAATTGCTCAAGGAAGTTCAAGAGTTGACCAGACAAACTCTCTCCTAAGGCAGTTGTTGTACCCCAAAATTTGCCCTCTCATTTCTTAAAGGATCAACCTGGACCCTCAAGTTTGTTTCCATCCAATTGCAAATCTGAAATTACGAATTTTCCAAGAGAATCGTTCACAGGGGCAAAATGGTCATTTACACACCAAATGAGTCAAACTATGACTTTGGAATCAAAAATCAATTTCCAAGAATCATATTTCATTAAAGCATGAAGTTTGTCCATCAAAAATCAAAAGTCAAAAGTTACTTTGAAAATCCAGTTTTTCAAGCATTTAGAAATTTTCTAAGTGTTTAAAGAATATGACACTTCAGAACTTCTGAGCCAGCCTTTATGTTAGTGCCGTCAAAAGATAACGCTTCAATCAGAACATGCAGCAGTGTTGCTCTTTAGTCAGAATATAATGCTTCAGTCAGAAGATTCTCCTTCAGCATACAGAGGCCATGTTCAACGCTCTGGTCAGAAGATGCTCCTTCAGCGTTTGGAGGTTATGTTTCTAATGTTCTGCAATTAGAACATCTCCAAACCCCAAACCTTAACCTGCTCCCCTGCTATGGCACAATCTTGCAAACCAGCTTCCGCAACACTCTAAGGTGCTGCTGATCCAGTCCACGCCTGCGTTTTTCTTGCACCAAATTAGCCTACGAAAATTGCGATTTAAAAACAAAGGGACAGTATGCCAAAAATGTTTAAAAATTCATTTATTCCCCCCCCCCCCCCCCCCCCAAAAAAAACCACAGCAAATCCATTGATAAATAGTTTGGTTCCATCACACGTTGAAAGGATTGGTTTTTGGAGAGGGAGATAATCACCAAAAGAGAGAAAAGGCCTTGAATCTTCACAAAAATTCCAAGAATCCAAAAGCTGTAAACACCAAGAATACCAAAACCTTAGCATTTGATTTCAACCTCAAAACTCCATTGTTCCTCTACTAAAACCATCCCCAAGTTTATTGGTTCATATACTAGAAGTTATCTTAACTTCTATACTCATACTGCTATACACTCTCCATTTACATCCACCTCAAAGAAGTCAGAGTTTCACCCCTTGGCTGTTCCAGAAGTTGAAAACCTCCATCTTGTTGAGTACGTGAAGAAAGAAGTTTCTTAGAGCATCACTAGAGTCCAAGACCAACCTCCAGTTTATAGAATCCGTCCCAGCTGCAAGGTAAGCTTCTGCTGACTCTTATCACGTTGCTTAATCCTTATCAGATTTGCATGTTCAAAAATACAATGTAAATATCATGTTTCTGATGTTATACATATTCTAAGACTTCACATGTTTGCTTGCCTAAGTATGGAATGAATAAGTTTCAAAACTTTTGAAAGGATTATGAACTCAGAATTAGGATTAGCAGATTCACACTTGCCTCTAATTTATGGTTCTGATATTTCTTGATTCTGAAATGCTGTGAAACCTGCTATAATTGTCATATACATATCTTCTGTTTTGTGAAGAAATGACCAAATGCAGATGTTCTGACTGCTATGAAGAGAGAGACCACGTTCTGCCAGTGATATCAGAACCTCTGAGATCCATTCGGTTGCTGGTGGTTTCAAAACGTCTGAAACCTATTCTGTTACTGTTGGTATCAAAACTTCTGAAGACTGATGTGCTCCCAACGGACTCAGAACTTCTGACTCCACTTTTTGTTAACAGGAATTTTGTTTTGCAGTGCCCCAGAGTCAGAATTTCTGACCTCCCTTAATCAGCAACGCGCTGATTCTATTTTTTACTCTTTCTCACTATTTTTTTGCTATCACTCTCTATTTCATTAATCAACAAACTCCAAAAACTTTTTTTTCGTGCTTCATTTTATTTCTAAAAACAAAAGACAAAAAATATTTTCTTTTCTTAAATACATAACCAATTTCATTTCTTGCACATTTTGATCCATTTCGATATGGTTGTAATAATAATTTAGGATTTAATTTTTATTTGCAATCCCCATTCATAAAAATGTACCCCCGTCCCCCTAAAGTGATGTAATAGCTTAGATCTTATTTTTCGCATTTTATTTACTTTTCATATATTGCTAGTAAGTAGGATGTATGGCAAGACATGGAAACAATAAAATAGACAACCTTAATTAAGATTAAAATGCATGCAATCAAACACCTTTTCACACGCGCACCTCTAGGGTAACCTCACTCGTTGCCTCGGAAATACAATCATGTCCCTTGAATATGGGATGCTTTAGCGATGACCCTTTGATAAAAAAGATCGTAGTCCCTCGATGACCCTCAACGTTGCCTTCGATAAAACGATCTCGTCCCTTACAAAAATTGATAAAGCATCTCATAAGTTGCTTTCAATGATTGTAAAATTGACCCGCGCCTGTCCCTTCACATCCAAAGATGGGGCTTCTTACCAAATCAATGGTAGGATATCACCATTAAAAGGAGGAAGAAAAGAACAATCTAAGACCTTTCGAGTAGATAGATTCGCTCCTAGTTACTCGCTTGCTCACAATAAAAACTTTTTACACCTACACTTTCATTTCAAAATATTTTCAAAAAGACAAAATGTTTTGTATACGTTCTTATAGAGACGAGAACCGTTGCAAAACATCTTTTCAAAACACTTTCCGAAACACGATTCACAAACACATCTTTGAACCACTTTTCGAAACAAAACTTTGTACGCGTTCTTATAGAAAAGAGAACCATTACAAAGAGATTTTTCAAAATACTTTCAAAGTCCACACCACAAGCACACTGTCAAATGAAAGCAAGTGATCTAAACGAGTAACTAAGAGCCCATGGAAAACCATGGATGAAAAGGATGCTAATACCTTCCCTTTTCATAATCTACCCCCCGAACCCGAGAAATAATCTCGAAAGGTCTTTCCTGTGCTTTTTTACCTTTCCTTTTGGATAAAAGAAAAGTAGGTGGCGACTCTTGCTATCCGCACAAATGCGACCGAAACGCAAAACATCAAGCCAGTTCTCCCACTGTATCATAGAACTGGCGACTCTGCTGGGGAAAAATATAAAAGTGGGGTTACCTTAGGGATATATCACCTTTACTCGCTTTCATTATTTGATTTGTGTGCTTTATATTTAGTTCTTTGTATTGGGCTTACTTTGATCCTCCACCCGGATTTGGGGCACCTTTTTAGGTAAATAGAAATAGATTGTGGAGACTGTACGACGTAGACCGATATGGTTGAGACAATGGCCATGTTAGTGTGACGCATTTGTGGGTACCAATATCCCTCGTGGTGAATAGAGGAGAATACGGGGCCGCTGAGTGGCGTCATGAAGCACTAATTAACCTTAGAACCCTAATTGAACAAACTTGGCCATTAGGACGTAATGAGGTAGCTGGTTTCGGTGTAAAGCTGAAAATTGGTTGATACTCGATACTACACTCATTGAGGCTAGACTTTTGGGATATCTAGGCCTCAAGAAAAGATTGTTGTGCTGAGACAATGCCTAAGAGAAAGGTTGGTGATATTGAGATCCTTTAGAACCCGATCATTATTTGTAGGACAGGTTGAGCCGACTAAAACTTCAAGAGGGTACTTACCTACAAACTCATGCAAGCCTAAAACATAGGGATTTGTTTGTTGTGTGTGTATATGTTTGCTTGTACATAAACATCATAAACATAATAAACATCATCAACATCATATGCATGCTCACTAACCATTTCAAGGATTTAGAAATTTATCTTTGTTTTTGTTTTGTAGGATATGAGTTCTCTTCGAAGAAACACCATCCGAATAAGCTTTGTAAAAGCACATCCTCAACTTCAAGAGCTAGCTTCAAGAGTTCCTGGGGATTCTCCTTTTACCAAGAAGTATGGTCGACTCCTCAGTTTGGCTACATCCAACTTCCAAGAAGAGATGATATGTGTACTATTCCAATTCTTTGATCCCGTACATCATTGTTTAACTTTTCCGGACTATCAGTTGGTACCTACACTAGAAGAGTTCTCTCTGCTCTTAGGAGTGCCCATGCTTAATCAGATACCGTTCACCGGTCTAGAAGGGATTCCAAAACCTGAAGTCATCGCCGAAGCTTTACATGTGAAAAGGGCCGACGTCATAGCCAATTGGGAGACAAGAAGTGGGGTTAAAGGCTTTCTAGCTAAGTTTCTATTGGAAAAAGCTCATTCATTCTGGGATGACATGGTTTCCAAGCTTTCAAAGACGTGCTAGCTCTCCTCATTTATGGTTTGATTCTGTTTCCTAATTCGGACCAATTCATAGATGTTAATGCCATCAAAGTCTTTCTCTCTCGCAATCCTATACCCACCTTGCTAGGAGACATCTTGCATTGCCTTCATACCCATACCATGAAGAAAAGAGGTACCCTTTTGTGTTGTATACCCCTACTCGCTAAGTGGTTCACTTCACACCTGCCTCAGTCAGCATTGAAGAACGAGCAAAGATTGACTTGGTCTCAAAGGATGATGTCTCTCTCCCATACTGATATCTGTTGGTGCTCGAGATCCTTGGAAGATATTTCTATCATTGACCGCTATGGTGAGTTCCCTAATGTACCTATGCTAGGTATTAGGGGAGGTATCACCTACAACCTGTGTTTAGCTCTTCGGCAGTTTGGGTATGCCCGAAGAGACGGCCCTCATGAGATGCTCGTCCAGGGTCTGGTTTTCGACTACGACAAAGAAGATCAAGGTTATCGCCAGAGGCTTGCACGTGCTTGGGGAATGGTGAACAAGGTGGACAGTAGAACTTTGGGACATAAAAACTCTATCCCTCTCGAGCCTTACCTTAGGTGGGTACGGGTTTGTGCTCAGAATATCTTGATGCCTTACCCTTCCATCCTTCCTGTCATCATTGAGCCTATTATTGAAGGAGACGTCCCATACACCGTTCTTCATCCGGACATGCCTACCTCTCTCGAAGACCTGCAGAAAGCTTGGATTGAGTTGAAGGAAGAACGAGACACCTTTGAAACCTAATACTACGCCAGTGAGAAGAAGGTTCTAGAGCTCACTAAACTGCTTCATGAAGAGAAAAATCTGAATACCTACATTGCTTCAAAGAGGATGCGTTCGGTCTTTTTGTCTTAAGAATTTTTGCTGTATTTTGTTTCTTTCTTTGTAAGCCCAAGGAGGCATGATGTATTCAAACTTGGTTCTATTTAATATGACGTGTGTTCTTTTTTGGTTTGGATAAATTTAAATCTTCTAAATTTCCTTGAAATCATTTGCATATTGTATCTTCATTCATCATAACATCATACAGGTTTCTCATAACAGGTCGCCTTATCCTTATACTATTTATTTCAGTGAGATGGATGTTGAACAGACTGTGAAAGATCTTCAAGCGCAGAATGCCCAGTTTCAACAAATCCTCATGGCTCTGACAAAAGGGCAAGAGGAGTTGAAGACTCTGCGAGCCAAAAAGAAGAAGAAGAAAGCGAAGAAACCGACTGGAGTTGTGATCATGGGAAGAAGGTTTAAAGGTCAGACCAGGAGAACCTTGGACTTTGCAACATCATCAAGTGAAGGAGATAACCAAGGGGCCGAGACCCAGGAAGTGAACGACGACCCAGCATCCGAAGGAGAGGAAGAGCCTGATTACTCTGAGGAGCAATATCCTCATGCTGATGATAAATACAAACAACTAGAGGATCGTTTGAATGCCATGGAGATTCAGAGGGTACCCGATTTGGACTTTGAAGAATTAGGACTCATCTCAGGGGTTGTCATCCCACAAAAATTCAAGGTCCCAACTTTCTCCAAGTATGATGGTATCTCTTGCCCAAAACTACATCTGAGGTCATATGTCAGAAAGATTCAACTCCACACGGCTGACAAAAATCTGTGGGTGCATTTCTTCCAGGAGAGCTTATCAGGGACTCAGTTGGATTGGTTCTACCAATTAGAAGGGTCCAATGTCCATAACTGGGAAGAATTGGCTGCCGCTTTCTACAAACAGTATCAGTATAATGCTGGTTTGGCCCCGACTAGGACACAATTACAAAGTATGTCTATGGGAACATATGAGGGTTTCAAAACCTATGCTAAAAAATGGAGGGATCTCGCAGGCAGAATCCAGCCCCCTCTATCCGACAGAGAATTAGTGGATATGTTCCTTGGCACCTTGTTAGGACCATTTTTCAATACCTGATTAGGAGTTCTTCATCTGGGTTTACCGAATTAATCATGACTGGTGAGCGGGTCGAAGCCGATATAAAAAGCAGCAAAATTCAAAGAGATGCATCCTCAAGTTTGGTGAAGAAACCTTTTGTTGGAAAGAAGGAGGTCAGTGCTGCGTATGACCATATGAATCAAAATAAAACCGACCATCGTCCGACAGTAGGGGCTGTCATGATCTCTAATCCTGCGCCAAATCAGCAGCCAAATTATCAGCACAAACCAGAAGCGCCCATGAGACGATTTACCCGGATTAACATGACCATGTATCAAGTTTTGCCACACCTTCTAAGGACCAATCTGGCAATTTTAAAGGAAGCTCCCAAGAACCCCAATACTTCTTCTCCTCGCTACAACCCGAACGCCCGATATGCCTATCATTCTGGAAGCCTGGGGCACGATACAAATGACTGTTGGGCCATAAAGAATAAGGTGTAAGACCTTATCAATGCGAAGGAGCTTGAATTTGAGTCCCCAGAAATTCCTAATGTAATAACGACACAAATGCCCAGACATGGCCAAGGTATCAACGTCATTGATGATGATCGTTTTGTTTCCTCCGTGAATGACTTGGTTACTCCTCTGTTGACCGTTAAACAAAATCTACTACAAGTCGGCTTGTTCCCAGGTTGCGATGAAAATTGCCACCTTTGCAAATCTCTGCCGAACAGTTGTTTGTTACTAAAGATAGGCGTCCAGCGCCTGATGACTAGTAAAGAAATCCTATTTGAAAAGCTACCTCTTATCAAAAGCTCTTATCAAGATGTTTCGATAATCACCATTTCTGACAATCCTCCCAGGGTCTCCACCAAAAGACCCGTCAGGATTACATCTGCTCCCAGATCTGCACCATTAATCATCACTATGCCAAGACCAATGCCATACTCCTCAAACAAAGTTGTTCCCTAGAGTTATGAGGCTGACGTTTATTACTACGGCGTCAAGCAAGATCAGTTGGATGTCACAAATGAAGTTGCAAGAGATATTGATCCTGATATAGGTAAAATCACTAGAACCAGCAAAATAACAAGAAGTGGAAGAGTCTTCTCACCTGAGATTTCTCCAAAGACCGTTGCTACTCCTGTGATCATCACTACTGCCACTTCTACCGACACCGCCAGTGATACTTCTGCTGTTATCCCTACTGCCGATACCAGGGGAAAAGAGGCTTTGGTTGAGCCTACCCAAGCAAGAGAACGTCCCGAAGTCATCCTTGAAGCTTCTAGAAAAGAAATAGAAGAAATCCTGAAGATAATCAAGAAAAGTGACTACAACATTGTAAAACAATTGGGGCATACCCCCTTGAAGATATCATTGTTGTCCTTACTTTTGTGCTTTGAAACTCACGCCAAAGTCTTGGTAAAGTTTCTTAAGACCGCTCACATGCCCCAGGAGACCTCCATCGACCAATTTGAAGACTGTGTGGCCAGTCTAACTGCTGATAACGGATTGGGCCTTTTCGATGCTGATTTAACCTCTAAGGGAAGGAAGCACAATGATGCCTTACATATTTCCATTGAATGCAGGGGCACCACACTTGCCCATGTTTTGGTGGATACCGGTTCATCATTGAATGTCTTGCCCAAAAATGCCCTCGATCGGCTGGATAGTGAGGGGCTCATCTTGAAACCTAGCAACATCATAATAAGGGCCTTTGATGGTTCCAAGAGGACAGTGCATGGAGAAGTTAGTATCCCCATAAAAATTGGGACTCAGACCTTTGACTCAATTTTCTATGTGATTGACATCCGCCCTTTGTACTCTTGTCTATTGGGTCGACCCTGGATCCATGGAGCTGGTGCAGTCACTTCCACCCTACACCAAATGCTAAAATACCCGATTAGAGGGAAGATTGTCACAGTTCGCGGAGAAGAGGAATACATGGTTAGCCATTTGAACTCTTTCAGGTATGTTTAAAAATGGATGGTGAATTCATAGAGACTCCCTGTCAGAAATTTGAGGAGGTTCCAGCAAAGGTCGCAGCAACCAAGTCTACTCCAAAGGTCCCGAAGATTACCAGACCTCCGCTAAAGACGGCTTCATTGAAAGACGCTTGAGCAGTAGTTGAAGAGGGAGGATGTACTATCTGGGGTCAGCTTCCGGATATTCCCTACAAGTCCGACAAATTTGGGTTGGGGTTCACTTCAGAGGCTCAGAAAACTGTCCGACGTTCTCGCGCATGGGGACCACCTCTGCGTATCAGCAATCAAGGATTCAATGCATTAGAAGATAGTGATGGCAGCTGTGACATGGATGAATGGATTTTTCCAACTATCGGCGGAGGGCTTAATAATTAGGAGGCGAAGGATTTCATTCCTATTACTTTTATTCAAGAGTAATTGTCTTTTAATATTTCCAGGCTTGTAATATTTAAACAATTCAAACCTTTTTTTTAAACCTTGTGTCTTACCCGAGGCACAATGGTCCATCTGTAAGGTAGCTATGCTCTTACACACACTCACATATGGAAAATGCAGATCTACGTCCACTCAGGATCCCAGGGGTAACAGTTCTGCTATGGCCAATTGTGACTTTGAAAATCCGATCTACCAAGCCGACAACGAAGGTGAGGAAGGTTTTGAAGTTCCAGGAGAGTTGGCCAGGTTGTTGCAACAAAAAGACAGAGCTATTCAGCCTCATGAGGAACCGTTGGATACAATAAACTTGGGTACCGAGGAAGATAAAAAGGAAATCAAGGTGGGTGCCAATCTAGAGCCGAGTGTCAAGGAACGTCTGATTCAGCTGTTGCAGGATTATGTTGAGATCTTCACCTGGTCATACGAAGACATGCCAGGGCTGGATGCAGACATTGTGGTACATCGTCTGTCTACAAAGGAAGATTGTCCCCCAGTAAAGCAAAAGGTTCTCCGTATGAGGCTTGATATGTCAGAAAAGATCAAAGCAGAAGTTATGAAGCAATTCAATGCTGGATTTTTGGCTGTCACCTCTTATCCCCAATGGGTGGCCAATGTTGTCCTTGTACCTAAGAAGGACGGTAAAGTGCGGATGTGTGTGGACTACAGGGACTTAAACAGGGCATGCCCCAAAGATGATTTCCCAATTCCCCACATCGACATCCTGGTGGATAATACGGCGCAACACAAAGTGTTTTCCTTCATGGATGGATTCTCGGGCTACAACCAAATCAAAATGGTGCCTGAGGATATGGAGAAAACGACTTTTGTTATACAGTGGGGCACTTTCTGTTATAAGGTCATGCCATTCGGACTGAAGAATGCTGGGGTAACCTATCAACGCGCTATGGTAGCTTTATTTCATGACATGATACACCATGAGATAGAGGTCTACATAGACGATATGATAGCCAGATCGCAGACGGAAGAAGAGCACCTCGATCACCTACAGAAGCTGTTTGAAAGGTTGAAGAAGTACAAGTTGAGATTGAATCCAAACAAGTGTACATTCAGAGTACGGTTTGGTAAACTCATGGGTTTTGTCGTCAGCAATAAGGGTATCGAAGTTGATCCTGCCAAGGTTAAACCGATACAAGAAATGCCGTCTCCTCGTACTGAGAAAGAAGTCAGAGGATTCTTGGGACGTCTGAATTACATATCCATGTTTATTTCTCACCTGACAGCTACTTGTGAACCAATCTTAAAACTCCTGAAGAAAGATCAAGTAGTCAGATGGAACGACAAATGCCAAGTTTCTTTTGACAAAATCAAGGAATACCTGCAAGAACCTCCTGTGTTGTTGCCACCTGTCGAAGGAAGGCCATTGATCTTATATCTAACTGTTTTAGAAAACTCAATGGGGTGTGTGCTGGGGAAGCATGACGAGTCTGGCAGAAAAGAGCATGCTATTTATTACCTAAGCAAAAAGTTTACCGACTGTGAAACAAGATATTCACTGCTCGAGAAAACTTGCTGCGCTCTAGCATGGGCTGCTCGCCGACTGAGACAGTATATGCTGACCCACACTACTTTGTTGATATCTAAAATGGATCCAATAAAGTACATCTTTGAGAAGCCTGCTCTTTCTGGGAGAATAGCAAGATGGCAGATGATCCTAACAGAATATGACATACAGTATACTACCCAAAAAGCTATAAAGGGAAATGTATTGGCTGATCATCTTACTCACTAAGCTGTAGAAGACAATCAGTCCATGAAGTTTGAATTCCCGGATGAAGACATCATGACGTTAGACAACTGTGAAGAGATTAGGCCATATGACAGACCTGAACAAGGATCCCGATGGATTCTGTTCTTTGATGGGGCATCTAACGCACTTGGCAATGGTATCGACGCCGTACTCATATCTCCTGAAGGATGTCATACTCCCTTTACTGCCAGACTTTGCTTCAACTGTACAAACAATATGGCAGAATACGAAGCATGCATCTTTGGTCTCAAGGCTGCCATAGACTTAGGGATCAAACACTTGATTGTATTTGGAGATTCAACCTTGGTCATCAGTCAAGTCAAAGGGGAATGGGATACCAAGCACCCCAACCTTATCCCTTATAAAGAACATGTGTTGACATTGTTGCTGCATTTCGAGAAGATTACCTTCGAGCATTTCCCGCAAGAAGAAAATCAGCTAGCAGACGCATTAGCTACAATGTCATATATGTTTAAACTTA
Organism: Vicia faba; assembly: GCA_948472305.1. NCBI lineage: Eukaryota > Viridiplantae > Streptophyta > Magnoliopsida > Fabales > Fabaceae > Vicia > Vicia faba. The sequence goes on along the minus strand of OX451737.1, from coordinate 140,107,810 downwards.
ATTGGGATAACGAGGCTCCTCAAATCACCATTGAGCGGATGAATGAACCAGCCTACTATCACGAGATTAATACTGAAGAAGTAGTGGACCAACCTTGGTTTCATGAAGTCAAGAGGTATCTCGAGTCTCAGGAATATCTAGAAGGAGCTTCAGTGAATGACAAGAAATTCCTGAGAAGGTTCTCGGCTAAATTCTTCCTTAGTAACGACATTCTGTACAAACGCAGTCATGACTCTGTGTTGCTTCGGTGCGTAGAAAAAGCTGAGGCTGAAAGGATCATGGGTGAGCTACACGAAGGCACTTTTGGTACAAATTCCAGTGGGAATACAATGGTAAAGAAAATCCTACGGGCAGGCTATTATTGGTCTACCATGGAGGCAGATTGCTATCAACACTCTCGGACTTGCCATAAGTGCCAAATCTATGCCGACAAAGTACATGTACCTCTGGTTCCTATGGATGTCTTGACGGCTCCTTGGCCCTTTGCTATGTGGGGAATCAATATGATTGGGGAAATCAAGCCAAAAGCCTCCAATGGACACCGCTTTATCTTAGTGGCCATCGACTATTTTACAAAGTGGGTTGAGGCAGCTGCCTTTGCTTCCGTTACTAAGAATGTGGTCGCACGGTTCATCAAGCAGAATCTCATATGTCAGTACGGTATCCCAGAGAGAATCCTCACTGATAATGGTACAAATCTGAATAATACTATGATCACCGCCTTGTGTGAGCAATTCAAGATTCAACATCACAATTCTTCCCCTTACCGGCCAAAGATGAATGGTGCTGTAGAAGATGCTAACAAAAACATTAAGAAGATCATACAGAAAATGACGGTCACATACAAATACTGACATGAGATGCTACCGTTCTCTCTCCATGGGTATCGTACCACAACTCGCACATCAACTGGGGAAACACCTTATTCTCTTATATACGGCATGGAAGCTGTCTTGCCTATTGAGGTCCAGATCCCCTCTCTGAGAATCATGAAGGATGCTGGTTTGAATGAAGAAGATTGGATTCAGACTCGGTTTGACCAACTAAACTTGATTGATGAGAAGAGGCTTACAACTATCTGTCATGGTCAGATGTACCAAAAACGCATGATCAAAGCTTTTAATAAAAAGGTCAAACGTCAGGTATATCGGATCGGTGACTTGGTAATCAAGCGTATCATTTTGCCACAAGGTGATCCCAAGGGAAAATGGACCCCTACATATGAAGGAACATTTGTAATCAAAAGCATTTTCTCTGGTGGAGCAATGATCTTGACTACTATGGATGGCGACGGCCTCCCGCACCCTGTAAATATAGACATAGTTAAAAGATACTACGCATGATCAAAGACCCGCTAGGTTGACTGGCCTAGGCAAAAATAAGGGCTTCCCAGCGAACCAAAAGGGTTCGGGCAAAAATAAGGGATGAAAATAAAAAAAATCTGTACACCCGGCAAGTCGAAAACCCGAAAGGGCGGCTTGGGCAAAAAAGGGTATCCCGGTGGACTGAAAACCCGAGAGGGCGGTCCAGGAAAAAGTTAGGGATTAAAGCGTATGACTATGTCTCGTTGGATCATCTGGCAAACAATCTTCAGCGGCAACAAATCAACTCAGTTGGCTCTAAATCAATCCAATCGACTTTGTCGAGGCGACCAGCGGACAAGACTTTCAGAGACATGAAGGCTATAGTAGAACGGGAACCCCTTGGGATTATACCACATAGCTATCTTTTCTTTGTATCAATTTTCATTTTTTTTACGACGACATTCTCTTGCCAGAATGCTTTGTCTCATTGTACAAAAAACACTTGTTCAAGTTAATACAAAGATATCCCTTTTGAAAGTGCAAAACCATCTGTTTTCTTTATGTTTTATTTACAAAAACGTCCAATGATTTATTTTTGAACATATGCATTTGAACGTGATTACTGTTACAAATAAAAAAAATGGAAAGACAATCACTAATGACTTTAAGAAATAGAAAAACATCTGTAAGCCATTTCATAAAACCCCCCGCAGGTACTTTCTCCAGCCAGAGCAAAATTTTTTTCCAACCACTGGTCCAAAGTGTCCCCAGCAAGTTGCCCAACTTCTCAGATTTCCCCATCAGGATATCGCAAGCAATGTCTGGCTTTTCCCTTCCGCAACAGAGTTTTTACTTGGAAACTCACCCATCAGTGCTTCAAAGGGGATTTATTTTTCCCACTTCCAACAATGCTACGGCACAAACAATCTTTACTTTTCATACATTCACATCCATATGTCATAACATTGACAACTCAAAGTGCATACAGTGCAATCTCATTTATTTTGAGAGGCAAACATCACACCATGCATCGCATGCATCATAACATTGCATACAGTTAACTCTTCACCTTTTACAGGAAAGAGCCATTGGACAGTTACTATCAACAAACTTCCGACAGACACAAATTTTCAACAAGTCAAATACAAATCAGTTTCCGAGAAAAGACTGGTTTTTACTGGTTCATATAAATCTCTCAACGGTTTATTCTGATTCGTTTCCAGATTCTTACTGGTTCAGAAAAATCTCTCAATGGTTTATTCTGATTCATCTCCAGATTCTTACTGGTTTAGATAAATCTCTCAACGGTTTATTCTGATTCATCTCCAGATTCTTACTGGTTCAGATAAATCTCTCAACGGTTTATTCTAATTCGTCTCCAGATTCTTACTGGTTCAGATAAATTTCTCAACGGTTTATTCTGATTCGTCTCCAGATTCTTACTAGTTCAGATAAATCTCTCAACGGTTTATTCTGATTCGTTTCCAGATTCTTACTGGTTCAGATAAATCTCTCAACGGTTTTTTCTGATTCATCTCCAGATTCTTACTGGTTCAGATAAATCTCTCAATGGTTTATTCTGATTTGTCTCCAGATTCTTACTGGTTCAGATAAATCTCTCAACAGTTTATTCTGATTTGTCTCCAGATTTTTACTGGTTCAGATAAATCTCTCAACAGTTTATTCTGATTCATCTCCAGATTTTTACTAGTTCAGATAAATCTCTCAACGGTTTATTCTGATTCATTTCCAGATTCTTACTGGTTCATATAAATCTCTCAACGGTTTATTCTGATTCGTCTCTAGATTCTTACTGGTTCAGATAAATCTCTCAACAATTTATTCTGATTCGTCTCCAGATTTTTACTGGTTCAGATAAATCTCTCAACGGTTTATTCTGATTCATTTCCAGATTATTACTGGTTCAGATAAATCTCTCAATGGTTTATTCTGATTTGTCTCCAGATTCTTACTGGTTCAGATAAATCTCTCAACGGTTTATTCTGATTCGTCTCCAGATTCTTAATGGTTCAGATAAATCTCTCAACGGTTTATTCTGATTCGTTTCCAGATTCTTACTGGTTCAGATAAATCTCTCAACGGTTTATTCTGATTTGTCTCCAGATTCTTACTAGTTCAGATAAATCTCAACGGTTTATTCTGACTCGTTTTCTGCTAAAATCAAGTTTAGACTTTCTGTCAACAATCATCTTTGGATGGCATCTATAAGCCCATCTCCGAAAACTCTCCATCATTTCTCCAAATGGCATCTTTAAGCCCATTCCTTACACAATCAACCAACGCATCATCGAGTGCAAATTTATGGGCATTCTAGTGTTCAATCATCTTCCACTTTCAAGCCACGAACGACTAACACGTTGACCTCACTTTTCAAGTTTAAGAAGATTGAACAGGGGCAGCTGTTGTACCCCAAAATTCGCCCTCTCATTTCTCAAAGGATCAACCTGGACCCTCAAGTTTGTTTCCATCCAGTTGCAAATCTGAAATTATAAATTTTCCAAGAGAATCGTTCACTGGGGCAAAATGGTCATTTATACACCAAAGGAGTCAAACTATGAATTTGGAATCAAAAATCAATTTCCAAGAATCATATTTCATTAAGGCATGAAGTTGGTCCATCAAAAATCAAAAGTCAAAAGTTACTTTGGAAATCCAGTTTTTCAAGCATTTAGAAATTTTCTAAGTGTTTAAAGAATATGACACTTCAGAACTTCTGAGCCAACCTTTATGTTAGTGCCGTCAGAAGATAACGCTTCAATCAGAAAATGCAGCAGCGTTGCTCTTTAGTCAGAATATAATGCTTCAGTCAGAAGATGCTCCTTTAGCATACAGAGGCCATGTTCAACGCTCTGGTCAGAAGATGCTCCTTCAGCGTTTGGAGGTTATGTTTCTAATGTTCTTCAATCAGAACATCACCAAACCCCAAACCTCAACCTGCTCCCCTGCTATGGCACAATCCTGCAAACCAACTTCCATAACACTCCAAGGTGCTGCTGATCCAGTCCACGCCTGCGTTTTTCTTGCACCAAATTAGCCTATGAAAACTACGATTTGAAAACAAAGGGACAGTATGCCAAAAATGTTTAAAAATTCATTTATTCCCCCCCCCCCCCCCAAAACCACAGCAAATCCATTGATAAATAGTTTGGTTCCATCACACGTTGAAAGGGTTGGTTTTTGGAGAGGGAGAGAATCACCAAAAGAAAGAAAAGGCCTTGAATCTTCACAAAAATTCCAAGAATCCAAAAGCTGTAAACACCAAGAATACCAAAACCTTAGCATTTGATTTCAACCTCAAAACTCCATTGTTCCTCTACTAAAACCATCCCCACGTTTGTTGGTTCATATACTAGAAGTTATCTTAACTTCTGTACTCATACTGATATACACTCTCCATTTACATCCACCTCAAAGAAGTCAGAGTTTCACCCCTTGGCTGTTCCAGAAGTTGAAAACCTACATCTTGTTGAGTACGTGAAGAAAGAAGTTGCTCAGAGCATCACTAGAGTCCAAAACCAACCTCCAGTTTACAGAATCCGTCCCAGCTGCAAGGTAAGCTTCTGCTGACTCTTATCACGTTGCTTAATCCTTATCAAATTTGCATGTTCAAAAATACAATGTAAATATCATGTTTCTGATGTTATACATATTCTAAGACTTCACATGTTTGCTTGCCTAAGTATGGAATGAATCAGTTTCAGAACTTCTGAAAGGATTATGAACTCAAAATTAGGATTAGTAGATTCACACTTGCCTCTAATTTATGGTTCTGATATTTCTTGTTTCTGAAATGCTGTGAAACCTGCTATAATTGTCATATACATATATTTTGTTTTGTGGAGAAATGACCAAATGCAGATGTTCCGACTGCTATGAAGAGAGAGAGACCATGTTCTGCCAGTGATATCAGAACCTCTGAGATCCATTCGGTTGGTGGTGGTTTTAGAACGTCTAAAACCTATTCTGTTGCTGTTGGTATCAGAACTTCTGAAGACTGATGTGCTCCCAATAGACTCAGAACTTCTGACTCCACTTTTTGTTAACAGGAATTTTATTTTGCAGTGCGCTAGAGGAAGAATTTCTGACCTCCCTTGATCAGCAACGCGCTGATTCTATTTTTTACTCTTTCTCACTATTTTTTTGCTATCACTCTCTATTTCATTAATCAACAAACTCCAAAAACTTTTTTTTCGTGTTTCATTTTATTTCTTAAAACAAAAGACAAAATATTTTCTTTTCTTAAATACATAACCAATTTCGTTTCTTGCACATTCTGATCCATTTCGATATGGTTCTAATAATAATTTAGGATTTAATTTTTACTTGCAACCCCCATTCATAAAAATGTACCCCGTCCCCCTAAAGCGATGTAATATCTTAGATCTTATTTTTCGCATTTTATTTACTTTTCATATATTGCTAGTAAGTAGGATATATGGCAAGACATGGAAACAATAAAATAGACAACCTTAATTAAGATTAAAATGCATGCAATCAAACACATTTTCACACGTGCACCTCTAGGGTAACCTCACTCGTTGCCTTAGAAATACAATCATGTCCCTCGAATATGGGATGCTTTAGCGATGACCCTTCGATAAAAAAGATCGTAGTCCCTCGATGACCCTCGACGTTGCCTTCGATAAAACGATCTCGTCCCTTACAAAAATTGCTAAAGCGTCTCATAAGTTACTTTCGATGATTGTAAAATTGACCCGCACCTGTCCCTTCACATCCAAAGATGGGGCTTCTTACCAAATCAAAGGTAAGATAGCACCATTAAAAGGAGGAAGAAAAGAATAATCTAAGACCTTTCGAGTAGATAGATTCGCTCCTAGTTACTCGCTTGCTCACGATAAATTTTTTTTACACCTACACTTTCATTTCAAAATATTTTCAAAAAGACAAAACATTTTGTATACGTTCTTATAGAGACGAGAACCATTGCAAAACATCTTTTTAAAACACTTTCCGAAACACGATTCACAAACACATCTTTGAACCACTTTTCGAAACAAAACTTTGTACGCGTTCTTATAGAAACGAGAACCATTACAAAGAGATTTTTCAAAATAATTTCAAAGTCCACACCACAAGCACATTGTCAAATGAAAGCAAGTGATCTAAACGAGTAACTAAGAGCCCATGGAAAACCATGGATGAAAAGAGTGCTAATACCTCCCCTTTTCATAATCTACCCCCCGAACCCGAGAAATAATCTCGTAAGGTCTTTCATGTGCTTTTTTACCTTTCATTTTGGATAAAAGAAAAGTTGGCAGCGACTCTTGCTATCCGCACAAATGCGATCGAAACGCAAAACATCAAGTCAGTTCTCCTACCGTATCACAACAATCTACCTCAAATTAGGGTTTCTATTTCCATCAAGATGTTTGAACCACAAAGGACTCAAATGATCACCACTGTCCTAATATGTCCTCAAGATCATCCATGTCAAATTTCAAGCCTTGCAGAAGAAGTTTGCTCAGTCAATTGCTCAAATGCCTGGAAATCAATTGTACTAGGCCAAAAGTCAACGGTGGCCCACATACAGTCAAACTTCAAGATTTTTGGTCAACATCCTCATTTTGAAGTATTATTCATCATTTTAGCAAGGGTTGATCATGATTCCTCAAGGATTGCTCACAATTAATCAAAATCCAAAAGTTGCTAAATTAGGGTTTTGTAGGAAAAGTCAACTCAACTTTGACCAAGCATAACTTTCTCATGATTTATCAGAAATGTCCAATCCAAAGCTCATTTTTAAGAGGATGCAATTCCCTACAATTCATCTTCAGCCCCCAAGTTCATAATATGCACTCACAAAAAGATATGAATTTTGACATTATAGGTCCTTTTGAAAAGTCAACAAAAAGACCTTTTGGGTCAAAGCTTCATACATGAACATGGAAAACTCAATTGAGATGAGACCAAAATGGTTTCTTAGAGGACATCCTAAGATTTCTAAAAAATCACAGAACACCTCTCTAGGATCAAAATTGAGAGAGTTATGCATTGGCCAAGTTGACCATTTTTGCAAAATTGCCAAAAGTCAAAAGTGCTCAAATTTACATTTTTTGCTAAATGCGCCCAACTTTTTATGCTTGCACCTCCATCATAATGTGGTCCATGACTCAAATACTTATCCACAAATTATTTGCTTCATTTTTAAATTTATTTTGATTTTTCTTTAATTAAAAAGTGAATTAAATCAAACAAATGATGAAAATTATCAAAGATATGATTTGATTTGTTTTTTTGACAGGTTAGCAACCAAGATATGCTGACTTGCAAGATCAATTCAAATCAATGGCAATTGGTACAAAAAGAGCATGATTGGCATGAAAATAGAAAGATATCATATGGATAAAGAATCAAATCAAATATCATCAAAGTTTAAAGATTCAATCTATTTTGCAACCCTAATTCATTGAGGGATATATAATGAACAAGAACAAAGCAAAAAAGAGAGGTTAGCAGTAGTGAAAACACCAAAAGAAAACTAAAAAATTTGCAAGAAAGTGGGTAATCGTTCTTGGACTTAGATAGTGATTCAAGCCATTCTAAGGCTACCAATAGACCCCTGGAAATCTCCAGAAGGGATCTCAACCAATTGCAAGCATTTCCATGTCCGGAATCGTGAGCTACATACCCACGGTTTGCACCTCCAAGCTTGAATTTGATTTCTTAATTTACACACGATTAATCATTCCTAAACATTGAATTGTGTTTATATAGTCATTTGGAAGGTTTTTGTTTATTTGATTTTGCTTTTTGATGCCTATATCCAGGATTGCCATTACTAGGGTTTGAGGAGCCGTTTCAGGGCTTCTCTGTACAAGTAAAATTAAGCCAGAAAAGGGGTACTATGGTGTTCATGGGATCAATGCGAAGCGATCCATGTGCTCACCTTAAATTTATCATGTGTTTTCTTAATTTTGAAAGCTTGCAGGGTTTTAGCTATGGAGTCATGTCCGTAGGTAAAGGTCTTCAATCTAATACGATGGACAAGGAAGAAGAAGACAACGTGTCTGAACACCATTGGCTGTTTTGAATTTTGCGCGCTTTTTTCCAATTAACCACCGTGTTTTATATATTATACATTATTACTGTTATATTAACAAATGAACCAGGTGGCACAGATGGTAGGGTGTGTTGGTGTTGAGTGTGAGGACATGGGTTCGATCCCCAGTTCCCAATATTTATTTCATGTAAATTTTCTCCATATGATCAGGTGTGCTGCTTATCATGACATCCACCATATGCAATCAAAATCCAACCCTCAGATTCATCAGCAAGATAGATCTAACGTGCCAGCATTGAAGGCCCACCATACACCTCAAAGTCAACGTTGCATGGGAACCAGCGTAGTCAACACAGGCTTGGATTTGTTTGGGCACAAAAATCATATTGGCACCCCCTCTCCAGCAATGCTATCAGGCCTATTTGTTCTTTTTCTTATTTCTTTTTATTTTATTTAATTCTTTTAATATTTTTTCTTTAATTATTTTAATTCATAAAGATAATTACTATTTTTCATAAAAAAAAAATCATAAAATCAAGAAATCATAAAAATTAGAATTAGACTTTTTTATCATATTTAATCTTGTTAATTCAATTTAATTTAATTTAACTTAGGGCAATTTTAACTCGTTTTTATAAATAAAGCAAATAGAAATTAGGTTAAATTCTTGATTTAATTCTTTTAATTTTTCTCAAATAAATAAAATACAAAAATAGGTTTTTAGAGTGAATTAATTTATTTTTCTTAATTTAAAATTAATTAGAACTTAGGATTTTCTTAAAAAACAAAACATGACAAAACATCTTTTTTTTAATCAATCGCAAATAGGTTTAGTCAAGGGTCAAAACCCTAATCGCTTCGCATTTAATTTGCCGCACGTTTGTAATTTAGTTTTGCTGATATTTTGTAACTGCTCATGGCTTGTAATAGTTAATTTAGGGTTTATTTTACTATTAAATCCCCATGTATTTTTTGGCTATGTAATTAACCCCTCTCCCCGAAGCCTTGTAATAGCGTAGGTTTATTTTCTCGCATTTTCAATTCCCGCAAATACTTAACTGTCTAGATATATGTTAATAGGATTGTATGTCAAGAATGCATGAAAAATTAATACAGTTAGAAAACCCTAATGTGCAAAGATAATAAACTGAAAACAAATCACTCACACATATCACTCTTAGGGTATACTCTCACTTCGGTTGCCTTCGGTAAACGATCATTAAGCATAAGGTGTCTTAGTGGTTACCCTCCAGTCTAAAAGATCAAATTGTCCCGTTCGAATGTTGCCTCGGAAATGTTGCCTCGAAAATGTTGCCTCAGAATTGTTGCCTCGAATAAGATCTTAAGACTCTAGGGTTATTACTAAGGTGTCCTAATATTTCTTTAGTGATCGTACGTCCCTTTCGAATTGACCCTTACAAAATCCAACGACGGTGCTACCTATTTCTCCATAGTAGGATAGCGCTGTCTAAAGGAAACAAGAATAGAAACGATCTTTTTTCGAGTAGGTAGATGCTAGTAGGTACTTGCTCAAATCAAAACATTTCACACTTCCACTTTTCAAAGCAACTTCGTCACACCTTTGAGGACTGTTACAAGGGTTATCACGAAGTAAAACTTTTTTTTTAAAAAAGCACACAAACATACACAAACAATTTTAAAAGATGAGCAAGTTTCTAAGAGCCCATGGAAAACCATGGATGGAAAGGGTGCTAATACCTTCCCTTTCCATAATCTACCCCCATACTCAAAATCTCGAAAAAGGATTTTTTATGTACTTTTTTCCTTTCCAGTTGGATAAAATAAAAGTCGGTGGCGACTCTTGCTTACCGCGACATTTTGCGAACACAAAATGTAAACCAGTATCAAACAGTCGGTTCTGCCACTGTATCATAGAACTGGAGACTCTGCTGGGGACTTATAAGTGTGGAATACCTTAGGATCTAAATCATCATAATTGCTTCTCTTGATTGCTTCGTTTGCTTTACTTTTTAGGGTTTTGTTTGGGGTTACTATAGATCCTACATCCAGATCTGGGGAATACCTTTTAGTTAAGTAGCAATAGACTGTGAGGGAACTGTACGGCGTAGACCGATACGGTTGGAGCAGTAGCTACATTGGTGTGGCACCCTTTCCATCCGTAGTTTTCTACGGGCTCTTAGATGCTTAGCTCATTTTGAAAAATACCTTGTGTTTTTGTGTGTTTTAAAAAGTATATTGAAACACCTTAGTGCGGAGATTTTCTTTATGATAACTCTTGTATCAGTCCTCAAGAGGGTTGATAAAGCATTTGGAAAATGTTTTTGAAAGTTGTTTATGTATATGTAAAATTTTGTTTTGAGCACAACATCTAGGAACTATCTACTCTACTCGAAAGGTTCATTCTTTTCCTCTTTTCCTTTAGACAATGATATCCTACTATTAGTGAGTAGCTAGCCCTATCGTTGGATGGTTGAGGGACATTCGAAGGGACGTTTATAGTCACGAAGGCAACTTGGCAAGAAATCTTAGTAATTACCCTAGGGTTTTAAGATCATTGTTTACCGAGGCAACGTCAAGAGGGTCATCGAAGGACTTATGATCTTTTTTAAACCAGAGGGTAGCCACTAAAATCTCTCACGTTTCGAGAATTGTGACTATTTTATGAAAGGCAACCAAAGTGGGAGTACCCTAGTGGTGCGCATGTGCATGTATTTATTTCAGTTATTTGTCTTTGATGTTAGGTTTGCTAACATTGCTTTTAGTTTCTTGCCATACAATCCTATTACCATATATCTAACAGTTAATATGTACAGGAAATTAAAATGTAGAATTTAAATCTACGCTATTACAAAGCTTCGGGGAGGGGGATTAATTACATAGTCTAAAACCGGGGAAAAATAAATAAAACAATAAAAGTCCTAATTAATTCTATTACATCCAGTAGACAGATACAATAATATGAATGTAAACGCGCGCGAAATGGAAAAGAATGTCTTAAAAATCCTAAGGTATAAAAATCTTTTTTATTTTGTTTTTATTTATGGGAAAATGATTTAGTTAAAATCCTAAGTCTATTTAGTTTTAAATTAAAGAAAAGGTTAAAATAATTAATTAATTAGTTAATAGAATTAATTTTAATTATAAAATACTAGACCTAATTTTGTGATTTTTTGTAATTATTTTGCTGAGTAATTAAAACAAAAATAAATAATAGGAAATAAGTTAATAACATAAAACAAAATTTAAAGGGCCAGGATAGTGAAGGAAACTATGCAAATTGTAGAATGCAGGCCTGAATCGAAAAGGAGTCTAGAGCTGCATTTCGATCCAATGAGGAAACTAGTCGAAGGTGCATGATATACTCCTTCGATCTGGGAACACTGGATTTGCAGGAAATTTATTAGAGAAACAAAATAAAAATCCAGACTTGGATCGAATCTAGTCTTGGATTCGACAACCTATGGTTGCATCATCCTAGTTTGAATCCCCTGGGTGTGAATTGAAAGCTATTTCGTCTTGCAACATCATGAATCCTGAAATTTGAAATAAAATATAGATCGTGCCCTAGCAATGGCACGATCCCATCCCCGCACTTTACCAATAGAGAGATTGTGTGAGTGATACTCCAGTGTACGTTGGACCTGCCTAGTGCTTGAGAACGCCTCCTGCAACCTCCAGGGAGTGAGTGGAGCGCTTGTTGAAGAGGCCTGTGAAGGTTACTTCGATTTTGGATCACTTTGTGAAGATTTTGAGATTTTTGGTGTGACTTTCTGAGGAAGTGTGTTTCTTATATCTTTTTTTTCGTCTCTTTTTTTCCGTCCTTTCCAATGTATCCTTAGACCTGTACTTATAGGGGCGTGAGGTGAATGGAAATGGCAAGGGACATCCTTTAAGTAGGCTTTAAAGGCAAAATCAGACACATTAAAGGATTGCCCTTTTTGATGGATTCCTACCCTTTTGGGTTTTGGGATGAACCTGAACATCTCTGACTCCTTGGAATACCTCCACACCGGTTCTTCGATTGGCCCTGTGTTGATTCCTTCGAATGGCTCCAGGCCTCATCATTATGGCCTCTTCGATTGAACTACTATCTGTCTTAGTAGCTTGATCTGAAACTTTTCAACTAGCCCAATCAAAAACTCCTTTCTGGCCAGTCGAAGGTTATTTTGTTACATCCTCCAAATGCAATTGTGCAGGAGGCTTGGGCTTGGCAACATGTTGGATTTTGGCCAACAAGCATCTTGGACCAAGACTCATCATAAAACAAACTGGTTTTCCACAATTATGTGTCCTTCGAATGGACCAATTGTAGGTCCTTCGAAGGCACCATTTGTGTATCCTTCAAATAGCCCATATGTATGTCCTTCAAAGGCACCATTTGTATGCCCTTTGAATGGACCTTTTGAAAGTTTCTTCGAAAGGACCATCTTGTGTGTCAAAGTGTGGAAAACTGTGTGTTGAAGAGTTTAGAGGTGAAGTCAAAGCTAGCATGAGGGAAGCCAACTTCTTAATGAATCAAAGCACGTATGAAAGGGGCCTTTGCCTTGTAGATCAAAGGAAAACATGAAGAGGCCTTTGCCTTGTGCGCTGAAGGCACGCACAGAGGAAGTAATTTCCTTGTGGGTTGAAGCACACATGAAAGAAGCTCTTGCTTTGTGAATCGAAGGTAGGCATGTAGGAAGTATTTGTCTAGTGAATCAAAGGCAAGTTGAAGGGGACTTTAGCTTGTGGATCAAAGGCAAGTTGAAGAAACCTTTGCCTTGTGAATCAAAGGCAAGCATCAAAGGCAAGCATGGAGAAGCCTTTTCCTAAATGAAGCTTGCATGCAGGAGGCCACTGTTTTGTGAATCAAAATAAACATGCAGGAGGCCACTGCTGGTGAATCGAAGCAAACTTGTAGGGTTTTTTTTGCCTTGAATGAAGATTATGGACCAAAGCTTGCTCGAAAGGGACTCAATGCCCAATCGAAGCTGGTGGACCAAAGATTGACCGAAGGGGGCCAAATAGCCAATCGAAGCTTATGAATTAAGCCTGATCAAAGGGGGGCTAAATACCCAATCGAAACATTGTGAAATAGAGCCCACTCGAAGGATTTTAGATGCCCCATCGAAGTACCTTGTTAAGGTGCCAATCGAAAGACACTTGACCATCTTCAAAATTTTTATTTTCTTTAAGCAAGTGTTTGTAACCACCCAGGCAAGAGAAGATCTTGGAAAACATGAGAGGGAAAATTTTGGGGTACAACAGCTGCCCCTGTTCAATCTTCTTAAACCCAAAGCTTTAGATTGACTTGTTTGCGTTTCGTGATCAAAAGGTGGAAGATGATTGAACACTAAAGTGCCCAGAAATTTGCACTCGCATGATGTGATTATTGACTGTGTAGGGAATGGGCTTGAAGATGCCATTTGGAGAAGATGACTGAGAGTCGTTAGAGATGGGCTTAAAGATGCCATCCAAAGTAGACATTGACTTCATAAGAGGTCTCTTTATGGGGGATTCCGGTTCCTGTTGTCTGAGGAGGAGTCCGCTTGGGAATGTTGATTTCTGTTGTTCTCCTGCTTGAGGAGAACTCTATGGGGAATAAAGACTAGGAATTTCAATTGTCCAAGGATCTACTGAGGAGTTATCTCTAGAAAAGTTTGCTGTTCTTTGGTTGAAATCCAGGCTTCACAGTAATTTGCTGGGGAGAATGAAATTAACTGCTATCTGGAAATGTATTAGAAGAAACCTGTGTAGGGCTGCTTCAGGATGAGTCTGTGTTAGACTACATCTGGAAATTGAGAAGGAATCCATGTAAGATTGCTTCAGGATGAGTCTGTGTTAGACTTCATCTAGAGATTAGGAGAAGAAACCCGTGTAAGATTTCTTCAGGATGAGTCTGTGTTAGACTGCATCTGGAGATCATGAGAAGAAACCCGTGTAAGATTGCTTCAGGATGGTCATGTAGATAGTCTCCATGTCTGGTTTCGGGAATTGATCTACAATCAGCTGTTCATAGATAGTTGTCCTATCTTGTTTCAAGTATTAATTTGGAACTTGCTTTTGTTGGTCGTTGAGATAGTTGTCCTGACTGATTTTAGGTATTAATCTCTGACCTTAGAAAGAAAGATAGTTTTCCCGTCTAGTTTCAGGTATTAATCTTCAATCTGCTCATGTAGATAGTTTTCCTGTCTGGTTCCAGGTACCTACAATCAGTCGTCCACAAATATTTGTCCTGGCTTGTTACAGGTATTAATTTGGAACTTGTTTTTGTTGGTCGCTAAGATAGTTGTCCTGGTTGGTTTCAGGTATTAATATCTGACTTTAGAAAAAGGAAGATAGTTTCCCCGTCTCGTTTCGGGAGTTAATCTTCAATCTACTCATGTAGATAGTTTTCCTGTCTGGTTTCAGGTATTAACCTACAATCAATCGTCCACAGATAGTTGTCCTGTCTGGTTTCAGGTATTAATCTAGAACTTGTTTTTGTTGGTCGTTTGAGATAGTTGTCCTGTATGGTTTTAGGTATTAATCTCCAACCTTTTAAAGATAGATAGTTTCCTTGTCTGGTTTCGGGAGTTAATCTTTAATCTGCTCATGTAGATAGTTTTCTTGTCTGATTTCAAGTATTAACCTACAATCAGTCATCCACAAATAGTCATCCTGTCTGGTTTCAAGTATTAATCTGGAACTTTGTTGAAAATTGGTGATGACATTCATCTGTCGATCTTTCCTAAAAAGGTAAAGAATTAGATGCATGAAATATCATGATGCATGAAGTGTAAATGATGCTCTCAAAATAAATGATATTGTGATATATGCATTTGTGCTGCATATGCTATGACACTTGTAAAATGGTATATGAATGCAATGTATGAACGTGTCATTCGTTCTATTGTTGTATGGTTGAACCAGGGAAAATAAATCTCTGATTGCTGCTGGGGATGAAGAATGTAGGTCTTCAAATTTTGTTGAAGTTGAAATGCTGGGAAACAAATTTCTGTTATTGGAGAAATAAACTTTGTTGGGGAAGGGAAACTCTGTGAACTGCTTGAGGATTTTGTTGAAATCCTGCTGAGGAATCCTGACAAGCTTGTGAACCAGATTAGGGAATTCTTTAAGATGTCGGGGCAATAATTGGAGATTCTTGCTCCGCCGGGGATATAAGAACACCTGACCTCGTTAGGCTGTATCTTGTGGATATGGCAATAATTTTTATAGTAGGATGCCCCTGCCTCTGTAACTTCCGGAGAAAGTATCTGCGGGGATTTTATGGATAACCTTTAGACATTGTCCCTTTCTTAAAGCCATTAGTAACTGTCTTTCTGTTTTTTATGCGTGTATTTGTAAACAGTAATCACATTCAAATGCATATTTTCAAAAATAATCACTGGACGTTTTTGCAAATAAAACAGAAAAATAAAAGCGAATAGTTTTGCACTTTCAAAGAGATTGTTTTTGTATTAATTTGAAGAAATTATGCCTATAATAGGCGTTTTTGTACAAGGAGATGAACATCCTAGTAATATAATTCCGTCGTAAGAATGAAAACTATACAAAATAGTATACAAAGAAAAACAGCTATGTCAAATAATCCCATTGATTTCCCATCCTTCTATTTCCTTTATGTCTTTGAGCATCTCGTCTCTTTGCTGCTTGTCTGAAGCTGACTGGATTGATTAGTACCACTTGAGCTTGACAGTTCATACTAAAGATTGGCTGTAAGGTGATCCAATGGGACATAGTTATACGCTTAAAATCCCTAACTTTTTCCTGGACCGCCCTTTTGGGTTTTCAGTCCACCGAGATACCCTTTTTTGCCCAAGCCGCCTTTTCAGGTTTTTGACTTGCCGGGTGTACAGATTTTTTCATATGTATATCCATAATTTTTGCCTGAACCCTTTTGGTTCGCCGGGATGCCCTTATTTTTGCCTAGGCTAGTCAACCTAGCAGGTCTTTGTTCATGCGTAGTATCTTTTAACTATGTTCGCGTTTACAGGGTGCAGAAGGTCTTCACCGTCCATAGTGGTTAAGATCATGGCTCCACCAGAAAATATATTCTTGATCACAAATGGTCCTTCGTATGTAGGAGTCCATTTGCCACTGGGATCACCAGCCTAATATACCCGACGTCTAACTTTCTTGTTAAAAGCTTTAATCATGAGTTTTTGGTACATCTGACCATGAGAGACATCCGCGAGCCTTTTATCATCAATCAGGTTTAATTGGTCAAGTCGAGTCTGAACCCATTCGTCTTTATTCAAACCTGCGTCCTTCAAGATTCTTAAGGAAGGGATCTGAACTTCAATGGGTAGGACAACTTCCATACTGTATACCAGAGAGAAGGGAGTTGCCCCCGTTGATGTGCGCACTGTGGTACGGTAATCATGGATAGCAAATGGTAACATTTCATGCCAGTCTTTATATGTCACTGTCATCTTCTGTATGATCTTTTTGATATATTTATTAGCAGCTTCTACAATGCCATTCATATTCGATTGGTAAGTAGAAGAGTTATGATGTTGGATCTTGAATTGCGTGCAGAGCTCGATGGTCATAGTATTATTGAGATTGGAACCATAATCTGTAATGATTCTTGCTGGAATACCATACCGACAGATAAGGTTATGTCTGATGAAACGGGCCACAATTTTCTTGGTAACAGAAGTAAATGAGGCTTCCTCGACCCATTTTGTGAAGTAATCAATGGAAACCAAGATGAAGAGGTGCCCGTTAGAAGTTGTAGGTCTAATCTCCCCAATCATATCGATACCCCACATTGCGAATGGCTAGGGAGCAGTCAAAACATTCAAGGGAACCGGAGGCACATGTACTTTATCAGCATAGATCTGCCACTTGTGACAAGTTCTTGAATGCTGATAACAGTCTGCTTCCATAGTGGACCAGTAGTATCCTGCCCGTAGCATCTTTTTAGCCATTGTGTGCCCGCTAGAATGGGTGCCAAAGGTACCTTCGTGTAAATCTACCATAATCTTTTCTGCTTCACTTTTATCCACACACTGAAGCAAAGTAGAATCGTGATTGCTCTTGTAGAGGATCCCATTACTGAGAAAGAACTTGGCAGAGAATCTTCTTAGGAAATTTTTATCATTGACTGAAGCTCCTTCAGGATATTCTTGAGCTTCAAGATATCTTTTGACTTCATGGAACCAAGGTTTTTTCACTACTTCATCAGTATCAACCTCATAACAGTATGCTGGTTCGTCCATTCTCTCAATAGAGATATGAGGAGCTTCATTATCCCACCTGACCTTTAACATGGATGACATAGTGGCTAGCGCATCCGCTAGTTAATTTTCCTCTCGTGGAAAATGCTCAAAGGTAACTTCTTAAAAATGTGGAATCAGTGTCAACACATGCTCTCTGTAAGGGATGAGATTAGGATGATTCGTGTCCCATTCTCCCTTGATTTGACTGATTACTAGGGCCGTGTCTCCAAATACACTCAAGAATATGATCCTCAAGTCGATAGCAGCATTGAGACCCATGATGCATGCTTCATATTCAGCCATATTCTTGGTACAATTGAAACACAGCCTGGTAGTGAAAGGAGTATGTCAGCCTTCGGGGGATATGATCATAGCACCGATGCCATTGCCAAGTGCGTTGGAAACTCCATCAAAAACCACGGTCCATCGGGATCCTTTTTCAGGTCCTTCATTCGGTCCAGGTTCTTCACAATCAGTTACTAATATGATGTTCTCATCCGGGAACTCAAAGTTCATGGATTGGTAGTCGTCCACATCCTGATGAGCCAAATGATCAGCTAATACACTCCCCTTAATTGCTTTCTAGGTTGTGTACTGAATGTCGTATTCGGTCAGGATCATTTGCCATCTTGCTATTCTTTCGGACATAGTGGGCTTCTCAAAAATGTATTTGATAGGATCCATTTTAGATATCAATAAGGTAGTGTGGGTCAACATATATTGTCTTAGTCAGCGAGCAGCCCATGCCAAAGCGCAACAAGTTTTCTCGAGCAATGAGTATCTTGTTTCACAGTCGGTAAACTTTTTGCTAAGGTAGTATATTGCATTCTCTTTTCGACCAGACTCGTCATGTTTCCCCAACACACACCCTATTGAGTTCTCCAATACTGTCAAGTACATGATCAAAGGTCTTCCTTTAACCAGCGACATCAAGATTGGAGGATCTTAAAGATATTACTTGATTTTATCAAAGGCGTTCTGGAAATCATCATTCAACTTCACTACTTAATCTTTCTTCAGTAATTTGAAGATTGGCTCACAAGTAGCGGTTTGATGGGAAATGAATCTGGAAATGTAGTTTAGACGTCCCAAGAATCCCCTAACCTCCTTCTCAGTGCAAGGAGTTGGCATTTCTTGTATAGCCTTAACCTTTACAGGGTCTACTTCAAAATCTTTTCCGCTGAAAACAAAGCCTAAGAGCTTACCGGATCTTACCCCAAAGGTGCACTTATTCGGGTTCAGCCTTAGTTTGTACTTTTTCAGCCTTTCAAACAACTTCTACAGGTGACCAAGTTGCTCCTCTTCAGTCTCAGACCTGGCTATCATATCATCAACGTAGACCTCTATCTTGTGATGGATCATATCGTGAAACAAAGCTACCATGGCACGCTGATAGGTTGCCCTAGTGTTCTTTAACCCAAATGGCATAACTTTATAACATAAAGTGCCCCACTGTGTGACAAAGGTTGTTTTTTTCCATATCTTCAGGCGCCATTTTTATCTAATTGTACCCAGAGAAACCATCCACGAAGGAGAATACCTTATGTTGTGCGGTGTTGTCAACCAGAACATCGATATGGGGAAGCGGAAAGTCATCCTTGGGGCTTGCCCTATTCAGGTCTCTGTAATCCATGCACATACGTACTTTACCGTCCTTCTTAGGTACCAGAACAACATTAGCGACCCATTGTGGATAAGAGGTAACAACTAAGAAACCAGCATTAAACTGTTTCATGACTCCAGCCTTGATCTTTTATGACATCTCTGGCCGCATACGATGAACCTTCTGTTTCACTGGAGGGCAGTCTTCTTTTGTCGGCAGACAATGCACCACGATATCAGTGTCAAGTCCTGGCATGTCCTTGTATGACCAGGAAAAGACCTCAACATAGTCATGTAGCATCTGAATTAACCGCTCTTTGACACTATGCTTCATATCGAAACCTATCTTAACTTCTTTCTTATCCTTTTCAGTACCCATGTTTACTGTCTCAACCGACTCTTCATGAGGTTGTATTTCCCTTTCCTCCTGTTGTAACAGTCTGGCAAGTTCCCCTGGTACTTCACAATCTTCCTCACCTTCGTCCTCGACTTGGTAAATCGGATTTTCAAAGTCATAATTGGCAATATCAGAACCGTTATCAATGGGATCCAGAGTGGATGTGGATCTGCAATTTGATATGTGGGTGTGTGTAAGAGAGCATAACTATTTTGATAAAGTAAAAGGTAGAAAAGAAAAACAGAGAGTGTAAAAATTTTATGCAAAACATCCAATGATTTATTAATGACATATGAAGATGAAGTAATAACCCTCACAAATAGACCATCGTGCCTCGGGTAAGACACAAGGCTTTAGATTTTCAATTGTTTAAATATTACATATCCCAAAAAAAAGTAAAAGACAATTACTCTTGAATAAAAGTAATAGGAACAAATTCTTTGGCCTCCCAATTGCCGAGTCCACCGCTGATAGTTTGGAAGATCCACTTGCCCATGTCACAGTCGCTATCACTGTCCTCCAATGCATTGACTCCATGGTTGCTGATGCATAGTGGCGGTCCCCTGACGCAAGCATGACAAATAGCTCTTTGGGCCCCTGAAGTAAAACTCAAACCAAAATTTTCAGATTTGTAGGGGATATCCGGAAGTTGGCCCCAAATGGTACACCCACCTTCTTCAACTACTGCTTTGGCATCCTTCAGAGAAGCCATCTTCAACGGAGGTCTGGTAGTCTTTGGAACACTGGTAGCAGTCTTGGTCGCAACAACTGTCTATGGAACCTCCTCAAAGTTCTGACAGGGGGTTTCAATGAACTCTCCGTCCATTTCAACATACCTGAACGAGTTCAGGTGGCTCACCATGTATTCTTCCTTGCCATGGACTGTGATAATATTTACGTTGAGTGGGTACTTCAACATCTGATGCAGAGTAGAAGTAACAACATCGGCTCCATGTATCCAAGTTCGAACCAATAAACATGAGTAAGATAGGCAGATGTCCATCACGTAGAAAGTGGAGTCAAAAGTCTGAGTACCAACTTTAATAGGGATATCCACGTCCCCGTGCACCATTCTCTTGGAACCATTGATGGCCCTCGCCACAATATTACTGGGCTTCAGTGCGAGTCCTTCACAATCCAACTTGTCCAAAGCATTCTTGGGTAAGACATTCAATGATGAACTTGTATCTACCAGAACATGAGCTAGGGTAGTGCCCCTGCACTCAATGGAGACATGCAGGGCATCATTATACTTTCTTCCCTTGGATGTCGGATCTGCATCAGAGAAACCCAGTCCATTCTCAGATGTCAAACTAGCAATGCAATTCTCGAATTGATCGACGGAGGTCTCTTGAGGCACATGGGAAGACTTCAGGAATTTTAATAAAGCCTTAGCATGGGCTTCAGAGCATAAAAGTAAGGTCAACATTGAGATCTTTGAAGGGGTATGCCCCAACTACTCCACGATGTTGTAATCACTTTTCTTTATTATCTTCAATATCTCTTCCATTTCTTTTTTAGAAGCCTTAGGAATGAATTCTTTGTGTGCCTTTGTCTGAACAGGCTTAACCAATATCTCTTTTCCCCGAGTCATGGCCGACCCAGTAGCAGGGATAACAATAGGGACAATAGTAGGGATAACATCAGGAGTAGCAATGGAAGTACTAACAAGAGTAGCAACAGAAATAATCAAAGGAGTAGCAACAGTCTTCAGAGATATTTCAGGAGAGAAAACTCTTCCACTTCTCATAATTTTATTAGTCCCAACGATGTTGTCGATGTTAGGATCAATATTTTCAGCAGCTTTATCTTCAACAACCAATAGTTCTTTCTTGACGCCATGGTAATAGACGTCAGCCCCATAATTCCAAGGAACAACTTTACCAGAGGAATATGGTATCGGCCCAGGAAGGGTGATAATCAAGGGAGAAAACTTAAGAGCGGATGTAATCCTGACGGGTCTTTTGGTGGAGACCCTGGGAGGATTGTTAGAAATGGTGATTATTGAGACATCTTCACACAAATTTCTTGCAAGGGGAACTTTTTCAAATAGAATTTCTTTGTTAATCATCAGGCGCTGGACACCCATCTTTAAAAGCAAACAACCATCTTGTAGAGATATACATAAGTGGCAACCCTCGCTACAACCCGAAAATAAACTGGCTCACAACAGATTCTCTTTAATAATCAGAAGAGGAGTAGCCAATTCATCCACAGAAGAAACAAATAATAGTACTTACTGTTGTGACGTCATTATCATGATGACCATTTTTTCCAAATGTCTCATCGAGTCGTGCATTGATGCAGAAAATTATCATCCCTAAAAATAGGAGCATGGTGGTAACTAAATAGGCAACCGATTGCACAAGCACTTAGAAGCATACAAGTTCCCCACTAACTTCTCCATTTGTCATTAAAATTAGAATTTTAATGACTTTATTTCTTATATAAGTACCCCAGTCTTCATATTTCCACAACTTTCCAATCTTTGAGCTTAAAAACTTTCAGTTTTTTGCAGTTTATTTCTTCAGAACTCCAAACAAAAAATTTTCATCTTCAAAACTCCAAACTTCAACAATGGTGCCCAAGAACAACAAAGATGCTAAAAAGAAATAAGCTTCAACACACATTACCTATATTGTAAAGTCATCGCTAGTAGGAAATCAGAAGTACATTCTTGAGTCTCCTCTTCTTGAAGAGAAATGTAAAAAATTTCAGTCCTAAGTACTTATTCCTTTAACTATATTTGGTGAAACTCATGCATACATGGGCCATTTTCCTGGCCCTAATGTTGATAAAAAACTCAAAGAGTTTTTTTATTGTTTATCATTTCACAAAACCCTTGTCTAGAAAGAAGAAAACTTATGACAAAAGTAATGTCAAAATGGATACCCAAACAAAACCTGTAGATGATCAAGTGGAGTCTTTGACTGATGCATCAAAACTAGACAACCTCATCAATCTAGATTATATGAGCAACACTTTTAGAGTGTTTATCTCTTTCCCCTTGGCGAAAGATCCTGAGCCATACCTCTCTTGGCTCTCTAAAGTCGAGAAGAAGAAATGCCAATTCTGGAAAGAAATAAAGATTTATGAGATGGCTCAATTGTCAAAATATGGCCCACGATACAACTAAAACATGTTAGTAGCTTCTTATATTTCTAGGACACCTCCCACAATACCTTCCATTTCCCTTTGGGGAATGATGATTCCCACTCTTTTGGATATTGCTGCGATTATTGGCCTTCGACCCACTGGAGAAACTTTCGATCCATTTGAGATAGAAGAGGACACTATGAACTTTGATGGAAACAAAGCCACTTTCACCCATTACATATCTGACCATCATGAAAAAACAACAGAGGAAGTCTTTGACGAAGAGCACATTGACTTTCTGGCACTATGGCTATCGCATTGTGTCTTTTGTTCGAGATCTCTCCAAGTAGAAAAAAAATTCTAACCATGGTGAACCAATAACATGTTAGGCACAAGTTATGCCTGAGCCAAATAATCCTAGGTTTTCTTTATGAGTCTTTAGAAGAATCTTTTAAAATCCTGAAGACTTATAAGTTTGGGACAAAAATTCTATTTGCCGGTTCATTTTGGCTACTCTAATTATGGTTAAATGCCACCTTCGAGCCTTCACTCCCAACACGCAACAACATCAACAAAGAGGATGAGAAGATAAAAAAATAGGATGGTCGAAGGGACAAGATTGGTCCAATTAACCCTAAGTGACGAATGATCAATTCTACAAGATTCCTTTACTGGATTTATGATGATGTTTGCCAAATGTCACAACTTTACTTCTTCCGTGGCTCCTTTCGCCAGTAGAACACACAATTCTGAATGGTTCACAAGGAAATTCCCCACCCCTTTGACAAATCAAGAAGCAGAGTCCATGGCCATATGGGAATCATATATCACCCCTAGGGTGCTTGCCAATAGACTGAGGCCTTTGAAGAATCAAATTATTTTGGTCTGTTACCAACCTAATATGGTCTCTCGACAGTTTGGCCTCATTCAAACAATGCCTAAACCACTTTATGACAAAAAGGGTGTTCTTTGCCTCTATAGCATGTGGTTTTCCTAAGGATGAATGTAATAAGCATATTTCTCGGTATGCTAACGTACCATACTTACCCCATATTTTTTCGACCATCATCCTATTGCACACAAGAATTTGATACTTGATGGAAAGACTACTACATCAAAGAGATCTTCGACGTACCTAATTTTACTTGGCATTTAACTCGTGCTTTTGCTTCCATACATGAACGATCCAAGAAAGGTATAACAACTCATATGAATAAATTAAAGTGTTTCAAAAATATTTTGAAACTGTATAGAGACCTGATGATCTTAGTTGAACCATCCGTGAAGCAACCTTTATTTTAAAAGAGAAGTTCACAAAGAAACTCCCTACCTTAAAAACCCCTTTGTGGTACGAGTTGTATTTTAAACTTCAACCACCAAAATTCCCACCATTGCCAAGTGCTGATTTTGGCTTGGCATTTGGACCTTCATTCCCATAATGGTTCATCTGTGGGTCTTGTCTAAAACTCCTTAAACAGGATTCCTAAAAACTAGTCGAACGGGTGGTTCCGACTAAACATAATCTGAACAGTTTCAAAGGCCACCTTCAAACTGACATATATCATGTTCAAATATTTTCTCCATCGTATGAAGGTGTGGAATGGAAGGTTCCTTCGATGTGTTATTTAAAATCTTTTTACATGCTTTCCTAACCTTAACTATTTGGTTCGCCTAATTTCTTTTAAATGTTGATCGAAAGAAAAGTATAAAAGATAAGGTTGTCGCTGCATTTTAGGTTGCTGCGAAGAAATATGTTTTTGCTTCAGCCAAAGGTGATGATCAAGGTAAAGAGACTACTCTTATGAAGGTAAAAGTAAAGGTATTTGCATACATTTAGCATTTCACCATTTGTATGCATCATTTATATTTTACTAATACTTTCTTCATCTTCAGACTAATCGAAAACATCCTCCAACTCCAAAGAAGCGTAAGTAAAATAATCCTCAACCTATACCAATCGAATCAGACCCTAGAGACCTATCACCAGATACCTCAAAACCCATAAAAAATAAGAAGTAAAAAACTTCTAACTCTGCTTTTGAACAAAAAGTTGTTACTACAACTAATCCAAGAAAATCTGTTGCTCACAGAGCAACAAATGTTGATCCAAAGCCAACCCATGCTGCCTCTAAACAAGCTGAAAGAGATAATTCCAGCCATGGGGCTGAGGGACTCAAGGTATTTTGACTTCACCTTACTTTTCCCTTTGCCACACCTTTTATTTTCGACTAATACTAATCCTTTTCTCTCTTTGCATGGTGATCAAGCTGGCACTAAGACTTCCAACATCAAATTTTACCTTACTGTAAGCACCAACTCTCATTTTGTTCATCCTATATCCCACAAATGGTCAAAGAAAAGGCTCGAACAACAAAGTCAATCTTCTTGGCAAAGTTCAACAAACCATTTCGCCTCCTATTTCACCTTAATCATCAGTGTCTAAAAGTGAAAGTGAAGATGGAGAGCACATCGACATGGAAATTCAAGACAGAAGAGATCAAGGTCAAATAAAACTAGATGATTTTTCACCAGTGATCCCCCATCATGATTAAGGTGATCTAATCGATGAGGATGAACCTACAATGTAATACGGTGTGAGAACCGACTTTTTTGGTTTTATCCAAATGTGCGGATAACAAGAGTCGCCACTGACTTTTCTTTTATCCAATATTTAGGAAAGGTGAAAAGAAGAGGAAAGACCTTTGATAGATTTTTAGGTTCGGGGGGTAAGTTATGAAAAGGGAAGGTGTTAGCACCCTTTTCATCCGTAGTTATCTATAGGCTCTTAATTGTTTAGCTCACTTTAAAAAAAAAACTTGCTTTGTGTGTGTGATTTGTTTGAAAATATTTTGAAATCTCCAATGTAAGGTTGGCTTTGTAATGATTCTTGTATCAGTTCTCAAGAATGCATACAAAGTGTTTTGAAAATATTTGTTTGAAAGTGATATGTGAAAAATGTTTTTTGAGAAAAGATGTGAGCAAGCAATTAGGAGTTTCTTAACCATTAATAAGGTCTTTCTTGTTATTTTCCTTCTCCTTTAGAGATAGTAATATATGTACCATTATTTGGTAGGTATTCCCATCTATTGGTTGTGCAGGACAAGCATAAGGTCATTGTATGGTCATCGAAGGCAACATGTAAGGATACTTTAAAAATTGTATTGAAGGGACTATCATCATTTTGTTCGTATGGACTAGATAATTTTGTAGGCAACTCGAAGGGTCATCGAGGGATTATGATCTTTATTCGAAAGGGACCTGATGATTTGATCGAGGGTCTTTTGCTAAAGTATCCCCACTTTCAAGGGACGTGACCAATATTGTAAGGCAACAAGAGAGGATACCCTAGAGGTGCAAGTGTGCAGAGTCTTTATATTCAGTTATATTATCTTGAATATTAGGGTTTTCTATGTTCAGTTATTAGTCTTGCCATACAAATCCTAGTTACTAATCATATCATAAAAATATAAGTGTGAGAATATAAATATCATACGCTATTACATCCTGTGAGCAGTTACATAATATGAAAAAAATGTGGAAAATAAATCTACACTATTACATTAGAGAGTGCGTCCTATAAGTTTGATCTATGAATTTAAATAATAAAGGAAGAAAATAAGAAAAATGTTTTTAAAAATATTAAAAATACCTAAGATCTAAGTTAATGTTTTTGATATTTTATAAAAATAATAATTTAAGTGATAATAATTAATAAAACCTAAATTCTAATTTATTTTAATATTTAAGAAAAAGGTTTATTAATTAATTAATTAATTAATTAGTAAATAAAAATATATAAGAAAAATTTAATTACTAACTAAAACCCTAATCCTAATTTATTAGTATTGAAAAAAAGATTATGTTAGTTAATGATTGATTAATTAAAAATAATTAGGGTTAGAAAAGAAAAAGAAAGGAAATTAGGTTAGTAAACAAACAGGGTAAAATGATTTGCATGGGGTGGGTGTTGAAACCACTCCCCTAAAGTCATAGGCGCCCTCCCTTGCCACTGAGCCAACACGCTAATTGTGTTATGAAAACATGAACTGATCCATATAAAATATGCATGCACGTTAGTTTGAGAAAATAGCAAAAAAATATTGCAAGATGTAGGGATCGAACCCACACCTTCTACGTTACATGCCTCTGTCTCAACCAAATGTGTTCCGCTTTAACTCTGTTATAAAATAGAAACCAAACAATATATAATAAACAAGTGAACCGGAGAAGCGTCGGAGCCCTAGATCTGGTCGTCTTCTCCGGCGAGGTCATTCTTCAACCTGTAAAAATAACGCACGTTAGAGATTAAGAAGGACCCTATCCTCCTAATTTGACCCTTGTAAATCTAATGGTGGCATTCTTTTTGGCTAATTTAACCTGTACAGTGAGGTACGATATAAAAAAGGCAACACTGTGCCATAATGGTGGTTGAGTGTTTTGGCATCACGGGTCTCATTCAAGGGATAAAACATGTGCTAATTAGTCTCAGGAACACATTGAAACTATTAGTTTAAATCAAAACATCATAAATATTGAAATATGAATTTCATAACATATGTAAAATCGGTGATGTTTGGAATGCATGTTTTAGGGACATTTGATCATCAAGAATGATTGAAACTTACTCTATGATACCTCAGGGATCGTTTTGAATGGTTATCTCACTTTGAGGACGACTGCAAACAGGAATTCGAGTTCACCATTTTCTTGAAAAATTTTAATCTCCAAACCATTGTTTCTTGAGCAGCCTTGTGTGTTCTCTTTTCATCTGAACATGTAGTGTACTTATAGGAGAAAAGATTAGGTTAAGAGGTGGGCTTAGACATCATATGAAACATATGTTTGATTTTGTTTGAAAATAGGTTGAAATATTACAAAACCATGAAGATTTGATTCACAAATAGGTGCACAAGGTTTGTAGCATGACTTTGGGCCTCCAAAAGATTCAAATCACAAGCCTTTTATGCCTTATACATTTATTTATTATTTACTTGATTTAATTTTAGTTTTAAATGAATAAAAATCAAAATAAATGAAATAAAAATTAAAATGGTACATGAATGGACTTAGAGGTCCTCTAAGGTGTCATGAACCAGTTTAGACCATAAAAGATGGGTCCATTAGTCCAAAAATTCAAGTTTGCTCAAATTGAACTTCATGCATTTTCTCAAAATTGCCCAATTTGCACAAATCATATCTCACTCAATTTTTATCATATGAAGGTGATCTTAGACTTTTTGGAAACTTCAAGATGTCCCCTACAACCTTTATGCTGGTCATTTTTTCATTTGAAGCTTTTATCTTGATGTAAAGTTCCTCGACAAAAAGTGTCCTTTTGTTGACTTTTAAAATGACCTGTAATGTTTTGGCCCATATATCTCAAATAAAGAATTTTTGGCCTTGATCTTAGAGAGACAAATTTGTACACAATTGAATTTACTTCAAAATGAGCTTCGGTTGATAATTTTCTGATGAAGCGTGTGATAGTTATGCTTGGTCAAAGTTCAGTTGACTTCTCCTTAAGAAAACCCTAAATTAGTAACTTTTGACCTTTGATGAATCTTTAGTTTTCTTGATGAATCATGACCAACCCTTGATCAAATGATGAATGTGACTTCAAAATCTTGATTTTGACTAAAAATCTTGAAGTTTGACTGTAAATTGGTCAAAGTTGACTTTTTGCCCAATACATTTGATTTTTAATCATCTGGCTAATTAACTGATCTAACTTGTGCTACAAGGCTTGAAACTTGATATAAGTATTATTTGAAGAATATGAGAAACCATGAATTCCAATTTAGGCATTAGAAGTTCAATTTTCTTTGAGAAAAAAAAACCCTAGTTATAGGTCACTGCTTAGGAGGAGAGTTTGTCTGGTCAACCCTTGAGTAGTCTTGAGTCTTGAGAACTTCATGAGCATGAGGAAGTATCTTGAATTAATTTGTCTTGAAAAATAGGATGGAAAAATTTGAAGTACAACAGTTGCCCCTGTTCAATCTTCTTAAATATGAAGAGTTATGTTGTACCCCAAAATTTGCCCTCCCATATTCTTCAAGGTTTGTCAAGAATCACCCTCAGTTGGTTCAAGGCTACTCAAGGGTTGCACAGTCCAAATGCCTCCTAAGCCAGTCAAAATTAGGGTTTTATTTCTTACAAGGAATTTGAGGTTTTTAATGGCTCAATCAAGTCCCATAGGCTTATACACATTGCCAAGCATCTACATGTCAAGTCTCAAGGTTCGCAGCATCAGATTGCACAGTCAAAAAGCCCATTTGCTTCACAATCAACTGTGGGGGTAAAATGGTCATTTTTCAGTCAAAAGTCAAACATTTTGGTCAACATCTTATTTTTAGGCCACAATCATCATTTGATCAAGTCTTGATCATGACTCCACAAGAATGGCTCAAAAATCATCAAGATCCAAAAGTTGCCATTTTTGGACAGTTGAAAAGTCAACTGTAACTTGACCAAGGCATAACTTTTTCATGGTTCATCCGAAAAATCCCATCCAATGCTCATTTTGAAGGGGATGGCATTTCCTACAACTAATCTTCACATTCCAAGTCTAAGAAATGCTCTCACAAAATTATCAATTTCTACATTATAGGTCAATTTCAAAAGTCAACAAAAAGGCATTTTAAGTCAAAGACCATAACTTGAGATTGGTAAATCCAAATGACATGGGACCAAAGTCATTGGTTAGAGGACTTCAATACCTTTCCAAAATGTCCAAGAACATGTTCATATGATCAAAATTGAGCAAGATATGCATTGGAGAAGTTGGGAAATTTTTATGAATTTGCAAAAGTCAACTATCCTTAAAACTTCAATTTTTGACAAAAGGGCCCACTTTCTTCCACTTGATTCAGCCTTGTCATGCCACACACGTGTCCCATGATTAATTTCAAGATCAAACATTTATTTTTCTATTTTATTTAATTTTTATTGATTTAATTCATTTTAAATCTATAATAATTTAAATAAAATCTAAAAATCAATGGAATATTATCTTATGATTTGAAACAGCTTTCATACATCATGTTCCAGCTAACAAATTCGTGTTAGGGCTATTTTGTGCATGAAATCTTGGATTTGCCTCAAATATGGAAAGTTTGTCAATGGTGGAAAGTGTAAACCTAATTCTCCCATTCCATGGATCCTTGGCCCAAACTTTGACCTAATTCCCTTCCATTACATATGCTGAACCTAACCCTAATGCTATTCCCGTGCAAGCTGCTGCAAAAAGCCATAATCACATTCAAAAAATCCAAGGAAAAAGTGAAAACTGTTGGCTATCTTCCAAGCCAATTCAAGGTGTTTCAGTGATTCAAATACATTGCTAGGACTCCCAGGAACGGATTGGAATCAAAATCACACATCAAAGCCTAAGAAACTGCTCCACAAGAACTCACAGTTTGCATACTTTTTCCATAATCGAAACTCGTTATTCATGTGCATTTAACACGATTTGTTGTTTGTTTTGTGTTGCTTGCATCCATAGAAAGCTAATGGTACAGTTTAATTTGATTATGGAGCCTTGAATCAAAAGATGCCATTAACAAGTATTAGGGTTCCGAAGCTTTAATTTTGGGGTTTTCCACATCCAGTAAAATCAGGACCCCTAACGCATATGGTTGAGACCGCTGGGACATGACGAACAAATGGACATGTCGCGCCCTATTTATATTTAACGTACACCTAATCGCTATTTTTCGTCCATGAGGGTTGTGGGGGTTAAAAACCCCCGCTATTTGATGTGTTTTGCAGGTGTTCAGTGAAGATGATGATGAGGTGTCAGCGCATGGGTGGCTTATTCAAAACACGCGCGCTTCTTTTTTTCTGTTTCAGCATGTGACTTGTTTTTCTTATATTATATTTGTTTCTTATTTCATTAACGAAAGCGTTCAAGTGGCTGAGTGGTTGGAGAGGTGGCTGTGAAACATTGGGACCTGGGTTCGATTCCCAGGTCCACCCAAAACTTGTTTCTATTTTTTCTAGTGTATTCTCATGCAGGCATTTAAACGTGTTCCATCATACACCCTCCTCATCCAAGCGCCAGGTGGCTGGCAAGGCAGATCCAAAGGCCAACAGATGACGAATTCCATGTTCCCAATCAACAAGCGTTCTGGACAATTGTAAGAAGTCAATGGACTGAAGGGCTTCTTGGGCCTCAAAATTGCTCCAACACCTCCTATAGGGCCCAGCACCCCCCTGGTTTATTATTCTTTTTATTTTCTTTTTCTTTTATTTTTCTTTTACTAATTAATATTCTTAATTACTATTATTATTATTAACTAACAATTAATTATTTTCATAATTAATTCAGAAAACAATATTTTCTTATTATTATTTTTATTTATTAATTTTCACTATTAATTATTATTTTGTAAATAAATATGGTTAATTAATTTAGTCCTTTTTAATTAGGTCAACTTTACTTTTTCTCAATAAATAAAAACAATTTAGAATTAGGGTTTTCTTTTGATAATTTTAATTCCTTTCATTTTATTTTCATTAAAACATAAAAACACAAAAATATTTTTTCTTTAATTAATTAATTAATTAGTTATTAGGTTTAATATTTAATTTAATTGCAAAAAAGGGAGAAATTCAATTCTTTTCTCAAAAAGGGTCAAAACCCTAAGGACGTCCCGATTTAATTTCTTTGCGCATATTTATTTTTAATTCCTTTTGATTATATTGATGTAACTGTTTCCGAGGATGTAATAGTTAATTAGGTCTTTTACCGCTTTCTTTACTTTTCTCGCATTTATTTTTCAAACGGGTTTTGTTTTTGGCGATGTATAGACCCGCGCCTTGTAATAGCGTAGATTTACCTTTCCGCAATTTATTTTCCGCACTCTTAACTGTTAATATGCATGAAAGACTTGTATGACTAATAAAATCAATCCGTAGCTCACAAATGCATGTACAAGATAATATAACATGAAAACAACACACATGCACATGCCACTCCTAGGGTACGCCTCACTGGTTGCCTCGACGTGGTCATCAAGTATAGGGTATTTTAGAGGTCCCCCTCCTGTCTAAAGATCCAAGTTGCCTCGAAACGGTTGCCTCGGATAAAAAGGATCTAGGACATTAGGGTTACCGCTAAGGCGTCCTACCATTGCTTTGGTGACCACACATGTCCCTAATAATCGAATTGACCCGAATACCTCCAACGACGGTGCTACCTACTTCTCAATAGTGGGATAGTACTGTCTAAAGGATTCTTACACAGCCTAATTCCTTAGAGTAGGTAGATTTCTCCTGGGTACTTGCTCTTTCAAAAAACAAAAACATCTTTTCGCACCTACACTTTCAAAAGGGTTTCAAACAAATATTTCATACACTCTTGAGGACAAATACAAGAGTTACTTAGAAATTTTTCAAAACGAAACTTTTTCAAAACCCACACACACTTGAAAAGCAAACAATTTTTGAAAACATAGAGCAAGTACCTAAGAGCCCGTGGATAACCACAGATAGAAAGGGTGCTAACACCTTCCCTTTCTATAAATCTACCTCCCGAACCGAGAGACATCTCGAAAAGGAATTTTGCTGTGCTTTTGTCCTTTCCTTATTGGAGAACATAAAAGACGGTGGCGACTCTTGCTTACCGCGACATTTCGCGAACCAGCTTTAAAACAGTCAGTTCTATTTCCACCGATCACAGAACTAGCGACTCTGCTGGGGACACTTAATAAGTGAGGTGTACCTTAGGATTAGACCACTCTTATGTTTTCAATTGCTTGTTTTGTTTGCTTTAAAATTGTGGGCCTGTCTCGGAGTTTCATGGATCCTAACCCGGATCTGGGGATACCTTTTAGGTAGCAACAAACTGTGAGGGAACTGTGCGGGGTATACCGACACGGTTGAAGCAGTTGCTACGTTGATATGGCACTTTGGTGAGTACCGGTAACCCTTGAGTCAAGTCAAGGAGAGTACGGGGCCGCCGCGTGGTGTCGTGAAGCATCAACTGACCTTAGGAACCTTACTTGACCATCCTGGCCTCTTTAGGGGTAGTGAGATGACCGACTTTGGTGCAGTCCGAAGTTGGTAGATACTCGATACTACACTCATTGAGGGTTGTTTTCTTGGAATATTTTGATCGCCATTCCAGTGGCTAAATCAAAACAATGAACATAGAAAACAACCCAATGATATTGAGCTCCTTAGAACCCGGTTACTTTCGATAGGACAGGTTTTGAGCCCACCAACTTCAAGAGGGTAGTACCCTAAACTTCATGCTGGCCTGAACTCTAAGGGCTATCTGGTGTGACTTGTGTGCCTTTAAACTTGGACTACTTGCACATTCTTGTTACCTAACACATGAGTTTCTTGCAGGGTTTGTTTACAGTCCTTAATCTGGACTCACGACAGGGTTCACTTACATCACTACACGCATAGCATAACATCATATCATCATACCATTGCATACATCCTGCATAAAGACTAATCCATTTCAAGGATCTCAAGGGTTTGTGACGCAGGTCATGATGAATCAAACGTCTAGCAAGGGGCAAAGGGGATTTATTTTCCTCTAGCCAGGTTGATAACCTGAGTCAAGGGCTATGACCCACTCGATATAGTGAGCCTAACTCTTGAAGAATGACTCTCAACAACATGAAGTTCCTTCAATCAAGCTACCGGTTTCGAATTCTAACAAGTTTCTCTGTTTACCCCGCGAGATCCTTGAAAACATTGCATGCATACATACATATCATTGCATTACAGGTACCCTTTTGACAGGTCACTTATCTTCTTCGCTGTTTATTTCAGCAATCATCATGAATCCTGAATCATCCAATGAACAAGCTATCAAGGCCCTCCAGGCCCATAATGCCCAGTTCCAAGAGTTGGTGATGAGCCTAGCCCAGGGTCAACAGGAGTTGAAGACTCTGATACAGAAGAAGAAGAAGAAGAGGACTGTTTTGTTCAATCCTAGACGCAGATCTGGGAATGGATCATAAAATGAGGCTGATCTGGCTACTTCCTCTGTAGGGAAAGACAGTCCCCAAGAGAGAAGGGTTCCTAGTCCCGTGGTCTGCGACAACGAGACGGATTTCAATGATGAACAGTATCTTCCAGCTGAGGATAAGTACAAACAGCTCGAAGACCAATTAAGCGCCATGGAGATACAAAAGGTGCCTGGCCTGGACTTCGAAGATCTAGGTCTATCCTCTGGGGTGGTGATCCCACACAAGTTCAAGGAACCTGCCTTTGCAAAGTACGATGGAGCTTCCTGTCCTAAACTGCACCTCCGGTCGTACGTAAGGAAGATCCAATCGTATACTACTGACAAAAATCTATAGATTCATTTCTTCCAGGAAAGTCTTTCAGGGACTCAACTCGAATGGTTCTATCAGCTGGATGGAGCCAGTATTCGTAACTGGGAGGACTTGGCTACTGCATTTTATAAGCAGTATCAGTACAATTCCGACCTCGCTCCTACGCGTACCCAACTCCAGGGTATGTCACTAGGGATGGGTGAAGGATTCAAGGAGTATGCTCAAAAGTGGAGAGACCTGGCTGGAAGGGTGCAACCACCTTTAACGGACCGTGAACTCGTTGATATGTTCCTGGGGACCCTGTCTGGTCCGTTCTTCAACCATCTGATTGGAAATTCTTCTGCTGGGTTTACAGATCTGATCTTGACTGGGGAAAGAATTGAAGCTGGTATCAAAAGTGGGAAGATTCAGGAGGCTACACCTTCCGATACTCACAAAAAGCCTTACACGGGGAAGAAAGAGTCCAATGCTGCATACAGTCAGAAGATTCGCCGTGACCAACATGTAGGGGCAGTCATGATCTCTGGTTCTGCGTCACGCCGACAACCACAAAAGGGAAATCAACGAAGGCCGGACGAGCCTAAAAGACAGTTCACCAACATCAACATGCCATTGTCACAAGCACTGCAGCACATGTTGAAGATGAATCTGATTGCGGTGATCAACCCTCCTGCAAATCCCAAGACCTCTTCTCCAAACTACAACCCAGATGCGAGGTGTGCTTATCATTCCGGTAGCCCGGGGCACGATACTGAGGATTGTTGGGCGCTGAAATACAAGATCCAGAATATGATTGACGCCAAAGAGATCGAATTCGAGCCTGCTGAGACTCCCAACGTGATCACTGCTCCCTTGCCAAAACATGGCTAGGATTGAAAAAACTTTTGTTCATTCGAATGTTCAAGTTGTATTTTTCTTTGATTGTTCAAACATTTTATTCATGTCAAACGTTGTTATTTCATTAATGCATTACACGTGTCTGTTTTGAAGTAATTGTGTTTACTATGCTTAAAATTGCTTTCATTGTTTTGATGTTCAACGCTCGATTAATAATTCTAAGCCTCTTGAGGGAGGATGACGAAAACGATACCACGATCTTTACAGTATGCTTTCGAACAGACCCCGCTGATGAGGTACAGGCATTGTTTCAATCCTAAACACTGGAGTTATAAGGAAGATAATCCCTCATCAACCCCTTTGAGCCAAAGAAGTAGGAGTTTTTCTTTTCGAAAATTAAAACCCTTAATCATAACCTGGGGCAGGGTAGTTCTCTCAGTTGATTCAGGTGCACAACAAATGGCACCAAAGAAGTCCTTACAAAACGAAAGACAGTGATGGTTCCGAATAATCATAAAGACAGGCAGTCATTACCAAAAAAAAAAAAAAAACTAAAGCCCAACAAGTCAAAACCTATGAAGGAGACTTACAAAACTGGGGCATCCCGCTGACTGTAATCACAAAAGAAACAGTTCAGGCAAAAAACAGGGATAACAAAATCAAAAAGAAAGAGGTCCTACAGACTCTCAACAAAAAAAAAAGAAATGACTGCCTATTCAAAATAAACTATCTGTATCCGAACCATCACTGGAACATCAAAGCAAAGACTCAAACAAGGTCTAACGCACGATCAACTGAGTTTAGGTTTGAAGGACATCACGAAGAGCGGGTGGGTACAAATACTTTGAGCCTTTATCCTTTGTTTCTAAAAACCGTGAACCAGGCCACACTACAACCCTTAAAAGTCCTAGCTGAAGCATGGGCTAGTTCGAAAGCATACTGTTACAAAAGGTATCCTGACTCCTTAAGGCTTGCGGTAAAATAACGAGTTGACATCACAGTTTACAAAAAAAAATTCACTTGTTTTTATGAAAAAAAACTGCATTTTCAAAAACTTCAAGACAAACATAAGCTTTGCATTCTTGAAATAACATTGTTTGCATATGACTATTTTGTTCAAACAGCAGAGAAAGTCGCACGACGAATGTCTAATGAACAAAAACACTTCCAATCAAGGGGCACGACATGATCATCATCCATCATCTGGGGAAGTTAAGTCAAGATTCAGTGAATCTCTCAAATGCCAAAAAGCCCGGGGCAAATCTCCGCCTGAATCACTTGGGGCATTGAACAGGAATTCCAGCAACGAATCTGGCACGATCAAACGAAGATCTTCTGGTAGTCTGACAATTCCACACTACTGACAGTGACAACTCCTTGCGCTCTGAGAACGCGGACATAGTCGAAAAATACTGCGCATAATCAAAGACCCGCTAGGTTGACACACCTAGGCAAAAATAAGGGCTTCCCGGCGAACCAAAAGGGTTCAGGCAAAAATAAGGGATGAAAATGAAAAATCTGTACACCCGGCAAGTCGAAAACCTGAAAAGGCGGCTTGGGCAAAAAATGGGTATCCCGGTGGACTGAAAACCTTAAAGGGCGGTCCGGGCAAAAGTTAGGGATCAAAAGCGTACGACTATGTCCCGTCATCTCGTCACTCGCCTACCAGAAGAAGATTTGTCACGCGGCAATTATCAAGCACCTTCATAGGCACCTTCTCTCGCAGAAACTGGGGCAGTAAGAATTGTCCAAACTGTACAAGCTGCTCTATCAACCAAGGTACCAAGGTAGGTTCGGCTGAAGAATACGACCAAGATACCTTCACTCCCCGCAGAGTAGGGCAAGATCCAGCAACACTCTCCCAAGCAGAGTTGGTCTCCCATCAGCCCTAAAAAGGCACATTATCCCTAGCAAGTCAGCAATACTCTCCCCAAGCAGAGTTAGTCTACTGTCAACCCTAAGGAAGTTGGGTATCCCCAGAAGATCTCAATATTCCCCAGCGGAGTATACAAATGTTCCTAAGCAAGCATCCCCGACAGTCTTAATATTCCTCAAACAAAATATAAGAATGTTCCCCGGCGGAATACAAGACACCCCCAGTGGAGCCATCTCCCAGTGCAGTCTAAAAAGCTTCCCCAACGGAGTTGAATCATCTTACCCAGTAGATTCTGGAAGCTTGTCCCCTGCAGAGTACAAATATCTCTCCCTAGTCATATTCAGAAGGTTATCCCCACCAGAGTCTAACTGGGTTATCCTCAGCTAATTACCACGAAAAGATCATCCTCGGCGAAGTTCTTCCTATCCCCCAGCGGAGTTTATCAAATTCCCCAACATAACTTATCAATGGAATCCCCAGCGGAGTTCTCATCAAAATCTCAACGAAGTATCTCTTCCCACAGAGTAATCCCCCGCAGAATAATCTTCAACAAGCTTATTCCCCAACGGAGTCATCTTCTCCTACTGGTTTATTCTTGCAACCATCATCCCCAGCGGAAATGAGGAACTTTACTCTTCAACAGCAGCCCAGGAGCGAACTTCCCGGCATTCGTCAAGGATTTATTTTCCCAGACGAAGATAAATTCATAAACATCACATCTTCATACATTATGACATGCATACACATCATACAACACAAATCTCATTTATTCTTGAGAACATCTTAATATCATGCAGTTCATGCATCATGACACTGCATATAGCTAACGTTTTTGCCTTTTCAGGAAAAGGTCAATCAAAAGATGGTTACCATCTACCTTTGCAGTTCCAGATCAATGCCTCTAACAAGCCAGGAAAATCCTGTGAACGACTGATCATGGGTTAATACTTAGAACCAGATAGGACAATTATCTACTTGACAATCATGAAGAACCCTACACCGGTTCCTTCTCAACTTCAGATGTGGTTTTACACGGACTCATCATCAGGCAACCCTACGCCGGTTCCTTCTTAACTTCAGATGTAGTTTTACACGGGCTCATCATCAAGGTAACCCTACACAGGTTCCTCCTCAATTCCAAGATGAAGTTTTACACGGACTTACCTCAAGGTAACCTTACCCTGGTTCCTCAAGAAGTTTTACACGAACTTATCCTGAAGTAACCTTACCCCGGTTCCTCCAGAAGTCTTACACGGACTTATCTCAAGATGACCTTACCCCGGTTCATCCAGAAGTTTTACACGAACTTATCCTGCAGTAACCTTACCCCGGTTCCTCCAGAAGTCTTACACGGACTTATCCCGGAGTAACCTTACCCCGGTTCCTCCAGAAGTCTTACACAGACTTATCCCAAGGTAACCTTACCCCGGTTCCTCAAGAAGTTTTACACAAACTTATCCCGAAGTAAACCCTACACAGGTTTCCTTCTCAACTCCGGACGTAGTTTTACACGGACTCGTCATCAAGAAACCCTACACGGGTTATCTCTTTCCAAAGATGCAGTTTTACACGGACTCGTCATCAGAAACCCTACACAGGTTTTACTTCTTCCAAGGATGCAGTTTTACACGGACTCATCATCAAGGCAACCTTACACAGGTTCTCCCTTTCCAGATGCAGTTTTACACGGACTCGTCATCAGAAACCCTACACAGGTTTTATTTCTTCCAAGGATGCAGTTTTACACGGACTCATCATCAAGGCAACCCTACACATGTTCTCCCTTTCCAGACGTAGTTTTACACGGACTCGTCATCAGAAACCCTACACAGGTTTTATTTCTTCCAGGATGAAGTTTTACACGGACTCGTCATCAAGAAGCCCTACACAGGTTCTCTCTTTCCAAACGCAATTTTACACGGACTCATCATGAGGCAACCCTACACCGGTTCCCTTTCTCTTTCCAGATGTAGTTTTACACGGGCTCATCATCAAAGTAACCCTACACAGGTTCCTTCTCCATTTCAGATGAAGTTTTATATGGACTCGTCATTAAGAAACCCTACACAGGTTCCCTCTTTCCAAAGATGAAGTCAACCCTACACAGGTTTCCTTCCAAGATGCAGTTTCACACGGACTCGTCATCAGTCAACCGTACACAGGTTTCCTTCCAAGATGCAGTTTCACACGAACTCGTCATCAGTCAACCCTACACAGGTTTTCTTTCTTCCAGGATGCAGTTTTACACGGACTCGTCGTCAGTAAACCCTACACAGTTTTACACGAGCTCATCAGGCAACCCTACACAGGTTCCCTCTTTCAACTTACAAAATTACAATTCAACAGACAATCTCCAGATGGCATCTATAAGCCCATCCACCTACCAACAGTCTCCAAATGGCATCTATAAGCCCATTCCCGATAAGATTCTGTCACATTTCCAGATGGCATCTATAAGCCCATCCTCCTATCCATCATCTCTCCAAATGGCATCTGTAAGCCCATTCCCGACATCACATTGCTGATACTCCACTATGTGAGTGCAAATTTCTGGGCACTCTAGTGTTCAATCATCTTCCACCTTCGGATCATGAAAGGCACGCAAGCCAATCTACACCCTCAGGTCTAAGAAGATTGAACAGGGGAAACTGTTGTACCCCAAAATTTTCCCTCCCATATTTTTCAAGGTTTGTCAAGAATCACCCTCAGTTGGTTCAAGGCTACTCAAGGGTTGCATAGTCCAAATGCCTCCTAAGCCAGTCAAAATTAGGGTTTTGTTTCTTACAAGGAATTTGAGGTTTTTAATGGCTCAATCAAGTCCCATAGGCTTATACACATTGCCAAGCATCTACATGTCAAGTCTCAAGGTTCACAGCATCAGATTGCACAGTCAAAAAGCCCATTTGCTTCACAATCAACTGTGGGGGTAAAATGGTCATTTTGCAGTCAAAAGTCAAAGTTTTTGGTCAACATCTTATTTTGAGGCCACAATCATCATTTTATCAAGTCTTGATCATGATTCCACAAGAATGGCTCAAAAATCATCAAGATCCAAAAGTTGCCATTTTTGGACAGTTGAAAAGTCAACTGTAACTTGACCAAGGCATAACTTTTTCATGGTTCATCAGAAAAATCCCATACAATTCTCATTTTGAAGGGGATGACATTTCCTACAACTCATATTCACATTCCAAGTCTAAGAAATGCTCTCACAAAAAGTTATCAATTTCTACATTATAGGTCAATTTCAAAAGTCAACAAAAAGGCATTTTAAGTCAAAGACCATAACTTGAGATTGGTAAATCCAAATGACATGGGACCAAAGTCATTGGTTAGAGGACTTCAATACCTTTCCAAAATTTCCAAGAACATGTTCATATGATCAAAATTGAGCAAGATATGCATTGGAGAAGTTGGGAAGTTTTTATGAATTTGCAAAAGTCAACTATCCTTAAAACTTCAATTTTTGACAAAAGGGCCCACTTTCTTCCACTTGATTCGGCCTTGTCATGCCACACACGTGTCCCATGATTAATTTCAAGATCAAACATTTATTTTTCTATTTTATTTAATTTTTATTGATTTAATTCATTTTAAATCTATAATAATTCAAATAAAATCTAAAAATCAATGGAATATTATCTTATGATTTGAAACAGCTTTCATACATCATGTTCCAGCTAACAAATTCGTGTTAGGGCTATTTTGTGCATGAAATCTTGGATTTGCCTCAAATATGGAAAGTTTGTCAATGGTGGAAAGTGTAAACCTAATTCTCCCATTCCATGGATCCTTGGCCCAAACTTTGACCTAATTCCCTTCCATTACATATGCTAAACCTAACCCTAATGCTATTCACGTGCAAGCTGTTGCAAAAAGCCATAATCACATTAAAAAAATTCAAGGAAAAAGTGAAAACTGTTGGCTATCTTCCAAGCCAATTCAAGGCGTTTCAGTGATTCAAATACATTGCTAGCACTCCCAGGAACGGATTGGAATCAAAATCACACATCAAAGCCTAAGAAACTGCTCCACAAGAACTCACAGTTTGCATACTTTTTCCATAATCGAAACTCGTTATTCATGTGCATTTAACACGATTTGTTGTTTGTTTTGTGTTGCTTTCATCCATAGAAAGCTAATGGCACAGTTTAATTTGATTATGGAGCCCTGAATCAAAAGATGCCATTAACAAGTATTAGGGTTCCGAAGCTTTAATTTTGGGGTTTTCCACATCCAGTAAAATCAGGACCCCTAACGCATATGGTTGAGACCGCTGGGACATGACGAACACAATGGACATGTCGCGCCCTATTTATATTTAACGTACACCTAATCGCTATTTTTCGTCCATGAGGGTTGTGGGGGTTAAAAACCCCCGCTATTTGATGTGTTTTGCAGGTGTTCAGTGAAGAGGATGATGAGGTGTCAGCGCATGGGTGGCTCATTCAAAACACGCGCGCTTCTTTTTTTCTGTTTCAGCATGTTACTTGTTTTTCTTATATTATATTTGTTTCTTATTTCATTAACGAAAGCGTTCAAGTGGCTGAGTGGTTGGAGAGGTGGCTGTGAAACATTGGGACCTGGGTTCGATTCCCAGGTCCACCCAAAACTTGTTTCTATTTTTTCTAGTGTATTCTCATGCAGGCATTTAAACGTGTTCCATCATACACCCTCCTCATCCAAGCGCCAGGTGGCTGGCAAGGCAGATCCAAAGGCCAACAGATGACGAATTCCATGTTCCCAGTCAACAAGCGTTCTGGACAATTGCAAGAAGTCAATGGACTGAAGGGCTTCTTGGGCCTCAAAATTGCTCCAACACCTCCTATAGGGCCCAGCACCCCCCTGGTTTATTATTCTTTTTATTTTCTTTTTATTTTATTTTTCTTTTACTAATTAATATTCTTAATTACTATTATTATTATTAACTAACAAATAATTATTTTCATAATTAATTCAGAAAACAATATTTTCTTATTATTATTTTTATTTATTAATTTTCACTATTAATTATTATTTTGTAAATAAATATGGTTAATTAATTTAGTCCTTTTTAATTAGGTCAACTTTAACTTTTTCTCAATAAATAAAAACAATTTAGAATTAGGGTTTTCTTTTGATAATTTTAATTCCTTTAATTTTATTTTCATTAAAATAAAAAACACAAAAATATTTTTTCTTTAATTAATTAATTAATTAGTTATTAGGTTTAATATTTAATTTAATTGCAAAAAAGGGACATATTCAATTCTTTTCTCAAAAAGGGTCAAAACCCTAAGGACGTCCCGATTTAATTTCTTTGCGCATATTTATTTTTAATTCCTTTTGATTATATTGATGTAACTGTTTCCGAGGATGTAATAGTTAATTAGGTCTTTTACCGCTTTCTTTACTTTTCTCGCATTTAATTTTCAAACGGGTTTTGTTTTTGGCGATGTATAGACCCGCGCCTTGTAATAGCGTAGATTTACCTTTCTGCAATTTATTTTCCGCACTCTTAACTGTTAATATGCATGAAAGACTTGTATGACTAATAAAATTAATCCGTAGCTCACAAATGCATGTACAAGATAATATAACATGAAAACAACACACATGCACATGCCACTCCTAGGGTACGCCTCACTGGTTGCCTCGACGTGGTCATCAAGTATAGGGTATTTTAGAGGTCTCCCTCCTGTCTAAAGATCCAAGTTGCCTCGAAATGGTTGCCTCAGATAAAAAGGATCTAGGACATTAGGGTTACCGCTAAGGCGTCCTACCATTGCTTTGGTGACCACACATGTCCCTAATAATTGAATTGACCCGAATACCTCCAACGACGGTGCTACCTACTTCTCAATAGTGGGATAGTACTATCTAAAGGAT
The DNA here is from genome assembly GCA_948472305.1 of Vicia faba. Taxonomy (NCBI): domain Eukaryota; kingdom Viridiplantae; phylum Streptophyta; class Magnoliopsida; order Fabales; family Fabaceae; genus Vicia; species Vicia faba. The sequence continues at coordinate 140,065,306 of OX451737.1, read as the reverse complement.
TCTTACACAGCCTAATTCCTTAGAGTAGGTAGATTTCTCCTAGGTACTTGCTCTTTCAAAAAACAAAAATATCTTTTCGCACCTACACTTTCAAAAGGTTTTTAAACAAATATTTCATACACTCTTGAGGACAGATACAAGAGTTACTTAGAAACTTTTCAAAAAGAAACTTTTTCAAAACCCACACACACTTGAAAAGCAAACAATTTTTGAAAACATAGAGCAAGTACCTAAGAGCCCGTGGATAACCACGGATAGAAAGGGTGCTAACACCTTCCCTTTCTATAAATCTACCTCCCGAACCGAGAGACATCTTGAAAAGGAATTTTGCTGTGCTTTTGTCCTTTCCTTATTGGAGAACATAAAAGACGGTGGCAACTCTTGCTTACCGCGACATTTCGCGAACCAGCTTTAAAACAGTCAGTTCTATTTCCACCGATCACAAGTTAGATTAGCATGCCCATCATTCGTTGTCTGCAGGTGGAAGAGGATTGGACACTTATAAGTACCTAGAAATTTGAACTCACATGTGCACAAAGTAACATTGTTGGTTGATTGCTTGAATGGGCTTAAATATTCCATTTGGAGAGGTGATAGAGTGTCTTCGGAGATGGGCTTATAGATGTCATCCAAAGTAATTGTTGATAGGAGTATCAGAATGAGTCTACACTTGACTTTATCTAGAGAATTCTTTTCAGAATGAATCTATTCGATCTTATCTGAGGGAAATTTTTTTCAGAATGGATCTTTGAAGGAAATGCTTTTCAGAGTGAAGCTCTGAAGGAAATTCTTTTCAGAATTAGTTTCTGAAGGGAATGCTTTTCAAAATTGATTCTATGAGGGGAATGCTTTTCAGGATGAAGCTCTGAAGGAAATGCTCTTCAGAATTCAGTGTCTGAGGGGAATGCTTTTCAGAATGAAACTATGAAGGAAATGCCCGTCAAAATTCAGTCTCTGAGGGAAATGATTTTCAGAATAAATCTCTGAAGTAAATGCTCGTCAGAATTCAGTCTCTGAAGGGAATGATATTCAGAATAAATATCTAAAGAAAATGATCGTCAGAACTCAGTCTCTGAGGTGAATGATTTTTAGAATAAATCTCTGAAGGAAATGCTTTTTAGAATTCAGTCTCTGAAGAGAATTCTTTTCAGAATAAATCTCTAATGGAAATGCTTTTCAGAATTTAATCTCTGAAGGGAGTGATTTTCAGAGTAAATCTCTGAAGGAAATCATGTGGTCATATAGATAGTCGCCCCGTACTATTTCGGGAATTGATCTATAATATGTCTCTAAATTGCTGATAATATTCGCCTGTTTGTGAAATTAACTTGAAAAGACAAAGCTAGTTTTATGCAATGTCACGATGTTCGTAATGCATTGCGTAATGATGTTCTCAAAATAAATGAGAATAGTGTATGCGTTCCGTGTGTATATGTTATGATATTTTATGAATGATATATGGATGAAACATGTCATTCGAGAGTATCGGAGCTTTGTGTAACAATGTTTGGTTGGGGAAAATAAATCCTTGACTGTTGCTGGGAATTAAGACACTTTTTCTTCAATTTTTGTTTAAAACGTCCTTACTAGGGATTTCTGCTTTCTATTTGAGGACACCCTGTTGGGGATGTTTGACTTCTGCTTGGGGATGGAAGCATTCCAAAAGAGTCTGTTGTTCGTCGTTCTCTTATCAAAGGATTTGATCTTTGTGTAACCTGACTGGGGGACAAAAGAGACGAATGATCCTTTGCTGTGCTATCTAACCAGGTTTCAGATAGGAATATCAGCTTTCCTGTGGAGGACAACATTGAATGACATCTGCCCGGAGAAGAGAATATTATTGGGGAATTGCAATATTAGAGAAATAAATTCCGTTGGGGAAATAAACCCTGCAGACTGCGCTGAGGAAATATTCTATGATGGGAATTAGATTGTGAAAATAGCTCTGAGGAGATTGATCTGTGGGAATTTATGGTCAACTAGAACATTATCCCGATTCTTAGAGTCTTTAGTAAATGCTAATCCTTCTTTCATGCATATATTTGTAAATAGTAATCATATTCAAATGCATATGTTCATTGAATGTAATCATTGGACGTTTTTGCAAATAAAACAAGTAAAAGCAATTTTGAATTTTGAAGTATATTTGCATTGATTTGGAAAGTTTTCCTATAAGCAGACACTTTTATACAAGGATACATAAATCCTAGTAAGAGGAAATCGTCATAAAAATTGAAAAAGGGGTACAAAATGATACAAAGAAAAACAACTATGTTGAAAGGATCCCATCGAGTTTCAACTTTTCTATTGTCCCTATGTCTTCAAGCATCTCATCCATTGCTTTCGGAAGAAGTTAATTGAATTGACTTGTACCTTTTGAACTTGACGTTAGTAATTACACTGGCTGTAAGTGGATGGGTGATCCAACGAGACATAGTCATACACTTTAATCCCTAACTTTTTCCTGCACCGCCCTTTTGGATTTTCAGTCCGCTTATATATCCTTTTTTTCAAGTCGCCTTTTCAGGTTTTTGACTTACCCGATGTATATATATATATATATATATATATATATATATATATATATATCCCTAATTTTTGCCCGAACCCGTTTGGTTCACCGGGATGCCCTTATTTTTGTCTAGGCCTGTCAACCTAGCGGGTCTCCTTTATGCATAGTATATTTTGACTATGTCCGCATTCAGAGTGAGGAAAATATTCACCGTCCTTAGTGGTAAGTATCATAGAACCGCTAGAAAATACCTTTTTGATCACAAATGGCCCTTCGTATACGGGAGTCCATCTTCCCCTGGGATCACCTTGTTGTAGGATGATGCGTTTTATTACAAAATCACCAGCTCGGTACACCTTGTTGTAGGATCATGCGTTTCTGATACATCTGACCATGACAAACAACCTCAAGCCTTTTTTCATCGATCAAATTTATTTGGTCAAGTCGAGTCTGAATCCACTCTTCTTCATCTAAACCTGCGCCTTTCATAATCCTTAGGGAAGGAATCTAGACTTCAACAGGTAATACGACCTCTATATCGTAAAATAGAGAGAAAAGGGTTTCCCTAGTTGTTTTACGTACTTAAGTGCGATAACCATGAAGAGAAAATGGTAACATCTCATGCCAATGTTTGTATGTCACCATCATCGTCTGCAAAATTTTCTTGATGTTCTTGTTGGCGGCTTCCACTGTGCCATTCATCTTTGGTCGGTACGGAGAAGAATTGTGGTGCTTATCTTGAAATGCATGCATAGTTCTGTGATCATAGTATTGTTAAGATTGGTAACATTGTCTATGATGATCCTTTCAGGTATACCATACTGACAGATAGGGTTATGCTTAATGAACCGAGCCACAACATTCTTGGTAACGAAGGCAAACGAGGTTGCTTCTACCCACTTCGTGAAGTAATCAATAGCGACCAAGATGAAAGGATTCCAATTGGAAGCAGTAGGCTTAATCTCTCCAATCATATCAATGCCCCACATTGCAAACGGCCAAGGAGCAGTCAAGATACAATTGCAAACAATTGACTGTGTTCTTTACTGCTTTTTAATTTACTGTCTTATAGAAAGTCAGATACAGTGTCATAACATTCACTGTGACATTGAGTATCTGCTGCCAGAATTTCAAGAACCTCCTTAGAAATTTCTTATCATTGATAGATTCCCGTTGAGGATACTCTTGAGTCTCGAGGTATCTTTTTTACTTCGTGGTACCAAGGCTTTTCCTCTACTCCATCAATATCAACTTCGTAGCAATGTGTTGGTTCATCTATTATCTTAATAGTGATTCGAGGAGCTTCATTATCCCATCTAACTTTGAACATAGATCACATGGTAGCTAATGCGTCTGCAAATTGATTCTCTTCTTGTAGAATATGTTCAAAAGTGATTTATTCGAAGTATGGAATTAATGTAAACACATGCTCTCAAGAAGGAATGAGATTTGCATGCTTCATATCCCATTCTCCCTTAATTTGACTGATCACTAGGGTTGAGTCCCCATATACATTCAATAATTTAATTCTCATATCGATGGCAGCCTTGATACCCATAATGCGTGCTTCATACTCGGCCATATTTTTGGTATAGTCAAAACATGATCTGGCGGTGAAGGGCGTATGACAACCCTTGGGAGATACAATCACATCACCAATTTTATTACCAAGCACGTTGGAAGCTCTATCAAAAACCATAGTCCATCAGGATCCCGGTTCAGGTCCTTCATACGGTCCAGGTTCTTCATAATGAATAACTAGCATGATATTCTCTTCCGGGAACTCAAAATTCATAGACTGATGGTCATATACAGCCTGGTGAGCCAAATGATATGCCAGTACACTTCTTTTGATTGCCTTTTGAGTAGTGTACTGAAAGTCTTATTCTATCAAGACCATTTTCCATCTTGGTGTTCTTCTAGAGAGAGAGGGTTTCTCGAATATTTATTTTATTGGATCCATCTTAGAGATCAACAAAGTAGTATGAGTCAACATATATTGTCTTAGTTGGCGAGTAGCCCATGCCAAACCGCAACAAGTTTTCTCGAGCAGTGAGTATCTTGTTTCACATTCGGTAAACTGTTTGCTAAGGTAGTATATTGCATGCTCTTTTCAACCATACTCATCATGCTGCTCCAACACACCCCATTGAGTTCTCTAATAATGTAAAGTACATGATCATAGGTTTTCCTTCAACTGGTGGTGTTGTACCCCAAAATTTGCCCTCTCTTTTTCAAGACATTCCTCAGAAAAGATCTTCAAAAGTTCAATCTTGCACACATATTGATTAGGTCAAGCCATCTCCTCAACATTGATACCTCAAATTAGAGTTTGAGTTTGCACAAGGACAATTGGAATTCTAATACTTCAAATGACTTTCATGGATCATTATGGACCTTCAAGAATGCTCATGTCAAGTTTTAAGTCTTGTATCACAAATTATGCTCAGTCAATTGACCAGATGACTAAAAATTACATGTACTGATGAAAAGTCAACTGATACATCAAAAGTCAAACTTTGACTTTTTGGTCAACATTAAGTCTCGAAGATCAAAATTCATCAAGATATTCAAGAATATCAAGCTTGATCCTCAAAAAGTCAAGAAAGTCAAAATTCAATTTGAAAAGTCAAACTTTCCAAGACTTAGAAATTTTTCTAAGTGTTTTCATACATGATAATTTCATAACTTCATGCTAATCTTTCACCAAGATGCAAGATGATTCAAAGAAAATATTCAACATTAAAGTTGTAGATCTTGATGAGATATATAACTTTGCTTTGCTGTCCTATAAGTGATTAGATTTTGAGTTATAAATTCCTGAAGTCATGACATTTTTATCCAACAACACTTAGAGAAATTTTCAACAGATTTTGGTTAGGATTTTATCCCAAGATGATTTTGTCAAAATGGTCAACGTGAAAGTTATAGAGGATTTTTCAAGCTTTCCAAAACATCCAAGAGCATGAATTTATCATACTTGAGCTAGGAGATTCAAGGTTATGAAGTTAGGCATCCATCCTTGAATTGCAAGTCCTTTTGTTGAAGAACACATAACAAAATCCTTATGCTATGCTGTGTAATCTTGTGTTGCAGGCCTTCTAACTTGCCAATCTCACCATAATTTAATGCTTACACTTAATTTTGAGCTATTACCCAAGTGTTTTAGCCATTGTCCAAAAGATCTTTCCATTTATGGCATAAAGGCACCATTGCTATTCTTAAAAAGCAAGCTTGTTGGCACAAAACTTGTCTTGAGCCCATACCTTGTTTGCTTCTGATTTCATTCCACCATAAATCATGGAAAGTAGCCCCTCTATACCAGCAACTTTGGTACTTCATCTTGGAACCATGGAATACTTGACATAGTTTGATATTTACATCCCAACCAAACCATAACATGTTACCTATAAATAAAGGGAGCATTTGAAATAGAAAAGGTCAAAGATAAAAATAGAGATATTCTTGTGTATTGAAAAATATTCAAACCCCCTCATACTTCAAAAACCATAAATGTCCACAAAAACCTCCATCTTTGAGCTTTGAAGTCCAAACCCTTTGAACCTCTCACACCTTGCAAGTTCTATCCAAACAAACCATCCAAACACTCCACATACATCATATAGAAAATGTTCAAACCCAAGAATAACTTCTGTAACATCACTTGTTTCAAAACTCAAAAACAACCACCTGCAACTTGATTTCTCCAACTCAAACTCAAAGCACAAATTTCAGTTTCAAGGTAAGTCTTCTTGACTTTGAGCTATTCATTTCAAACATCATTAGTGATTCATTTTTGAAGATAAAATGTAGATATCATTTCCTTGAAGCTAACCATATGCTTGTTTTTCATTTTCACTAACCATGTGTTGAGAACTGACTTTTACATGTAGCAAAACACTGATAGAAGGAAAAAATAGCAATATGAGTCGATACGAAACAATATGAGTCGACATATATTATGTACAAAACAGGTTATGAGTTGACATGAAACGCGTATGTGTCGATACAAATCAGTATGAGTTGATACAAAACCCTTATGTGTCGACTCATACTGAGTTGTTTTTACTTCCAGGAGCTAGATAAGAATATGAGTCAATACAAAGCTTGCATGTGCCGACACAAAGCAGTATGAGTCGATACAAAACCCTATGTGTCAACTCATACTGGTTTGATTTTGATTTGCAGGTTCAAGGAGATGATATGAGTCAACACAAAGCAGTATGAGCCAACGCATGCGTCAATACATAAAATTTTCGTATCAATGCATAAGCTTATGTGTCAACACATAAAAAATTTCTTAAACCATTGTTTTTTATTTTTTTACACTATCTTTACATTTCTTTATATTTTTATTGTCATTCAATATTCAATATGGTTGTAATAGTATAATTAGGACTTTATTGCTTTCATCCCCCATTCATAAACTTTTATCCCCATCCCCAAAAAAGATGTAATAGCATATAATTTACATTTCCGCAATTTACCGCTTTTAATATAATTGCTAGTAATTAGGGTGTGTATGGTAAGACTTAAAATCAATAAGTATCAAACCCTAATTCAAGACAAAAATGCATGAAATCAATACACTCGCATACACGCACCTCTAGGGTAATCCACACTTGATACCTTGAGAAAAATAGTCATGTCCCTCGAACGTGGGATACTTTAGCAATGACCCTCAAATACAAGATCGTAGTCCCTAGATGACTCTTCAATGTTGCCTTCGGTAAATGATCTTAGACCCTTACGACAAATTGCTAAAGTATCCTACAATGTTACCTTCTATGACTATACGACGACCCACGCCCGTCCCTTCACATTCAACGATAGGGCTTCTTATCAATCAATGGTAAGATAACAATAAGATAAAGGAGGAGGAAATGAACAAATACTTTTTGAGTAGGTAGAACGCTCGTAGTTGCTTGCTCACAAACATTTTTAAAACAACATTGTGATCGGTGGATCTGGAACTGACTGTTTAACGCTGGTTCGCGAAATGTCGCGGAAGCAAGAGTCGCCACCGTCTTTTATTTTCTCCAACATGGACAGGACAAAAGCACAGCAAAATTCCTTATGAGATTATCTCTCGGTTCGGGAGGTAGATTTATAGAAAGGGAAGGTGTTAGCACCCTTTCTATCCATGGTTATCCATGGGCTCTTAGATACTTGCTCATTTGTGTTTTCAAAATGTTTGTTTGCTTTTCAAAGTGTGAGTGGATTTGAAAAAGTTTCATTGAAAACTTCAATTCGACTCTTGTATCAGTCCTCAAGAGTGTTGTGAAGCGTTTGTTTTGAAATCTTTTAGAAAGTGTCAGTGTGAAAAGAGTTTTGATTTGTCTTTGAAAAGAGCAAGTATCTATGAGTCATCCACCTACCCTAAGGAATTAGGCTGTGTAAATGTCCTTAAGGTAGTGCCATCCCACCATTGAGAGGTAGGTAGCACCACCTTTGGAGGTGTTCGGGTCAATTCGTTTGTAGGGACAGTGTGGTCACCAGAGCAACAATAGGACACCTTAGAAGCTACCCTTATGCCATTGATCTTTTTTTTATTCCGAGGCAACCGTTTCGAGGCAACTTGTTCCGAGGCAACCGTTTCGAGGCAACTTGTTCGAGGCAACTAGATCAACGGACATAAGGACTTACTAAAACGTCCTGTACTCGACGACCACAATTCGAGCTTGTAGGGACAGTGTGGTCACCAGAGCCACAGTAGGACACCTTAGAAGCTACCCTTATGCCATGTTCATGGACATAAGGACTTACTAAAACGTCCTATACTTGACGACCACGTTTCGAGGGGCAAGGCAACAGTGAGGCGTACCCTAAGAGTGGTGTGTGAATTTGTGTATTGTTTTCAGTTATGTTTTATCTTGTCAAGCATTATGGTGATCTACGCGTTGATTTTATTTGGGCCATTCATTCTTTCATGCAAAATTTAGCAGTTAAGGGGTGCGGAAATTAAAGTACGGAAAAACGTAAATCCTACGCTATTACAAGGCGTGGGTCTATACATCGCCAAATCTTTACAAAGACCCGTTTTGAGTAAGTAAGTGCGAAAAATAAAATAAAAAAAACAGTAAAAGGTCCTATTTACTATTACATATCCGTAGCAATTACATAATAATCGAACAAATCAAATACGCGCGAATAAAGAAAAGGAAATTAATTTTTTTTGGGTAATTAAATGAAATTAAAAATTAATTAATTATTTTGATTACAAGAAAATATGTTTTGTTTTTTTAAATTTTTTTTATGAAATAAAATAGAAATAAAAAGAAACAAAGTTAAAGATTAACAAAAATCTAAATCTATTTTAATTATTAAAAGGAATGTTAAAATGGCCTAATTAACAACTAGTTCAATTATGATTTATTTACAAAATAAAAATAATAATAAAGGTGTTAATTATATTTTTTTGTTTTTTATGAAAATGATTAATTAAATAATTACTAATAACAAATAAAATAAAAAAAAGGGGTTAGAAATTAAATTAAAGAAATAAAATGAAAAGAAAGAAAAAAGAACCCAAATGGAGAGGGTGCTGGGCCAACATGGGGGTGAAATACTGAATCTGGGCCCATTAAGACAAAGGCCACGTTGACCTTTTTTAATCATGTGCTTGCTTGCTGACTAGGGTGCATCATGTACTGCATGTTCTGGCCTTCAGATTGGTCTTGAAGCCACTTGTCAAGCCTAAGCGTTGGGATGTATGGTGAGCCCTGGGACGTGCACTGCATGGAAACATGTGAAACAAAATAATAGAAATTATTTGGGGGGACCTGGGATTCGAACCCAGGTCCCAGCGTTTACCAAGCCACCTGCCTACCAACTGATCCAATGCACGCGTTTGTAAGTAACATAGAAATGAAATATTATATAGAATAAAAACATTATATGCCAAAAACAAAAAAAATGCGCGCGTGGATTTGAACCCTCCACTCAGGTCTTGCCACGCCAGCCTTCTTCTCCGTTTGTCCCTATAAAATAAGTAAATAACGGGGGTTTTAAACCCCCCCAAAACACAGCCTGCAAAAAAATAGCGAACAACTCATGCTTGCACATAAATTGAGCGCGAGGTCATGGTTATGTCCGTTTGGATATCACGAATTCAACCATGGCAGTTTGATGTCCCAATTTTACAGTATGGGGAAATCCCCAATTTGAAGCTTGAAAAACCCTAGAATGTTTCAATGGTGAATCATGCTATAATGCGTTAGAATGCAATTGAATCAATCTACTAGCTTCAGAAAGCCCCTAGCAATACAAAACAACAAAGAAAATGGGTTAAATGCTTATGAAATGTGATATACGATTTGAAAAAATGAAGCAAACCGGAGGAGGTCTATGACACGATTTCTTGAGTGATTATGCTTGGTTCTGATTACCAAAGCTTCCTAGGGATGTCAGGAATATGTTTGGATTGGAATGGAGGCTTGAGAGGCACTGCAACTAGGTTTTCAGATTTGATTTTTTGCTTGAAAATTTTGAAGTGTGTTTTGCAGTTTCTCACCTTTTTTGGTCGTGCCCCCACTTGTGTTAGCTTGCACATGTATTATGTAATGAGTTTTGATCAAAATTATGGCCAATAATGCAATGCATTCATGCTTGGGATTTTCCATAAACTCCATTGAAACACTTTCCATTCTTGAACCAAAATTTGAATTCTTGCTTCATTTAGGCCTTTTGCACGAAATTGGAATGATCATGATGATGTATCAAGGCAATTCAATACAAGAAATATCCCCTCAATTAACTTCTTTGATTTCATTTGATTTAAAATGATTTAAAATGAATTAAATCAAATAAAATTAAATAAAAATGAAAAAATTAATTTTAAATCTTGAAATAATTTGTGGGACACGTGGGAAGCATGGCCAAGCTGAATCAAGTGGAAAAAGTGGGCCCCTTTTGTCAAAAATGATGTTTCAAGGATAATTGATTTTGGCTATTTCACAAAAATTTCCCAACTTCTCCAATGCATATCATGCTCAATTTTGAAGCTATGAACATGTTCTTGGACATTTTGGAAAGGTCTTGAAGTCCTCTAACCAATGTCTTTGGTCCCATGTAATTTTGATTTACCAATCTCAAGTTATGGTCTTTGACTTAAAGTCCCTTTTTGTTGACTTTTGAAAATGACCTATAATGTTGAAATTGATAACTTTTTGTGAGAGCATTTCTTGGACTTGGAGTGTGAGGATGAGTTGTAGGAAATGTCTTCCCCTTCAATATGAGAATTGAATGGGATTTTTCTGATGAACCATGAAAAATTTATGCCTTGGTCAAGTTACAGTTGACTTTTCAGCTGTCCAAAAATAGAAACTTTTGACACCTTGATGATTTTTGAGCCATTCTTGTAAAATCATGATCAATACTTGATCAAATGATGATTGTGGCTTCAAAATAAGATGTTGACCAAAATTTTTGACTTTTGACTACCAAATGACCATTTTGCCCCTGCAGTTGACTGTGGAGCAACTAGGGTTTTTGACTGTGCAACTTGACCTTGTGAGCCTTGAAACTTGACATGTAGATGCTTTACAATGTGTATAGGAATGTGTGACTTGATTGAGCTCTTGAAAACCTCAACTTCTTTGCAAGAACCAAAACCCTAATTTGACTGGCTTAGGAGGATGGTTTGACTGTGTAGCCCTTGAGTAAACTTTGAGCCATTTGAGGTGATGCTTGGCAAAACCTTGAAGATTATGGGAGGGCAAATTTTGGGGTACAACAGTTGCCCCTGTTCAATCTTCTTAGACCTGAGGATGTAGATTGGCTTGTGTGCCTTTCGTGATCCGAGGGTGGAAGATGATTGAACACTAGAGTGCCCAGAAATTTGCACTCACATAGTAGCATGTTAGCAGTGTGATAGCGGGAATGGGCTTAAAGATGCCATTTGGAGAGATGATGGATAGGAGGATGGGCTTATAGATGCCATCTGGAAGTGTGACAGAACTTTGTCGGGAATGGGCTTATAGATGCCATTTGGAGACTGTTGGATAACTGAATTTGAATAAGAAACAGAATAGCTTCCGTGCCTGGAGCATATCTAGCCTATATCTAGTTGTTGACGTATGAATAAACAGTAGAATGACCGCCGTGTCTGGGGTATATCCATATTGTATCTGTATGAGCGACAGAATGTCATCCGAATCTGGATCGTATCTGGACTGAACAATAGAAGAGCATCCGGGATGGAGCATCTCTAAGTTGTCTTTTAGAAGTTTGAATCTAAATAAGCAATAGAACGGCGTCCGGATCTGGAGCATCTCTAGGCTATATCTGAAAGGAAATCTGGAATGAGTATCAGAACATCGCCATGCCTGGGTCACATCTGGACTATCTTTATAAAGAGTCTTGAATAAGCAAGAAAACAGCATCCATATCTGGAGCATGTCTAAGATATCTCTGAAAGGAAATCTGGAATGAGTATCAGAACGTCGCCATGCCTGGGTCACATCTGAACCATATCTAGAAGGAGTCTTGAATAAGCAAAAGAACAACATCCATATCAGGAGCATTTCCAAGCTATCTCTGAAAGGAAATCTGGAATGAGTATCAGAACGTCGCCATGCCTGGGTCACATCTGAACCATATCTAGAAGGAGTCTTGAATAAGCAAAAGAACAGCATCCATATCTGGAGCATTTCCAAGCTATCTCTGAAAGGAAATCTGGAATGAGTATCAGAACGTCGCCATGCCTGGGTCATATCTGAACCATATCTAGAAGGAGTCTTGAATAAGCAAAAGAACAGCATCCATATCTGGAGCATTTCCAAGCTATCTCTGAAAGGAAATCTGGAATGAGTATCAGAATGTCGCCATGCCTGGGTCACATCTGAACCATATCTAGAAGGTGATCTCTGAATAAACAATAGAACAACCTCCGTGTCCGGAGCATCTCTAAGTTATATCTGAGAAGAAATCTGGAATAAGTATCAGAACGTCGCCATGCCTGGGTCACATCTGAACCATATCTAGGAAGGTGATCTCTGAATAAACAATAGAACAGCCTCCGTATCTGGAGCGTTTCCAAGTTATATCTGAGAAGAAATCTGGAATAAGTATCAGAACGTCGCCATGCCTGGGTCACATCTGAACCATATCTAGGAAGGTGATCTCTGAATAAACAATAGAACAACCTTCGTGTCCGGAGCATCTCTAAGTTATATCTGAGAAGAAATCTGGAATAAGTATCAGAACGTCGCCATGCCTGGGTCACATCTGAACCATATCTAGGAAGGTGATCTCTGAATAAACAATAGAATAGCCTCCGTATCTGGAGCGTTTCCAAGCTATCTCTTTAATCTTTTTAACATAGACATGCCTGACCAGATACAGGTATCGAATCCACAATCAATCGCTCACAGACATGCCCTGGCTAGATACAGGAATCGAATATGGGATTGCGATAGTTGATAGTAATCATCTTTGTATTGACCTTTCCTGCAAAAGGCAAAACATTAGTTATATGCAATGTCATGGTGCATGGAATGCGCGGTGTCATGACGTTTATAACCAATGGGATTGTAGAATGTGATGTTTATATCATGTATGAAAATGTGATGTTTGCGAATGTATTTTTGTCTAGGAAAATAAATCCTTGACGAATGCCGGGAGCTTATCCTGGGCTGATGTTTGAAGAGTAGAGAATTCTTCATTTCCGCTGGGGATAATGATTGCAAGAATAAACCGGCAGGAGGAGACGACTCCGTTGGGGAATAAGCTTGGAGAGATTACTCTGCGGGGAAAATTACTCTAGCGATCTTGCTGGGGAAAATACTCCGTGGGAAGAGAGGTACTTCGCTGAGATGTTGTATGAGAACTCCGCTGGGGATACCATTGTTGAGTTACGTTTGGGAGGAGGAACTCCGTTGGGGATAGGAAGACTTTGCCGAGGACGATCTTTCCGTGGCAATTAGCTGAGGATAACCCAATTATAAGCTCTGGTGGGGAATAACTTTTGAATAAAGTCGGGGGACGCGTTCGTGCTCTGCGGGGGATAAGCTTCCAGAATCTACTGGGGATAAGCTTCCTGTTGGGGAGATGGATTCCACTTTCCTGGGGAAACTTCTGGACTGGACTTTCCTGGGGAAATTTTGAACTGTACTGGGGAAGTGGCTCCACTGAATGTCGGGTAGACCACCGGGGGACAATCTTAGATCAAGATTGTCGGGGATGCTTGTTAAGAATGTTTGTATACTCCGCTAAGGAATGTTGAGATTTGCTGGGGATACTCCAACTTCCTTAAGGCTGACTGAATAGGCTAACTCTGCTTGGGGAGAGTATGTTGACTTGCTGGCTCATTCTCTGGGGAGTTAAGATATATTGGTTATGTTCTTCAGCTGAACTTACCTTGGTACCTTGGTGGACAGAGCAATTAGGTCGCTTAGACGACTCATTATTGCCCCAGTTTCAGTGGGAGAAGGCACTTATGGGTGTAATTGACAAATCTTCTGGTAGACATGTGACGAGATGCCAGGACATAGTCGTATGCTTTGATCCCTAATTTTTTCCTGGACCGCCCTTTCGGGTTTTCAGTCCACTGGGATACCTATTTTTGCCCAAGCCGCCTTTTCAGGTTTTCGACTTGCCGGGTGTACAGATTTTTTTCATTTCATCCCTTATTTTTGCCCGAACCCTTTTGGTTCGTCGGGAAGCCCTTATTTTTGCCTAGGTATGTCAACCCAGCGAGTCTTTGATTATGCGTAGTATTTTTTCGACTATGTCCATGCTCTCAGGATGTAGGGAGATGCCCCTGTTATTGATATTGCGTTGCCGTACCACTAGAAGATGTCTGATCAGGCAAGATTCGTTGTCGGAATGCCCCAGGTGATCCAGATGGAGATTTTCCCCAAGCTGGTTGGCGTTTTGAGAGATTCTCCGAATCTTGACTTAACTGCCCCAGATGATGAACAATGATCATGCCTGCCCCTTTGTTGGGATTGCTTTTGCTCATAAGATATTCTTCGTGCGAATTTCTTTGCTGTTCAAACAAATAGTCATATGTGCAAGCAATGTTATTTCAAAAATGCAAAGATTATGTCTGTCTTGAAGATTTTGAAAATGCATTTTTCATAAAAAAACAAGTGAATTTTGTAAATTGTGATGTCAACTCGTTATTTTACCGCAAACCTTAAGGAGTCGGGATACCTTTGGTAACAGTATGCTTTCGAACTAACCCATGCTTCAGCTAGGACTTTTGAGGGTTATAACGTGGCCTGGTTCACGGTTTAAGAAACAAAGGATAAAGGCTCAAATTTTATTTGTACCCACCCGCTCTTCGTGATGTTCTTCAATCCTAAACTCAGCTAATCGTGCGTTAGACCTTGTTGCGTCTTTGCTTTGATATACCAGTGATGGTTCGGATACTGACGATTTATTTTGATTAGGCAGTCATTTCCTTTTTTTTGTTGAGGGTTTGTATGACCTCTTTCTTTTTTGATTTTATGATCCCTATTTTTTGCCTGAACTGTGTCTTTTGTGATTACAGTCAGCGGGATGCCCCAGTTTTGTAAGTCTCCTTATTGGGCTCTTATTTTTTTTTGGGAAATAATGACTGCCTATCTTTTATGATTATTCGGAACCATCACTGTCTTTCGTTTTGTAAGGACTTCGTTGGTGCCGTTCGTTATGCACTTGGGTCAGCTGAGAGAACTACCCTGCCCCAGGTTATGATTAAGGGTTTTAATTTTCGAAAAGAAAAACTCCTACTTCTTTGGCTCAGAGGGGTTGACGAGGGATTATCTTCCTTATAACTCCAGTGTTTAGGATTTGAAACAATGCCTGTACCTCATCAGCGAGTTCTGTTTAAAAGCATACTGTAAATTATGGTATCGTTTTCGTCATCCTCCCTCAAGAGGCTTAGAATTATTAACCGAGAGTTGAACATCACAAAAAATATATGAAGGCAATGTGAATATAGTGAAAACAATTGGATTAATTCAAAAACAGACATATGTCGTGCATTAATGAAATAAAAGAGTTCGCTATGACATTTAATTGTTTGTATAAGCAAAAAATTACAACTCGGAAATTCAAATAAACAAAAGTCTTCAATGATTGGGCAAAGGGGCATTGATTATGTTTGGAGTCTCTGACGCTTCAAACTGAATCTCTCCGGCGTCGATCATGTCTTGAATCTTGTTCTTCAACGGCCAGCAGTTGTCCGTAGTATGACCCGGGCTATCGGAGTGGTATGCGCACCTCTCATTAGGATGGTAGTTGGGAGCATAGGTGTTTGGATTCCGGAGAGGAGCCCTCAAGGTAATCAGCCCTGCCTTCAACATTTGCTGTAGCGCTTGATCCAGTGACATGTTAATTTTAGTGAATTGTCTCTTGGGTGCGACCTCCTTACGTTGATGCCCCTGTCCTTGTTGAGCAGGCCTAGGATTAGAGATCTGGACTGCCCCTACATGTTGATCATGGCGACCCTTTTGGCTGTACGCAGCATTGGCCTCTTTCTTCCCAGTGTAAGGCTTTTTGTGAGTATCAGAAAGTGCAGCTTCTTGAATCTTTCCAGCCTTGATACCAGCTTCAATCCTCTCCCCGGTCAAGATCAAATCTGTAAACCCAGCAGAAGAATTCCCAATCAGATGGTTGAAGAAGGGACCAGACAGAGTCCCCAAGAACATGTCAACAAGCTCACGGTCAGTCAAGGGCGGCTGCACCCTTCCAGCCAGATCTCTCCATCTTTGCGCATACTCCTTAAAACCTTCACCCGTCCCCAGTGACATACCCTGGAGTTGGGTACGCGTAGGAGCGAGGTCGGCATTATACTGATACTGCTTATAAAAAGCAGTAGCCAAGTCCTCCCAGTTACGAATAGTGGTTCCATCCAGCTAATAGAACCAATCGAGCTGAGTCCCTGAAAGACTCTCCTGGAAGAAATGGATCCATAGATTCTTGTCTGCCGTGTAGGGCTGGATCTTCCTTGCGTATGAACGGAGGTGCAGCTTAGGACAGGAAACCCCGTCGTACTTTATAAAGGCAGGTGCCTTGAACTTGTGAGGGATCACCACCCCAGAAGATAAACCTAGGTCCCCAAAGTGCAACCCAGGCACACGTTAGATATCCATAGCATTTAACCGGTCCTCCAGCTGTTTGTACCTGTCTTCAGCAGGGGGGTATTGTTCATCATTGAAGTCTGTCTCGTTGTCAGAGACCACAGGGCTAGGAACCTCTCTCCCTTGGTGATTGCCTTCCCCCACAGATGGAGTAGTCCTCTCAGCTTCATTCTACAGTGTGTTCCCAGATCTGCGTCTAGGGTTGAACAGAACATTCCTCTTGTTCTTCTTCTTCTGAATCAGAGTCTTCAGTTCCTTTTGACCCTGGGCTAGGCTCATAATCAACTCCTGGAACTGGGCATTCTGGGCCTGGAGGGCCTTGATAGCTTGTCCATTGGATGATTCAGGATTCATGATGACTGCGGAAGTAAACAGGGAAGAAGGTAAGCAACCTGTAGAGAAAGGGTACCTGTTATACAATGATATGTATGATATGCATGCGATGTTTTCAAGGATCTCACGGGGTAAACAAGAAAATCGTTAGAATTCGAATCCGGTTGCTTGATTGAAGGCACTTCATATTGTGGAGAGTCCTTCTTCAAGAGTCAAGTCTCACCATATCAAGTGGGTCATAGCCTCTGACAACCTTGGCTAGAGGAAAATAAATCCTCTTTGCCCCTTGCTAGACGTTTGATTCATCATGACCTGCATCACAAGCCCTTGAGATCCTTGAAATGGGTTAGTCCTTATGCAGGATGTATGCAATGGTATGATGTTATGCTATGCATGGGGTAATGTAGGTAAACCCTGTTATGAGTCCCAATTAAGGACTATAAACAAAACCTACAAGAAACTCAAGTGTCAGATAACAAGCATGCAAGTAGTCAAGTATGAAAGCACACAAGTCACACCACAACCGTTAGAGTTTAGGCCAGCATGAGGTCTAGGTATTACCCTCTTTCAGTTTGTTGGTTAGGACTTGTCCTATCAGAAGTAACCGGGTTCTAGAGGATCCCAATATCACTGACTACCCTCAATCGGTCATAACTCCAGCATCGCAACCTTTTCTTGCGGCCAGAACCATCACGAGAGTTTAGCCTCAATGGGCGTAGCATACTGCTACTGTTCTATTGGCCAAGTTGGGTCATTTAAGGTTCTAAGGTCGGTTGGTGCTTAATGACTCCTCAGAAGACCCATATTCTCCTTGTTGCGACACAAGGGATATCGGTACAGACCAAGGCGCCACACCAACGTAGCCACTGCTTCACCCATGTCGGTCTACGCCGAACAGGTCCCTCACAGCTTATGCTATCTAACAGGGTATCCCCAGATCCGGGTTAGGATCTATGTAACTCCGATGCAACCCACAATAATAAAGCAAACAAAGCATAACAATTGAAAACACAGTTATGAACTATCCTAAGGTACACCTCACTTTGAGTATTAGTTCCCCAACAGAGTCGCCAGTTCTGTGATCGGTGGATCTGGAACTGACTGTTTAACGCTGGTTCGCGAAATGTCGCGGAAGCAAGAGTCGCCACCGTCTTTTATTTTCTCCAACATGGACAGGACAAAAGCACAGCAAAATTTCTTATGAGATTATCTCTCGGTTCGGGAGGTAGATTTATAGAACGGGAAGGTGTTAGCACCCTTCCTATCCATGGTTATTCATGGGCTCTTAGATACTTGCTCATTTGTGTTTTCAAAATGTTTGTTTGCTTTTCAAAGTGTGAGTGGGTTTGAAAAATTTTCATTGAAAACTTCAATTCGACTCTTGTATCAGTCCTCAAAAGTGTTGTGAAGCGTTTGTTTTGAAATCTTTTAGAAAGTGTCAGTGTGAAAAGAGTTTTGATTTGTCTTTGAAAAGAGAAAGTATCTATGAGTCATCCACCTACCCTAAGGAATTAGGCTGTGTAAATGTCCTTAAGGTAGTGCCATCCCACCATTGAGAGGTAGGTAGCACCACCGTTGGAGGTGTTCGGGTCAATTCGTTTGTAGGGACAATGTGGTCACCAGAGCAACAATAGGACACCTTAGAAGCTACCCTTATGCCATTGATCTTTTTTTTATTCCGAGGCAACCGTTTCGAGGCAACTTGTTCCGAGGCAACCGTTTCGAGGCAACTTGTTCGAGGCAACTAGATCAACGGACATAAGGACTTACTAAAACGTCCTGTACTCGACGACCACAATTCGAGCTTGTAGGGACATTGTGGTCACCAGAGTAACAGTAGGACACCTTAGAAGCTACCCTTATGCCATGTTCATGGACATAAGGACTTACTAAAATGTCCTATACTTGACGACCACGTTTCGAGGGGCAAGGCAACAGTGAGGCGTACCCTAAGAGTGGTGTGTGAATTTGTGTATTGTTTTCAGTTATGTTTTATCTTGTCAAGCATTATGGTGATCTACGCGTTGATTTTATTTGGGCCATTCATTCTTTCATGCAAAATTTAGCAGTTAAGGGGTGCGGAAATTAAAGTACGGAAAAACGTAAATCCTACGCTATTACAAGGCGCGGGTCTATACATCGCCAAATCTTTACAAAGACCCGTTTTGAGTAAATAAGTGCGAAAAATAAAATAAAAAAAACAGTAAAAGGTCCTATTTACTATTACATATCCGAAGCAATTACATAATAATCGAACAAATCAAATACGCGCGAATAAAGAAAAGGAAATTAATTTTTTTTGGGTAATTAAATGAAATTAAAAATTAATTAATTATTTTAATTACAAGAAAATATTTTTTGTTTTTTTATATTTTTTTATGAAATAAAATAGAAATAAAAAGAAACAAAGTTAAAGATTAACCTAAATCTAAATCTATTTTAATTATTAAAAGGAATGTTAAAATAGCCTAATTAACAACTAGTTCAATTATGATTTATTTACAAAATAAAAATAATAATAAAGGTGTTAATTATATTTTTTTGTTTTTTATGAAAATGATTAATTAAATAATTACTAATAACAAATAAAATAAAAAAAAGGGGTTAGAAATTAAATTAAAGAAATAAAATGAAAAGAAAGAAAAAAGAACCCAAATGGAGAGGGTGCTGGGCCAACATGGGGGTGAAATACTGAATCTGGGCCCATTAAGACAAAGGCCACGTTGACCTTTTTTGATCATGTGCTTGCTTGCTGACTAGGGTGCATCATGTACTGCATGTTCTGGCCTTCAGATTGGTCTTGAAGCCACTTGTCAAGCCTAAGCGTTGGGATGTATGGTGAGCCCTGGGACGTGCACTGCATGGAAACATGTGAAACAAAATAATAGAAATTATTTGGGGGGACCTGGGATTCGAACCCAGGTCCCAGCGTTTACCAAGCCACCTGCCTACCAACTGATCCAATGCACGCGTTTGTAAGTAACATAGAAATGAAATATTATATAGAATAAAAACATTATATGCCAAAAACAAAAAAAATGCGCGCGTGGATTTGAACCCTCCACTCAGGTCTTGCCACGCCAGCCTTCTTCTCCGTTTGTCCCTGTAAAATAAGTAAATAGCGGGGGTTTTAAACCCCCCCCCCCCCAAAACACAACCTGCAAAAAAATAGCGAACAACTCATGCTTGCACATAAATTGAGCGCGAGGTCATGGTTATGTCCGTTTAGATATCACGAATTCAACCATGGCAGTTTGATGTCCCAATTTTACAGTATGGGGAAATCTCCAATTTGAAGCTTGAAAAACCCTAGAATGTTTCAATGGTGAATCATGCTATAATGCGTTAGAATGCAATTGAATCAATCTACTAGCTTCAGAAAGCCCCTAGCAACACAAAACAACAAAGAAAATGGGTTAAATGCTTATGAAATGTGATATACGATTTGAAAAAATGAAGCAAACCGGAGGAGGTCTATGACACAATTTCTTGAGTGATTATGCTTGGTTCTGATTGCCAAAGCTTCCTAGGGATGTCAGGAATATGTTTGGATTGGAATGGAGGCTTGAGAGGCACTACAACTAGGTTTTCAGATTTGCTTTTTTGCTTGAAAATTTTGAAGTGTGTTTTGCAGTTTCTCAGCTTTTTTGGTCGTGCCCCCACTTGTGTTAGCTTGCACATGTATTATGTAATGAGTTTTGATCAAAATTATGGCCAATAATGCAATGCATTCATGCTTGGGATTTTCCATGAACTCCATTGAAGCACTTTCCATTCTTGAACCAAAATTTGAATTCTTGCTTCATTTAGGCCTTTTGCACGAAATTAGAATGATCATGATGATGTATCAAGGCAATTCAATACAAGAAATATCCCCTTAATTAACTTCTTTGATTTTATTTTATTTTAAATGATTTAAAATGAATTAAATAAAATAAAATTAAATAAAAATGAAAAAATTAATTTTAAATCTTGAAATAATTTGTGGGACACGTGGGAAGCATGGCCAAGTTGAATCAAGTGGAAAAAGTGGGCCCCTTTTGTCAAAAATGAAGTTTCAAGGATAATTGATTTTGGCCATTTCACAAAAATTTCCCAACTTCTCCAATGCATATCTTGCTCAATTTTGAAGCTATGAACATGTTCTTGGACATTTTGGAAAGGTCTTGAAGTCCTCTAACCAATGTCTTTGGTCCCATGTCATTTTGATTTACCAATCTCAAGTTATGGTCTTTGACTTAAAGTCCCTTTTTGTTGACTTTTGAAAATGACCTATAATGTTGAAATTGATAACTTTTTGTGAGAGCATTTCTTGGACTTTGAGTGTGAAGATGGGTTGTAGGAAATGTCTTCCCCTTTAAGATGAGCATTGGATGGGATTTTTCTAATGAACCATGAAAAAGTTATGCCTTGGTCAAGTTACAGTTGACTTTTTAGCTGTCCAAAAATAGAAACTTTTGACACCTTGATGATTTTTGAGCCATTCTTGTGAAATCATGATCAAGACTTGATCAAATGATGATTGTGGCTTCAAAATAATATGTTGACCAAAAATTTTGACTTTTGACTGCCAAATGACCATTTTGCCCCTGCAGTTGACTGTGGAGCAATTAGGGTTTTTGACTGTGCAACTTGACCTTGTGAGCCTTGAAACTTGACATGTAGATGCTTGACAATGTGTATAGGCATGTGTGACTTGATTGAGCTCTTGAAAACCTCAACTTCTTTGCAAGAACCAAAACCCTAATTTGACTGGCTTAGGAGGATGGTTTGACTGTGTAGCCCTTGAGTAAACTTTGAGCCATTTGAGGTGATGCTTGGCAAAACCTTGAAGATTATGGGAGGGCAAATTTTGGGGTACAACAAACATCATTTCAAACACACTAACACTTTCAAATGAAATATTTTCAAAAGTCAACACTTTGTATGCATTATTAGAGAGACGAGAATCATTACAAAGTTCACCTAAGCAAAGGCACTTTCAAAAATAATTTCAAAACCAATCACAAACACATTTCAAACAAAGCATTTCAAAGTGAGATAGCAACTAAGAGCCCATAGATAACTACGGATGAAACGGGTGCTAACATCTTCCCTTTTCATAACCTACCCCCCGAACTCAAGAAAATATCTCAAAAGGTCTTTCCTGTTCTTTTCACCCTTTCCTTTATTGGATAAAAGAAAGTCGGTGGAGACTCTTGCTATCCGCAACAATTGCGATAAAATGCAAAACAACCAAGTCAGTTCTCCCGCCATATTATAGATATGGCGACTTTGCTGGGGGGAATAATTAAAAGTGGGGTTACCTTAGATACTATATCACCTTTAAATGTTTTCATTGTTTAACTTGTTTGCTTTATATTTTGGGTCCTTTTTTGGGTTTTGAAATTCTGGCAGCAGATACTCAATGTCACAGTGAATGTTATGACACCGTATCTGACACACTTCAAGACAGTAATTTTAAAAGCAGTAAAGAACACAATCAATTGTTTACCCAGTTCAGTGTGTAACAACACCTACTCTGGGGGCTACCAAGCCAGGGAGGAAATGCACTATAAGAGATATTAATTTAGGAATAAACCAACCAGTTTATCTCCTTCACTTAAGACCTACCCAATGCAACTTCAATCTAAGATCAACTTAAACTTGAGTTCCTGCTCACCCCCCCTCAATCACAACATTGATACTAAACTATTGATTAATGAAATTATGAAGATACTCTTCAGTACACACACTTGATTTTGCTTCACAGCTTTAATCAAGTGACAAACACTCTTGCTTCAAAGCTTTGAGTGATACACAACCCTAACTTGACTTTGCTTCAAAGCTTTAATCAAGTGACACAAACACTCGTGCTTTAAAGCTTTGAGTGATACACAACCCTTACAATAAAATCCTACTCCAAGTCACTTATCACAATGATAATTGCTTGGATCACAGTAGTTACAACTATACAATCCCTTATTGATCTTCTGTCAAAAAGTGTTCTTCACCAAGAGTCTTCATGAGGAATATATAGGCAACTATTCTTCAATTAGGGCTTCCACGAAAATAGCTAGGGTTAATTAGGGTTAACCTCAAGACTTGGTCATAGGTCTTTAACAACCAGATTAGGGTTAAGTAGAGTTAACCTAATGTCCACGTGAGAATCTGATCTGGACTGTATAAACCAGATTCCTGAAAATTCTCAGGAATAACAAATCTGCACAAATGTTAGATCAGTACAGGATGTCTTAACATTGGTTATGACAACAAGAATCCTGTTTACTGATTTTGGTAGAATTCAATAAATATGATCATTGCTTAATTATCAGCTAAACACTCATATTGAGTAACTCCTATATGACATTCTTTTTCTGCAGAATGTACCTTGTATCCCAGAATGTTATAACATCAGTCATGACATTCACACAACTGGTTTTACCAAAAAAAACGCCAACAACCAAACACTTACAAACTCCCCCTTTGGCAAATTTTTGGCTAAAACCCCTAAACAATCCGAGATTAGAAAGCAGCAGAATTTTTAATAACATCTACCAAGTCTAATTCTACCAAAATTATCACAAAATCTTCTCCCCCTCTTTATCCATAAATAGGCCAAAGATACTTGTACTTTTAAGTTATACAGTCATCCAAAAGGAATAATAAAAACACAGAGAGAAAAAATCAAAAGTCATTTGCAGCAACAGGTACCAGCAGCAAACTTGTCAACTACACTGATCTTCAAGCACTATCATCTTCAGAGGAGGCACTATCTTCAGCATTATGCTTGTCTTCATCAGTATCCTCTTCCCTTCTTTGTCCTTCATTTTCCTCCTGTTCTAGTCTAGCAATCAGGTCCTCAAGAGTCCTTTTCCTTGTATCAAGCTCTTTGCAGGTTTCCTTCAGCACAGCTATAACATCAGTTTTCTTGGAATGAGATTTGACAGTTGATGTCTCAGCAGATGTCATGACAATGTCAGGAAAATGTGTTCCCTGAAATATCTTATAGTGAAAACCAAGAGCAGGGGCTCTTTTGCATACAGTATCTTTTTCAACTAGAATGTCAGGATACTGAGCAATGACTATACCACACAGGAGAGAGGGAAAGGCAATAAGGCCTTTAATAGCACAACTTCCAGCATGTTTCAATGTTTGATCAAAGATATAATTGCCATAGTCAAAGTTTGTCCTGGTTCCAACAGCATAAATAAATCTTCCTAAGCCTGTGGAGATGGTTGATTTATGGTTGGTGGGAACCCAGTTAGCTGCACCAATTTTGTGCAGAATGGCAAATTTCATGCTCAGCTTGCTTGCATTCAGCTTCCCTTTTAAGGGCCAGCTCTTGACTTGATTTGCAGTGATGGTTTGACACACTTGGTTGTCAGTAACCTCAAGCTCAGGGCAAGCATCATCAGGTCTTCTTAGGAATTTGTTTATTTCATAGGGAGAGAAATTTACCTTCCTTCCTCTCACATACACACACTTAAAATCAGCTGACTTTCCATCAGCACACCCATCAGATAAATTTACTATGAATTCTTTGACAAGAATTTCATAGTAGTTGGTAAACTTTACCACAGTATTTATTAGACCACCAGTCTTGATTAGATCTATGATCTCCTTACATTCCACGGCACCGTTGTTCAGCTCTCTTTCCAAGGCGATCCTTTTCAAAAATACATACTTCCACCTGTTTGCATTCTCTGGATGGTGAAAGGAGATGTTGTCAATGGAAACTTCAGGGACTTTAGGCATTTTGCTCGAAGAGAGTTTCTTTCTGAGAGGAATGTCTGGAACATTACTCTCAACATCAAACTCAAATTCTGATTCCTCATCAGATTCAGAGGGTTCAGGCTTCTTCCTTTTCTTGGCTATTGGTTGTCTTAAAGGTTTTGAGAGACTACCAACAGGTACTCTAGTTTTCACCTTCCCTTTCTCTTTTTACAATCCAGCCTTCACAGCTTCTACTCCAGTCTTGTTCTCAGACCTGGTTTTCTTATGAACAACTTCAGTAGCCTTCTCTTTGGAGAGGCTTTTGGCAGCATCCTGCTTTCCTTTTATGTTCATCATCCTTCTAGCTATGCTAGGGTTGATATTGGCAATTAAGTCATTGTTAGAGTATTCTTTATCAACATTAATAACCGGGGGTTCAACATCCTTCTCAGTAGGGTTCTGGTGATCATCACGATTTTTAGGAGATTTCCTAATGTTGTCATCAGGTGTCTCAACATTCTGAGTGACATCTGGATTCATTTCAACATTAGGACTAGCAGATTCTTGGTTCAAAGGTACAGAAATGCCAGGTACATACTGATTCTCATTTAGAATCCTAGTGACTAGTCTAGCTATAGCTTGATGAACATAAACATAACCTTCCCTATTTGCTATTTCTGGAGGAACAGAAGATGATGGTTGAGAGGATTTACCAGATGGAGAGGCTTGTGATCTTCTTGCATGTCTGGTTCGCAGCTTCTTGACCTTAGTGGGGTCAGCTGCCAGTTCACGAAGAGGAGTTATCTCCAGAACATCAGAATCCATGCAGTTTGTGATTGCCCTAGGTTCGCGATCAGAGGATGCGAAAGAAGCAGTCTCCTTTGAAGAGGATGATGACATGGATAGTTGAGACATTTTGAGTGATTTAGAAAATAGGTAACAGTGATAGTGAACTCTTCGTTTGAGAGATTGGAGATTGTTGCAGAAACGCGAGAGGAGGGAGATATATGAATGTCTATTCAACTTCTTAAAATTTTGGAAAGAAATAGAGAAACAGATAATTAGCCCAATCAGAGTAGACTTAACTAAAATATCTCTCCCATCCCTTGTTTTAAGCAAAATTAATTGCTACATTTCTTCATGTTGGCAAATACCCAGCTTGCCCCTCAAATTTTCAAATTGACTAGCATCAAGTGCCTTGGTAAAAATGTCAGCCAGTTGTAGTTCAGTGGCAACATGTTCCAGTTTAATCGCCTTTTCCTCCACAAGATCTCTGGTGAAGTGATGTCTAATGTCAATATGCTTGGTCCTGCTATGCTGAATAGGATTCTTGGAAATGTTGATAGTACTCAGATTGTCACAGTACAATGTCATAACATCTTGTGTGACATTATACTCAGTAAGCATCTGTTTCATCCAGATCATTTGAGAACAACTACTACCAGCTGCTATGTATTCAGCTTCAGCAGTAGATAGAGACACACAGTTCTGTTTCTTGCTTAACCAAGAGACAAGATTATTTCCCAAGAAGAAACATCCTCCAGAGGTTCTCTTTCTATCATCAGCACTTCCAGCCCAATTAGCATCACAGTAACCAGTCAGAGTTGGTTCACATCCATGAGAGTACAGCAAGCCATAGTTGTAAGTTCCACTCAAATACTTCAGAATTCTTTTCACTTGGTTGATATGACTTACTTTGGGTTCAGCCTGGTATCTTGCACATACTCCAACTGCAAAAGCAATGTCAGGTCTGCTGGTTGTTAAGTATAGCAGACTTCCTATCATGCTTCTGTACAAGCTTTGGTCCACCTTAACCCCACTTGAATCTTTGGACAGCTTTAAATGAGTAGGTGCAGGAGTCCTTTTGTGACTGGCATTCTCCATCCCAAACTTCTTGACAATGTTCTTTGCATACTTGCTTTGAGACCGAAAAATTGAGTCTTCCATCTGTGTGACTTGCAGTCCAAGAAAGTAGGTCAATTCTCCCATGAGGCTCATTTCAAATTCAGCTTGCATCTGGTCAGCAAAATGTTTAACCATTTTATCTGACATTCCCCCAAACACTATGTCATCAACATAGATTTGAGCTACCATTATCTTTCCTCCTTCATTTTTGACAAAAAGAGTTTTATCCAAGCCTCCTTTCCTGTATCCTTTGTTAGAGAGGAATTTTGTCAACCTGTCATACCATGCTCTAGGAGCTTGTTTCAGGCCATATAAAGCTTTCCTCAATTTGTAGACATGATCAGGGCAGTTTGGATCCACAAATCCTTTAGGATGTTCCACATAAACTTCCTCATTTAAGTACCCATTAAGGAAGGCACTCTTTACATCCATCTGAAATAACTTGAACTTAAGGAGACAAGCAATTCCCAATAGGAGTCTGATTGATTCCAGTCTGGCTACAGGAGCAAAAGTCTCATCAAAATCAACCCCTTCAACTTGAGTGTATCCTTGAGCAACAAGTCTTGCCTTATTCCTGGTGACAACTCCTTCAGCATCTGATTTGTTCTTGTAGATCCATTTTATGCCAATGATGTTTGTTCCTCCTGGTCTAGGAACTAACTCCCATACTTCATGTTGCTTGAATTGGTTCAATTCATCTTGCATTGCTCCAATCCAGTATTCATCAGTTAAAGCCTCCTTAACATTTCTTGGTTCAATCTTAGATACAAAGCAAGAGTTTGTGATGATTTCTCTAGATCTTGTAATGACTCCACTGTTAGGATCTCCTATGATGAGTTCCTTAGGATGATCTTTCTGAATTCTGATGGAAGGGTCTTTGTTAGCTTCCTTTGATTCAGATTCTGATGAAGTAGTTTTAGGAACATCATCCTTTTGAGTTGAGGTCTCAAAGAATGTCTCAACATCATATGGGACATTTGTTTCCTCATGGTAATCATCAACTATGACATTTATAGATTCCATTATAACTTTGGTCCTGGAATTGAATACCCTATAAGCTCTGATGTTGGTAGAGTATCCTAGGAATATTCCTTCATCACTTTTAGGGTCCATCTTTCTCTTTTGTTCACGATCTGTCAGAATATAGCATTTGCTTCCAAATACATGGAAGTACTTCACTGTAGGATTTCTTCCTTTCCAAAGTTCATAAATGATGGATGATGTTCCCTTTCTCAAGGTGACCCTGTTATGGACATAACAGGCTGTATTCATAGCTTCAGCCCAAAAATGAATAGAAAGTCTTTTGGCATGTATCATTGCCCTGGCAGATTCCTGTATAGTCCTGTTTTTCCTTTCCACAACTCCATTTTGTTGAGGAGTTATGGGTGAAGAGAATTCATGATTAATTCCTTCTGAGGAGCAGAACTCATCAAACTTACTGTTTTCAAATTCCTTGCCATGATCACTTCTGATTCTGACAATGCATCCTTCTTTTTCTCTTTGAGTTCGTTTGCACAGTTCCTTAAATACTTCAAATACATCAGACTTTTCCCTAATGAAGTTAATCCAGGTGAATCTGGAAAAATCATCCACAACAACATAGGCATATCTTTTTCCACCAAGACTTTCCACCTGCATTGGTCCCATCAGATCCATATGTAGAAGTTCTAGCACCTTAGAGGTGGTCAGATGTCTTGTCTTTGGATGTGACATTCTAGTCTGCTTTCCAACCTGACATTCACCACAAACTCTCCCTTCATCAATTTGCAGCCTTGGAATCCCTCTGACTGCCTCCATGGATATAATCCTTTTCATTCCTCTTAGATGTAAATGACCAAGTTTTTGGTGCCACAGTTTCACTTCTTTTTCTTCTTTGGCAATAGAGCACACCGAAGAATAATTAGTGTTCTCAGACTCCCATAGGTAGCAGTTGTCTTTAGATCCGACTCCTCTCATTACAACTTCTTGTTTTTCATTAGTTACAAGACATTCAGACTTGGTGAAGTTGACCTTGAATCCTAGATTACATAATTGACTGATACTTATGAGATTAGCAGTCAAGCCTTTTACCAGCAATACTTCATTTAGGTTTGGAACTCCAGGGCAGTCCAAGTTTCCAACTCCTTTGATTTCTCCTCTAGCACCATCTCCAAAAGTCACATAACTAGTAATGTGAGGTTTAACATTATTGAGAAGATTATTGATTCCAGTCATGTGTTTAGAGCATCCACTGTCAAAGTACCAGTCTTCCTTTGCAGAGACTCTAAGGGAGGTGTGAGCTATCAGGGCAGCATCCTTTTTCTTCCACTGTTGAGTATATGGTGCCTTGTTAGACCTAGGTTTGACAACTGGGGTCTGATTAGGATATCCATATAATCTGAAGCAGAATGGCTTTATGTGACCAAACCTCCCACAATGATGACATCTCCATATTCGATACTTTTTCTTCATATTTCTCTGTTCTCGATGGTGAGTTCTATGTTGTGACATCTGCTTTGACATTTGTTTATCAGGCCTGATTTTCTTCTTGTCTACAATAGATTTCTTTGCTGCCACAAATCCTAGACCAGACTTGTTTCCCACATTTTGTCCAACCTGAAGGATTTCTTCTAATTTGTCAGTTCCATTTGTCAGCATCTTGACAGATTTGGTCATTTGGTCAAGTTTTGAGTTTAGCATTTGAACTTCACTTTCGAGATGACTTATAGTATCAGTGCCTGCCTTCTTCTCAGCCTCCAACTTTACTATGATTTTTTTTGTCTCTCATTTTGCTGACAGACTTCAGCACTTCTGATACATAGCTTCTTGTAGGAGTCATCCAGTTCTTCAAATGTTACTTCCTCATCACTAGAGTCACTATCAGAGTTACAAATACCAGTTAGTACAGTAACTAGTTTGGCAGATTCTTCTTTAGAATTACTTTCTGAGTCACAATCAGACCAAGTAACAGACATTCCTTTCTTTTGTTTCTTAAGAAAGGTAGGACATTCAGCTCGAATGTGCCCATATCCTTCACATCCATGGCATTGGATTCCTTTACTTTGATTTCCCTTCTCTTAAGACTTTGGTCTTCTGCTGGAGTCATAAGATCTGTTAATGTCAGAGGGGATGTTCTTGACATTTGACCTTGACTTTGGGTCCATTCTATTGATGAGTTTGTTGAACTGCCTTCCAAGCATGGCTATAGCTTCTGAAATATTTTCTTCTTTATCCTCCTTGTTTTCATCTTCAGTATTAGATACAAGTGCTATGCTCTTGTTTTTCTTGTCGACATTGTCACTGATCCCCATCTCAAAGGTCTGAAGTGACCCAATGAGTTCATCAACCTTCAAGTTGAAGATATCCTGAGCTTCCTCTATAGCAGTCACCTTCATTCAAATCTTTTAGGCAAGGATCTGAGAATCTTTCTCACCAGTTTTTCTTCTGACATCTTTTCTCCCAATGCTCCTGAGGTGTTGGCAATTTCCAAGATGTTCATGTGAAACTCATGAATGGTCTCATCTTCCATCATCCTTAGGTTCTCAAATTTGGTAGTCAGCATCTGAAGCCTTGACATTTTTACTTTGGATGTGCCCTCATGGGTAGTTTTGAGAGTGTCCCAAACATCCTTGGCCAGTTCACATTGATGTACTAGTCTGAATATGTTTCTATCAATTCCATTGAATAAGGCATTTAATGCTTTGGAGTTACCCATGGCTAACTCATCTTCTTCTTTGCTCCATTCTTCCTCAGGTTTCAGACTAGTTGTCCCATCTTTCCCAGTTATGGTGGGATGGTTCCATCCTTTGTCAGCAGCTCTCCAAGCCTTTTTGTCCAGTGATTTTAAGAATGCAATCATACGAGGTTTCCAGTAGTCATAATTTGATCCATCCAGAATGGGTGGTCTGTTCCCAAATCCTCCTTCTTTGTCCATAGCGCCAGAAAATAATATCCCTAGATCTCACCCAGTAAGACAGGCAGGGTGCCTGCTCTGATTCCAATTGAAATTCTGGCAGCAGATACTCAATGTCATAGTGAATGTTATGACACCGTATCTGACACACTTCAAGACAGTAATTTTAAAAGCAGTAAAGAACACAATCAACTGTTTACCCAGTTCAGTGTGTAACAACACCTACTCTGGGGGCTACCAAGCCAGGGAGGAAATGCACTATAAGAGATATTAATTTAGGAATAAACCAACCAGTTTATCTCCTTCACTTAAGACCTACCCAATGCAACTTCAATCTAAGATCAACTTAAACCTGAGTTCCTGCTCACTCCCCCTCAATCAAAGCAGTGATACTAAACTATTGATTAATGAAATTATGAAGATACTCTTCAGTACACACACTTGATTTTGCTTCACAGCTTTAATCAAGTGACAAACACTCTTGCTTCAAAGCTTTGAGTGATACACAACCCTAACTTGACTTTGCTTCAAAGCTTTAATCAAGTGACACAAACACTCGTGCTTCAAAGCTTTGATTGATACACAACCCTTACAATCAAATCCTACTCCAAGTCACTTATCACAATGATAATTGCTTGGATCACAGTAGTTACAACTATACAATCCCTTATTGATCTTCTGTCAAAAAGTGTTCTTCACCAACAGTCTTCATGAGGAGTATATAGGCAACTATTCTTCAATTAGGGCTTCCACGAAAATAGCTAGGGTTAATTAGGGTTAACCTCAAGACTTGGTCATAGGTCTTTAACAACCAGATTAGGGTTAAGCAGAGTTAACCTAATGTCCATGTGAGAATCTGATCTGGACTGTATAAACCAGATTCCTGAAAATTCTCAGGAATAACAAATCTGCACAAATGTTAGATCAGTACAGGATGTCTTAACATTGGTTATGACAACAAGAATCCTGTTTACTGATTTTGGTAGAATGCAATAAATATGATCATTGCTTAATGATCAGCTAAACACTCATATTGAGTAGCTCCTGTATGACATTCTTTTTCTACAGAATGTACCTTGTATCCCAGAATGTTATGACATCAGTCATGACATTCACACAACTGGTTTTACCAAAAAAATGCTAACAACCAAACACTTACAGGTTTCGTGTTGATCCTTTACCCGGATCGGGGAACATTATTAGGTAAGTAGCAATAGATCCTGGGGACTGTGCGGGGTATACCGACATGGTTGAAGTGATGGCTATGTTAGTGTGACATGTTTGTTGGTACCGATATCCCTTGTGTTGAATTGAGGAGAATACGGGGCCGCTGTGTAGTGTCATGAAGCACTAACTGATCATAGAACCTTTAGTTGAACAACTTGGCCATTAGGAAGTAATGAGATAGTCGGATTTGGTGTAGAGCTGAAGACTGGTTGATACTCGATGCTACGCTCATCGAGAACATACTTTCGGGATATTTCGGTCGCCAATAAAGAGGCTTGCACTGAAACAATACCCGATGAAGAAAGATCAGTGATATTGAGATTCCCTAGAACCCGGTTACTTTTGTTAGGACAGGTTGAACAAACTAAACTTCAAGAGGGTACTTACCTACAAATCCCATGTAAGCCTAAACCTAAGGACTTGTTTGCTTTGCTTGTATATGTTTATTTGTTCATAACATCATGATATCATACCATAGCATTTTCAATAACCATTTCAAGGGTCTCAAGGGTTTGCGATGCAGGGTTATACTAACCAGACGTCTATCAAGGGGAAAGAGGGTTTATTTTCCTTAACCAAATGCTGTAAAAAAGCCAAAAAGTCAAGGGATATGACCTACTTGACATGGTGAGCTTGATTCTCATAGAAGGACATTCAACGATACGAAGTTCTTCAATCAAATTTGTAGTAAAAATTCAACTTCTAACATCTTCTTGTGTTTACCCCGCGAGATCCTTGAAAACATTGCATCCATATACCATGCATCATATCATGACAGGTTTTCCCCATACAGGTTTCCTCATCCGCTTACTATTTATTTCAGTAAAAATGGCCCTTGAGCAGAATGTCCAAGATCTTCAGATCCAAAATGATCAGCTTCAAGAGTTTTTCTGGAATCTATCCAAGGGGCAAGAAGAAGTGAAAACACTTCTCATTGAGAGCATGACTAATAACAATCCTGAAGACGACAAAGAGGGCCAAATAAGACAATTACAAGCTGAGATAGCAACAATGAGAACTCAGATGTTGGGACAAATGACTCTTATCTAAAACTTAACTCGGGGACAAGAAGAGTTGAGAATTATCGTCAACAAGCTTCATCAAGACGGATGCAACCGTATGAAGAAAACAATCAAGGTTGGGGATCAAGTCATTGACCAACCCACGATGAGACAAAAAGTTGGTTTGGTCAAGGGAAAACCTTTGAAAATGGCTACTACACTCTGAGTCCAACAACGACCTCGTCAACCACGACAGGGTGGTCAGCGTAAGCAAGATACGCCCAAAAGACAATTTACCGAGATCAACATGCCTTTGGCTCAAGCATTGCATCATGTGTTGGAAGCCAAGTTGGTTGCATTAAGGGAGCCTCCTCAAAAACCTAATACTTCTTCTCTCCACTACATACATAATTATTTGTGTACCATTCCAACAGTCGAGGACATGACAATAATCGTTGTTGGGCGTTGAAGAACAAGATTCAAGACCTGATCGACAAAGGAGTGTTAGATTTTACACAAGATGGTAAACTGGAGTGTTTCTGTCACCCATCAAAGACACACTATCTGAAGTGACAAAGTTTAAGCGGAGAAGTTTTTGTTCATTCGAATTTCCAGTTGTAATTTCTTTGTTTATTTTAAACATTTATCCTTTTGTCATACTTTGGTTGTTCTCATTAATGCATTTCATATGTTTGTCTTGTGTAATCCATTTGTTTTCACTATATTGAAATTATGCTTTTATCTCCTTTTGTATGATATTCAACTCTCGACCACAAGCCATAAGCCTTTAGAGGGAGGATGATGAAAACAATACCATAATCTCATACAATATGCTTTTGGATAGACTTTGCTAACGATGTACATGCGTTGTTTCAAACCCTAAACAATGGAGTTATAAGGAAGATAATCCCTAGTCAACCCCTTTGAGCCAAAGAAGTAGGAGTTTTCTTTTTCGCACAAACTAAAACCTTTTAATCATAACCTGGGGCAGGGTAGTTTCTCTGTTGATTCAAATGCACATTCAGTCGAAAATATCCTTCTGAATAAAAAAATGGTGATGGTTCCTCAAGAAATAGGTAGTCTTTGCATCTCAAAAAGAAAAGCCCATTAGGTAAAAACCTATGAAGGAGACTTAAGAAAAACTGGGGCATCCCGCTGATTGTATTCTCAAAATAGTCAGGTAAAAATTAGGGATAATAAAATGAAAAAGAGGTCGCTACAAATCCTCGACAATAGAAAAATGTTGCAAAAAATGACTGCCTTCTCCAATAAACTTAACTTATCTGAACCATCACCAAAATATCATTCCAGATTCAATAGGAATTCAAACGCACAATTAACTGAGTTTAGGAATGGAGAACATCATGAAGAATGGGTGGGTACAAATAAACATTGAGCCTTATCCTTTGATTTGTAAACTGTGAATCATGCCATGTTACAACCCTTTAAATGTCCTAATTGAAGCATAGGTTAGTCCGAAAGCATGTTGTTACAAAAGGTATCCTGACTCTTGTAAGGTTTATTATAGATCCTGAGTTGAATTCATATTCTTACAAAATTTTATTTCTCTTTAAAAGTGCATTTTTCAAATATTTCTCAAGACAAACATAAACTTTGCATTTTTTGAATACCACTGTTTGCACATGGCTAATTGTTTGACAACGATGAAATTCGCACGACAGATATCTAATGAACAAAAACTCTCTCAATAAACAGAGTTACTTCAAAATTGAAAAGTGCTTCCAATGAAAAATCTCTAATGATCAAGGGGCATGACAAGACCATCTGGGGAAGTTATGTCGAGATTCAAAGAAATATCTCATAAAGTCCTGAATAGCCAGGGGCAGTTCTTCATCTGAATCACTTGGGGCATTGAACATGAATTCCAGCAAAGGGTCACGTACGACCAAGCAAACATTTTCTGTTTTTTCTACAACACTTGCTATCATAGACAGTGACAACTCTCCCCATGGACATAGTTCGAAAATACTACGCATAAAAGAGACCCGCTAGGTTGACACGCCTAGGCAAAAATAAGGGCATCCCGGCGAACCAAAAGGTTCGGGCAAAAATTAGGGATATATATGCAAAAGATTGTAAACCTGGCAAGTTGAAAACCTAAAAAGCCAGCTTGGGCAAAAAAGGGTATCCCGTTAGACTGA
Source organism: Vicia faba (assembly GCA_948472305.1). NCBI lineage: Eukaryota > Viridiplantae > Streptophyta > Magnoliopsida > Fabales > Fabaceae > Vicia > Vicia faba. The sequence goes on along the minus strand of OX451737.1, from coordinate 140,030,510 downwards.
AAACCCGAAAGGGCAGTCCAAGTAAAAGTTAGGGATTAAAGCGTATGACTATGTCCCATTATCTCATCATTTTGTATATCAGTAAAAGATTTGTCACTCTGATCAACGTTTGCTAAAGGAGAAGACAGAGTTCAAGCTGTCTGCAAATCCCCACAAGGCCAATTCCATGGATACCCCCACAGAATCAGTTTAATAAGATTATCCCACAAAGTTGGATTCATGCAATCCCCAGCCAGAGTCTCAATCTCTCGAAAACCCTCTCCCCGACTGAGTTGGTCTTAAAAGAAGAAGCCTTGTAGAGTTTCTTCCTAAAGAATTTACTTCCCCATTAGGTCATCAACAAGGTTTATTTTTCCCAACAAAATGCAAATTCCCTAACTCGAGTTTACCTCTCAGACTAATATCAAGGGACCAAAACCCCTTAACCTCCGGTTAAGTCATTACAACCCCCAACAGAGTCGTTACTATCACCAGAAGTTACTAAAGTCTGGACCCGACCAGACAATAGTTTAACTTCTTCAATTGCTGAAACCTGGACCCGACCAGATAACAGTTTGAGTTGCTGAAACCCGGACCCAACCAGATAATAGTAAATCTCAATTTTAAGTTACTAAATCCTGGACCCGACCAAATAATAGTTTAAATTCTTCAATTGCTAAAACCTGGACCCAACCAGATAACAATTTGAGTTGTTGAAATCTGGACCCGACCAGATAACAGTAAATCTCAATTTTAACTTACTAAAGCCTGGACCCAACCAGATAATAGTTTAACTTCTTCAATTGCTGAAACCTGGACCCGACCAGATAACAATTCGAGTTTCCGAAACTTGGACCTGACCAGATACCAGTTAACCTTAAGATCAAATTGCTGAAACCTGGACCCGGCCAGATAAAGTTCGAGTTGCTGAAACCTGGACCTGACTAGATAACAGTAAATCTCAATTTTAAGTTACTAAAGCCTAGACCCGACCATATAATAGTTTAACTTCTTCAATTGCTTAAACCTGGACCCGACCAGATAACAGTTCGAGTTTCTGAAACCTAGACCCGACCAGATAACAGTTCGAGTTGCTGAAACCTGGATCTGACCAGATAACCGTTCGAGTTATTACGAAACCTGGACCCGACCAGATAATAATTTAACTTCTTCAAATCACTAACAAAACTCCTCTTCCCTAGTAGAGTTTTCCACTATCCCCAGTGAGTTACTGTAAAGCCTGGAATTTGACCACATAACAGTTAACTTCTTTATCCCCAGCAAGTTGTTGTGAAGCCTGGAATCCGACCAGATAACAGCTAAACTTTCTTCCTCTCCAATCAAGAGATAGCTCCCCGATAGAGCAACAAACAACTAAACTCCTGAACTCTTTCCCTCAAGCAAAAATCAACACTCTCCACAGAGTTTCCCTCAAGCAAAGTCAATATTCCCCAGCGGAGTTCTCCTCAAACAAAAAAAAGGAATTCCAAACGGAAGCACTCTAAACAAAGTTTAAAGATACACATATTCTTCATCTCTAACTGCAATACAAAAATTGACTTCCCGAAGCTCCCTAGTATTTGTCCACATTCATACATATATGAAAAATGCATACATCATAATCTCATTTATTTTGAGAACATCATCGCACCATGCATACATCTGCATGCAACTGGCCCTCTTCCTTGCAAGAAAAGTCAATCAACAAATCAACAAACCTCTTCTGGTTAGAATCATTTCCCTAGTGAAGTTATCAAGAAAAGACCTCTTCTGATTTATATTTATCCCTTCTAGTTAAAAACAGGTAAAAGAAATCTACAGTTTCAGTATAAATCGACCAAAGATTTATTCTGACACTTCTCCCTCGACAATCACTATGGATGGCATCTGTAAGCCCATATCCGACAAACTCTTCATCATTACTCCAAATGACATCTTTAAGCCTATTCCTGACAGAATCAACTAACACATAGTGGAGTGCAAATTTCTGGTCACTCTAGTGTTCAATCATCTTTCACCTTCAAGTCACGAATGGCGGACCCGCCAATTTAACCCTTCAGGCTTAAGAAGATTGAACAGGGGAAGATGTTGTACCCCAAAATTTGACCTCTATTTTTCAAGACATTCCTCATAAAAGATCTTCAAAAGCTCAAGCTTGCACAATTATTGACTAGGTCAAGCCATCTTCTCAACATCGATACCTCAAATTAGGGTATGAGTTTGCACATGGACAATTGGAATTTTAATACTTCAAATGACTTTCATGGATCATTATGGACCTTCAAGAATTATCATGTCAAGTTTCAAGTCTTGTATCACAAATTCTGCTAAGTCAATTGACCAGATGACTAAAAATCAGGTGTATTGATGAAAAGTCAACTGATACACCAAAAGTCAAACTTTGACTTTTTGGTAACATTAAGTCTCAAAGATAAAAATTCATCAAGACATTCAAGAATATCAATCTTGACCATCAAAAAGTCAAGGAAGTCAATAGTCAATTTGAAAAGTCAAACTTTCCAAGACTTAGAAATTTTTCTAAGTGTTTTCATACATCATAATTTTATAACTTCATGCCAATCTTTCACCAAGATGCAAGATGATTCAAAGAAAATTTTCAACATGAAATTTGTAGATCTTAATGAGATATATAACTTTTCTTTGCTGATCAAGTCCTAGAAGTTCTTGGATTTTGAGTTATTAATTCCTAAAGTCATGACATTGTTATCCAACACTTAGAGAAATTTTCAACAGATTTGGTCAGGATTTTATCCCAACTTCTTGGCATTTTTTCACATAGTTCCAAGATGATTTTTTCAAAATGGTCAACGTGAAAGTTATGGAGGATGTTTCAAGTTTTCCAAAATATCCAAGAGCATGAATTTATCATACTTGAGCTAGGAGATTCAAGGTTATGAAGTTGGGCATCCATCCTTGAATTGCAAGTCCTTTTGTTTAAGAACACATAACAAAATCCTTATGCTATGCTGCATAATCTTGGGTTGCAGGCATTCTGACTTGCCAATATCACCATAATTTGATGCTTACACCTACTTTTGAGCTATTACCCAAGTGTTTTAGCCATTGTCCAAAAGATCTTTTCATTTATGGCATAAAGGCACCATTGCTATTCTTGAAAAGCAAGCTTATTAGAAAAAAACTTGTCTTGAGCACATACATTGTTTGCTTCTGATTTTACTCCACCATAAATCATGGAAAGTAGCCCCTCTATACCAGTAACTTTGGTACTTCATCTTGGAACCATGGAATACTTGACATATTTTGATATTTGCATCCCAACCAAACCATAACATGTTGTCTTGTAAACCTATTCAGCCCTTGTTCACAAACCTTTTGCCTATAAATAGAGGGAGAATTTGCAAGAGGAAAGGTCAAATAGAAAAATAGAGAGATTCTTGTGTATTAAAAAATCCTCAAACCCCCTCATACTCTAAAAACCCGAACTCTCCACAAAAACCTCCATCTTTGAGCTCAAGAACCATCCAAACACTCCACATACATCATATAGAAGTTGTTGAAACTCAAGAACAACTTCTGTAACATCAATATTATCAAAACTCAAAAACAGCCACCTGTAACTTGATTTCTCCAACTCAAAGCACAAATTTTAGTTTCAAGGTAAGTCTTCTTGACTTTGAGCTCTTCATTTCAAACATCACTAGTGATTCATTTTTGAAGACAAAATATCTATATCATTACCTTGAAGCTAACCATAAGCTTGTTTTTCATTTTCACTAACCATGTGTTGAGAACTAACTTTTACATGTAGCAAAACACTGATAGAAGTAAAAAGCAGTAGTATGAGTCGATACGAAACACTATGAGTCGATACATATTGTGTACAAAATAGGTTATGAGTCGACACAAAACGTGTATGTATCGATACAAAGCAGTATGAGTCGATACAAAACCATTTTATGTTGACTCATACTGAGTTGTTTTGACTTCCAGGAGCTAGAAATGAGTATGAGTCGATACAAAGCTTGCATGTGTCGACACAAAGCAGTATGAGTCGATACATAGCCCTATGTGTCGACTCATACTGAGTTGATTTTTATTTCCAGGGGAAAGGAGATGATATGAGCCAACAAAAAGCAGTATGAGCCAACACATGCGTCAATACAAAATTTCCGTATCAATGCATAAGCTTATGTGTCAACACATAAAAATTTTCTTAAACCATTTTTTTTTCTTTTTTTACATTATCTTTACATTTATTTATATTTTTATTGTCATTCAATATTCAATATGGTTCTAATAGTATAATTAGGAATTTATTTCTTTCATCCCCCATTCATAAACTTGTATCCCCATCCCCAAAAAAGATGTAATAGCATAGAATTTACATTTCCGCAATTTACCGCTTTCAATATAATTGCTAGTAATTAGGGTGTGTATGGAAAGAGTTAAAATCAACAATTAGCAAACCCTAATTAAAGATAAAAATGCAGAAATCAATACACTTGCACACGCACACCTCTAGGGTAATCCACACTTGATGCCTTGAGAAAAATAGTCATGTCCCTCGAACGTGGAATACTTTAGCAAAGACCCTCAAATACAAGATCATAGTCCCTCGATGACCCTGGAATGTTGCCTTTGGTAAACGATCTTAGACCCTTATGATAAATTGCTAAAGTATCCTATATTGTTTCCTTCTATGACTATACGACGACCCATGCCTGTCCCTTCACATCCATTGATAAGGCTTCTTATCAATCAATTGTAAGATAGCAATAATATAAAGGAGGAGGAAATGAACAAATACTTTTGAGTAGGTAGAACGCTCATAGTTGCTTGCTCACAACCAATTTCAAAACGACATCATTTCAAACACACCAACACTTTCAAATGAAATATTTTAAAAAGTCAACACTTTGTATGCATTCTTATAGAGACGAGAATCATTACAAAGTTCGCCTAAGAAAAGGAACTTTCAATAATACTTTCAAAACCAATCACAAACACATTTCAAACAAAGCATTTCAAAGTGAGCTAGCAACCAAGAGCCCATAGATAACTACGGATGAAAAGGATGCTAACACCTTCCCTTTTCATAACCTACCCCCCGAACTCAAGAAAATATCTCAAAAGGCCTTTCCTATTCTTTTCACCCATTCCTTTATTGGATAAAAGAAATTTCGGTGGCGACTCTTATTATCTACAACAATTGCGATAAAACACAAAACAACCAAGTCAATTCTCCCGCCGTATTATAGGTTGCATCAGAATAGGAGGTTCCTGGAGGTACTCCTTGATTTGGTTGAAGGCTGTTTAAAAATTGTCGTTCCACTTAACTACTTGATCCTTCTTTAGTAACTTGAAGACTGGCTCACAGGTAGCGGTCAGACGGTAAATAAATCGGAAATGTAGTTCAATCGTCTTGTGAAACCCTTAACTTCTTTCTCAGTACGGGGGGCTGACATTTCTTGAATGACTTTAACCTTGGCAGGATCAACTTCAATACCTTTACCACTGACAACAAAATTTAGGAGTTTACCGAATATCAAGTCATCAATGTAAACCTTTCTCTCATGATGGATCATATCATGGAACAAAGCTACCATAACATGCTGATATGTTGCACCAGCGTTCTTCAAACCAAAAGGCATAACTTTGTAACAGAAAGTTCCCCATTGTGTGACAAAGGTAGTATTCTCCATGTCTTCAGGTTCCATCTTGATTTGATTATAACCAGAGAAACCATCCACGAAGGAAAATACTGTGTTGAAAGATGTTGTCAACCAGAACATTAATATGTAGAAGCGGAATGTCACCTTTGGGGTTTGCCCTATTCAAATCCCTGTAGTCTATACACATAGGCACCTAACCATCCTTCTTAGGTACTGGAACCACATTTGCAACCCACTGAGGATAGGACGTAACAACTAAGAAACCTACATTGAACAACTTCATAACCTCAGCTTTGATATTTTCAAACATCTCAGGACGCATACGACAAACCTTCTGCTTTATAGGTGGACAACCTTCATTCATCGATAGTCGGTGAACTATAATGTCAGTATCAAGCCCTAGAATATGTTCGTACGACCAAGCAAATATCTCAACATAGTCACGCAACATCTGGATTAATATCTTTTAGACATTGTCTTCTAGGTTGGCACATATCTTGACTTCATTCTTGTCCTCTTCAGTACCCAAGTTCACAACCTCGAATGGCTCTTCATGCGATCGTATGGCTTTTTCTTCTTGCATTAAGAGCCTAGCAAGCTCTCCAGGTATTTCACAATATTCCTCACCTTCGTCCTCAGCTTGGTAGATATGATTTTTGAAGTCATATTTGGCAATAGCATAATTGTTATCAATGGGATCCAGGGTGGATATGAATCTGCAATTTGTTGTGTGGGTGTGTGTAAGAACACATAGCTATTTTGAAAGAAATAAATTCAAAGAAAAAAAAGAGCATACAATTTGAATGCAAACGTCCAATGATTTATTAAATGAAAATATGCTGATGAATAATGGCAACCCTAAAAAATGGACCGTTATGCCCCTGGTAAGGCACAGGGCTTAAAGTTATTGTTTAAATTACATAACCAAAAACTTGAAAGTAAGAAAACAGAAAATGGAATTTACTCCAGACAAAAGGAGATTGGTATAAAGTCTTCAGCCTTCCAAATTCTGAGCCCACTGCCGGTAGTAGGGAAGATCCAACTGTCTATGTCGGAGTCACTATCAGCGTCTTCCACAATATTGACTTGATTGTTGTGAACTCCATTGTTGTTGACGCAGAATGGAGGTCTCCTAGAATTGGCACGAGCATGACGGACTACTCTCTGAGCCTCTGAGGTGAAACCCAAACAAAATTTGTCAAACTTGTAAGGAATGTTGGGAAGCTGAACCCAAACAGTGCCACCACCTTCTTCTACTACAGCCTTAGCGTCTTTTAGAGAAGCAATTCTTAGTGGAATCCTAGTAGCCTTAGGAACGATATGAGTAGCTTTGTCAACAAGGGTTGTCTAAGGAATAAATTCAAAGGTTTGGAACAAAGTCTCAAATAATTCGCCATCCATCTCAACATACTTGAAGGAATTTAAATGGCTCACCATGTATTCTTCTTCGATGCAGACTGTAACGATCTTTCCTTTCACGAGATACTTCAACTTTTGGTGTAAAGTAGAAGTAACAACGCCTTCCCCATGAATCCAAGGGCGTCCAAGAAAACATGAATAGGCTGGACGAATGTCCATCACATAGAAAGTAGAGTCAAAGACCTATGAACCAACTTTGATTAGAAGATCAACCTCTCCATGCACCATTCTCTTTGAACCATCAAAATCTCTCACCACAATGTCACTAGGTTTTAGCACAATCCTCTCACAGTCAAGTTTGTCTAAAGCAACTTCTGGCAATACATTCAATGAGGAACATGTGTCCACCAACACATGAGATAAAGTAGTTACCCTACACTCAATAGAGACATGCAAGGCCTTATCATGGTTCCTTCCTACAGGAGTTAAATCAACGTCAGAAAAACCTAGCCCATTATCATTGATCAGGTTAGAAACACAATTTTTTAATTGATCAACAAAGATTTCCTACGGTACAAGAGCACTTTTTAGGAACTTTACCAAAGCCTGAGCATGGGCCTCAGAGCATAATAATAGGGATAACATAGATATTTAGGAGGAGGTATGCCCCAACTGTTCAACAATTTTATAGTCACTCTTTCAGATAATCTTTAGTACCTCCTCCGTCTCTTGCTTGCAGGTATCCTCAATAGTAACCTCTTTCAGTGCCTCAGTCTGGGTAGGTTCAATCATCTGTTCTTCTCTTTGAGTCTCAATAGTTGATTCAGTAGTAGTGATACGAACTAGTGTAGTAACAGCCTTCAGAGAGATCTCTGGAGAGAAAACCCTTCCACTTTTGGTAACCTTACTAGTCCCAGCAATATTGCAACATTAAGATCAGTAACTTCAGTATTTTCATCTTTGACAGTCAATGGTTCTTGCTTGACGCCATGGTAGTAGACATTAGCTCCATAATTCCAAGGTATAACATTGTTAGAGGAATATGGAATTGGCCCTGGTGCGGTAATGATCATAGGATCAACCCTTGGTTCGACAATAATCATCAAAGGACCTTTAGAAGTGATCCTTAAAGGAGTACCCAAAATTGTAGTTACAAATACGTCTTGGGATATACTCTCTATTATACCCCAAAATTTACCCTCTCATGTTACTCAACACATGCCCATTGAGGTCCCCAACTTTCCCTAAGATGACTAAGAATTGACCAGACAAATTCTCCTCATAAGGCAATAAACCTCAAACTAGGGTTTCAATTTTCATCAAGATGGTTGAGCTCCAATGGTCTCAAATGTTTTCCATTCCCCTAATATGTCCTCAAGGTGATCCATGCCAAATTTAATCCCCTACACAACAATTTTGCTCAGTCAACTGCTCAAATGCCTGAAAATCAACTATATTAGGTCAAACGTCAATTGTGGCCTATATACAGTCAAACTTCAAGGTTTTTGGTCAACATCAACATTTTGAAGTAATATCCATCATTTGATCAAGGCTCAACATCAACATTTTGAAGTAATATCAATCATTTGATCAAGGGTCAACATCAACATTTTGAAGTGATATCCATCAACATCTTGATCTCTCTTGACTGGACCTCTGAACTTTCTCCATGTGTTAAGGATGTCAATTGGTTTCTTTGTCTTCTATTTCTCCCCATCGACGACGAGTGCCTTCAGTTCTTCTTGTCCCTTGGCTAAGTTTAGGAACATCTCTTGGAACTAAGCATTATGAGCCTGGATTTCTTTGATTGTCTCTTCGAGAGCCATTTATGCTGAAATAAACAGCAAGAAGATGGGAAACCTATCTAGGAAACCTGTTATGTAATGATATGTATGGCATGTAGATGCATATGCAATGTTTTCAAGGATCTCATGGGATTTAAATTTGAAATATTAGAAATTGAATTTGGTTCCAGCTTTGTCTGGAGAACTTTGAGTCTTCATCTTTGAACGTCCTTCTATAATAATCAAGCTCACCATATCAAGTGGGTTGTAGCCTCTGACTCAAGAAAATTTATTTTGATCTTGAAGGCATTTGGCTAGAAGAAAATAAATTCTCTTTCCCCTTTGTGATCGGTGGATCTGGAACTGACTGTTTAACGCTGGTTCGCGAAATGTCGCGGAAGCAAGAGTCGCCACCGTCTTTTATTTTCTCCAACTGGAAAGGACAAAAGCACAGAAAAATTCCTTAAAGAGATTGCTCTCGGTTCGGGAGGTAGGTTATAGAAAGGGAAGGTGTTAGCACCCTTTCTATCCATGGTTATCCATGGGCTCTTAGATACTTTCTCACTTGTGTTTTCAAAAATGGTTTGTTTGCTTTTCAATGTGGGTTTAAAAAGTTTCTTTAAAAATTCCAGTTCGACTCTTGTATCGGTCCTCAAGAGTGTTTGAAAATTTGCTTTCGAAAGCTTTTGAAAATGTGTTGGTGTGAAAAGTATTTTTGAATTTGTTTTGAAATTAGAGCAAGTATCTACGAGAACCTACCTACCCTAAGGAATTCGTCTGTGTAAATGTCCTTTAAGATAGTGCCATCCCACCATTGAGAGGTAGGTAGCACCACCGTTGGAGGTGTTCGGGTCAATTCGAGGTTCGGGACATGGTGATCACCAGAGCAATGGGAAGACACCTTAGAAGCTACCCTCATGCCAGGTTCCCGGATCATGAGGACTTACTAAGACATCCTCTACTCGACGATCACCTTTCGAGGCAAGGCAGCAGTGAGGCGTACCCTAGGGGTGGTGTGTGATTTGTGTGTCGTTTTCAAGTATTTTTGTCTTTTGTCATGTCATTGGTGATCTAGCGTTTGTTTTTATTTTTGTCCATACATTCTTTCATGCCTTGATTAACAGTTAAAGATTGCGAGAAGGTAAAAATTCTAAGCTATTACAAAAGGCGCGGGTCCACATCGCCAAAATTTCCAGGACCCGATTTGACAGAAAAATAAAGAAATAATGAAAAGTAAAGTGCGAAAGATTTACTTTACATGGCTTTGGGAGATATACATAAATATTAAGAGAAATAAAATAAATATGCGAATTAAATTTAAATTAGAACGAGGGCGTTGGACCCTTTTTGCAAAATTAAATTAAATGGTGACATTAATTAATTAAAAAGAAAAGAAATTGTTTTTTTTTTGTATTTTGTGATTTTAATGGGAAAAAATTAATTAAAATTAAATGCTAACCCTAATTCTATTTGTTTTTTAGTTTATTAAAAGGAAGATTAAATTTTAACGTAAAATTAACCCTAATTAATTTACATGCAATTTAATTATAAAAATAAATATTTAGTATTTTAATTATTATGAAAGAAAAATAAAAAAAAGGAATACAAAATCAATTAAACCCTAGTTCTATGTTTTTTTTAGATTTTTATTAAAAGAATTAAAATTAAAACCTAATTTAAAACTAATTTAATTATATGCAATTTAATTACAAAAATACTTAAAATAAAATATTTATCATTTTTCTAAATTTTTTATGTGTTTTTTATATTTATGAAAATAATAAGTTAATTAGGAAAACAATAATTTAAAAAAAAATAGAAATAATAATAATAAAAAAACAAAGAAAGTAAAAAAGTTTAGCAAACCTAGGGGGGTTGCAGTCCCCAAAGTGGAGGTTTTTTCTTGGTAATTCAGGCCCATTACAGCATGGCCTTATTGACTTTTTCATGCAATTTGTGGAGTGGTTGACTGCAGTACACCGTGTTCTTCAGATTGTGTTCCTGGGATTGATAGTGGGGAACACGTGGATGGCTTGATTCTGAAGGTGCATAGTGGTCCACCATGTTGAAACTTCATGTGAATACTAAATGAAAAATAACATTGAAAGAGTGAAGACCTGGGGCTCGAACCCAGGTCATGAACGTTACCAGCCTACACGTGTGCCACTGAGCCATCCCGAACGCGTTTAACATATAATACCTAACAAACATTATAAAAGAAACATAGCCAGGGGCTCAAAAACGCGCGAAGATTTTGAACGTTCCAATTAGAGCCTTCCACATAATCATCTTCCTCGTTGGTGATTTCCTGGAAAATATAACAAACATTTAACGGGGGTTTTGAACCCCCTCAAAACATGCGTATTTTGATAACAGCGATTAGGCCATGTGGCCTCAGAAATTTGGCGCGATGGTCTCAATCTCTTCGTCCAAGCGTGTTGGTTTTGTTCATGGTTTTGATGTGTCCTAATTTTACAGGGATGAGAAACGCCTAATTTGAAAACCTGGAAACCCTAGATGTCTCTAATGGCAAATCCTCATATAGGGCATGAAAACAAAATTAAACCACACGGTTAGCATCAGAATTGCATAAGGAATGTAAATCACATGTTAAAAATTGCAAAAAAACGCATGAATTGAGATGCACGAATGAGAAATTTTCTTTGTACAGGTGAGATCGTTCTCACGTTTCTGGGCACGAGAGCTTATGGTTTTTGATGCAGAATCTTTCTATGAAGCCTCAGCAAGCTAATGAAATCAAAATCGTGCCTTGAATCGCCCTGCAAAAGTGTTTTCAGAATTGAGTTTTTGGCAAAAAATTTCAAGTTCAATGGATGCTTTTCTGCGCAGCTGAGTGGTTCTCTGCATTAGGTTTGTGTTCAGGCTTAAGTATAGAGTGAATTAGGTCAAATAAAACAATCCAAATCCTTGGCATTCATGGTTTGAGAGATTTGATTTTCAAAGATCTTTTTTTCAATATTTTCCATGCTATTTTGTACCAATCATGATCAATTCTCTTCAAATCTTTCCATATTTGATTATGCACAAATTATTGAGTATATTTCATGCACAAAAAGATTGAAAAACTTAGGTTAAATATTTTTCATGTATTTAATTGATTTAAATGAATTATTATTAATAAAAATTCAAATAAATAAATATAAAATGAAGAAATACTTCCCTTTGGGCCAAGTGGTCGTGCACATGCCTTGGATAATGAATTGTGGAAGAAAAATAGGCCCATTAGCAATTTTAGGTCATTTGAACCAATGTTGACTTTTCAAAATATCCAAAAATTTCCCAACTTTCACAAGGCATAACTTGCTCAATTTTTAAGCCTTGCTCATGTTCTTGGACATTTTGGAAAGGTATTTGAGTCCTCTAACCAATTCCTTTGGTCCCATGTCATTTTGATTTACCAATCTCAAGTTACGGCCTTTGACTTAAAGTCCCTTTTTGTTGACTTTTGAAAATGACCTATAATGTTGAAATTGATAACTTTTTGTGAGAGCATTTCTTGGACTTGAAGTGTGAAGAGGAGTTGTAGGAAATGTCTTTCTCTTCAAAATGAGCTTTGGATGGAATTTTTTTGATAATCCATGTGAAAGTTATGCCCTGGTCAATTTACAGTTGACTTTTTCAACTGTCCAAATAAGGAAACTTTTGCATCTTGATGATTTTTGAGCCAAGCTTTGAGAATCATGATCAAGCATTGATCAAATGATGTTTGGGGCTTCAAAATGAGATGTTGACCAAAAATTTGAACTTTTGACTGCCAAATGACCATTTTGCCCCTACAGTTGACTGTAGTGCAATTAGGGTTTTGACTATGCAATTTTGTGCTGAAAGTCTTGAAACTTGATATGAGGATGCTTGACCATATTTATAGGCATGTGGGACTTGATTGGACCTTTGGAAACTTCATTTTCTTGATCAGAACCAAAACCCTAATTTTGACTGTTCAGGAGGCTCTTACACTGTGCAACCCTTGGGGAGATTTTGAAGCTTGACTTTGCAATTTTTGAAGAATATGGGAGGGAAAATTTTGGGGTACAACACCCTTGATTGAAATTTGGCTTATAATAATCTTGCAAATATCACACCATAAATCCATAACATCCTTGAAATGGTTAGTAAAGATGCTATGTTAAGATGATATGATGTTATGATGCTATGTTCATGTTAAATAAGCAAACACAATTAAGTCACACAAGAGCCATAGGTTCAAAGGCTTTCATGAAGTCCATAGGTAGGTACCCTTCCCAATTGAAGTTAAGTTGGCTCAACCTGTCTTAAAGTAGTAACTGGGTTCTAGGAATCTCGTATCACTAATCTTTCCCGCAGGCTTTAATTTAGCATGGCAACTGTCTTGCCACCAAAACATCCCGAAAGTCAAATTTCAATGAGTGTAGCTTCGAGTATCAACAAATCTTGGACTGCATCAAATCCGACTATCTCACTACATTCTAATGGCCAAGATGGGTCAATTAAAGTTCTAAAAGTAAGTTACTGTTAACGACACCATACAAAATCCTAATGTTATCCTTGACAGACTCAAGGAACATCAGTACAAACCAAAGTGTCATACTAATTGTAGCCATCATGTTAACCATATCGGTTTACACCATACAATCTTTATGATCTATTGCTACTTACCTAAGGAATCCCTAGATTCGGGTATAGGATCTTACAAGCAATTAAACCCAAACAAGCCCTTAAAGTCAAAGCAAACAATAAAAGTTGTAGGGGAATCCAGTGGTGCTACTCTGGAGAAAGATGTGGATGATATATTGAAAATTATTAAGACGAGCGACTACAGGATTGTAGATCAGCTATTGCAGACTCCTTCAAAGATATATATCCTAGCATTGCTAATGAATTCTGCTGCCCATAAAAAATCCTTGATGAAGGTGTTAGATCAAGCCTTCGTGGAGAGTGATATGTTGTTAGATCAATTCAGCTGTGTGGTAGGTAACATTACATCCTGTAATAAGCTAAGATTTTGTGATGACGAATTTCCTAACGAAGGGAGGAATCACAATTTGGCTCTCCACATATTCATGAACTGTAAGAATGATTCATTATCAGATGTGCTGATTGATAATGGGTCCGCCTTAAATGTCATACCGAGGAGCACGCTGATGAAGCCGAAGTATCAAGGAGCTCCCATGCGCCCAAGTGGCATTATTATAAAATATTTTGATGGATCAAAGAAGTCCATTATTAGGGAAGTGGATCTGCCTATTCACATAGGCCCGCGGCTTTTTCATATTACTTTCCATGTAATGGACATTGTTCTTGCATACAGCTACTTACTGGGACGACCATGGATACACGAAGCAGGGGCCATCACTTTAACTCTACACCAAAAGATGAAGTCCGTGCTTGACGGAAAGGTGGTTATTATAAATGGAGAGCAAGCATTATTAATCTCTCATTTATATTCTTTCAGTGTTGTAAAAGAAGATGAAGATGTTGTTTGAACGCATTTCCAAACTTTATCCGTTGATAACATAAGAAAGAATGAGAATTCTATGGATTCATTCAAATATGCTCAACATGTTGTGGGCAATGGCCCAAGTAAAGTATGGGGGCAGATTGTTGATCCGCCGGTGAACAAGAACATGGCTGGTTTGGGATTTTCTACAAAGAATGGTAAAGGTCAAAGCATGAAGCCGAAGACTACTTTGAGCAACTATCAAATTATTTTACACAGCGGAGGTTACCTCCACCCAACTGTTTCGAGGATCAATGCTATTATGGGGGATGAAGAAGAATATGAGATTCTAAATTATGTGACGCCTAGAGTTAGAGTCCATAATTGGGTCACGATTGATGTTCCCTCTTGCATCCATGTCTCAAAGTAATTTGTTTTTGTTAATCTTTGCAAAAAGATTTCACCCTTCCCAAAATGAAAGTTAATATTGTATGGGCTAATGTGTTTGCTTTGACCATTAAAATCATAAATAAAAGTTGTCTTTGATTTTCAAAATTGTATTTTTTATTTTTCTGCTTTTTCTTGGAAAAAATTGTAATCAGAAAAAACCCTTTCGGAATAAATAATATTTGTAAATAAATTTTCATGATCACTTGATATATGTGTCAGTTTCTAAAGCAATCATAAATCCAATGTGTGGATTAATTAAAAAACCTATTGAATACAATGACCCTGCACCCTCTCCCAACTTTGAATATCCTGTGTATGTGGCCGAGGAAGAAGAATATGATGAGATTCCAGAAGAGGTTTCACAGTTTCTCGAGCGTGAGGAAAGTGCTATTTATCCGTATAAAGAGCATTTGGAAACAATCAATTTGGGTTCAAAGGAAGATCTAAAGGAAGTCAAGATTGGAGCGTTGCTGAATCCCGACGTGAAGAACATGTTGACTGAATTGTTGAAAGAGTATGTGGACATCTTTGCTTGGTCATACCAAGACATGCCTAGTCTAGATACTGATATTGTGAATCATTTCAAGGCCTATTTTTATTCATCATGCTTTATTTTGCAAAGAAGATAAAAAATATTCAAGGTTGATTCAACAAGTTTGACCTAATTGAGCAAGTGTTTGATTCAGTGATCACAAGTGCATTACTATCTCAATTTTCAATATTTTTAGATGTTTTCTTTTGCTATGGGTTCTTATAATCATATACAAAAACTTCTCTTCACATGACAAGACCCAATTGTGTAAGAAAAATCATCAAGAGTTGAAAGGGGTCTCAAGTCATTTTCACACTCTGAGCTAGGGTTTGTTGACTTCCAAGGACCATATCTTGCTGATTTGTTGGTATTTTTTATTGAATACAAAGCCATTATTCTCTTAAAAGGGTCCTTAACAAGCTCCCTTCATGGATTTAAATCTAATTTTGAATGGAAGATCAGTAGTGGTTGAGAAAGATTACAAGTCTCTTTGAAAAGCCTTTGAATTTTAGGGTTTGACTTCAAATGATCATAACTTGGTCAATTTTTATCTCCTTGAGCCCAATCTTATTCCATAATAATCTTTGGTTTGTCTACTACAACTTTTTTTCAATGTGAAAGACTTGAAAATTCTTGTAAAAGTGTTGAAGAATTTAAAAGATTATAGGTCTTTTGTGAATTTTCCCAAATTTGTTCATCATCTTCCAAAGACCATAACTCTTTAAATTTTTATGATTTTTGAGTTATCTCAATTCCAAAATCCAATTCAAGAGGTCTACTTCATGTCATCTTCAAATATCAAGACCAAATTTTGAGTGGAAGGTCATGTAATTTTGAAGAACATTATAGGTCATTTTGAGGTCCCACACTTAGAAATATTTCTAAGTACAAACATCACTTTGTTTTTCACGATTACAATTGATCATAACTTTCAGTTCAATTATCCAAATGGAGTATTTCTTGGAACATTGTAAAGATTGTGACCTTGTCTTTCAAATGCTTTAAGAATCATGTCATAAAGCCTCTTGAGTTGTGTGCACCATGGATTCAAAGTTGGTACCTTGGAACTGAATTTTCTCATGGTAGTCAGATTGAAATTTCCATAATGTGACTTCTAATCACCAAATTTATGTGTGTTTTCCACTTAAACGTGATTATCATAAATGTTTGGATCATTTAGAGTGTCAAAATGATCACTTGGATGAGTTTTGATGCACATGTGATCACACTTCCTTCATGAACACATGTGTGCGCGAAATCGATTGAGATGCATCATTCACCCTCCTCTTGATTCCATTCACTTCTCCTATAAACGTAGATCACATTCCACTAATTTTCATAAGCTTGGAATCCAGAATCACCATGCAAACTCTTTCCTTAACTCACAATTCTGAGTTTTCAAATTCACTCTTCCCTTATTTTTCAATCCATTTTCTTTGCTCATTCTTCATCCTTGAACTTCACTGAAGATAATAGAATAAGAACCAAGCCTTGAGCTGTCCTGAATCGTGCTAGCCAAGTCAAGTTTCAGAGCTCTGAAGTTGGGCTTCAACAGGTAGATTCCTCCATCAATTCTCTCCAAGTTTGTTACTATAATGTAGCTCTCATCACTCTGATACTCATTGTGTCGTTGGTTTTTAACTGGAAGTGAATTTTGCTCATATATTTTCAAATCCCTTTTCAATTATTTCCTTCTGGTTTATTCCAAATCAGCTAAGATATGTTTAATATAAATTTATCGTGAGGGTACCATTAGAATCGTCTTGATGTGATGAAGAAAATGACACCGGTATGAGCTTATAATTTTACACTTTTTGGAACCTGCAACTCGCGTGTGACTGGAGGTTGAGGTTGACCAGTGTGTCATCTCTCAATCAAAGACATCGCGCCACCTATTTTTTTCAAATTTGTTTTAAATATTAGTTCCGGTGATTTATTCACTAATGTCCATATCATACACATCGTGCCTAATCCTTTGGATTAACTTAATAACACATTTCAACATTAATCCAAGTGTCTACATTTTTTTCGCTTTATTTTGATTTTCTGATTTTTCTATTAAATTGTTTTAAACTTCAAAAATTCATAAAAAAATCATTTTAACTTCTAAAATTGTGAAAAAATTATCAAAACTACTTTTGATTTTTCTCTTTCTGATTTGTAATTATTCATAATTTTATTTTTCAATTTGGTATTTTTTAAATGATTTTTCACTTTATTTGACTTGTTTAAATTGTTTAAAAATACTTTTCTTGATTTTTAAATTCCGACAAAATTATGGAAGGATCCATTGGCTTCTTGACAAATATTGGTGACCTTATTTTATTTTTATTTTTGATTTTACTATTTTTCACAAATTTTGGTTTATTTTTCTTATTTCTTTAAATTTTAAAAATAGTTTCTGACTTTAAAAATATCTAAAAAAATTTGTAAACACTTATTGACTCATGTTTGACTTCTAATATTTTTTTAGGATTTCTATTTGGTGTTTTAATACATGTTGTGTATTTTACCAATTATTTCCTTTTTAAATCATTTAAATTTTGTTTTATCTTAAATATATTTTATTATTTTTTTTCTTGGTTCTGATTTGGAGACAATTGGGTGCTATTTTGGGACAAGTTCCTCAACCTCATTGGATCATGGGTGTTAATCGATTGAGAAACCAAATCCACCAAAATGGATGAATGATGTTGATGATATTTGAAACCCTAGTTTCATCTGATACATCCCCCTCCCTCTTCATCTCATCCCTTTCTTGTTTTTACTTGTGCTACATGTCTTTAGAAAATGATCTACATATCATTTCTCTAACACGTTGGTACATAGATTGCTATTGACCGACCTCAAAATAGGTGTGACTTCTACATAAGTCCACTTACGATTGCTTAACATAGTACTAAATTTGTCCCAATTCGAAGAATGATCATTCGTGGCCTAAACCTATGTTTGCAAGCCCAAGTATGTTTAATTTGAAACCTTTGATCCAATTACTTTGAAGTTCATTGTTAGGAGGCTTTGATTCTATCAATCCTCTAATGAACTTCATGAACTTTGGTTTAAGTGAATCATTTGAACATCGTTGATCATATGTGGTTGCTTTGAGCATTTGAAATGAATTATATACTTGACAAAATGCAAATGAAACTTGTTGTTGAGAAGCTTTGATTTTATCAATCTTCTAATGAGTTTTTGTTATAACTGGTTTTAAAATGAGAGTCGTCAGCTGTTATAACCGGTTTTAAAATAAGAGTTACCACCCTTAGTTTTTATCTTTATGAAGGGAATATAAAGGATACTCATAATTTCATTAGAGATTCTAAGTTGTTTGACTCGTTCTTAGACGAAGGGAAGGTGTTAGGCACCCCTCATCTACCTTGTTTACAAGGATACTAGGGTTTAGAATAACAACTTAGGAAACAAGGTTTTATTTTATATTAGGGGAACTCACCATGATTTTAGTCGTATGCCTACGTATCCTCTCGCGAGGAATCAGAGTCCTAATTCTTAGTTCGCAGTTAGTTGGTGTTTTTTATGGATTACAAAGATATTTTGAATTTCTCTTGAACCAAGCCTAGGTGTGTGAATAGAAGAATTGTTAGACGAAGTTCGCAGTCGATTTAAAGTATCTTCATAATCCTTTTTTGAAACTTTTCTTGAACTTTAATTAAGTTAGTAAAAAATAATTTGATGTTGGATAGATATTTTTAAATATATTAATATATAAAAAATCTTTTTAATGCATGACAAAAATAATTTCAATGCAATTTTTAAAAGTAATTAAAGAGTGAGTTAGTAGAAAAAATATATGTTTTAATTTTATAAAATAACTTCAGAATTATAAATATATTAAATATAAAATTATAATAATAATATAATATAAAAATAAAATAATTTTAATAAAAAAACGCAAGGGGTGTATTTTATTTGGGTTAAGTAAAACAGGGGGTGTGGAAACTAGGGCCCTGAATTTAGATATTGAATTCAGGCCCAGATCACAAAGTGGGTGTGGTTTTGAACTGCGTAGCAAAATTTGGGTGTTTACCGAGTAAGGGCCCAAGTTTAGATATTGAACTGGGCCAAAAATGCAACATGAGGGTGTTTTTTCTTAGCGTGGTAGAAAATTGAGTAAATAGGGAGGGTATGATTAGCAATGGGCTAGGCCCAAAATAGCTACCTGATCCGATGGGCAAGGTGTGAGAGAGATAACAAAATTGTGGTAGACGCGTGCTTCTGGGACGTCTGATAATGATCCAAGGGTTGTAATGGGGAGTGCACGGTAAATTTCATGGAAACGCAAACAGAGAATCAATGAGGGTTGTTGTACCCCAAAATTTTCCCTCTCATATTTCTCAAAACATTGCAAGAAAAATCTCCAAGTTGCTCAAGGTTGTTCAAGAGTTGGTCAGACAAGCTATCTCCTAAGGCAATCTACCCCAAATTAGGGTTTTGTGTTGCATCAAGATCCTTGAGTCCAAATGACCTCAAGTGCTCCCCAATGTCCTAATATGTTCTCAAGATCATCCATGCCAAATTTCAAGCCTTGCAGAGGAAGTTTGCTCAGTCAATTGCTCAAAGGTCCAAAAATCGACTGTGCTAGGGAAAAAGTCAACTGTGACCTACATACAGTCAAACTTCAAGATTTTTTGTAAACATTCTCATTTTGAAGTATATTTCATCATTTTATACAGGGTTGATCATGATTCATCAAGGATTTCTCAAAATTCATCAAGACTCAAAAGTTGCTAAATTAGGGTTTTGTAGGAAAAGTCAACTCAACTTTGACCAAGCATAAATTTATAATACTTTATGATAAATGACCCATACAAATCTAATTTTTAATAGGATTCAATTCCCTACAATCCATATTCATACCCCAAGATCAAAAAATGCACTCACAAGAAGTTATGAATTTGGACATTATAGGTCATTTTTGAAAGTCAACAAAAACACCTTTTTTGCCAACGCTTATAACTTGAGAATGGAATATCAAAATGCGATGAGACCAAGAGGGTTGATTAGAGTACATATCAATCCTTCTAAAAAGTCCAAGAAAACTTCCAAAAGTTCAAAATTGAAGACGTTATGCATTGTTGAAGTTGGACTTTTTTGCAAAATTGCCAAAAGTCAACTATCCCCAAAACTTCAAATTTTGTCAAATGGGTCCATTCTTTTTCACTTGTTTTGAGTTTGCATTATAGCTCACGTGGCCTAGCTTCAGCCATGTGTCCATATCTCATTTTTATTATTTAATTTGATTTTTATTTGAATTTATTCATTTTAAATCAAATAAAATCATATAAAATCAAAAATATTGATACCCAAAGATCTTTTGTTGATTATAGGCTTCAATGGACAGCTAGCACATCTCCAAACTCGTATCAAGGCATACGTTTACAAGAAGATATAATTTGAATCAAATTTGGAAAGGTTTAATGGAAGAATAAAATCCAATTCATGGGTATTGATATGGAGAGATTTGAACCAAGTTTGTAGACCTAATGCAAAGCACAATACATAGGCAAGATGAAGGACACGAAATAAGGGTTGGTAAGTGTTGGAAGAAGCAGAACAAAAGTTTGAAAAATCACAAAAAGTGAGAGATCAAAATCAGGGTTAGAAGCGGTTTCAAGGATCAAGACTTATTCCAATCGCTTCCAGGGCATTCACACAGGCCATCCCAATCAAAACCATGCATCCTCAGGCCTCTACACGCGCTGTAAGTCTCACGAAAACAACCCCTGTTATTGAATTTGATTTGATTTGTTCTTGCATCATTTGAGAAAACTAATGGCATATTCATGATCACAAGAACATTTCCAAACATTTTGCATCATTTAATTTCATTCATATGACCTGTTTTGCAAAATGCCATGGCTAGGGTTTTGTTGTTGTTTTTATGGGCTTTTGTTTCAGGTAAAATTGAGACTCAAGAAGAACATGGTTTTCATCAGGAGGCCATGATGAATTGAACCATGTTCTTGGAATGGATTTATATGGTCTGGAGAGAATCTTAGAATAGGGCTGCGCTTTTGGCTGCGGATTCAAATCCGCAGGTATTTTTTTTACAGGTTTGAGGACAGGGATGAATTCGTGTCATCCGTCCATTGGTGGATTCAAATACCGCACGCGTTTTTTTTGACTTTTTGGCCATTGAATTGTTTTTTATATAATATATATTCTTTGCATTATTGTTAACAAAACAGCATCATGGCGTGGTGGCAAGCAAGCGAAGCATTCTCCTTCAGGACCTGGGTTCGAATCCCAGGTCCCCCACTTTCTCAATAATTTTTCTTTTCAGGCTATCACATACATACGCTGGCTTGCAGTACACCATGCTCCCTCTCCCATCCAAATGCCAGATGGCCAAAAGCTAGATCTGGTGGCCAATGACTGGAGGTCCACCAAGTGCCAAGTCCATGCGCCCACACTGGTTCACAAAAAGTCAAACGGGCTAGCTGATAATGGGCCAAGAATTTGCTACCAACACCCTTCCAAAACAGGCCCAACACTCCTCTCTTTTTATTTATTTTGTTATTTTATTTAAATTGTTTATTTCATTTATTTAATTTCCTTACCAATCAAAATTCTTTTTTTTCTCATCAAATAAAACCACAAAAAAATACTTTTATTTCAATCAAATTTTAAACTTTTATTTTTAATAAATTTATTAATTGATTAGTTTTTTTTTAATTAGAAAACATTAATTCATTTTTTGTAAATAATTAAAATTAATTAGATTTAATTAGGTTTTAATTACTAGTTTAACTTATTTTATCTTCTTTCTTAAAATAACCAAAAAAATCAAAAATATGTCATGATTTATTTTTTGCATTAATTAATTTATTTTATAATTAATTTAGTAATAAATTTAGGAATTAATTTCTTTTCTCAAATAAAAAAAACAAAACAAAAAAAAGCAATTTTCTTTCAAAAAGGGTCAAAACCCTAAAATTCGCACTCAATTTAATTTCCCGCACGTTGTATTTATTTTATCATATTAATGTATCTGCTTCCCGATTGTAATAGTTAAATAGGACGTTCAATTATTTTTATCGCTTTATTTTATTTTTCAAAGGGTTTGTCTTTGGCGATGTAAATACCCGACGCCTTGTAATTTAAATTCCGCATATTATTTCCGCAAATTATAACTGCTGGATGTTTGATCATAGGGTTTGTATAACAAGACTGGATGTCAATCTTAAAATCAAGTTAGATCACCTTTAACATGTACAAAGATAAAAATAAATTGAAAACGACACACTCGCACATGCGCACTCTTAGGGTACACCCCACTTGGTTGCCTTTGTACACGGTCATTGAGTATAGGTCGTTTTAGAGGTCGTCCTCTTGTCTAAAAGACCATAGTTGCCTCAAAATGGTTGCCTCGGATATTGTTGCCTCAAAAAAATGATCTAAGACATTAGGTTTACCGCTAAGGTGTCCTAACATTGCTTTAGTGACCGTAAGTCCCTCATTCGAATTGACCCTTAAACTCCAACGACGGTGCTACCTACTCTTCAATAGCAGGATATCATTGTCTAAAGCAAATTAGCATAGAACGATTCCTTTTTCGAGTAGGTAGATGGTTCTTAGATACTTGCTCTTTCAAAACAAAAGCTTTTCACACTTACACTTTTCAAACAAAGTTTTCAAAACACTTAATTACACTCTTGAGGACAGAAGCAAGAGTTAAATCGAAGTTTCAAACAAAAACTTTTTCAAACCCACAAGAACAAAGAAAACAATTTTGAAAACAATTGAGCAAGTACCTAAGAGCCCGTGGATAACCACGGATAGAAAGGGTGCTAACACCTTCCCTTTCTATAATCTACCCCCCGAACACGAGAAATATCTCGAAAATGGAATTTTTCTGTGACTTTTTCCTTTCCTTGTTGGATAAAATAAAAGTCGGTGGTGACTCTTGCTTGCCGCGACATTTTGCGAAAACAAACGCAAAATGCAAACCAGCATTCCAAAAAACAGTCAGTTCTTCCCACCGTATCACAGAACTGGCGACTCTGCTGGGGAAATATAAGTGGGGTGTACCTTAGGAATAGTTCATAATGTTTTCAATTGCTTGACTTGTATGCTTTATCTTTGTGGGTTGAATCGGAGTTACTATAGATCCTAACCCGGATCTGGGAGATACCATTTAGGTAAGTAGCAATAAATTGTGAGGGAAATGTACGACGTAGACCGATACGATTAAAGCAGTAGCTACGTTGGTGTGGCAGTTTAGTTTGTACCGATATCCCTTGTGGCGCAACGAGGAGAATATGGGTCTGCTAAGGGGTCATTAAGCACCAACTGACCTTAGAACCTTTAATTGACCAACTTGGCCATAGAACAGTAGCAGTATGCTACACTCATTGAGACCAAACTCTCGCGATGATTCTGGCTGCAAGAAAAGGTTGCTAAACTGGAATTATGACCGATCGAGGGTGGTCAGTGATATTGAGATCCTCTAGAACCCGATTACTATTTTTAGGACAGGTTTGAACCAACTAAACTGAAAGAGGGTAATACCTAAACTCCTTGTCAGTCTGAAATCTAAGGGCTATCTGTGTGACTTGCTTGCCCTTACCATGTTTGCTATTTGTGGATACTTGTGGTGTGTTTTCTATCATGACATCATGCATCATGACATTGCATGCATATTGCATTGGACTAACCTATTTCAAAGACAGAGGGGATTCATCTTTGTTCTGTTTTGTAGGTCATGGCACCCATGCGTAGAAACATTATTCGAATCAACTTTGTTCAGATTCCCACTCAGCTTAAGGAATTGGTTTCAAAGATGCCAGATACTTCTTCCTTTATCAGAAGACATGGGCACCTCCTTGGTTTGGTCACCTCCAAGATGGATGAACAGATGATGAGTGTCTTAGTCCAGTTCTTTGATCCACTGTACCATTGCTTTACTTTTCCGGACTACCAGTTGGTCCCTACCTTGGAAGAGTTCTCTGATCTACTTGGTATCTCTATTCTAGAGCAGACCCCGTTTATAGGTTGGGAGAAAGTCCTTAGGCCGTAAGAAATTGCTTTAGCCCTGCATCTGACAAAGGCTGAGGTAATGTCAAACTGGGAGACTAGAAGTGGGACAAAAGGCTTCTTGGATAAATTCTTGGTTGATCGGGCTAATCAGTTCTGGGACAGTCTAGACTTCCAGGCATTTGAAGACATTCTGGCTCTTCTCATATATGGTTTGGTGTTGTTTCCTAACTCCGATTCCTTTGTTGACGTGAATGCGGTGAAGATCTTCATTTCCCGTAATCCGGTGCCCACTCTCTTGGGTGACATTCTGCACTCTCTTTATGCCCGTACTGCTCGGAAATGGGGAACCCTTATGTGTTGTGCACCATTGCTGGCGAGGTGGTTTATTTCTCACCTCCCCAAATCAGTTTTGAAGAACAAGGAAGGCATGGGTTGGGCCTACAGGATTAGGTCTCTCTCTCATAATGACATCATTTGGACTATTAAAGGCATGGAAGACGTGGCTATTATTGATCGCTGTGGGGAATACCCCAATGTTCCACTGCTAGGAACCCATGGAGGAATCACCTATAATCCATGTTTGGCCTTACGTCAATTTGGGAGAGCTAGGAGGGAAGGACCTCATGAGTTACTGATGTCGAGCATTGTCTTTGACTTCCAAGGGGATAGTGACGAGCAACGCCGCAGGTTCATATAAGCTTGGGATAGAGTACACAGGTCTGATCCGCACGAGCTAGGTGCAAAGACTTCTCTTCCGATGGAGCCATATCTCCGATGGGTTCGAATCTGTGCCCAAAAGCTGGGAATGCCGTACGAAGATGTCTTACTTGTGATTGTTGAGGTTGCTGATGAAGAAGGGGTTCCACCTACCATCCTCCACCCTTACATTCCTACTGACATTGGGGCATTAAAAAGGTCTTGGATGCAGCTGAGAGAAAAACGAGATACTTACAGAGAAAAGTATCATGAACAAGAGCGGAAGATCCTGAAGCTGACAAGGAAACTGGAGAACGAGCAGATCCTCAACGACTATGTCAGCACCAAAGGGAAACGACCATGGGAGCGCTAATGTCTTTTGATTATTTATAGCTTTGATTTATTTTTCAGTATTTCTTTCTTGTAACGCCTTAAGAGCATTTATCAAACATTGTTTCAAGTTTATCTAATAAAAGTGTGTTTCATTTTAGTTTACGAATTTGAATCTCTCGACGTCTTTGAAATCATATCATACACATATCATTCCCATGCACCTCATCACAGGTACCCATTACAGGTTTTCTCATCTTCTTCGCTGTTTATTTCAGCACATCATGTCTGCTGAAACATCAACTGATCAAGCTATCAAAGCTCTATAAGCTCAAAACGCTCAATTCCAGGAAATGTTCATGAATTTGGCTAAGGGTCAGCAAGATCTGAAGACCCTTATCCTGAAAGATAAGAAGAAGAAGAAGAAGAAGAAGACGGTCCTCCTGAACATGGGCCACAGGTTTGGGAACAGGCTGCAAGATGAAGTCAATCTATCCCACTCATCTGGAGGGGGAGAAGACCAGGAAGAAAGGAGGGTTCCTAGCCCTGTGGTTTCAGACAACGAGACTGACTTTGACGAAGACCAGTATCCTCCGACTGAGGATAGATATAAGCAACTGGAAGACCGGTTGAGCGCGATGAAAGTTCAGAAAGTGCCTGGTCTGGACTTTGGAGACTTGGGTCTTTCATCTGGGGTGGTGATTCCCCACAAGTTTAAAGCACCAGCCTTTGCTAAATACGACAGGGTTTCTTGCCCAAAGCTGCACCTCTGCTCGTATGTTAGAAAGATTCAGCCATACACCGCTGACAAGAACCTCTAGATCCACTTCTTTCAAGACAGTCTTTCATGGACTCAGCTTGAATGGTTTTACCAGCTGGAAGGAGCTAGTATCCGTAATTGGAAGGATTTGGCTGCTGCTTTCTACAAGCAGTACCAATACAATGCCGACCTCGCTCCTACGCGTACCCAACTCTAGGGTATGTCTATGGGTGCAGGTGATGGTTTCAAAGACTATGCTCAGAAGTGGAGGGACCTTGCTGGAAGAGAGAAACCACCCTTGGCTGATAGGGAGCTAGTGGATATGTTTATGGGGACCTTGTCTGGTCCGTATTTCAACCATCTGATTTGAAGTTCATCGTCTGGGTTTACTGAGCTGATTATGACCGGGGAAAGGATTGAGGCCAGTATCAAATCCGGTAAAATACAGAAGGGTGCTTCATCTAGTGCCGAGAAGAAGCCTTTTAAGAAGGAGTCCAATGCTGTTTACAGTTCAAAAAACCATAATAGACCTGAGCATCGCCAAACTGTTAATACAGTTGTTATTTCAAGACCAACTGTTGCCGCACAATGCAACAATCAACCAAGGGCTGATAGGCCGCAAATACAATTCACTCAGCTCAACATGACTTTGTCTCAGATTCTGCCACAATTATTGAAGACCAACTTGTTGATTCCGAAGGAGGCCTCGAAGAATCCCAATACAACATCACCCATGTACAATCTGAACGCTCGCTGTGATTTTCATTCTGATAGCCCGGGGCACGATACAAATGATTGCTGGGTCCTGAAGAATAAAGTACAGGATTTAATTGAGGCTAAAGAAATTGAGTTCAAAGCGCCTGGAAAGCCTAATGTCATAACATCACCTATGTCCAAACATGATGCAGGAGTGAATGCTATTGGGGAGGATGATGATGAAGAGTTTGATATTGACAGTTGGATCTACCCGACTGCCAACGGTGGATTAAGCAATTGGACAGCGAGGGATTCTATCCCAGTTTCTTATATTACCCAGTAATGAGACTTTTCTGTTTTGAATTTGTAACAGACAATGTTTTAAACTTTACGGCCCGATGTCTTACCCGAGGAGCCGTGGCTTTGTTTGTGAGGGCTTTATGTGTGTCATCTACATATATCATTAATAAAAGCATTGGACGTTTCTTGCATTTCAAATTTTGCGCTCCTTGTTTTTCTTTTTATATTGCAAAACAACTATTTTACACACACTCACATATACAGGTCTACATCCACTCTGGATCCCACTGATAACGACTCTGTTACTGCCGGTTATGACTTCGAAAGTTCGATCAACTTAGCCGAAGACGAAGGTGAAGATGATTGCAAGGTGTCTGGTGAACTTGCTAGACTGTTACTTCAGGAAGAGAGGGCCATACAGCCGCATGAAGAGCCAGTGGAAACAATAAATTTGGGTACCGAGGTAGACAAGAAAGAGGTCAAGATCGGTGCAAATCTGGAGGCTAGTGTTAAGAAACGGTTGATTCAGATGCTACGAGACTATGTTGAGATCTTTGCCTGGTCTTATGAAGATATGCCTGGGTTGGATACTGATATTGTGGTTCACCGCCTGCCTACCAAGGAAGACTGTCCTCCAGTGAAACAGAAATTTTGCCGAATGCGCCCAAAGATGTCAGAGAAAATCAAGGCTGAAGTTATGAAACAGTTTGATGTCGGTTTTCTAGCAGTTACTTCTTACCCACAGTGGGTTGCCAACGTGGTTCCAGTGCCGAAGAAGGATGGTAAGGTTTGAATGTGTGTTGACTATAGGGATCTGAACAGGGCTAGCCCCAAGGATGATTTCCCTCTGCCTCATATCGACGTTCTGGTTGGCAACACCGCTCAGCACAAGGTCTTCTCCTTTATGGATGGTTTCTCCGGTTATAATCAGATTAAAATGGCTCCAGAAGACATGGAGAATACAACTTTTGTTACTCAATGGGGTACCTTTTGCTACAAGGTCATGCCTTTCGGATTAAAGAATGCTGGGGCAATGTATCAGCGCGCCATGGTCTCTTTGTTCCATGACATGATCCATCATGAGATTGAGGTATACGTTGACGACATGATTGCAAGGTCCCAGACTGAGGAAGAACACCTTGACCATCTGCAGAAACTATTTGACAGGTTGAAGTTATACAAGCTGAGGTTAAACCCGTACAAGTGCACCTTCGGGGTGAGATCTGGTAAGCTGCTGGGTTTTGTCGTAAGTGATAAAGGTATTCAAGTGGATCCTGTGAAGGTAAAGGCTATATAGGAAATGCCAGCTCCCCGAACAGAAAAAGAAGTCATAGGCTTTCTGGGACGTCTGAACTATATTGCCCGATTCATCTCACACCTGACTGCTACTTGTGAGCCAATCTTCAAGTTACTGAAGAAAGATCAAGTGGTAAGATGGAACGACGAATGTCAAGCCTCTTTCGAAAGGATCAAAGAGTATCTCCAAGAGCCACATATTCTGATGCCCCCAGTTGAAGGGAGACCTCTGATCTTATACTTGACAGTACTCGACAGTTCAATGGGGTGTGTGCTGGGTCAGCATGACGAGTCTGGCCGAAAAGAGCATGCTATTTATTACCTTAGCAAAAAGTTTACCGACTGCGAGACCTGATACTCGTTGCTTGAGAAAACTTGCTGTGCTTTTGCATGGGCTGCTTGCCGGCTGAGATAGTATATGCTGACTCACACCACTTTATTGATATAAAAAATGGACCCAATCAAGTATATCTTCGAGAAGCCTGCCTTGTCCGAAAG
Source organism: Vicia faba (assembly GCA_948472305.1). Classification (NCBI taxonomy): domain Eukaryota; kingdom Viridiplantae; phylum Streptophyta; class Magnoliopsida; order Fabales; family Fabaceae; genus Vicia; species Vicia faba. Next base: position 140,001,742 of record OX451737.1, on the reverse strand, counting down.
AATAGCAAGATGGCAGATGATCTTGACTGAGTATGACATCCAATACATGACTCAAAAGGCAATCAAGGGAAGTGTGATGGCAGACCATTTGGCACATCAGGCAGTGGATGATTACCAGTCTATGAACTTTGAATTTCCAGACGAGAATATCATGATAGTGACTGACTGCGAAGAACCTGGACTGGATGAAGGACCTGAGGAAGGATCCCGATGGTCTATGTACTTTTATGGAGCTTCAAACGCTTTGGGTAATGGCATTGGTGCCGTGATCATATCTTCTAAAGGCTCTCATACTCCGTTTACCGCCCGACTATGTTTCAACTGCACCAACAACATGGAGGAGTGTGAAGCGTGCATTATGGGTCTTTGAGCAGCAATTGACCTAAGGATTAAGTTCTTGAGTGTCTTCAGAGATTCTGCTCTCGTGATCAGTTAGATCAAAGGCGAGTGGAATACGAAACACCCAAATCTTATTCCTTACAAGGAGTATGTGTTGACTTTGCTTCCACAGTTCGAAGAGATAACCTTTGAACACTTCCCTAGAAAGGAGAATCAGTTGGCGGACGCACTGGCTACGATATCTTCTATGTTCAAAGTCAATTGGGAAAACGAGGCTCCCCGGATTATCATTGAAATATTGGACGAACCTGCACATTGCTGTGATATTGAGACTGAAGAGGTAGCAGATAAACCCTGGTTTCATGAGGTGAAGAGGTATCTTGACACTCAAGAATACCCCGAGGGTGCATCTGTTAATAACAAGAAGTTTTTGAGGAGGTTCACGGCGAAGTTCTTCATCAGCAATGGCATCCTTTACAAGTGTAATCATGATTCAACCTTACTGTGCTGTGTGCATAAGAACGAAGCAGAAAAGATCATGATAGAGTTACATGAAGGTTCTTTCGGAACTCATTCCAGTGGACAAACCATGGCAAAGAGAATCCTTCGGGAAGGATATTAATTGTCCACCATGGAAGCCGACTGTTATCAGCATTCTCGGACCTGTCACAAGTGCCAAGTCTATGCTAATAAGGTGCAAATACCTCCAGTACCTCTGAACGTCTTGACAACTCCTTGGCCTTTTACAATGTGGGGCATTGACATGATCAGCGAGATCAGACCTACGGCATCCAACGGACATCGTTTCATCCTGGTAGCAATCGATTACTTTACGAAGTGGGTTGAAGCAGCTTCCTTTGCTACTGTAACCAAGAACGTCGTGGCGTGATTCATTCAGCACAATCTGATTTGTTGATATGGTGTACCAGAGAGGATCATTACAGACAATGGTACAAATCTCAAGAACAAGATGATCACCGAGCTCTGCAAGCAGTTCAAGATATAGCATCACAACTCTTCTCCCTACTGGCCGAAGATGAATGGGGTTGTAGAAGCAGATAATAAAAACATTAAGAAGATTGTGCAGAAGATGACGGTGACATACAAAGACTGGCACGAGATGTTACCATTTTCTCTTTATGGGTACCGTACCTTAGCGCGGACGTCAACAGGGGCAACACCTTATTCCTTGGTTTATGGCATGGAGGCCGTCTTTCCCATTGAAGTTCAGATACCCTCTCTTCGGATTATGAAGGATGAAGGTTTGAGCGAAGATGACTGGATTCATACCCGACTTGATCAACTGAATTTAATCGACGAGAAGAGACTTACTGCTATTTGTCATGGTCAGGCGTATCAAAAACGGATGATCAAGGCGTTTAACAAGTTAGACGACAAGAGTATCAAGTTGGGGACCTGGTTATCAAGCACATCATACTGCCACAAGGTGATCCCAAGGGCAAATGGACCCCTACTTACGAAGGACCATTTGTGGTTAAGAACATTTTCTCAGGAGGAGCTATGATTCTAACCACCATGGATGGTGACGACCTTCCTCACCCCGTCAATGCAGACATAGTGAAAAAATACTACGCATAATCAAAGACCCGCTAGGTCGACTGGCCTAGGCAAAAATAAGGGCTTTTCGGCGAACCAAAAGGGTTCGGGAAAAAATAGGGGATGAAATGAAAAAATCTGTACACCCGGCAAGTTGAAAACCTGAAAAGGCGGCTTGGGCAAAAAAGGGTATCCCGGTGGACTGAAAACCCGAAAGGGCGGTCCAGGCAAAAATTAGGGATCAAAGCGTAACACTATGTCTCATTGGATCACCTTACAACCAGACTTCGGTATCGACTATCAAACTCGGACGACACTAATAAACCTGATCTACCTTCAACCAAGTATCAAAGTGATGATATGTTCGAGGACATAAAGGCAATAGCAGAGTTGGAACCTAGTGGGATCATTCACATAGCTGTTTTGTTTCCTTTTACACAAAATGTATAAACTATCTGTTTGGCGGTATTCTCTTACTAGGACGTCAGCCTCTTGTACAAAAACGCCTATTTACAGGCCAAACTTCAAAATCAATACAATTCATTTTCAGAGAAATTTCAAACTGTTTTTCCTTTTTCTGTTTTGTTTTGCAAAGGACGTCCAATGTTCATTTTTGATATATGCATTTGACATTAATTGCTGCTCATGAATATTTACATGCGAAACAAAAGACGATTACTCGTAATATCAGAAATAGGGGCAAATGAGAAATGTCCAAACTGTAAAGTTTCTCTATCCACCAGGTACAAGGGTAGATTTAGCTGAAGAATATGGCTAAGGCACTTTCACTCCCCGCAGAGTAAGAAAAGACGGTAATGATAGCTCTCCCCAGCTGAGACTCGCAACTGTGAATGAATCGATAATATTCTCCCCAAGCAGAGTTTATTTACCATCAACATTAAAAGGTCTTAATATTCCCCAGCGGAGTATAAGAATATTCCCTGGAAGAATACAAAATATCCCCAGTGGAGTTTGAAATTTTCCCAGCGCAGTCTGAAAAAGCTTCCCCAGTAGACTTTGGAAGATTGTCCCCAGCAGAACTCAAATGATTATCCCCATTAGAGTCTAAAAGGTTATCCCCAGTGAAGTCGCAATTGAAATATCATCCCCCAGCAGAGTTCTTTCCCTTCACAAACAAGAAGTCAATCCCCAACAGGATTCAGTATCACCAGCAACGGTAATTCATCCCCAGTGGAATTTATCGGTGGAATCCTCAGCAAATCATCTCTTCCCCACAGAGTAATCTCCTCATCAATTTATTCCCCAACGGAGTTATCCTCTCCTGCAAGTTTATTCTCGCAATCATCTTCGTTCGCCATCCCTAGCGGAAACGAAGAATCCAACTCTTTTCTCCAGCAGCTATCCGAGATTTATTTTCCCCAGCTAAAAGCATTACATTTCCATACATCATGACACATGCATATACGCATCATACAATACAATCTCATTTATTTTGAGAACATCATTGTTTGATACATATCATACATTTCATACAACTAACCTTTACCTTTCAGGAAGGATGCAGTTAAATTCAAAGCTATGAAGCTTTTACCAAAGTCGAACTACTGACCAGTTCTTAAATCTCAACAGAATTATCCTCAGTTGAATTACAGATAAGGTCCTAAATCTCGACAAGTTCCTCCATCGAATTACAGACAGGTTCCTAAATCTCAGCAGAGTTTTCTCAGTTGAATTACGGGCAAGTTCTTAAATCTCGATGAAGATGTTTCCCCAAAGTAGAACTACTGACCAGTTCTTAAATCTCAACATAATTATCCTCAGTTGAATTACAGATAAGGTCCTAAATCTCGACAAGTTCCTCCATCGAATTATTGACAGTTCTTAAATCTCAACAGAATTATCCTCGGTTGAATTACAGACAAGTCCTAAATCTCGATGAAGATGTTTCCCTCAGTCGAACTACTGACTAGTTCTTAAATCTCAATAGAATTATCCTCAGTTGAATTACAGATAAGGTCCTAAATCTCGACAAGTTCCTCCATCGAATTACTGACAGTTCTTAAATCTCAACATAATTATCCTCGGTTGAATTACAGACAAGTCCTAAATCTCGATGAAGATGTTTCCCTCAGTCGAACTACTGACCGGTTCTTAAATCTCAACCGAATTATCCTCAGTTGAATTACAGATAAGGTTCTAAATCTCGACAAAGTTCCTCCGTCGAATTACTGACAGTTCTTAAATCTCAACAGAATTATCCTCGGTTGAATTACAGACAAGTCTTAAATCTCGATGAAGATGTTTCCCTCAGTCGAACTACTGACCGGTTCTTAAATCTCAACCTAATTATCCTCAGTTGAATTACAGATAAGGTTCTAAATCTCGAAAAAATTCCCCAGTCGAATTAATGACCAGTTCTTAAATCTCAACCGAATTATCCTCAGTTGAATTACAGATAAGGTTCTAAATCTCGACAATGTTCATCCGTCGAATTACAGACGAGTTCTTAAATCTCAGCAGAGTTATCCTCATTTGAATTATGGGAAAGTTCTTAAATCTTGACGAAGATGTTTCCCCCCAGTTGAATTATAGACAAGTTCTTAAAGCTCAGCAGAGATGTTCTCTCAGTTGAACTACAGGCAAGTTCCTAAATCTCAACAAAGATCAGACTTCCCCAAGCGGAGTCTTCCACAACAACAGGTATGCAAGTTCTCGCTAAGGAATCTCTTATGAGATCGACACTCCTGCAAATGGCATCTTTAAGCCCATCCTCCCGCTAGCAATCTCCAAATGGCATCTGCAAGCCCATTCCCGACATCACAAGGCTGATACCACTTCATGCGAGTGCAAATTTCTGGGCACTCTAGTGTTCAATCATCTTCCACCTTCGGATCACAAAAGGCACGAAAGCCAATCTACATCCTCAAGTTTAAGAAGATTGAACAGGGGAAGCTGTTGTACCCCAAAATTTTCCCTCTCATATTTCTCAAAACATTGCAAGAAGAATCTCCAAGTTGCTCAAGGTTGTTCAAGAGTTGGTCAGACAAGATATCTCCTAAGGCAGTCTACCCCAAATTAGGATTTTGTGTTGCATCAAGATCCTTGAGTCCAAATGACCTCAAGTGGTCCCCAATGTCCTAATATGTTCTCAAGATCATCCATGTCAAATTTCAAGCCTTGCAGAGGAAGTTTGCTCAGTCAATTGCTCAAAGGTCCAAAAATCGACTTTGCTAGGGCAAAAGTCAACTGTGACCTACATACAGTCAAACTTCAAGATATTTTGTCAACATTCTCATTTTGAAGTATATTTCATCATTTGATCAAGGGTTGATCATGATTCATCAAGTATTGCTCAAAATTCATCAAGACTAAAAAGTTGCTAAATTAGGGTTTTGTAGGAAAAGTCAACTCAACTTTGACCAAGCAAAACTTTATCATACTTTATGATAAATGACCCATCCAAAGCTAATTTTTAATAGGATGTAATTATCTACTATACATATTCATACCCCAAGATCAAAACATGCACTCACAAGAAGTTATGAATTTGGACATTTTAGGTCATTTTTGAAAGTCAACAAAAACACTTATTTTACCAAAGCTTATAACTTGAGTATGGAAAATCAAAATGATATTAGACCAAAAGGGTTGATTATAGGACATCTCAAGCTTTCTAAAAATTCCAAGAACACTTCCAAAAGTTCAAAATTTAAGAAGTTATGCATTGTTGAAGTTGGACTTTTTTTGCAAAATTGCCAAAAGTCAACTATCCCCAAAACTTCAAATTTTGTCAAATGGGCCCATTCTTTTTCACTTGTTTTGAGTTTGCATTATAGCCCACGTGCCCTAGATTCAGCCATGTGTCCATTTCTCATTTTTATTATTTAATTTGATTTTTATTTGAATTTATTCATTTTAAATCAAATAAAATCACATAAAATCAAAAATATTGATAACCAAAGATTTTTTGTTGATTATAGGCTTCAATGGACAGCTAGCACATCTCCAAACTCGTATCAAGGCATAAGTGTACAAGAAGATATTATTTGAATCAAATTTGGAAAGGTTTAATGGAAGAATCAAATCCAATTCATGGGCATTGATATGGAGAGATTTGAACCAAGTTTGTAGACCTAATGCAAAGCACAATACATAAGCAAGCTGAAGGAAACGAAATAAGGGTTGGCAAGTGTTGGAAGAGGCAGAACAAAAGTGAGAAAAATCACAAAAAAGTGAGAGTTCAAAATCAGGGTTAGAAGAAGTTTCAAGGATCAAGAATTATTCCAATCGCTTCCAGGGCATTCACACATGCCATCCCAATCAAAACCATGCATCCTCAGGCCTCTACACGCGCTGTAAGTCTCACGAAAACGACCCATGTTCTTGAATTCGATTTGATTTGTTATTTCATCATTTGAGAAAACTAATGGCATATTCATGATCACAAGAAAATTTCCAAACTTTTTGCATCATTTTATTTCATTCATATGACCTGTTTTGCAAAACGCCATGGCTAGGAGGCTCAAGAAGAACATGGTTTTGATCAGGAGGCCATGGCGAATTGAACCATGTTCTTGGAATGGATTTATATGGCCTGGAGAGAATTTTAGAATAGGGCTACGCTTTTAGCCGCGGATTCAAATCCGCAGGTATTTTTTTTACAGGTTTGAGGACAGGGATGAATTCGTGTCATTCGTCCATTGGTGGATTCAAATACCGCACGCGTTTTTTTTGACTTTCTGGCCATTGACTTGTTTTTTATATAATATATATTCTTTGCATTATTGTTAACAAAACAACATCATGGCGTGGTGGCAAGCAAGCGAAGCATTCTCCTTCAGGACCTGGGTTTGAATCCCAGGTCCCCCACTTTCTCAATAATTTTTCTTTTCAGGTTATCACATGCATACACTGGCTTGCAGTACACCATGCTCCCTCTCCCATCCAAATGCCAGATGGCCTAGAGCCAGATCTGGTGGCCAATGACTGGAGGTCCACCAAGAGCCAAGTCCACGCGCCCACACTGGATCATAAAAAGTCAAACGGGCTAGCTGATAATGGGCCAAGAATTTGCTACCAACACCCTTCCAAAACAGGCCCAACACTCCTCTCTTTTTATTTATTTTGTTATTTTATTTAAATTGTTTATTTCATTTATTTAATTTCCTAACCAATCAAAGTTCTTTTTTTTCTCATCAAATAAAATCACAAAAAAAAACTTTTATTTCAATCAAATTTTAAACTTTTATTTTTAATAAATTTATTAATTGATTAGTTTTTTTTTAATTAGAAAACTTTAATTCATTTTTTGTAAATAATTAAAATTAATTAGATTTAATTAGGTTTTAATCACTAGTTTAACTAATTTTATCTTCTTTCTTAAAATAACAAAAAAAAAATCAAAAATATGTCATAATTTATTTTTTGCATTAATTAATTTATTTTATAATTAATTTAGTAATTAATTTAGGAATTAATTTATTTTCTCAAATAAAAACAACAAATAAAAAAAAAGCAATTTTCTTTCAAAAAGGGTCAAATCCCTAAAATCCGCACTCAATTTAATTTCCCGCACATTGTATTTATTTTATCATATTAATGGATCTGCTTCCGGATTGTAATAGTTAAATAGAACGTTTAATTATTTTTATCGCTTTATTTTATTTTTCAAAGGGTTTGTCTTTGGCGATGTAAATACCCGACGCCTTGTAATTTAAATTCCTCATTTTATTTCCGCAAATTATAACTGCTAGATGTTTGATAATAGGGTTTGCATGACAAGACTGAATGTCAATCTTAAAAACAAATTAGATCACCTTTAACATGTACAAAGATAAAAATAAATTAAAAACGACACACTCGCACATGCGCACTCTTAGGGTACACCCCACTTGGTTGCCTTCGTACACGGTCATTGAGTATAGGTCGTTTTAGAGGTCGTCCTCTTGTCTAAAAGACCATAGTTGCGTCGAAATGGTTGCCTCAGATATTATTGCCTCAAACAAATGATCTAAGACATTAGGGTTACCGCTAAGGCGTCCTAACATTGCTTTAGTGACCGTAAGTCCCTCATTCGAATTGACCCTTAAACTCCAACGACGGTGCTACCTACTCCTCAATAGCAGGATAGCATTTTCTAAAGGAAATTAGCATAGAACAATTCGTTTTTCGAGTAGGTAGATGGTTCTTAGATACTTGCTCTTTCAAAAACAAAAGCTTTTCACACTTACACTTTTCGAACAAAGTTTTCAAAACACTTCATTACACTCTTGAGGACAGAAGCAAGAGTTAAATCGAAGTTTCAAACAAAAACTTTTTCAAACCCACAAGCACAAAGAAAACAATTTTGAAAACAATTGAGCAAGTACCTAAGAGCCAGTGGATAACCACGGATCGAAAGGATGCTAACACCTTCCCTTTCTATAATCTACCCCCCGAACCCGAGAAATATCTCGAAAAAGGAATTTTTCTGTGCTTTTTCCTTTCCTTGTTGGATAAAATAAAAGTCGGTGGCGACTCTTGTTTACCGCGACATTTTGCGAAAACAAACGTAAAATGCAAACCAGCATTCTGAAAAACAGTCAGTTCTTCCCACCGTATCACAAGGGTTTATAAAAGTACAGGCCCAATGTTGGGCTTCATTTTCCCATTTTCTTTCTCTCTCTATCCTTGTTCTCGCATCTCTCAAACAAAATTCTAGAGAGAGATGCTCTCCCATCTCTCTAGAATTCATGTGACTAGGAATCACCTCCACTTTGGGCGCCACCGGCCGGAAATTGCTTCTGCCGGCGGCTGCGCCAAGGCACCCCCAGATTCAAACATAAATGTCATCTGGGTTCATATGAACCCTAAGAACCCTAAGGGTTCATGATGAACCCTAACCTCAAAACCCATAAATCTTCAACAGCGATGAACCCTAACAATAGTCTGAAGAACCCTAACCCTAGTCTGATGAACCCTAACCCTAAGTCTAGAACCCTAACCTTAACCTAACCCCAAATTTCCACAATTTCAAACCAAACACACAAATCATAGATTCAGAAAATACCATAAGCTAAGTATTAGGCTTACCTCTCTGTAATGATTCTGGTTGTATTTAATTCCTTTCTGGTTTCTGATTCCCCTTCTAATCTCCTTCTTCTTCCTTTATGTTTGACATGTGTGATGATGATGGTGTGAAGGTGACAGTGGCGCAACACAGATTTAGGGTTTTAGAAGTTGAATCCCAAATGTCAAGAAAGAAGATTGATGCGCTGCTTCTGCTTCTTCTCTTTTTTTTATTTATAATTTTCTCCTCCCTTCTTTAGAATTTTTAGGTTTATTTATAGTCTTATATTTTAGATGAATTAGGAAATATTAGGATTTGCAGTTGCAAATTAGATTGAAGGTTGATTAGGGAATCTTTAGATCTATAGTTGATTTGAAACATGTAATTTTTGGACAATTTGTATTGTAATGGAGAGATTTTGATACGATTAGAAAAAATAGGATTATATTTGATTTAGTTATAATTTCATTTGATTATGTTTTTTTAGAAAGATTTGATTTTGATTTCAAATGTGCATTTTTCTTGAATATGTACAATGTCTATTTACTGGGCTTGGGTTACTTAGTGTAGAGGATGAAGAAGAATAGCAGGGCACCGCTGGGACTAATTAGGGTTTCTAGCCCATGTAGTTGACAGGTCAACGTTAATCCCAAAAATAATGATATAAACTAATGATAACTTCTTTTAATAATAATTAATATAATAATTACAAGATATTTATCGGTTTATGCAAGTAATAATAATAGAAAAGAAATTCAAATAAAAAAATCTGAACTGGGCCTATTAACTGTTCAACTGTTGGGCCCAACCTTCCTCAAAAATGCACAAACACAAAAAATGGGCCTTCAAAAAGTGATATGGGCCCCTCTGGAAAAAATATAAAACCCCCTTTCTTCCTATCATCAAGATGAACAACAACTTTTAATGGGCCTTAATCCTTAATGGACTTCTGATTAGAAAAATCCCCCTTATACTTAGCAATAAACCCCTCTTTATATTTATTCATTAAATTCTAAATGGGCTGAAATATATCCAACAAATACACCTTCCTTCTTAATTGTAAGAACCAACTTAATGGGCCATCAGGTTTTGATGGTCCATCCTGAAATAATACACCCCCTTTTACAAACTTAAACCTCACAATAATTTGCCAACAAGCTAAACCTTTATAAAAGTGATAACTTTAGTAGGGAATAAATTGTTAGAAATCTATAGGGCATATTTGGGGTATGACAGCTTCCCCCATTTAATTACCCTTCAATTGAATAGTGAGAGAATGCGCAGGTCTCGCATGTCCGAATCAGAGGTTTATTAAATAATGAAAGACCCCAAAATTTGTCTGAAAGATTATAAGGATACACTATATAGTGTTCCCGAAAGCACCGTGAAAAGAGGTACATAAGATAATTTATCATCTTACCAGAATTTGAACAGAAAGTTTTGATTTGACTTAGATACAGCGACATGGATAACTCGTCAATATCTAAAAGAGATAGTATATTTTTCACATATTTACCATAACCTAAGAGGTAAATTATACAAGTTTTAAAAGTTGGCTTACTAACACTTCGAGACTAATATAGCAAGTTTATAATGTAGATTTTGTCTATTCATCACAGCGTAGGGGATGAACAAAACAAATTTGATAACACATTGCCGCATGGAGACTGATACAATGAATTATGCAAATTTAATTATGTTTACCACAACCTAGAGAGTAAAAAGTATGAGGATGGACCTGTGCATTTATCATAACTTAGGGGATAAAAACAACATGGATAGGCTTATGTTATTCATCACGACCTATGGGATGAATATTATAACCTTGAAAATTCGCATACCTATCACAATCTATCGGATAGATAATTGAATAATTTGTGCATTTACCACGACCTATACGATAAACGGCACGAAGATAGATTCACATATTCATTACAACCTAGGGAATGAATAATATGAACCCGATAATTCACACACCTATCATAACCTAGGGGATAAATGATTGAAAAGTTTTGTGTGTTCATCATGACCTAGCGGATAAACGTCACGAGAATAGTCTTACATATTTATCACGCCCTAGAGAGTAAATAACATAATCCTGAGAATTCGCATACCTACCACCACCTAGAGGGTAGATAATTGAAAAGTTTTTTGGTGATCAAATCTTAGATAACTAGATCAAAGATGAGATCGGAGTTTTATCGGTTGTGTCTGTTCTCAACCAAGGTAATTATTATTTTTGATAATCTGACAAAGGGCCCCAAGATATTTCGTAGTTTTACCCAAAGTGTGTTCGAAAAATGCCATGTATGATGTATATGCATAATCTCCTACATTGATATGGAACCCATAATGTATATGCATAGAGTATTTTGTGTATGCCCCAAATGTTTAAATATGCACCCAATGTTTGTATATGCCCAAAGTGTTTATGTCAACACCAAAAGTTATGTTGTTTTGATATTCTCTCCTTTTAAACCATTGGTTTTGTGTCACCGACTCCCCCAACATTTGTATGTTGCGTTGTCATGGCGTTTTGAATTGATTTAAAACAAGATGAATGGTGTCAGCAGGATTTTGATATTTGTGTGCAGGCGCAGGCGTTGGCATGGACGTAGTGATGGACGTAGGCGTGGATGCAGTCATGGATTTTCTTTTGATGTCTTTCTAACCAAAGTTCTTTTTGATGTTTTATCCAATGCTTTTATTTACTTGTCAAATACCTAAAATGATTTCAACGTAGTATTCACAAGAAATAATCATAGTAATTGCAAACAAGTCCGAAAAGGAAAAACATAATTAAAAGATTGAAAAGTAAATGTTTTATTGATCAATATGCCTCTGATTAGGCAAGAGTACAAGATGCAATTCCTTGAAAGGGGTAATCACATAAAGTTTTAACAAAGCTCAAAATGGAAATGAAAATGATAATTGCTACTGCTGTTTCGCCAATGTCCTCTTGATAGCTCAAATCTCCTTTGCTTCTGAGTTAAATGATTTGGATCAATCCCTCTCCTTCGTGGTCATAGTCGTGGTTCTTGGATCATATTCTTTTTGTTCTTTATTTTTGAATAAGATCCCTAACTTTTTCCTGGATCTCCTATTCGGGTTTTCAATCCACCAGAATATTTTTTTTGTATGTCCCTAATTTTTTCCGGGATTGCCCTTTAGGGTTTTCAATCCACCGGAATGCTCCTTTTTTTCCTAAGTCGCTTGTTTAGGGTTTGAACTTAGCGAGCTTTTTATACATAGTATTTTTGAGTGCATCTGAATTTGCCAGATGTGGTAGTTCTTCCCTATCCATTGTTGTGAGGATAAGACCATCACCAGAGAAAGATGTTTTTACCACATACGAACCTTCGTAGTTAGGTGTCCATTTACCATGTGAATTCAGGCGAGGTGGTATAATCTTCTCGAGCAGTGACTTCAATTGAAGAGTAGTGAGGATCCAAGGAGATTGTTACTTTAATGATCAAGTCTTGTCTGATGCAATTACTTCCCAGAAAATCCCTACCTTTTGCCTAGATTTCCCTTGCGAGTTTTCAACCTACCGGGCAAAATTATTCTATTTATGTCTCTAATTTTTTTCGATACCGCCCTTTCGGGTTTTCGGCTTACCAAGACGTTCCTTTTTGCCTAAGCCGCCCTTTTGGGTTTTCGTCTTAACGAGTTGTTCTTTTATCTATCTAGGCGAAGTACTTCTTGACTGCATCAGTATTCAAAGGACGTGGGAACTCCTCGCCAACCATTGTTTCAAGAATCAATGCACTGCCAGAGAAGGCTTTCTTGACAACATATGGGCCTTTAAAATTGGGAGTCCACTTGCCCCTAGAATCAGCGTTGAAAGACATGATCTTCCTGAGCACGAGATCACCTTCTCTGAATTCGCAAGGCTTAACCTTTTTATCAAAAACTTTATTCATTCTCTTCTAATATACTTAACCATGACACAAAGCCGTCATTATTTTCTCTTCAATCAAATTCAACTGGTTAAACCTGTTCTGGAACCATTCAGCCTCTAACTACTTGGTTTCCATTATCACGCGTAAAGAGGGAATCTCAACCTTAATGGGGGAGCACTGCTTCCCTGCCATACACAAGAGAGAATGGGGTTGCCCCTGTTGAAGTGCAGACAGATGTACGATACCCATGAAAAGCAAAAGATAGCATCTTATGCCAATATTTATAAGTGACAACCATTTTCTAGATGGTCTTCTTGATGTCCTTATTAGAAACTTCAACAACCCCATTCATCTTTGGCATGTAAGAAGATGAATTATGGTGGACAATCTTGATTTCTTCACAAAGTTCTGTCATCATCTTATTTTTCAGATTTGAGCCGTTATCGGTGATAATTCTGCTTGGCACACCATACTGACATATGAGATTGTCCTTAATAAAGCGTACTACCACCTACTTAGTAACATTAGCATATGAAGCTGCTTCTACCCATTTGGTGAAGTAGTCAATTTCCACCAAGATAAAATGATGTCCATTCAACGCCTTGGGTTCAATCATTCCAATCATGGCAATACCCCATATAGAGAAAGGCCATGGGGAAGAGATAACATTGAGAAGTGTCAGAGGCACATGAATTTTGTCAGCATAAATCTGGAACTTATGGCACTTCTTTGCAAATTTGTAATAGTCAGATTCTATTATCAGGCAATAATAACCTTCCCTAAGCATCTTCTTTGCCATCGAATTTCCATTGGCATGAGTACCAAAAGAACCTTCATGGACTTCATGCATCAACATGTCTGCTTCGTGTCTATCCACGCATCTGAGCAATACCATGTCATAATTTATTTTGTATAACACATCCTCCTTGAGGAAGAAACTACCTGCCAACCTTCTCAATATCTTTCTATCTTTATTTGATGCACCAACCGGGTATTCCTGAGTCTGGAGAAAATGCTTGATATCATAATACCAAGGTTTCTCATCTGACATCTCTTCTTTTATAAACACATGAGTTGGTCTATCCAAATGTTGCACTGTGATACAAGGCACATCATTCAAATTATTCACTTGATACATAGAAGCTGGAGTTACCAAAGCATCCGCCATCTGATTTCATCTTTGGGAATATGATGGAATTCAACTTTATTAAAGAAAGGTAATAATATTCTGGCATAGTCTTTGTAAGGGATCAAGCCAGGGTGACGAGTATCCCATTCTTCTTTAATCTGATTTACTATCAAAGCTGAATCACCATACACATCTAGAACTTTGATTCTGAGATTAATGGCCTCCTCGAGACCCATGATACAAGCCTCATATTCTGCCATATTATTAGTACACACAAATGTCAACCTTGCAGTAAAAGGAATGTATGATCAAGAGTGATGATCACATCACCAATTCCTTTCCCACAAGCATTCACAGCTGCATCAAATACCATACCCCATCGGGATTCAGGATCAGGACCTTCCCCAGGTAAAGGTTCATCACAGTCTTTTGCTTTCAGAAACATAACATCCTCATCAGGGAAATCATACTTGACAGATTAATAATCATCTACCGGTTGGTGAGCAAGATATTCCGCCAGCACACTACTTTTTATAGCCTTCTGAGTGTGGTATTCAATATCATATTCAGACAATAACATCTGCCAACGAGAAATTATCCCAGTAAGATCAGGCTTCTCAAAAATATACTTGATTAGATCCATTTTGGAAATCAACCAAGTAGTATGATTCAACATATATTGCGGCAACCGCTTCGTCGCCCAGGCCAATGCACAACAAGTCTTTTCCAGCATAGAATACCGCAACTCATAGTAAGTGAAATTCTAGCTGAGGTAATAGATGGCATATTCCTTCTTTCCTGGTTTATCTTGTTGTCCCAAAATACAGCCCATATAATTATCTAACATTGTCAGATACATGATCAGTGGTCTTCCTTCAACGGGAGGGAGCAAGATAGAAGGTTCAAGAAGATATTCTTTAATACTTTTGAATTCCATTTGACAATCATCTGTCCACACACAACCCTAATCTTTCTTTAACAACTTAAAGATTGATTCACATGTTGTAGTCATGTGGGAAATGAATCTGGAAATGTAGTTCAACCGCCCGAGGAAACCTCTAACTTGCTTTTCAGTCCTTGGCGCATGGATTTCTTGAATTGATTTGACTTTATTAGGGTCAACCTCAATTCATTTTTGGCTAACAATGAAACCTAACAACTTCCCTGATTAAACACTGAAGGTGCATTTATTTGGATTCAAGCAGAGACGATACTTCCTCAAATGCTGAAATAGTTTTAACAAACCTTATATATTCCCTTCTTCGGTTTGCGATTTGGCAATCATATCATTAATATATACTTCAATTTCCTTGTGCATCAGATCATGGAATAAGGTTGTCACAGTCCTCTGGTATGTTGCACCAACGTTCTTCAACCCAAAGGGCATCACTCTCTAACAAAATGTTCCCCAGGGTGTGATAAATGTTGTTTTTTCCATGTCCTCAAGAGCCATTCTTATTTAATTATATCCGGAAAATCCGCCCATGAAAGAGAATACTTTAAATTTTGATGTACTATCAACCAACATATCAATATGAGGCAATGGAAAATCATCTTTTGGACTAGCTTTATTTAGATCTCTGTAATCTATGCACATGCGAACTTTTCCATATTTCTTTGGTACAGGGACAATGTTGGAAATCCACTGAGGATACACTGATGTCACAAGAAAACCGACATTAATCTGCATTAAGACTTCTTTTTTTAAATTTTTACTTCCATATCAGGGTGCGTTCTTCTCTATTTCTACTTGACTGGCGGGCACTCCGGCTTCAGCGAAAAAGTCGCTAGTTCTGTAATACAGTGGGAGAACTAATTTTTTTTGGTTTTATCTAAATGTGCGGATAGCGAGAGTCACCACCGACTTTTATTTTATCTAATATTTAGGAAATGTGAAAAGAACAGAAAAGACCTTTGATAGATTTTGAGTTTGGGGGGTAAGTTATGAAAAGGTAAGGTGTTAGCACCCTTTTCATCCGTAGTTATCTACAAGTTCTTAATTCCTTAGCTCACTTTTGAAAAAAAACTTGCTTTGTGTGTGTGTGTATGTGTGTGTGTGATTTGTTTGAAAATATTTTGAAATATCCAATGTAAGGCTGACTTTGTAATGATTCTTGTACCAGTCCTCAAGAATGCGTACAAAGTGTTTTGAAAATATTTGTTTGAAAGTGATGTGTGAAAAATATTTTTTGAGAAAAGTTGTGAGCAAGCAATTAGGAGTTTCTTACCCACTGATAAGGTCTTTCTTGTTATTTTCCTTCTCCTTTAGAGATAGTACTATCAGTACCATTAGTTGGTAGGTAGCCCCATCTATTGGATGTGAAGGGAAATGCATAGGGTCATCGTATGGTCATCGATGGTAACATGTAAGGATACTTTAGCAATTGTATCAAACGGATTATCATCATTTTGTTCGTAGGGACTGGATCATTTTCTAGGCAACTCGAAGGTTTATCGAGGGACTATGATCTTTATTCAAAAGGGACATGATGATTTGATAGAGGGTCTTTTGTTAAAGTATCCTCACTTTCGAGGGACGTGACCAATATTGTAAGGAAACAAGAGAGGATACCCTAAAGGTGCAAGTGTGCGAAGTGTTTATTTTTAGTTATATTATCTTGAATATTTTGGTTTTCTACGTTCAATTATTAGTCTTTCCATACAAACCCTAGTTACTAATCAAAGCAAAAAATATAAATGCGAGAATATAAATGTCCTACGCTATTACATCCTGTGAGCAGTTACATATCATGAAAAAAATGCGGAAAATAAATCTACGCTATTACATTGGAGAGTGTCTCCTATACACTTGATCTATGAATTTAAATAATAAAGAAAGAAAATAAGAAAAATGTTTTTAAAAATTTTAAAAAGACCTAAGATCTAAGTTAATGTTTTTGATATTTTATAAAAAAAAATTAATTTAAGTGATAATAATTAACAAAACCTAAATTCTAATTGATTTTAATATTTAAGAAAAAGGTTAATTAATTAGTAAACAAAAAAATATAAGAAAAAATTAATTACTAACTAAAACCTTAATCCTAATTTATTAGTATTAAAAAAAAGATTATGTTAGTTAATGATTGATTAATTAAAAATAATTAGGGTTAGAAAAGAAAAAGAAAGGAAATTAGGTTAGAAAACAACTAGGGTAAAATAATTTGAATGAGGTGGGTGTTGAACCCACGCCTCTAAAGTCATAGGCGCCCTCCCTTGCCACTGAGCCAACGCACTGATTGTGTTATGAAAACATGAACTTATCCATATAAAATATACATGCGCGTTAGTTTGAAAAAATAGCAAAAAAATATTGCAAGATGCAGGGATCGAACCCACGCCTTCTATGTTACATGCTTCCGTCTCAACCAACTGTGATGCGCTTCAACACTGTTATTAAATACAAGCCAAACAATATATAATAAACAAGTGAATTGGAGAAGCGACAGATCCCTAGCTCCGGTCATCTTCTCCGGTGAGGTTATTCTTCAACCTGCAAAAGTAACGCGCATTAGATATTAAGGACCCTATCACACTAATATGACCCATGCAAATCCAATGGTTGAATTCTTTTTGGCTAATTCAAATTGTACAATGAGGTCTGATCAAAATAAGGCAACACGATGCAATAATGGTGGTTGAGTGTTATGGCATCATGGGCCTCATGCAATGGATAAAACATGCGCTAATTTGTCTTAGGAACACATTGAAACGATTATTTTAAATCAAAGCGTCATAAATATTGAAATATGAATTTCATAACATATGTGAAATCGACAATGTTAGGAATGCATGTTATAGGGACATTTGATCATCATAAATGATTCAAACTTACTCTATGATACCCCAGGGATCATTTTGAATGGTTATATCACTTTGAGGACGGATGCAAACATGAAATTGAGTTCACCCTTTTCTTGCAAATTTTCAACCTCCAAACCCTTGTTTCTTAAGCAAGCTTGCATGTTCTCTTTTGGTCTGAATATGTAGTGTACTTATATGAGAAAAGATTAGGTTAAGAGGTGGTAATGGACATCATATGAAACATATCTTTGATTTTGTTTGAAAATAGGTTGAAATATTACAAAACCATGAAGATTTGATTCACAAATAGGTGCACATGGTTTAGACCTTAAAAGATAGGTCCATTAGTTCAAAAATTCATGTTTGCTCAAATGGAACGTCATGCATTTTCTCAATATTTCCCAACTTGCACAAATCATATCTTACTCAATTTTTATCATATGAATGTGATCCTTGACATTTTAGAAACCTCAAGATTTACCCTACAACCTTTATGTTGGTCATTTTTTCATTTTATGCTTTTATCTGGATGTAAATTGCCTTGACAAAAAGTGTCCTTTTGTTGACTTTTAAAATGACTTGTAATGTTTTGGCCCATATCTCTCAAATGAAGCATTTTTGGCCTTGATCGTAGAGAGAAAAAGTTGTAGAGAATTGAATTTAAATTCAAAATGAGTTTTGGTTTAGAAACTTTTTATGAAGCATGTGAAAGTTATGCTTGGTCAAAGTTCAGTTGACGTCTCCTTAAGAAAACCCTAATTTATTAACTTTTGCCCTTTGATGAATCTTGAATTTTCTTGATGAATGTTGATCAACCCTTGATCAAATGATGAATGTGACTTCAAAATCTTGATGTTGACCAAAAATCTTGAAGTTTGACTATAAATTGGTTAAAGTTGACTTTTTGCTCAATATAGTTAATTTTTAATCATCTGGCCAATTGACTGAGAAAACTTGTGACGCAAGGCTTGAAACTTGATATTAGGATTATTTAAAGAATATGAGAAACCATGAAGTCCAATTGAGGCATTATAAGTCCAATTTTCTTTGAGAAAAATAAAACCCTAGTTGTAGGTCACTGCTTAGGAGGAGAGTTTGTCTGATCAACCCTTGAGTAGTCTTGAGTGCTGAGAACTTCATGAGCATGAGGAAGTATCTTAAATTAATTTTCTTGAAAAATGGGAGGGAAATTTTGGGTTACAAAAGTTTCCCCTATTCAATCTTCTTAAACCAAAAGAGTTAGATTGGTATGCTCGTCATTCGTGATTTGAAGGGCGAATAGTTAGATTGCACTCACATGTGCACGAAGTAACACTATAGGTTGATTTCTTGAATGGTCTTAAATATGCCATTTAGAGAGGTGATAGAGTGTCTTCGGAGATGGGCTTATAGATACCATCCAAAGTAACTATTGATAGGAGTATCAGAATGAGTCTGCGCTTGACTTTATCTGGAGAATGCTTTTCAGAATGAATTCATCCGATATTATCTGAGGGAAATGCTTTTCAAAATGAATCTCCGAAGGAAATGCTTTTCAGAGTGAAGCTCGGAAAGAAATGCTTTTCAGAATTATTTTCTGAAGGGAATGCTTTTCAGAATTCAGTCTCTGAGGGGAATGCTTTTCAGAATCAAGCTTTGAAGGAAATGCTCGTCAGAATTTAGTCTATGATGGGAATGATTTTTAGAATAAAGCTCTGAAGGAAATTCTCATTAGAATTCAGTCTCTGAGGGAAATGGTTTTAAGAATAAATCTCTGAAAGAAATGCTCGTCAGAACTAAGGCTCTGAAGAGAATGCTTTTCAGAATAAATCTCTGAAGGAAATGCTTGACAGAATTCAGTCTCTGAAGGGAATTTTTTTTAGAGTAAATCTCTGAAGGAAATCATCTAGTTATATAGATAGTCGCCCCGTCCTGTTTCGGAAAATGATCTATAAATTGTCTCTAAATTGCTGATAATATTTGTCTATTTGCGAACTTAACCAGAAAAGATAAAGTTAGTTTTATGAAATGTCATGATGTATTTAATGCATTACGTAATGATGTTCTTAAAATAAATGAGAATAATTGTAATACGGTGGGAGACCTGACTTTTTTGGTGTTATCCAAATGTGCGGATAGCAAGAGTTGCCAGCGACTTTTCTTTTATCCAATATTTAGAAAAGGTGAAAATAACATGAAAGACCTTTAGAGATAGTGATATTCATACCATTTTTTGGTAGGTAGCCCTATCTATTGGATGTGAAGGGACAATCGAAGGGTCATCGTACGGTCATCGAGTGCAACAAATAAAGATACTTTAGCAATTTATTGGAGGGAATAGACCATTTTTTGTAGGCAACATGGAAGGGTTATTGAGGGACTATGATCTTTATTTGAAAGGACTTTGCTAAAGTATCCCTACTTTCGAGGGAAATGACCATGTTTCTGAAGGCAACAAAGAGGTTACCCTAGAGGTGCGAGTGTGAATCGTGTATTGAGTTCAGTTATTTATCTTGTATTAGGGCTTGCTAACAGTTGTTGTTTTCTTACCATACACGTCTAATTACTAACAGTATAACTTATAACAGAAATATAAAGGTGCGGAAAGTAAATCCTAAGCTATTATAGGGCTTTGGGGTAGTTACATAAAAAAGATGCGGAAAAATAAAGTGCGGAAATTAAAACCCTAGACTATTACATGATGTGAGCAGTTACATAATAGAAAAAAAAACACTAAAGATAAACTATACTATTACAAGAGAAAACATCGTGTGATCTATACAATCATCTAAGAATTTAAATGCAATAAGAAATTAAAAAAAAAAAGCTGAAAAATGTTGAATGTGATCTTTTATGAAACTAATTTGATGTTAATTAAAACACTAAGTCTAATTAATTTTAATTAATAAAACCTAAAGTTTAATTAATTTTAATTAATAAAATACTAATTAACCTAATTAATTTAAAAAAGGTCAAAATAAAATTATTAAAAAAAAACTAAACCTAATTTATTTAGGGTTTTTTAAAAAAAAGAATTAATTTAGGTTAAATGTTAATTAGGGAAAATAATTAGGGTTATTAAGAAAATTAGGGTTAGTGATTTGAAAAGAAAGAAAATAGTGTTAGTTCAACATCCTCCATGCATGGCTTGCCACCAGGCCAAGCGCTGGTTGGCGTTAGAAACATAGACGCAATACATTGGAAAATAACAAGAAAATTTTGCAAAAGGCAGGGATCAACCCACGCCCTTGTGTACCAATGCTTTATCGCGCGCGTCCTTGCCACTGGGATGGCTGTTACATTCGGTAGTATGATGAAATCAAATAAATATAAGTAAAAACAAATGAATGGACCGGAGAGGCTCCGTAGCCCTATCTCTGGTCGTCTTCTCCTGCAAGTTGCTTTTTGAACCTGCAAAATAAACGCGTGTTATTGATCCAAAGGGACACTACCCCCCTAATTTGACCCTTTCGAGTTCAATGAGGGCCATGGTTTTTACTTATTTTTCCTTCATAATGAGATACGAAGAAAATTATATAAATCAGTGTAAACATGGTGATCCATATTCCTAGAATTATGGGACTCATGCGATGGTTGAACTTGTATAGTTTAGTCTCAGAAACACATTGCACACGTTAGTTTTGATCAAAGCATAATAAAAACTAAAATATGAAATTCAATAAAACATGCAAGTCGATGATGCATGTAGTGCTAGTTTCAGGCTTCTTTGATCATTAAGAACGATGAAGTCTTACTTTGTAATGTCCCTGAAGTTGATTTGGATGGTTGTTTGGCCTTGAGGATGGTGGTAGATAAGGGTTTCGATTTTCCCTAGTTTGAAAAAATCAAGATTTAGATCGTGTCCCTTTGTTGTGTGAATGTGAAGAATATATAGGAAGAGATTAGGTCAAGAAAAATGGGCTTGGACCTCTTGTAATTATATCTTGAATTTGTTTGAAAAATAGAATTTGAATAAGACAAAATATCAAGATTTTCTATAAGAATAACCTCACACAATTTTTGTATGGTTTTGGGGCCCCAAAATAAATTAAATCTTAAGCCTTGCACCTCCATTTGATATTTTTTATTATTTAATTTGAATTTAAATGAATAAAAATAAAAATAAATAAGATAAAAATTATCATGGTGCGCAAATGGATATAGAGGTCCACTATGAGGTCAAGAACATGTTTGGACCTTGAAAGATAAGCCCATTAGCGCAAAAATTCAACTTTGCTCAATATGGGTTTCACGCATTTTCTCAAAATTGCCCAACTTGTGCAACTCATAAGTTGCTCAACTTTTAACATATGAAAGCGATCTGGGATTTTTTGGAAATCTCAAGATGTCCCCTACAACTCTCATGTTGATCATTTTTCAATTTGAATATTTATCTTGATGTAAATTTCTTTGACAAAAACTGTCATTTTGTTGACTTTTAAAATAACCTGTAATATTTTGGCCCATATCTCTTAAATGAAGCATTTTGGGGCCTTGGGCTTAGAGTTACAAAGTTGTATAGAATTGAATTTCCATTAAAATGAGACTTGGATGAGAATTTTATGATGAATCATGTGAAATTTATGCTTGGTCAAAGTTCAGCTGACTTCTCCTAAAGAAAACTTTAATTTAGAAACTTTTGACTTTTGATAAATCTTGAGTTTTCTTGATGAGTTATGATCAACCCTTGATCAAATGATGAATGTAACTTCAAAATGTTGATTTTGACCAAAAATATTGAAGTCTGACCATATGTTGACCATAATTGACCTTTTACCCAATACAGTTGATTTTCAATCATCTGAGCAATTGACTGAGCAAATTTTTGATGTAAGGCTTGAAACTTGGTATGAGGATACTTTGAAGCATATGATGAACTATAAAACTCACTTGAGGCATTAGAAGTCCCATTTTCCTTTGAGATAATTAAAACCCTAATTATAGGCCACTGCTTAGGAGGATGACTCATTTGATCATTCTTGAGTAGTCATGAACACTTGATAACCTTAGGGGTATCAGAATGAGTCTACGCTTGACTGCATCTTGAAGAATGTTTTTCAGGATTCTGTCTCGGAAGGGAAAATGCTTTTAAGAACGAAGTGCTAAAGGAGATGATTTTCAGAATAAACTTCCGAAGGAGATGCTTTTCAAAATGAAGTGCTGAAGGGGAAATGCGTTTCAGAACTCCTCTGAAGGAAATGCTCTCAAGAACTTCGTCTCTGGGGGAAACGCTTTTCAGGATTCCATATCTGAAGGGGAAATGCTTTTCAGAACGAGGTGCTGAAGGAGATGCTTTTCAAAATAAAAATTCTGAAGGAGATGCTTTTCAGAATGAAGTACTGAAGGGGAAATGTGTTTCAGAACTCCTCTGAAGGAAATGCTCGCCAGAACTCGGTCTCTGGGGGAAATGCTTTTCAGGATTCCGTATCTGAAGGGGAAATGATTTTCAAAATGAAGCATTGAAGGAGATGCTTTTCAGAATAAACTTTTGAAGGAAATGATTTTCAGAATGAAGTACTGAAGGGGAAATGCGGTTCAGAACTCCTCTGAAGGAAATCACTGGATCATGTAGATAGTTCCCCTATCTTATTTCGGGAGTTGATCCATAACCTATCTTTAAATTACTAGTAATATCTTTTCCTTTGCGCACTTAACCTGAAAAGACAAAGTTAGTTTTGTGCAACATCATGATGTATGTAATACATTGTGTAATGATGCTCTCAAAATAAATGAGAATGTTATATGCGTTTTGTGTGCATATGTTATGATGATGTATGGATGTATTGAGTTATCGGAACGTATCAGTAGCCCTGTATAATAATTTCTATTGGGGAAAATAAATCCCTGATTATTTTTGGGATGAAGACAATAGTTCTTCAACTTGACTTTAGTAGGGACTTCTGCTTTCAGTTTGAGGATATTCCGCTGGGGATCTTCAACTTCTGCTTGGGGATAGAAGCATTTAAGAGGAGTCAGTCATTCATTGTTCTTTCTAAGACTGATGTTCTGACTAGAGATAAAAGAGATTAAATTCTTCTGATCTACCATTTGACCAGGTTTTAGATATGAATATTGAATTTTTTGGGGAGGACAACATTGAATGTCATCTGGTCAGAGAAGGGGATCTTTTCGAGGAATTTTTACAATGATGGAGAAATAAACTTCGTTGGGGAAATAAAACCTATAGACTGTAGCGAATTCACTAGGGAAATAATCTTTGATGGGGATTAACTTGTGGGGAAAGATCTAAGGAAATTTCTATGTGGGAATTTATGGTTAGCTTCAAATGTTTATCCCAACTCCAGAAATCTTTGGTAAATGCTAATCCTATTTTCATGCATATATTTGTAAACGGTCATCATATTCAAATGCATATGTTCATTCAATATAATCATTGGATGTTTTTCCAAACAAAATAGAAAAAGTAAAATTAGTTTTTGGATTTGAAACTGATTGTATTGACTTTAAAAGGTTTGCCTATAAATAATTTTTTTTATACAAAGAGACATAAATCCTAGTAAGAGGAAATCGTCGTAAAAGAAAAGGTGTACAAAAAGAAACAAAGAAAAACAGCTATGTGGAAATGATCCAATTGAGTTTCAACTCTGCTATTTTCCCTATGTCTTCAAGCATATCATCCCTCACTGTCGGACGAAGTTGATTAAATTGATATGTACCATTTGAATCCTGGCGTCGATAATCATGTTGGCCTTAAGTAGATGGGTGATCTAACGGGACATAGTCGTGCACTTTAATCCCTACCTTTTTCCTAGACCGCTCTTTCAGGTTTTCAGTCAACTGGGATATCCTTTTTTACCTAAGCCGCTCTTTTAGGTTTTCGACTTGCCAGATGTACATTCTTTATATATATATATATATATATATATATATCCCTAATTTTTCCCGAACCCTTTTGGTTTGCCGGGATGCCCTTATTTTTTCTAAGGCCAGTCAACCTAGCAGGTCTCTTTTATGCGTAGTATTTTTTGACTGTGTCCGCATTCACAGGTTATGGTAAATCTTCACTCTCCATGGTGGTAAGCATCATAACACCACCAAAAAATATATTTATGATCAAAAATGGCCCTTCATACATGGGAGTCCATTTTCCCCTGGGATCACCTTGTGGTAGGATGATTCATTTTATAACCAGATCACTAGTATGTTATACCTGTTGTCTGACTTTCTTATTGAAGGCCTTGATCATGCGCTTCTGATACATCTGACCATGGCAAATAGCGGCAAGCCTTTTCTCATAAATTGAATTTATCTGGTCAAGTATGGTCTGAATCTACTCATCTTTATCTAAACCTGCGTCTTTCATAATCCTTAGAGAAGGAATCTAGACCTTGATAGGTAGGATAACCTCGATACTGTAGACAAGAGAGAACAGGGTTGCCCTAGTTGATGTGCATTCTGAAGTGAGATAACCATGAAGAGCAATTGGTAACATCTCGGGCCAATCTTTGTACGTCACCGTCATCTTTTCCAATATCTTCTTGATGTTCTTGTTAGCGGCTTCCACTGTACCGTTCATTTTTAGTCGATACAGAGAAGAATTGTGGTGCTTAATATTGAACTGCATGTAGAGTTCTGTGATCATATTATTGTTGAGCTTGGTACTATTATTTGTGATGTTCCTTTCAGGTATACCATACCGACATATAAGGTTATGCTTAATAAACTGGGCCACCACATTCTTGGTAAGGAGGCAAACGAGGTCACTTCAACCCACTTCGTGAAATAATCAATAG
The DNA here is from genome assembly GCA_948472305.1 of Vicia faba. Taxonomy (NCBI): domain Eukaryota; kingdom Viridiplantae; phylum Streptophyta; class Magnoliopsida; order Fabales; family Fabaceae; genus Vicia; species Vicia faba. The sequence goes on along the minus strand of OX451737.1, from coordinate 139,976,269 downwards.
CGACCAGGATGAAATGATGCCCATTGGACACAGTAGGCTTAATCTCTCCAATCATATCAATGCTCCATATTGCAAATGGCGAAGGAGCAGTCAAGACATTTAAGGGAACCGGGGGCACATGTACTTTGTCAGCATTAATCTAGCATTTGTGACAAGTTCTGGAATGATGATGGCAATCAGTTTCTATAGTTGACCAATAATAACCCACTCTCAAAATTTTGTTAGTCAACGTATACCCACTTGAGTTAGTACCAATGACCCCTTCATGCATATCTTCCATAATAATCTTTTCAGCTTCCTTCTTGTCTACACAGCGAAGCAAAGTCGAACTGTGATTGCGCTTGTACAAAATTCCGTTACTCAGAAAGAATTTTTCCGAGAACCTCTGTATGAAATTCTTATCATTAATAGATTCCCCTTCAAGATATTCTTGAGTCTCGAGGTATCTTTTCACTTCATGGTACCAAGGCTTTTTCTCTACTCCATCAGTATCAATTTTGTAGCAATGTGTCGGTTCTTCTAATCTCTCAATAATGATTCGAGGAGCTTCATTGTCCCATCTGACTCTGAACATAGATGGCATGGTAGCTAATGCTTCTACAATTGATTCTTTTCTCGCGAGATATGTTCAAAAGTGATTCTTCGAAGTATGGAATTAACATCAACACATGCTCTCGATAAGGAATGAGATTTGGGTGCTTCATGTGAAAGGAGAATTTGCATCATCCCAAAGAGGAGGATATGGCTTGGATTTTAAAATCTATAAAGCCTCACTCAACACCCAAGTGGAAAATATTTCACTTTACTACATATTGTAAAAGCATAGTAGTTTGCATCACTACAAGAATCGACAAGAGTCTAATCTTTTTGAGAAAAATTCCAAAGTAAAAAGCCAAAGTGACAAAATGGTTTGAATGAGGTTAATTGAATTTTAGTCTTCTCACAAAAATGTTAAAGTATGATTAAGTTGGTCAAAGTTTAGTTAAGAAAATATTTTTGAAAATACATGGACCTAAGTCCAAGTTTATTATGAAAGCGGTTCAAGCTAGAAAACAAGAAGGGTTTTGAAAAGGAGGGAGAATATTTTTTGAAATTAAAGAAGATAGGAGGAGATGGAGGGACTATCGTAAAGCCTAAGGTAAAAGTTAGGGAAAAGAACCATCTAAATAATAAGAAGCCAACACTTGACATAAAGATGTCAATATAGGATTCCATCTTTTGGATTGAAACCAAGCAAGCAAAGATGCTAAACCTCTTAGGAATACCAAGCTTCAAATGAATTAAGTCTTCACAAAAATTGGGCTGAGTAACAACTGTGTACAGAGGAATTCTCAATCACAGACAAAACACATAATCAGAATAACATGCACACAAGGAAAATCAACCCAATCTCTTGGGGTAAACCCCAAGAACTCCAGACAAAATATCAACAGAGTCACAAGGTCCCAAGGGTATCAAGGATTCACCATCGTTCTTTAATCAATATTGTCTTCTTTCTCCTCATTGGACTTTACCCTAATTGAGTTGAGTTTTTCCCAGTTGTAATACGGTGGGAGAACTGACTTGTTTTGCATTTTATCGCAAATGTTGCGGATAGCTAGAGTCTCCACTGAGTTTTCTTTTATCCAATAAGGAAAGGGTTAAAAGAACCGGAAAAACCTTAAATATTTTGAGTTCAGGGGGTAAGATATGAAAACGGAAGGTGTTAGCACCCTTTTCATCCGCAGTTATCTATGGGCGCTTAACCGCTAACTCACTTTGAAAGTTTGATTTATTTGTGTGTGTGTTTGAAAAATATTTTGAAATTTTCCATAGTGAGGCAGACTTTGTAATGATTTTTGTATTAGTCCTCAAGAATGGGTAAAAAAGAACTTTGAAAATATCTTTGAAAGTGTTTGTGTGAAATGTTTTGTTTTTATGAGCAAGCGATTAAAAGTTCTACCCACTCAAGTTTGTTCTTGTACTTTTCCTTCTCCTTTAGATATTGTTATCCATACCATTAGTTAGTAGGAATCCCTATCATCAGATGTGAAGGGACATCGAGGGTTGTCGTACAGTCATTGAAGGAAACTAGTTAGGACGCTTTAGAAATTTTGTAAGGGACTAGATCATTTATCGAAAGGCAACGTAGAGAGGGTCATCGAGGGACTATGATCTTTGATTCGAGGGACATTTGATAAAGCATTCCCACTTTCTAGGGACATGACTGTTTTATTTCGAAGGAAATAAGAGAGGATACCCTAGAGGTGAAAATGTGCGAGTGTGTTGTTTTCAGTTATTTTATCTTTGAATTTAGGGTTTTGCTATCGTTTGTTTTAGTATTTCCATACAACCCTAATTACTAAGAACTAGTAGTAAATATAGAAAATAGTAAAGGTGTGGAAAGTAGAGGCAGGAAGTATAAACCTAAACTATTACACGGCTTAGGGGAAGTTACATAATAGAAAGCATAAAAGAAACCCTAAGCTATTACAACCCATAAAACAGTTACAAAATAATGAAAAAGGAAAGTGAGAAATATAAGCTATTGTGAACCCTATACACTTTATCTATGAAAATAAAATTGAAATAGAGGAAAGAAGAAATGTTTTTGATGTTTTTTATTGAAAAAGTTTTTTAATGACGATTAAAATAACCCTAAAACTAATTAATTTTAATTAACAAAAATATTTGATTAATGAAAAAAGGTTAATGATGAAAAACCTAAAAAAATAATTAATTTTAATTAATAAAAGAAAAGTTAATTATTTAAGTTAATTAAAAAGGTTAATGGTAAAAAACCTAAAACCTAATTATTTTTAGGGTTTGTAAAAGAAAAGGTTTATGGTTTATGGTTAGGTGAAATTAGGGTTTTGGGAAAAGAGAAACATGGTTAGAAAATAAGAAAAAACCATAAAATTCCAGGGGTGGGTTTTGAACCCACACCCTTAGCCTTTACAATTGTCTTCCTTGCCACTGCGCTAGACGCGCGCCTGTGTTAGGTGAATATAATCAAACGCACTATATGTTATAAATGCAAAAACATGAAAAAATTTGAAAAACCATCAAAAAACAAAAAGGAAGGATCGAACCCATGCCCTTGGTGTGGTAATGCCTTAACACGCGCTAGCTTGCCACTGGGGCGGCTGTACATCTGGTAACATTGGTGAAACGAATTAAATATAAAATTAACATTCTTGCATGGACCGGAGAAGCGTCAGATTCCTAGTTATGGCCGTCTTCTCCGGAGACTATGTTTTCTCAAACCTACAAAACAATAATTATTAGTGATCCAAAGGGTCCCTACCCCCCTAAATCAGGCCCTACGAGTTCGATGGAACCATTATTTTTGGCAGATTTGTGCTGTATTGTGAGATATGACAAAAATAACATGGATCACTGTGGGAATGGCCATTCACGATTTGGCCATCATGGGGGTCATGAAATAGGTCTACCCTGCGTTGTTATGTCTCAGAAACATGTTAGTGAGATTAGTATACATAAAAACATAAAGAAAATAAGAATTCAAGTTTGCAAAAAAAAATCAAGAAACGACAAGGCAAGTATCATGTTTTTATTCTCTTTGAATCATCACGAATGACCCAATCTTACCTTATAGAGCTTCTGGAAGTGAATGGAACAATTGGTTTATTGTGAAAGTGGCTGCAAGATAGGGTTTCGAGTTGCCCTAGTTCTTGAAATTTTTTGAGATTTTGGAGAGGCTTCTTGAGTAAGGGTCTCATGTAATGTTATGTCTGAATGAAGAAGAATATATAATGGAGAATTAGGTCAACCAAAGAGTGGACTTGACCTTTGTAAGAAGCCTTGATATTATCTTGTTTAATTTTGAATTTAAATTAGTAAAATCCAAAATAAATAGAATAAAGATCCAAGGGGTGCATGAGTGAGCTGAGGTTTAAATTGAAGTATATAACATGTACGGACCTTGAAACAATGGCACATTAGCCCAAAAATTCAAGTTTGGTCACTTTAGGTTTCATGTATCCACACTCAGATGTGGTTTTAATGAGGTGTTATCATTATCAAATAGGTGTATGATGGTAGTATTGTCAAGTGAACCTAGGATTATGAGTTACCATTGACCTTACCCTGACCTAGTCTTCACCTATGGGCATGAAGGGAATTTTTTACAGGTACAAAGGTTGACTATGTTCAGATGACGACTGTATGTTCTGTTGGTGACTTTGGTCCTTTGGTATTCTGAATTAGTCTGGACCTTTGATTTTGTTACATGTGACCGTGGTTCTGTTATCATCTCAACAACTATCCAGTATTATTGGAGCTTTGATCCCACATGTTTGCATACATAGCATGTTAATGTCATTATTAGAATACAAGTTACTTTGTTTCCAATTGTTAAGCCGTTAAAAAAATGAACATTGTTAAGAAAAACATCATGGCTCAATAATAGGAATCAAAGTGTATAAACCCTTGGAAGTGAGAACATGGAATTTATATTGCATGTCATGCATCATTTTGAATTTATTTTTCATTTCATGAGTTTCCCAGAAGTCTTACTCAAGGCCCTTTGGTCCTTAGAAACAATCTATCTCAACAGTACAACACTCGAGCCAATTTCAAAAAGAAGATGGAAAACCTTGAACATGAGAATCGCTGGCTGTGCAAAGAAGTTACTACTTTGAGAGTCGATATGGATAATGTGACTACTTTGGTAGATTCGTTGGTGGATGCTCAGAATGAGCCACCACCGCCTCCTTCTCCTCATGCTATTCAACCACAACACACAACTGCCATTTCTGGGGTTATGTCAGTTCGCGTCTCTACTAATATAGTTGTTACCTCTGTTTAGTATCATATGCCTCCCGGTTGTCCGTGGGGAGTGCCTGAAGGTTACATGCCATAAGGATATAACCCTACTGCTCAAGTTGCTCAGCATTTTCAACTACTTGTGGTTTCTGCCCCTCCTATGGTGCACATCGCTCCTGTTGGTAATAATGACATTCACGATGTTGCACCTCATGTGGTAAATGCGGTCCCTGTGATTAATGATGAGGTTTATCATCCTGCTCCTCCACCAAGTGAAAGTTTGGGTTTCAATGACATGATAGATGACTTTGAGGATCAGTTCAAAGAAATGCAAAAAAAATGAAGGCTTTTAGGGGAAAAGATTTGTTTGGACTGAATGTCAGCGAACTATGCTTGGTTCCTAATGTGAACGTGCCTGCAAAATTTAAGGTGCCAGAGTTTCAGAAGTACAAGGGAAGCGCTTGCCCCCGTGATCATCTGGTAATGTATATCAGGAGAATGTCCATTCATACTGACGATTAACGCCTGCATATTCATTTCTTTCAAGATAGTTTGCCTGGTGCTGCCTTGAAATGGTACATGGGATTGGACAGTAGCAACATCCATACATTCAATGGTTTGGGTGAAGCTTTTATAAGTTAGTACAAATACAACATGGATATGGCTCCTGATCATGATCAGCTCAGGGCCATGGATCAGAAATAGGATGAGTCGTTTAAAGAGTATGCACAGAGATGGAGTGAAGTAGCCGCCCAAGTTATTCCTTCGATGGAAGAGAAAGAAATAACAAAGATATTCCTAAAGACTCGCAATTCCTTCCACTATGAGAAGATGGTTGCAAGTGCACTAAGTGACTTCACCTAACTGGTGAGTATGATATCTATTTAGAGGAAGCTGTCAGTGAGTGACATTTATCAAAGGATTGTGGTTCTTCCAGCAACATTAAGAAGAAAGAGCAAAATTCCCATGCTATTTCGCAAGAAGGTCAGAGGAGACCCCGAAGAAGAAATAATCACCATCATCAACAACATGTTATTTCTATAGTGAATACAGCTCCTATAGCTCCTAGTCAAGAAATTCAAAATCCAAAGAGAAATCGGTTTGATCCGATTCTAATGACGTATTTAGAGATGTTTCCATCCTTACTGCAAAAGAATTTAATTCAAACTCGATCCCGATCGGCTGTTCCTGTGGATCTTCCATGGTGGTATAAGGTGGATTCCTTCTGTAATTTTCACCAAGGTGCTCCTGTGCATGACCTTGACCATTGTCTCGCTTTGAAAGCTGAAGTACGTAAGCTGATCAGAAGAGGTATCTTGTCATTTAAGGACGTTGGTCCTAATGTTCAAATCAACCTTTTTCAAAAGCATGAGTGAATCTCTATGGTTGGTAATCCAGAAGTTTGAAAGATGTTTTCTTCAACACAAGTATAGATGAAGAGTCTTCTCAACTTATTAGAATTTTACTTCTTTTTCATTTGTAATTTTTCTTGTTTATCATTGCATTATTTACATGTAAGAACTTGTTTGCATTTGAATGATTATCTTAATACAACGAATATATTTATCTTGAAGAAATCATTTGTTTAACTCGCACTTGTTTTCAATTTTAAATTGCTTTATGCATTATGATATAAACTGATTACCCATTCTCTTGCCTAGGCAGAGATTAGAGGGAGCATGATGATATTGAAAAATGAAAAAAATTATGGTTGTATGCCTTTGAATAAAACCCTGTTGAAGATGTAAAGACATTATTTCAAATCCCTAAACACCGGAGATATAAGGAAGATAATCCCTTGTTAACCCATTTTAGCCTTGAAGTAGGAGTTTCTTTTCTATAAGAAAAAACCCTCATTTTTAACCTGGGGTAGTGTAGTCTTCAGTTAATTTGACTGAGTGTTCAAATTTCAAAAGAAAGGCATTTCTAAAGATCAACCACCATGGTTATCTTTCATAAATCAAGAGGCCAGAAGAGGTGAAATCACAATGGTTATCCCTCATCCATCAAGGAATGAGACAGTCGCCCTCTCAACAAATCAAGACAAGTTAATGTCACACGGTTTGTTCAAATCAAAAGAAAAGAAAAAAAAGCCCGCTAAGTCAAGTAACTTAGACAAAAATTAGGGCATCCCGTTGGACTTCAAAATCAAAATTCAAAAGAATTAGTCCAGGAAAAAGTTAGGGAAAAATATAAGAAAGAAAAGAAAAGAAAAAAATGGAAAATATTACAAAGAAAGGACTACAAAGCAAAAGTCCTCATCAAAGAAAAAATCTGTGTGACTGCAAACACGAAGACGAAAATGGTGACTGCTACTTTGAAAGCCTCATTGGTTCCTCAACTATCGCAAGATCCTTTTCGTGAGGTGAATACTCACGTTGAAGTAACTGAACATAGGACATGAGAACATCACAGAGAATGGGTGGGCATAAATAAACTTTGAGCCTTAAAAACTTTTTTCTGAAAACCGTGAACCAGGCCACGTTACAACCCTTAAAAGTCCTAATTGAAGCAGGATTTATTTCGAAAGCGTACTTCAATGAGATAGCGTTTCCTGACTTCCATGAGTTTTGCTAAATAGTGGTGTTGGTACCATATGCTTTTGTTATTTATCATACATAAAAATCAATTTCGCATCCTGGCTAGTGATTCGCTCACAAGGTTTTGCGATATCTTTTCAATAAAATCTTCATGACTTACATAATTATTGCATTAGAATTTTCATTCTTAGAATAAACATTTTCTGCTGGCAAACCAATTTTTTGATATCAAGGAAGCTTACATTCGAGTATCAGCAAAGGGCATGTTGCCGAAAAGAGTTGTTGAGCAAAGAGTGTGCAACATTCAGTCAATCTGTGGCAGTTACGGTAAGATTCGATTAATCTCTAGAAGCCCATTGGTCAGGAAGATTATGAAGTCTAGGGAAATTTGTGAAAGTTATCTTGATCAACACGGTAAACTTGGGACACCAAAGTTGTTTCCAAGGGCAATTCCAGATTTTTGTTAAGATAGTTACTATGTTCTCCCCAAGCCAATAATCTTCCTCAAGTAGTTTGGTCTTGTGATTTGTCTCGCAAATGTGTATGGTTCCCCTACAATTTTTAACCACGTAGTTGGTTTCCAATAAGTTGTTATATAGTGTTGCGTTTGTAATCCCATATTCCCCAATGAAGTCTTGATTTAGATTTCTCCAACTGAGTGTGATTCTTCACCTTCAGCAAGGTTTTGATCAAGCAGAGATTATAAAGTTGTATAGCATTTGCTTAGTTGTTAGCTTCTTTCTCCCTTTATGTTGATAAGTGATGTAGAATCTCTTATAGAGCATTACTCCCTCCAGTTATGACATTGCTGTTGTTGTGTGCCCCCAAGTAGGCAGACAAGGGCGATATATCTTCTAAGAAGTGTTGAGACAACTGTCAGTTTCTTGGGTTTTCTCTCGCCATGTGTTGAGTTTGATTTAAAATCCCCATAAGTTAACCTCTTGTTGTAATGTTAAATTCTTATTTCCCTAGATGAATCAAGGATGATGTTTCTGTTTAAGGTGATTCTTCCCATGAAGTTCTTTTGATCTTCCCTGAGAGGTTTATACAACTGTCATCTCCTAGTGTTAAAGAATGTCTTTGAGCTCCAATCAGAGTGTGTGGTTTCCTTTTTCCTAGAGAAGTCAGTTTGGCATCCCCAGTTGAAGTCTAGATAATATGGCATCGTATTCCCAAGTGAAGTCTATATATTATTCCTCGGTGAAGCCTGAAGGAGTTTGATATATCCATGCAGCTTTACAATTTATTGCTATCATATTATGCTATGATTATTTTAAATCCATGATTCTTCCTAATGAAGTTAAGCCTTAAAGTAGGACTTTGTTTCCTTAATTAGTGCTTACTCTCTTATGGAATTTCCCATTTTGGATGTGATTTAGCCGAGGGTTGTCTTCACACAAGTTTGTTTTCTCTGGTTATCCCTAGTGCAGTATGTTTGTTTTGTCGGTATATACATGATAACATTCATACATAACTTTATACATCACGCATAGATGAATTAAAATTCATTTCTCATTTGCATTCATTGATGTTTCTGTTGATATTTTATAGATTTGTGTTATCCTCTCTCCAACAGGATGTCAATCTTAAGCCGAAATTGTATATCCTTTAAATTTCCTCACTAGTTATCCCTCTTGGAAGAATTTTTATTTAGTCTTCCTACCCAGCTCATTACCTGGATGAAATTGATCCCCAATTGAGTTTATTCCTTATTGGGTGAAGTCTTGATCAACTGTTACATTCCAGTTTATTTCTGGTTTGAATTTTGGTCCCCGATAGCAATGTGATTGATCTCTCTAGACTATGAAACCTAGATTGAGAGTTCATTTATTTTTCATGTGAATACTTTATCTCCTTAGTAGGAATGTGTTGGTATTTCCCTAGGAAGCCAAAATTCATTTCCCATCAGTGTTATTGCAATTCTTTTCATAACAGTAAGTGGTGGTCTCTTTATTTAAGCAGCCTGTACTTCCCAAATTAGCTTGTTAATTACCAGAGAATATGTTTTTACTCCGATGAATGTTGGTCTCTTTGTTATGGGAGATAGTTCATTGTTGAGGTTGGTTGTACTCCAATGGCTGGATGGATGGTCTTTTCAATATGCCAAAGATAATTCATTGAAAGATTCTTACAGCTGTTTATTACACTTTCCGAGTGATATCTTGGTCAAATAAGAAACTCTTACCGTTCTCAGTGAAATGTAGAAGTCAAGTGAAGTTTATTACCCTTTCTGAATGATATATTGGTCAAAGAAGAAACTCTTACCATTCTCGGTGAAGTCCAGAAGTTGGTAAAGTTTGTTACCCTTTCTAGGAAGAATGCCTTGGTTAAAGAAGAAGTTGAGACCCGTTATAGGTGGATCGCCAATTTTTTTGGAAACTTGTTATTATACATACTCCTACCTTCAGCGGAAGTTGATAGTTCACCTTCACTAAAAGTTGGTGTATTCTTTATTTCTCCACCTTCAGTGAAAGTTGGTAGTTCACCTTCAGTAAAAGTTGGTGTATCCTAGGATTGATAACTTCAGTACAAGTCAGTATTATTCTATTCTTTCTACCTTGATCTCTGAGTTGGTAGTTCACCATCGTTCATTAATCAATATTTACTTCTTTCTCCTCATTGGACTTTACCCTAATAGAGTTAAGTTTTTCTCAGTTGTAGTACGGTGTGAGAACTGACTTATTTTACATTTTATCGCAAATGTTGCAGATAGCTAGAGTCTCCACCGAATTTTCTTTTATCCAATAAGGAAAGGGTTAAAATAACAGGAAAGACCTTAAATATTTTGAGTTCAGGGGGTAAGATATGAAAAGGGAAGGTGTTAGCACCCTTTTCATCCGTAGTTATCTACGGGCGCTTAACCACTAACTCACTTTGAAAATTTGATTTTTGTGTGTGTGTGTTTGAAAAATATTTTGAAATTTTCCATAGTGAGGCAGACTTTGTAATGAGTTTTGTATCAGTCCTCAAGAATGGGTACAAAGCATTTTGAAAATATCTTTGGAAGTGTTTGTGTGAAATGTTTTGTTTTTATGAGCAAGCGATTAAAAGTTCTACCCACTCAAGGTTGTTCTTGTACTTTCCCTTCTCCTTTAGATAGTGCTATCCGTACCATTAGTTAGTAGGAATCCCTATCATCAGATGTGAAGGGATATCGAGGGTCGTCGTACAATCATTAAAGGAAACTAGTAAGGACGCTTTAGCCATTTTGTAAGGGACTAGATCATTTATCGAAAGGCAACGCCGAGAGGGTCATCGAGGGACTATGATCTTTGATTAGAGGGACATTTGATAAATAATTCCCACTTTCAAGGGACATGATTGTTTTATTTTGAAGGAAATAAGAGAGGATTCCCTAGAGGTGCAAATGTGTGAGTGTGTTGTTTTCAGTTATTTTATCTTTGAATTTAGGGTTTTACTATCATTTGTTTTAGTCTTTCCATACAACACTAATTACTAAGAAGTAGTAGCTGTGATACGGTGGGAGAACTAACTTGAGAGCTTTGCGTTTGATCACAAATGTTGCGGTTAGCAAGAGTCGCCACCGACTTTTCTTTCATCCAAAAAGGAAAGGTGAAAAAGCACAGGAAAGACCTTTGAGATTATTTTTTGAGTTAGGGGGGTAGATTATGAAAAGGGAAGGTATTAGCACCCTTTTCATCCATGGTTTTCCATGGGCTCTTAGTTACTTGCTAGATCACTTGCTTTTGTTTGAAATTGTGCTTTGTGTGGTTTTTGAAAGTGTTTTGTAAAGAGGCCATCGTTTAGGCGATCTTTGTAATGATTCTCGTTTGTAAGAATGTATACAAAGATGTTGATCTTTTTGAAAATGTTTTCAAGTTTGTAAGATGTTTTGAAAATGTGTTTGATTATTTTTAAAATAGTAAGGATGTTTGTTTTGAAATGTAGCAAGTAATTAGGAGCAATCTACCTACTCAAATGTCCTTCTTGTTCATTTTCTTTTCCTTTGACATTGTTGCCTTACCATTGATTTGGTAAGCAACCCTATCTTATGATGTAAACGGGACGGGCGTGGGTCATCGTATAACCATGATTAGCAATGTTGCAAGGTATCTTAGCATTATTTTTGAGGGACTAAGATCATTTGTAAGGCAACTTAGATAGCGTCATCAAGGGACTATGATCTTGTATTTGCTTGTTTTTGCTAAGATACCTTACATGCGTAATATGGCCATTTTGTATAAGGCAACCAAATGGGATAATCCTAGGGGTGCTTGTGTGCAAGTGTATTGTTTTCATGCTTGACTTTTTCTTGAATTAGGGTTTGCTATTTGGTTGGTTTTAATCTTTCCATACAAAACCCTAATTAATAGCATTTGTTATATAAAGCAATAAATTGTGGGAATTAAAATTACTACGCTATTACATCATTTAGGGGAGGGGGTATATAAATTACAAATGGGGATTTGCAAGAAAATAAATCTATTTGTCTATTACAACCATATTGAATTGCATAAATATACAAGGAATGAAATGAATATAATATACAAGTATAAAAAATGAATAAATGTACAAGGACACAAAATGTAAAGAAAATGAATTTTGTTTGTTTTCTTTTATAAAAAAGATTTTTGTATTAACCTAATTTAAATAAAGAAGATAGTTAATTAAATTTGAATTTATTAAGAAAAAGATTTTAAAAGAAAACCCTAATTCTATTAATCAATCAAAAGAAAATAATTTAAGGAAAGTATTTTTTTTTGGCATTTTTTATCTTGAAAATATTTATAGCATTAAAAATATTTTTAGTCTTTTTTTGGTATTTAAATAATATATTTTTAAATGGTATGAAGAAAAATAAATAATATAATATTAATTAAGTCTATAAGATTTAGTTAATAAAGATTAATAAAGTATAGTAAATAAAATATTTTTTGTTTATGGAAAAATAAAATAAAATAAGTCAAAATATAAAATATATCATTTTTTGTATTTTTTATGAATTTTTAGTATTTTAGAAAATATATTTAAAATGAAAAATGAAATAAATAAATAAATACAAATGGGCCAGGGGGGTGCATGAAGTAGGCAGGGAGTTAATCAACAAAAACAAAAAAAAAAGAGACGGGCCCAGCGCCTACAAACAAAACAAATCAGAAATGTCAAAAAAATATGAAAAAAAGAAAAAGGGTACCACTAGGGCTCGAACCCAGGTCCCATAGGTTAACAAGCACGCGCTTTACCACTGGGGTGGCTATACACCCGTTTATATAAACAAAACAATAAATATCTAAGGTAAATCAAGTCCTGATGACTTCATGTTCAACCTCCAGCCGGTGTACCTGTAACTTCTTTATTTCTCAAAACTGGAAATCGTGAAATGCAAATGAGCTTGATTCAAAGTGCTGCAAGGATCAGGTTAGCATCTTTGAGGTCCCAAGAAGATAATGCAATGATTAGCTTGAGCTGAAAGTGGCTGAGGAGCTCTGGAGAAGTCAAGTTGCAGACCGTTGTTTTTGAAAGTGGAACTTGATGATGTAGGTGTTACAGTTGAGCAAATGGACTTTAGATGGTTTGTATTTGAAGTTTAGAAGCTTTTGGAAGTGAGAGGACAAAGAACGCTCGAGGGGATTTGGAGTTTGGTATGGAAAGTCAGAACTTGCACAACAATGGTGTTTTGAGACAATTTATAGCTAGAGGGAATTTGAGTAAGTTTAAGGGTCTTCCAGCTCGTGTCCTAGCTCATAAATAGTGCTTCTATTTATAAGCAACAATTTTGGAGACTTGTTGTTAATCAGAATTTGAAATTACATGTTTATGCATAACATGTGATTTTTGAGAAAACAAGTTTCAATGCCTTGTGTACTTGCTAAGATAGAGTGGTTATGCTTTAAACACGCTTGCTTCTGACTTCGTAGATGAAGTGTGATCAGAGGGAACAAGTTAGAGTCTCAAGAGTGGACTTTATGCATAAAGCTTGCTTTTTCAAGAATGGTATTGTTAACTTTCTTCCCAAGATGGCAATGTGAATTGGATAAAGCTTAAATCACTTGGATTATAGCTCAAATGTTTATGTAATCCATTAATTATGGAGTGAAAAACAAGTTTGAGGCCTGCAAAACAAATATTATGCAGCCTAACAATGATTTGCATTTGTGTTCATCATGAAAATGACCTATAATTCAAGTGACAAAACACTAACTTCATCTCTTCGATTCTCTCTACTCAAGAATGATCTCAAGGAGTTATTGGATATTTTGGAAATCTTGCGATGTGATCTTCAAATCATCTTTGAATTTCTTTTGAAGATCCCCCTTGTAACTATGTGAAAAATTGTCATGAAGTTAGGTCAAAAATCTGCCTATCTAGGGCAAAATTTCACTAAGTCTTTTTTAGTTCATGAGCATGTATTCATAAAATTATAACTTGAGATCCAAGAAATTTTAGGAGAAGTTGTGTGAAGAAAATTTGTGGATTTCATGGAGATCTACAACTTTCATGTTGGAAGTTTCCTTTGAATCATCTTTCATCATAATGAAAAAATTGCTCAAAATTATGAAAAAATAAGAAATTTTTGACACTTAGAAAAATTTCTAAGTTTAGAAATTTTGAATTTTCAAAATGAAATCTTAATTTATTGATTTCATGATGAATAAGTTTCCTACTTTGGCATGTTTTGATGAATTATGATATTTGGTACTTGCATTTGACCAAAAAGTCTAAGTTTGACTTTTTAGTATACAGTTGACTTTTGATCAGTTGACTGCAAAATTCATCTGTCCATCTAATGGATTTGAAATGTTTTGAACCATGTCATTAGGTCAAAAGGATGCAATTTGACTCTTGATATCATGCCTTAAACTAATTGACCATTTGCTTGGTCAAAAATCAGAAATTGCCCTTTCCTAGTCAAAACCCTAATTTTGACCATTTTGACCATTTGGAGATTTGATCAAATTTCTTGAAGAGTTGTGGTCCAAACTTGAAAAAATTATACATGAGTTTAAAATATTGATGTGGATAAAAAATTATGAAGTTTGACTGTAAATTGGCCATAGTTGACTTTTTCCCTAATACAACTGATTTTTAGGTCAATTGCTTAATTGATTGATCAAAAGTGTGATCCAAAGCTTGAAACTTGACATGAGTAATCTTGGGGGTTCATAATGGTCCATGAAAGTCATATGAATCATTGATAGTTCAAAAATCCTTGTGCAAACCCAATCCCTAATTTTGGTCATCAGTGCATAAGGAGGTGTCTTGAGCTGATCAAACTCTAGTGTAGTCTTGAGCCCAAAGAGATCTTGTGAGCAAATTCTTGATAAGTGAGAGGGAAAATTTTGGGGTACAACAGTAGCAAGTATAGAAAATAGTAAAGGTGCGGAAACTAGAGGCAGAAAGTGTAAACCTAAACTATTACACGGCTTAGGGGAAGTTACATAATAGAAAGCAGAAAAGAAACCCTAAGCTATTACAACCCAGAAAACAGTTACAAAATATTGAAAAAGGAAAGCGAGAAATATAAGCTATTGCGAACCCTATACACTTTATCTATGAAAATAAAATTGAAATAGAGGAAAGAAGAAATGTTTTTGATGTTTTTTATGGAAAAGGTTTTTTTAATGACGATTAAAATAACCCTAAAACTAATTAATTTTAATTAACAAAAATAGTTGATTAATGAAAAAAGGTTAATGATGAAAAACCTAAAAAAATAATAAATTTTAATTAATAAAAGAAAAGTTAATTATTTAAGTTAATTAAAAAGGTTAATTGTAAAAAACCTAAAACCTAATTATTTTTAGGGTTTGTAAAAGAAAAGCTTTATGGTTTATGGATAGTTGAAATTAGGGTTTAGGGAAAATAGAAACATGGTTAGAAAATAAGAAAAAACCATAAAATTCCAGGGGTGGGTTTTGAACCCACACCCTTAGCCTTTACAACTGTCTTCCTTGCCACTGCGCCAGACGCGCGCATGTGTTAGGTGAATGGAATCAAACGCGCTATATGTTAAACCTGCAAAAACATGAAGAAAAAAAATGTGAAAAACCATAAAAAAAACAAAAGGATGGGATCGAACACACGCCCTGGTGTGGTAATGCCTTAACGCGCGCTCGCTTGCCACTAGGGCGGCTGTACATCTGGTACCATTGGTGAAACAAATTAAATATAAAATCAACATTCTTGCATGGACCGGAGAAGCGTCGAAGTCCTAGCTATGGTCATCTTCTCCGATGAATATATTTTCTCCAACCTGCAAAACAATAATTATTAGTGATCCAAAGGGACCATACCCCCCTAAATCAGGCCCTACGAGTTCGATGGAACCATTATTTTTGGAAGATTTGTGCTGTATTGTGAGGTATGACAAAAATAACATGGATCGTTATAGGAATGGCCATTCACGATTTGGCCATCACGGGGGTCATGCAATAGGTCTACCCTGCGTTGTTATGTCTCAGAAACATGTTAGTGAGATTAGTATACATTAAAACGTAAAGAAAATAAGAATTCAAGTTTGCAAAAAAAATCAAGAAACGACAAGGAAAGTATGCTATTTTTATGCCCTTTGAATCATCACGAATGACCCAATCTTACCCTATAGAGCTTCTGGAAGTGAATGGAACAACTGGTTTATTGTGAAAGTGGCTGCAAGATAGGGTTTCGAGTTGCCCTAGTTCTTGAATTTTTTTTGGGATTTTGGAGAGGCTTCTTGTGTAAGGGTCTCATGTAATGTTATGTCTGAATGAAGAAGAATATATAATGGAGAATTAGGTCAACCAAAGAGTGGGCTTAGACCTTTGTAAGAAGCCTTGATTTCATGCATTTGCTCAAAATTTCCCAACTTGCACAAATCATAAATCTATCAATTTTTATCATTTTATGGTGATCTTTGACTTTTTGGAAAGCTTAAGATGTCCTCTACAATCATTATTTTGATCATTTTTTCATATGAAGAATTTATCTTGATGTAAGTTTCCTTGATAAAAAATGTCTTTTTGTTGACTTTTGAAATGACCTATAATGTTTTGGCCCATATCTCTCAAATGAAGCATTTTTTGGACTTGAGCTTAAAGGTTAAAAGTTTTAGAGAATTGAATTTCCTTAAAAATGAGATTTTTTTAGACAAATCTGATGAAGCATGTAAAAGTTATGCTTGGTCAAAGTTCAGTTGACTTCTCCTAAAGAAAACCCTAATTTGGCAACTTTTGACTTTTGATGAATTGAGAGTTTTCTTGATGAGTTACGATTAACCCTTGATCAAATGATGAATATAACTTCAAAATCTTGATGTTGACCAAAAATCTTGAAGTTTGACTGTACGTTGACCAGAGTTGACCTTTTGTCCAATACAGTTGATTTTCAATCATCTGAGCAATTGATTGAGCAACTTATGATGCAAGGCTTCAAATTTCGCATGAGCATTCTTAAGGACATACAGGAAACCATGAAATCCACTTGAGGCTTTAGAAATCTAATCCTCCTTGAGAAAAGTGAAACCCTAGTTGTAAGTCCATTGTTCGGAGGAGAATTTGTCTGATCAATCCTTGAGCTACATTGAGAAATTAAAAACCCTAGAAGAAAGAGAAGATATCTTTAAGAAAATGGGAGGGAATATTTTAGGGTACAAAAATTTCCCCTGTTCAATCTTCTTAAACCTGAAGATTTAGATTGGCATGTCCTCCATTCGTGATCTAAAGGTGGATGAGGATTGAACACTTAAGTGCCCACGAATTTGCACTCGCATGTGCACGAAGTAACACTTGGTTGATAATATTGCTTGAATGGGCTTAAAGATGCCATTCGGAGAGGTGATAGAGTGTCATCAAAGATGGGATTGTAGATGCCATCAAGAGTAACTGTTGATAAGAGTATCAAAATGAGTCTAGTCTGACTGTATCTGAAGGATGCTTTTCAGAATGAATCTTTGAGGAAAGTGCTTTTCAGACCGAATCTCTGAAGGAAATGCTTGTTAGATTTGGTCTGTGGGAAATGCTTGTCATATTTAGTCTCTGAGGGAACCACTTTGGTCATGTAGATAGTCACCCCATCTTGTTTCGAGAATCGATATGCAATCTTCTTTTGTTGGTAAACCTGTCCTGTTTAAGGAATTCATACCACTTGGTCGTATAGATAGTTGCCCCGTCCTGTTTCGAGAATCAATCTTTTCCTGGTCATATAGATAGTTGCCCCGTCTTGTTTCAGGAATTAATCTCTGACCTGCTTTTTATTGGTAACCTAGTCCTGTTTCAGGAATTCATACCGCTTGATCGTGTCGATTGTTGTCTCGTCTTGTTTCGGGAATTAATCTGTGACCTTTTTGAAAATTGCAGAGGATATTCGTCTGTTTATAGACTTTACCTAAAAATACAAAGTTAGTCTTTATGCAATGTCATGATGTATGTAATGCATTGCGTAATAATGTTCTCAAAGTAAATGAGAGTGTCATATGCGTTCCGTATGCATATTCTATGATATTATGTAAATGATGTATGGATGTAAGATGTCGCCGACGACAATGGTAGTTTCGTATAGTATCTTTGGCTGGGGAAAATAAATCCCTGACTGTTGTTGGGGATGAAGAACATGAATCTTCAATCTTGTTTAGAATATCTAGGCTGGGGATTCTTGCTTTCTGTTTGAGGATACTCCGCTGGGAATGTTTGTCCTCCTTTTGGGGATAAAGGAATTTCAAGGAAAATTGATTATTCATCACTCTATTGGGGAATTTATTTCTTATATACCCTGATTGGGGATAAAATAGATAGATATTCCTCTAACACGATATCTAACCAGGTTTCAGATACCATAGAAACTCTCTAAGGATAGCAACCTTGACTACACTTTACTGGAGAAGAGAATTTTGTCGGGAATTTGCAGTAATCGGAGAAATGAAATTTGTTGAGGAAATAAACCCTGCTGGGGAAAACCCCTACTGAAGAAATAAACTCTGCTGGAGAAGAGAATTTTGTAGGGGATTTTACAGTGTTGGAGAAATTAACTATGCTGCAGAATTAAATTCCTGAAAACTGTGTTGAGGATATAATCTCTGATTGGAATTTCATTGGTTGTGCCGAGAAAGCTTCCACTATATGTTGGGGAAATGATCAAACTTCCTTATCCGCTGGGGGGGGGGCTACTGGGGAGATGCCCCAATTCATGTTAGCTGCGGGGATGACCTGAACACTATCCCAACTCCTAGAGTGTCTAGTAAATGCTTATTCCTGTTTTTACACACATATTTGTTAACAGTAATCATATTCATATGCATATGTTCATTCAATTTAGTCAGTGGACGTTCTTGTAAACAAAATAGGGAAAGTAATTCAATTTTGAATTTTGAAATTATATTTGTATTGAAAGTTTGCCTATAAATAGGCAGTTTGTACAAAATGACATCGATCCTAGTAAGAGGAAATCGCCACAAAAAGGAAGAAAAGTACAAAGGAAAACAAAGAACAACAGCTATATGGAAACAATCCCATCGAGTTTCAACTCTATTATTGCCCCTATGTCTTCAAACATCTTATCCCTTGCTGTCGAAAGAAGTTGACTGAATAAATCAGTACCATTTTAACTTGTTGTTGATAATAAAGCTTGTTGAATGTAGACGATCCAACGGGACATAGTCATACGCTTTAATCCCCAACTTTTTCCTGGATCTCCCTTTCGGGTTTTCAGTCCACCGAAATACCCTTTTTTTCCCAAGCCACCTTTTCAGGTTTTCGACTTTCTCGGTGTACAATTTTTTTACATATATCCCAAATTTTTGCCCAAACCATTTTGGTTCGTCGGGATGCCCTTATTTTTTCCTAGGTCAGTCAACCTAGCGGGTCTCTTTTATGCGTAGTATCTTTTGATTGTGTACGCGTTCACAGGGTGCGATAGATCTTCATCA
This sequence comes from Vicia faba, assembly GCA_948472305.1. Taxonomy (NCBI): domain Eukaryota; kingdom Viridiplantae; phylum Streptophyta; class Magnoliopsida; order Fabales; family Fabaceae; genus Vicia; species Vicia faba. The sequence goes on along the minus strand of OX451737.1, from coordinate 139,957,102 downwards.
TCCATGGTGGTAAGTATCATAGCACCGCCAAAAAATATCTTCTTGATCACAAATGGCCCTTCGTATGTGGGAGTCCATTTGCCCCTGGGATCACCTTGTGGTAAGATGATGCGCTTTATAACCAAATTACCAACCTGATACACCCGAGGTTTGACTTTCTTATTAAAGGCCTTGATCATATGCTTCTGATATATCTGACCCTGTTAAACAACCACAAGCCTCTTCTCATCAATCAAATTTATTTGGTCTAGTCTTGTCTGAATCCACTCGTCTTTGTATAAGCCTGCTGTCATACCCCAAATTTGTCCTACCTTTTCACTTTTATCTGGCTTAGGATTTGCATTTCCTTTGCACCATTTTCATTAGATCATTCACATATCATTTCTTCATTCAATAAGCCAGTGGTTCAAATCATCAGTGGTTGTGCTATCTATGGTTTAATTTTGGATTGAGGCTTCTACATTCTACAGTTGATTTCCTTGGTTCCTCCTTTGGCAGTGGACAGTGGAATCAATTTTTGAAGTAAGGTTATCATGAGTTTCTTATTCATCCATGTCAAAGGCCATTTCTCATTCAAATTCATCAAGATCTTGGATTAGGGTTTATTTCCCTATATATGGTTAAAAATAAGGGTTTGCTTCTCAATTACCATCTCCTAAGTTGTTCAGTCAGAAATTAGGGTTTCCTTATGCTTTGGGGCTTTTATTTCACTCAAGTGTGATTCATTTGGTTTCTACATCATTCATGTTGTCGGAGCTAGGGTTTTGATACTTTCGCTCCTGAGCATTCTTCACTTCCTATTTCAACTTCTGTTTTTCTCAAGAGACTTCTCTAAAAACGAGATTCAGGTGTAGCCTTGGAATCAAGACTTTACTTGGTTAGAGTCCATCAAATGGGAAAGATTTTGTCAAAGCATGATTTCCTGTATATTAAGATTTCTCTTAAGAAATATGGATCATCAATTCAAGATTTCTTGTTTTTATAGTACTTGTGAGAAGAATGGGAATTCATTAGTTGCTCCAAAAATAAGGCACGGAGGATTGGAAATTCAAGCATAACACTAGGGTATGTTCTTTGATCTGGGTTTAATTGGTTTGAAGTTGTGAATTAAAGAAAATTGGTAAATTTGATTAAAAGATCATTCAAACCATGTATTAAGAAGTTGAGTTTATTGAAGACATGGTGTATTCAAATTCGTTGGTTCATCCATTATTCAAAGTTCCAACCAAGGTTCAAGATTTGTCCAATTTCCAGAAGACAAATTCATCATTCATAAATTCAACAAAGAGGGATTATTCAAGTTTCAAGAAATAAGATCATTCAAGTTTCATGTTCATTACATTTTAAGAAATTTAAAAGGAAATTTACAAATTTGAAACACAAGTTACAAGTTTCTTATTTACAAAGAAAAGAGAATTATTCTTCAATCTTCTTGCTCCATCTTCAAGCGTCTTGTTGTCACGCCTTGCTATAACTTCTTCTTCAAGTCTTCCTCTACGCTCTTGCAAGCTCATCCATCAACATCACATGGAAAACAGACAAGGAAATAATTAGTACAATTTCAATCAATGAGTCATGAATAGGAAAGCTTCAAAGCAAGTATTTCGCAAATTCATCGTTAGGGATTTTGTGAAGGAATCAGAACATATGGAATTTGAATTCAATCATATGCCAAAGCCCAACAAAGGCCTCATTATCTTGAAAACAAAATCTGATTCTATCACTGGCCCAAGATTATTCCCATCGCAAATCACAAAAACAGGTTTGGTTCACAATAAGACAAACTTTAAAAAGAGAAAAGTTACTGCATACTGTTGTACCCCAAAATTTGCCCTCCCATATTCCTTAAGTTTTGACAAGCATCATCTCAATTTGCTCAAGTCTACTCAAGGGTTACACAGTCCAAATGCCTCATAAGGCAGTCAAAATTAGGGTTTTGGTTCCTGCAAAGAATTTGACATTTTCAGTGGCTCAATCAAGTCCCATATTCCTCTATACATTGTCAAGCACCTACATGTCAAGTTTCAAGTCTCACAGCATCAAATTGCACAGTCAAAAACCCTATTTGGTTCACAATCAACTGCAGGGGTAAAATGGTCATTTTATAGTCAAAAGTCAGAATTTTTGGTCAACATCTTATTTTGAGCACACAATCATCATTTGATCAAGTCTTGATCATGATTCCACAAGCATGGCTCAAAAATCATCAAAGATGCAAAAGTTTCCATTTTTGGACAGCTGAAAAGTCAACTGTAACTTGACCAGGGCATAACTTTTTCATGGTTCATCAGAAAAATCCCATCCAATGCTCATTTTGAAGGGGATGACATTTCCTACAACTCATCTTCACATTCCAAGTCCAAGAAATGCTCTCACAAAAAGTTATCAATTTCTACATTATAGGTCAATTTCAAAAGTCAACAAAAAGGCATTTTAAGTCAGAGACCATAACTTGAGATTGGTAAATCCAAATGACACGGGACCAAAGGAATTGGATAGAGGACTTCAATACCTTTCCAAAATGTCCAAGAACATGTTCATATAATCAAAATTGAGCAAGAAATGCATTGGAGAAGTTGGGAAATTTTCATGAACTTGCAAAAGTCAACTATCCTTAAAACTTCAATTTTTGACAAAAGGTCCCACTTTCTTCCACTTGATTCGGCCTTGTCATGCCACCCACGTGTCCCATGATTAATTTCAAGATCAAACATTTATTTTTCTATTTTATTTAATTTTTATTGATTTAATTCATTTTAAATCCATAATAATTCAAATAAAATCTAAAAAAATTAATGGAATAGCATCTTTTGATTTGAATAGCTTTTATATGTCATATGTCAGCTACCAAATTGGTGTTAAGCCTTTTTGTGCATAAAATCCAAGATTTGCTCCAAACATGGAAAGTTCTTCAATGGTGGTCAACAAGATCTCAAGACTTCAATACACAAGGATACATGCCCAGCTGCTGACCTAATTTCGTTCATACATACATAAGCAAGCAGTAGCAACAACATTCACAACCTAAGCATTGCTGAAACGACCAAAAATAAAACAGAAAATTGTTGAAAAGGTGTGAGATCTAGAACAAGGTTGTAAGCATTTTCAAATAAAAAGGAGAATGTGACATCCTTCCTTGCCATCCCCTGAAGCTAGCACGACCCTTACCACGCCTTAAGACCCCCTACACAGCGCTGTAAGTCATTACAAACTTGCCTCTGAACACGAAAATTAAATGATCTATTCTTGCATTTTTTTCAAAAAAACGTTAGCATATTCATACTCCTTATTTGATTTCTAACCTAATGGCATTATTCAATTTCATTTTTAGGCTTTGTATGATGATACCCGTACCTAGGGTTTCTTTGTGTGTTTTTTAGGCATTTTATTTTCAGGTGAAATCAGAAGAAATCATAAGCGTGGATGAACTCAGGAGACCTGGACGAGACCAACCATGGTCTTGGAATGGTTTTTTGAGGCCCAGGGACGATTCTAAGCAAAGCCTACGAAACTACCTGCGGATAAAAATCCGCAGGTAAATAACCAGCAATTTTGTTGAAGAAGATGATGATGCATTACAGCGTGATTGGCCGTTTCAAACAATCGCGCGTTTATTTTTATTTTTTAAGCATATGTGTTGATTCACTAATATATTAACCACTTGTTATTATTATTTCAATTGAACAAGGCAGTTGGGTTGGTTAAGGCGTGCAAGCATAATCCTCTGGGACCTGGGTTCGAATCCCAGGTCCCCCAAATAATTTGTTTCCATTTTTTCTTGTATAATCTCATGCAGGCTTCAAAGCATAGTCCATCATGCACCTCATATCCAAACGCGCCAAGTGGCCATTCTCACAGATCTGATGGCCATACTGTGCAGGCTACCATGTTCCTGGTCAACCCACGCTCTAGGCAATCTCAAAAGTCCAAGCAAGGCCTGTGTGCGTTAATGGGCCAGATTTCCAAATTCACCTCCATTCTGGGCCCAGAACCCCCTTGGTTCATTTCCTTTTTTCCTTTTTATTTTATATTTTCTAGTTTATTTATTTTTTTTGTTTTTTCTAATTATTATTATTATCACTAAAATTAACATAATTAATTTTTTCACAATAAAATTCAGAAAACCAAAAAAAAAACATTTTTATTAATTTCAATTACTTTTTGTAAATAAATTCATTAATTAATTTAGTTGTTTAATTAGGTTAATTGTAATATTTTCTCATTAAATAAAATCAAATTTAGACTTAGGTTTTTCTTTTGACACTTTTAATTTCTTTTTTTATTTTATTTCATTAAAAACATAAAAAACACAAAAACATTTTTTATATTAATAAATTAATTAATTAGTAATTAGGCTTCATTTCATTAATTGCAAAAAAGGGACAAATCTCATTTTTTTTTCTTTCTCAAAAAAAGGGTCAAAACCCTAAGACATCCCGATTCAATTTCTTTTCGCGCGCGTATTTATTTTTTAATTCATTATTTTGTATCTGCTCCGGAAATGTAATAGTTAATTAGGCTTTTACCGCTTTATTTACTTTTTCGTATTTATTTTCCAAACGGGTTTTGTTTTTTGGCGATGTATATGCCCGCGCCTTGTAATAGCGTAGATTCAACTTTCCGCAATTTTATTTTCCGCACTCTTAACTGTTAATATGCATGACAAGACTTGTATGACAAATAAAATCAATCCGTAGCTCACAAATGCATGTACAAGATAATATAACATGAAAACAACACACATGCACATGCCACTCCTAGGGTACGCCTCACTGGTTGCCTCGACGTGGTCATCAAGTATAGGGTGTCTTAGAGGTCGCCCTCCTGTCTAAAGATCCAGTTGCCTCGAAATGGTTGCCTTGGATAAAAAAAGGATCTAGGACATTTGGGTTACCGCTAAGGCGTCCTACTATTGCTTTGGTGACCACACATGTCCCTACAATCGAATTGACCTGAATAACTCCAACGACGGTGCTACCTACTTCTCAATAGTGGGATAGTACTGTCTAAAGGACTCTTACATAGCCTAATTCCTTAGAGTAGGTAGATTTCTCCTGGATACTTGCTCTTTCTAAAAACAAAAAAACAACTTTTCACACCTACACTTTCAAAAAGTTTTCAAACAAATACTTCATACACTCTTGAGGACTGATACAAGAGTTACCTAGAAGTTTTAAAACTAAACTTTTTCAAAACCCACAAACACTTGAAAAGCAAACAATTTTGAAAACATAGAGCAAGTACCTAAGAGCCCGTGGATAACCACGGATAGAAAGGGTGCTAACACCTTCCTTTTCTATAAATCTACCTCCCGAACCGAGAAACATTCTCGAAAAGGAATTTTGCTGTGCTTTAGTCCTTTCCATATTGGAGAACATAAAAGACGGTGGCGACTCTTGCTTACCGCGACATTTTGTGAAAACCAGCTAAAAAACAGTCAGTTCTATTTCCACCGATCACAGAACTGGCGACTCTGCTGGGGAGTATTAATAAGTGAGGTGTACCTTAGGATTAGACCATTCTTATGTTTTCAATTGCTTGTTTTATTTGCTTTAAAATTGTGGGCCTGTCTTGGAGTTTCATAGATCCTAACCCGGATCTGGGGGATACCTTTTAGAAAGTAGCAACAAACTGTGAGGGAACTGTGCGGGGTATACCGACATGGTTGAAGCAGTTTGCTACATTGATGTGGCACTTTGGTGAGTACCGGTAACCCTTGAGTCAAGTCAAGGAGAGTACGGGGCCGCCGCGTGGTGTCGTGAAGCATCAACTGACTTTAGGAACCTTACTTGACCATCCTGGCCTCTTTAGGGTAGTGAGATGACCGACTTTGGTGCAGTCCGAAGTTGGTAGATACTCGATACTACACTCATTGAGGGTTGCTTTCTTGGAATATTTTGATCGCCAGTTCAGTGGCTAAATCAAAACAATGAACACAGAAAACAACCCAATGATATTGAGATCCTTAGAACCCGGTTACTTTTGATAGGACAGGTTTTGAACCCACCAACTTCAAGAGGGTAGTACCTGAACTTTATGTTGGCCTAAACTCTAAGGGCTGTCTGGTGTGACTTGTGTGCCTTATCATGTTTGCCTTTTGGGAATACTTGTGGTGTGCTTTTATCATAACATCATAGCATCATACAGCATCATATGCATTTACTAACCACTTCAAGGGTTCGAATCTTCATCTTTGTTCTTGTTTTGTAGGACATGGAATCTCTCCGTAGAAAGACAATTCAGATCAACCTTGTAAGGATCCATCCTCAGCTTAAGGAGCTTACATCCAGGATTCCCGAGAACTCTTCCTTCAGTGAAAGGCATGGTAGACTACTCAGCTTGGTCAACACCAACGTTGAAGAGGATATGGTGAAAGTGTTGTTCCAGTTCTTTGACCCTTTGCACCACTGTTTTACTTTCCCGGATTATCAATTAGTGCCTACTTTAGAAGAGTTTTCTCAGCTTCTGAAGGTTCCCATTCTCAGTCAACTACCCTACAACGGTACGGAAAAGGGACCAAAACTTGAAGAGGTTGCTAAAGCATTAAGCCTACAACCATCTGACATCAAGGGGCATTGGGAAACCAGAAGTGGTATTAAAGGATTCTTGGCAAAATTCCTGTTTGAGAAAGCACAAGAATGTTGGAACTCCCTGGACCTACAAGCCTTTGAAGAAGTTGTGGCACTCCTTGCCTATGGGTTGGTGTTGTTCCCGAATCCAGATCAGCTTATAGATATCAATGCTGTCAAGATTTTCATGTCCAGGAATCCTATACCTACGTTGCTTGGGGACATCCTCCACTCATGTTACACTCGAACCATGAGAAAAAGAGGTGTTCTCATGTGCTGCACTCCTCTCCTGGCAAGGTGGTTTATTTCGCACCTTCCACAATCAGTTTTGAAGAACGAGCGGGGTTTGAGATGGTCACAATGATTAATGACTCTTACACATGCTGATATACATTGGTGTTCTCGGTCCAGAGAAAATGTCACTATCATTGATCGTTGCGGAGAGTTTCCTAATGTTCCTTTACTTGGAATCAGGGGGGCATTACTTACAACCCATGTCTGGCTTTGAGACAGTTTGGATATGCTCGGAGGGATGGCCCTCATGATATGTTGATTCCTGACATAGTTTTTGACTTCGACAATGATGCAGAAGGACTTCGCCAGAGATTCATCAGAGCTTGGAGGATGCCCAACAGGGTGGATAGTAAGACACTGGGGCACAAGAACTCTATCCCCCTTGAGCCTTATCTCAAGTGGGTACGAGCCCTCTCCCAGAAGCTGGTGATGCCATATCCTCATGTTCTCCCCGTGATCAAAGAGCTAGTTTTGGAAGGAGAGGTGCCATACACCATTCAACATCCTGACATGCCGACATCTTGGGAAGAAATGCAAAAGAGCTGGATCCAACTTAAGGAAGAACGGAATTCTCTTGAAACCAGTTTACATGCCAGTGAGAAGAAGGTCTTGGAGCTCACCCGCCTACTTCACGAGGAAAAGACTCTCAACACTTACATCGCTCCAAAGAGGATGCGCAGTGTCTTTTGGGATTAATTATTTTGTAATGTTTTGCCCATGAGGCATTGATGTACTGAACAAATTATTTCTTAATATAATGTGGGTTCCTTTTTTGTCTACAACGAATTTGAACTTTCGAACCCTTGAATGCATTGCATAAATAGCATATCATGCATCATGTGCATAACAGGTACCCTTTTTCTACAGGTTGCTTAATCTTCTTCGCTTTTTATTTCAGCAATCATCATGAATCCTGAACCTACTACTGAACAAGCTATCAAGGCCCTCCAGGCCCAAAACGCCCAGTTCCAGGAGCTGGTCATGAGCTTAGCCCAGGGTCAACAGGAGTTGAAGACTCTGCTCTTGAAGGAGAAGAGGAAGAAGAAGAAGAGGACTGTGTTGTTTAACACTGGACGGAGGTTTGGGAATACACTGCAGAATGAGGCTGATCAGGCTACTTCCTCTGTAGGAAAGGATAGTCCCCAAGGGGGAAGGGTTCCTAGTCCCGCGGTCTCCGACAACGATACAAATTACAATGATGAGCAATACCCTCCTGCTGAGGACAGGTACAAACAATTGGAGGACCGGCTAAGTGCCATGGAGATTTAACACGTGTCTGGGTTGGACTTCGGAGATCTAGGCTTATCTTCTGGGGTGGTGATCCCACATAAGTTCAAGGCGCCTGCCTTTGCGAAGTACGACGGGGCTTCCTGTCCTAAGCTGCACCTCCGTTCTTATGTAAGGAAGATCCAACCTTACACTGCAGACAAGAACCTATGGATCCATTTCTTCCAGGATAGCCTTTCAGGGGCTCAACTCGAATGGTTCTATCAGCTGGATGGAGCCAGTATTCGAAACTGGGAGGACTTGGCTATTGCGTTTTATAAGCAGTATCAGTACAATTCCGACCTCGCTCCCACACGTACCCAACTCCAGGGTATGTCACTTGGGACGGGTGAAGGTTTTAAGGAGTACGCGCAGAAGTGGAGAGACCTGGCTGGCAGGGTGCAGCCACCGTTGACTGACCGTGAACTCATGGACATGTTCTTGGGGACCCTGTCTGGTCCATTCTTCAACCATCTGATTGGTAATTCTTCTGTAGGGTTTACAGACCTCATTCTGACTGGTGAAAGGATAGAAGTTGGTATCAAGTCGGGGAAGATACAGAAGGTTGCCTCCTCGAGTACTAAAAAGAAGCCCTTCAAGAAATAAGCTAGTGCTGTGTATGGTCCAAGGAGACAGAACAAACCGGAACACCGCCAAGCTGTCAACGCGGTGGTAATTTCAAAGCCTGCTGCTGCTCCTCAGCAATACAACCAGCCAAGAGGTGAGAGGCCCAAAAGGCAGTACACTCGGCTCAGTATGAACCTCTCTCAGATATTGCCGCAACTGCTGTCAACCAATCTGGTAACTGTCAAAGAAGCTCCGAAGGTAGTAAACACCACATCCCCAAAGTACAATCCCAACGCCCGCTGCGCTTATCACTCTGACAGCCCGGGGCATAACACAGATGATTGTTGGGCTCTGAGGAATAAGGTTCAAGACCTTATTGATGTTAAATCGGTATAGTTTGAGGCGCCCGAGAGGCCTAATGTGGTGACAGCTCCCATGCCCAACCATGGAGTAAATGCTATTAGGGATGAAGACGACGTGGAGGAATCTGAGTTCGACAGCTGGATCTATCCAACGACCAATGGTGGACCAAGCAACTGGACTGCCAAAGACTTCACACCTATTACTTTTGTCACTCAGTAATGAACTCCTTTGTTTTGAATTTGTAACGAACAATAATTTGAAACTTTATGGCCCGGTGTCTTACCCGGGGCACCGTGGCTTCATTTGTGAGGGCTTGTTATTTGTCACTTTCATATATCATGAATAAAAGCATTGGACGTTTTTCGCATTTCAAATCTTGCGCTCCCTTTCTTTATTATATATTGCAAAACAGCTATATTTACACACACTCACCTATACAGGTTCCAATCCACTCTAGATCTCACTGGTAACGACTCTGCTACTGCCAGTTATGACTTCGAAAATCCGATCAACTTAGCCGAAGACGAAGGTGAAGATGATTGCGAAGTGCCCGGTGAGCTTGCAAGACTGCTACTCCAGGAAGAGAGGGCCATTCAGCCACATGAAGAGCCAGTGGAAACGGTAAATCTAGGTACTGAGACAAACAAAAAGGAAGTCAAGATTGGTGCCAATCTAGAGCTCAGTGTGAAACAACGGTTGATTCAGATGCTGCATGATTATGTGGAAATCTTTGCCTGGTCCTACGAAGACATGCCTGGGTTGGATACCGACCTTGTGGTTCATCACCTGCCTACAAAGGAAGACTGCCCTCCGGTAAAACAGAAGGTCCTCCGTATGCGTCCAGAGATGTCCGAGAATATCAAGGATGAGGTTATGAAACAATTTGACGTCGGTTTTCTAACAGTGACTTCTTACCCTCAGTGGGTTGCCAACGTGGTTCCAGTGCCGAAGAAAGATGGTAAGGTCAGAATGTGTGTTGACTACCGGGATTTGAACAGGGCGAGCCCCAAGGATGACTTCCCTCTACCTCACATCGACATTCTGGTTGACAATACTGCTCAGCATAAGGTATTCTCCTTCATGGACGGCTTCTCCAGTTGTAATCAGATCAAGATGGCTCCTGAAGACATGGAGAAGACCACTTTTTTTACTCAGTGGGGCACCTTTTGCTACAAGGTCATGCCTTTTGGGTTAAAGAATGATGGGGCAACCTACCAACGTGCCATGGTTGCTTTGTTTCATGACATGATCCATCATGAGATTGAAGTATACGTCGACGATATGATTGCAAGGTCCCAAACTGAGGAGGAACACCTTGACCATCTACATAAGCTGTTTGACCGTCTGAAGTTGTACAAGCTGAGGTTGAACCCGAACAAGTGCACCTTCAGGGTGAGATCTGGAAAACTACTAGGTTTCGTCGTGAGCGACAAAGGTATTCAAGTGGACCCTGCCAAGGTGAAAGCCATATAAGAGATGCCAGTTCCCAAGACAGAGAAAGAAGTCAGAGGCTTTCTAGGACGTCTGAACTACATTGCCCGATTCATCTCGTATCTAACTGCTACCTGTGAACCAATCTTCAAGCTACTGAAGAAAGATCAAGTAGTACGTTGGAACGATGAATGTCAGGCCGCTTTCGATATAATCAAAGAGTATCTCCAAGAACCACCCATTCTTATGCCACCGGTTGAAGGGAGACCTCTAATCTTATACTTGACAGTACTTGACAGCTCAATGGGGTGTGTGCTGGGGCAGCATGATGAGTCTGGCCGAAAAGAGCACGCCATTTATTACCTTAGCAAAAAGTTTACCGACTGTGAGACGCGATACTCACTGCTCGAGAAAACTTGATTTGCTTTGGTATGGGCTGCTCGCCGGCTGAGACAGTATATGTTGACTCACACTACTCTGTTAATTTCAAAAATGGATCCAATCAAGTACATATTCGAAAAGCCTGCTCTGTCCGGAAGAATAGCAAAATGGCAGATGATCTTGACTGAATACGACATCCAGTACACTACGCAAAAAGCAATCAAGGGAAGTGTATTGGCAGACCATTTGGCACATCAGGCAGTGGATGACTACCAATCTATGAACTTTGAATTTCCAGACGAGGATATCATGGTAGTGACTGATTGTGAAGTACCTGGACCGGATGAAGGGCCTGAGGAAGGATCCCGATGGTCTATGCACTTTGATGGAGCCTCAAACGCTTTGGGTAATGGTATCGGCACTGTGATCATATCTCCAAAAGGCACTTATACTCCACTGACCGCCCGACTATGTTTCAACTGCACCAACAACATGGAAGAGTATGAAGCATGTATCATGAGTCTTCAAGCTGCAATTGACTTAAGGATCAAGTTTCTGAGTGTCTTCGAAGATTCCGCTCTCGTGATCAGTCAGATCAAAGGCGAGTGGGATACGAAACACCCGAATCTTATTCCTTACAAAGAGTATGTGTTAACATTGATCCCCCACTTCGAGGAGATAACTTTTGAACACTTCCCAAGAGAGGAGAATCAGTTGGCGGACGCGCTAGCTAAGATGTCTTCCATGTTCAAAGTCAAATGGGACAACGAGGCTCCCCGAATCATTATCTGGAAATTGGATGAACCTGCACATTGCTGTGATCTTGAGGCTGAAGAGGTAACTGAAAAGCCTTGGTATCATGAAGTGAAGAGGTACCTTGAAGCTCAAGAATACCCCGAGGGTGCATTTGTTAATGACAAGAAGTTCCTGAGAAGGTTTGCGGAAAAGTTCTTCCTCAATAACGACATTCTATACAAGCGAAACCATGATTCAACCTTACTGCGTTGTGTGGATAAGACTGAAGCAGAAAGGATCATGGCAGAGCTGCATGAAGGTACCTTCGGAACACATTCCAGTGGACATACCATGGCAAAGAAAATCCTTCGAGCAGGATATTTCTGGTCCACAATGGAAGCTGACTGTTACAAACATTCTCGGACATGTCACAAATGCTAGATCTATGCTGATAAGGTGCACATTCCTCCAGTTCCTTTGAACGTCTTGACGGAACCTTGGCCTTTTGCAATGTGGGACATTGATATGATCGGCGAGATCAGACCTACAGCATCCAACGGGAATCGCTTCATCCTGGTAGCAATTGATTACTTCACAAAGTGGGTTGAAGCAGCTTCCTACGCTACGGTAACCAAGAACGTCGTGGCACGGTTCATTCGGCATAACCTGATCTGTCGGTACAGCGTCCCGGAAAGGATCATTACAGACAATGGTACCAATCTTAATAACAAGATGATCACTGAGCTCTGCGAACAATTCAAGATACAACACCACAACTCGTCTCCTTACCGACCGAAGATGAATGGGGCTGTAGAAGCAGCTAATAAGAATATCAAGAAGATTGTGCAGAAGATGACAATGACCTACAAAGATTGGCACGAAATGTTACCGTTTGCTCTTCATGGGTACCGTACCTCAGCACGGACGTCAACAGGGGCAACACCCTTTTCCTTGGTCTATGGCATGGAGGCAGTCTTCCCTATTGAAGTCTAGATACCCTCTCTCCGGATAATGAAGGATGAGGTTTGAGCGAAGATGACTGGATCCAGACTCGACTTGATCAATTAAACCTAATTGACGAAAAGAGACTCACTGCTATTTGTCATGGTCAGACGTACCAAAAACGGATGATCAGGCCATTTAACAAGAAAGTCAGACGACAAGAGTATCAAGTCGGAGACCTGGTAATCAAGCGCATCATTCTTCCTCAAAGTGATCCCAGGGGCAAATGGACCCCCACGTACGAAGGGCCATTTGTGGTTAAGAATATCTTCTCAGGAGGAGCTATGATTCTGACCACCATGGATGGTGACGACCTTCCTCACCCCGCCAATACAGACATAGTAAAAAGATACTACGCATGAATTAAAGACCCGCTAGGTTGACACACCTAGGAAAAAATAAGGGCTTCCCAGTGAACTAAAAGGGTTCGGGCAAAATAAGGGATGAAATGAAAAAAATCTGTACACCCGGCAAGTCGAAAACCCGAAAAGGCGGCTTGGGAAAAAATGGGTATCCCGTTGGACTGAAAACCCGAAAGGGCGGTCCAGGAAAAAGTTAGGGATAAGTGTAATACTATGTCTCATTGGATCACCTTGCATCCAGAATTCGGTATCAACTATCAGGTTCATACGGCACGAATCAGTCAGCTTCATCTTCAACTAAGCAGCAAAGGGATGAGACGCTTGAAGACATAAAGGCGATAGCAGAGCTGGAACCCAGTGGGATATTTCACATAGCTGTTTTGTTTTCCTTTTCAAATTGTATAAACTCTATGTTGTTCGGCGGCGTTCTCTTACTAGGACGTAAGCCTCTTGTACACAAACGCTTATTTACAGGCAAATTCCAAAAATCAATACAAATCCACTTTTCCAGACAAATTGCCAATTGTTTTTCCTTTATCTGTTTTGTTTTGCAAAGAACGTCCAATGTTCATTTTTGATATATGCATTTGACATTAATTGCTAACTCATAAATACTTGCATACGAAACAAAGGGCTAATTACAGGTGACATCAGAAACAGGGGCAATAAGAATTATCTAAGTGGTTTAGTTGCTCTGTCCACCAAGGTACCAAGGTAGGTTCAGCTGAAGAACGTAACCAAGATACCTTCATTCCCCGTCGAGTAAGACAGATTTCAGCAATACTTCCCTCAAACAGAGTTGGTCTCCCATCAGCCCCGAAAGGGCACAGTATCTCCAGCAAGTCAGCGACACTCTCCCCAAGCAGAGTTAATCTACTGTCAGCCTTAAGAAAGTTGGATATCCCCAGAAGATCTCAATATTCCCTAACGGAGTATACAGATGTTCTTAAGCAATCATCCCCGGCAGTCTTAATATTCCTCGACGGAAATATAATATTTTTCCCCGGCGGAGTATTAGACACCCCAGCGGAGCCACTTCCCCAGTACAGTCCAAAAGATTCCCTAGGAGAGTTGAATCCATATCCCCAGTAGATTCTGGAAGCTTATCACCTGCAGAGTACATACGTCTCTCCCCGACCACATTCAAAGGTTATTCCCCACCAGAGCCTATAACTGGGTTATCCTCAGCTAATTACCCCAGAAAGATCGTCCTCGGCGAAGTTCTTCCTATCCCCCAGCAGAGTTCATCAAAATCCTCCAACAAAACTTATCAACGGCATCCCCAGCGGAGTTCTCATTAAAATCTCAGCGAAGCATCTCTTCCCACAGAGGATTTCCCCGCAGAGTAATCTCTCCAACAAGTTTATTCCCCAACGGAGTCATCTTCTCCTACCGGTTTATTCTTGCAATCATCATCCCCAGCGAAAACGAAGAATTCTACTCTTCAAACATCAGCCCAGGATTCAACAAGCTCCCGGCATTCGTCAAGGATTTATTTTCCTAGACGAAAATACATTCATGGACACTTCACATTTCATACATCCTACCTACATAAATGATAAAGTGCATACAACACAATCTCATTTATTTTTGAGAACATCATGACATCATGCATTTCATACATCATGACATTGCATACAACTGATGTTTTGCCTTTTCAGGAAAAGGTCAATCAAAAGATGATTACTATCAACTGTCGCAATTCCAGATTCGATACCTGTATCTAGCCAGGGCATATCTGTGAGCGATCAATTATGGATTCGATACATGTATCCAGCCAGGGCATATCTACATGAAGAGTTTAGAGATTCGACACCTGTATCCAGCCAGGGCATATCCGTAGACGACTAATTCCAGATTCGATACCTGTATCCAGCCAGGGCATGTCTACATGAAGAGTTTAGAGATTCGATACCTGTATCCAGCCAGGGCATATCTATAGACGACTAATTCCAGATTCGATACCTATATCTAGCCAGGGCATATCTGTGAGTAATTGATTGTAGATTCGATACCTGTATCCAGCCAGGGCATATCTGCATGAAGAGTTTATAGATTCGACACCTGTATCCAGCCAGGGCATATCTGCATGAAGAGTTTAGAGATTCGACACCTGTATTCAACCAGGGCATATCTGTAGACGACTAATTCCAGATTCGATACCTGTATCTAGCCAGGGCATATCTGTGAGTGATTGATTGTAGATTCAACACCTGTATCTAGCCAGAGCATATCTGCATGACGAGTTTAGAGATTCGATACCTGTATCCAGCCAGGGCATATCGGTAGACGACCAATTCCAGATTCGATACCTGTATCTAGCCAGGGCATATCTGCGTGAAGAGTTTAGAGATTCGATACCTGTATCCAGCCAGGGCATATCTGTAGACGACTAATTCCAGATTCAATACCTGTATCTAGCCAGGGCATATCTGTGAGTATTTGATTATGGATTCGACACCTGTATCTAGCCAAGGCATATCTGCATGAAGAGTTTAGAGATTCGATACCTGTATCCAGCCAGGGCATATCTGTAGATGACCAATTCCAAATTCGATTCCTGTATCTAGCCAGGGCATATCTGTGAGTAATTGATTGTAGATTCGATACCTATATCCAGCCAGGGCATGTTTGCATGAAGAGTTTAGAGATTCGATACCTGTATCCAGCCAGGGCATATCTGTAGACGACTAATTCCAGATTCGATACCTTTATCTAGCCAGGGCATATCTGCATGAAAAGTTTGAAGATCAACACCTGTAACAGGCCAGGAAACCATCTTTCTTTCTCAAGTATGCAAGTTCTCGCTAAGGAATCTCTTACGCGATCGACACCTCCGGATGGCATCTTTAAGCCCATCTCCACAACTATCCATTACAGTTCCAAATGGCATCTGTAAGCCCATTCCCGACAAGGTTCTGTCACATCTCCAGATGGCATCTATAAGCCCATCCTCCTATCCATCATCTCTCCAAATGGCATCTGTAAGCCCATTCCCGACATCACATTGCTGATATTCTACTATGTGAGTGCAAATTTCTGGGCACTCTAGTGTTCAATCATCTTCCACCTTCGGATCACGAAAGGCACGCAAGCCAATCTACATCCTCAAGTTTAAGAAGATTGAACAGGGGCAACTGTTGTACCCCAAAATTTTCCCTCCCATATTCCTCAAGTTTTGACAAGCATCATCTCAATTTGCTCAAGTCTACTCAAGGGTTGCACAGTCCAAATGCCTCCTAAGGCAGTCAAAATTAGGGTTTTGGTTCCTGCAAAGAATTTGAGGTTTTCAGTGGCTCAATCAAGTCCCATATGCCTCTATACATTATCAAGCACCTACATGTCAAGTTTCAAGTCTCACAGCATCAAATTGCACAGTCAAAAGCCCTATTTGGTTCACAATCAACTACAGGGGTAAAATGGTCATTTTACAGTCAAAAGTCAGAATTTTTGGTCAACATCTTATTTTGAGCACACAATCATCATTTGATCAAGTCTTGATCATGATTCCACAAGCATGGCTCAAAAATCATCAAAGATGCAAAAGTTTCCATTTTTGGATAGTTGAAAAGTCAACTGTAACTTGACCAGGGCATAACTTTTTCATAGTTCATCCGAAAGATCCCATCCAATGCTCATTTTGAAGGAGATGACATTTCCTACAAGTCATCTTCACATTCCAAGTCCAAGAAATGCTCTCACAAAAAGTTATCAATTTCTACATTATAGGTCAATTTTAAAAGTTAACAAAAAGGAATTTTAAGTCAAAGACCATAACTTGATATTGGTAAATCCAAATGACATGGGACCAAAGGCATTAGTTAGAGGACTTCAAGACCTTTCCAAAATGTCCAAGAACATGTTCATATGATCAAAATTGAGCAAGATATGCATTGGAGAAGTTGGGAAATTTTCATGAACTTGCAAAAGTCAACTATCCTTAAAACTTCAATTTTTGACAAAAGGCCCCACTTTCTTCCACTTGATTCAGCCTTGTCATGCCACCCACGTGTCCCATGATTAATTTCAAGATCAAACATTTATTTTCTATTTTATTTAATTTTTATTGATTTAATTCATTTTAAATCCATAATAATTCAAATAAAATCTAAAAAAATTAATGGAATAGCATCTTTTGATTTGAATAGCTTTTATATGTCATATGCCAGCTACCAAATTGGTGCTAAGCCTTTTTGTGCATAAAATCCAAGATTTGCTCCAAACATGCAAAGTTCTTCAATGGTGGTCAACAAGATCTCAAGACTTCAATACACAAGGTTACAGGCCCAGCTGCTGACCTAATTTCGTTCATACATACATAAGCAAGCAGTAGCAACAGCATTCACAACCTAAGCATTGCTGAAATGGCAAAAAACAAAACTGAAAATTGTTGAAAAAGTGTGAGATCTAGAACAAGTTTGCAAGCATTTTCAGATAAAAAGGAGAACGTGACATCCTTCCTTGCCATCCCCTGAAGCTAGCACGACCCTTACCACGCCTTAAGACCCCCTACACAGCGCTGTAAGTCATCACAAACTTGCCTCTGAACACGAAACTTGAATGATTTATTCTTGCATTTTTTCTAAAAAACGTTAGCATATTCATACTCCTTGTTTGATTTCTAACCTAATGGCATTATTCAATTTCATTTTTAGGCTTTGTATGATGATACCCGTACCTAGGGTTTGTTTGTGTGTTTTTTAGGCATTTTATTTTCAGGTGAAATCAGAAGAAATCATAAGCGTGGATGAACTCAGGAGACCTGGACGAGACCAACCATGGTCTTGGAATGGTTTTTTGAGGCTTAGGGACGATTCTAAGAAAAGCCTATGAAACTACCTGCGAATAAAAATCCGCAGGTAAATAACCAGCAATTTTGTTGAAGAAGATGATGATGCGTCACAGCGTGATTGGCCGTTTCAAACAATCGCGCGTTTATTTTTATTTTTTAAGCATATGTGTTGATTCACTAATATATTAACCACTTGTTATTATTATTTCAATTGAACAAGGCAGCTGGGTTGGTTAAGGCGTGCAAGCATAATCCTCTGGGACCTGGGTTCGAATCCCAGGTCCCCCAAATAATTTGTTTCCATTTTTTCTTGTATAATCTCATGCAGGCTTCAAAGCATAGTCCATCATACACCTCATATCCAAACGCGCCAAGTGGCCATTCTCACAGATCTGATGGCCATGATGTGCAGGCTACCATGTTCCTGGTCAACCCACGCTCTAGGCAATCTCAAAAGTCCAAGCAAGGCCTGTGTGCGTTAATGGGCCAGATTTCCAAATTCACCTCCATTATGGGCCCAGAACCCCCTTGGTTCATTTCCTTTTTTCCTTTTTCTTTTATATTTTCTAGTTTATTTATTTTTTTGTTTTTTCTAATTATTATTATTATCACTAAAATTAACATAATTAATTTTTTCACAATAAAATTTTGAAAACCAAAAAAAAACATTTTTATTAATTTCAATTACTTTTTATAAATAAATTCATTAATTAATTTAGTTGTTTAATTAGGTTAATTGTAATCTTTTCTCATTAAATAAAATCAAATTTAGACTTAGGTTTTTCTTTTGACACTTTTAATTTCTTTTTTTATTTTAATTCATTAAAAACATAAAAAACACAAAAACATTTTTTCTTTTAATAAATTAATTAATTAGTAATTAGGCTTAATTTCATTAATTGCAAAAAAGGGACAAATCTCATTTTTTTTCTTTCTCAAAAAAAGGGTCAAAACCCTAAGACATCCCGATTCAATTTCTTTTCGCGCGCGTATTTATTTTTTAATTAATTATTTTGTATCTGCTCCGGAAATGTAATAGTTAATTAGGCTTTTACCGCTTTATTTACTTTTTCGTATTTATTTTCCAAACGGGTTTTGTTTTTTGGCGATGTATATGCCCGCGCCTTGTAATAGCGTAGATTCAACTTTCCGCAATTTTATTTTCCGCACTCTTAACTGTTAATATGCATGACAAGACTTGTATGACAAATAAAATCAATCCGTAGCTCACAAATGCATGTACAAGATAATATAACATGAAAACAACACACATGCACATGCCACTCCTAAGGTACGCCTCACTGGTTGCCTCGACGTGGTCATCAAGTATAGGGTGTCTTAGAGGTCGCCCTCCTGTCTAAAGATCCAGTTGCCTCGAAACGGTTGCCTCGGATAAAAAAAAGGATCTAGGACATTAGGGTTACTGCTAAGGCGTCCTACTATTGCTTTGGTGACCACACATGTCCCTACAATCGAATTGACCCGAATAACTCCAACGACGGTGCTACCTACTTCTCAATAGTGGGATAGTACTGTCTAAAGGACTCTTACACAGCCTAATTCCTTAGAGTAGGTAGATTTCTCCTGGATACTTGCTCTTTCTAAAAACAAAAAAACAACTTTTCACACCTACACTTTCAAAATGTTTTCAAACAAATACTTCATACACTCTTGAGGACTGATACAAGAGTTACCTAGAAGTTTTCAAACTAAACTTTTTCAAAACCCATAAACCCTTGAAAAGCAAACAATTTTGAAAACATAGAGCAAGTACCTAAGAGCCCGTGGATAACCACGGATAGAAAGGGTGCTAACACCTTCCCTTTCTATAAATCTACCTCCCGAACCGAGAAACATTCTCGAAAAGGAATTTTGTTGTGCTTTTGTCCTTTCCATATTGGAGAACATAAAAGACAGTGGCGACTCTTGCTTACCGCGACATTTCGCGAAAACCAGCTAAAAAACAGTCAGTTCTATTTCCACCGATCACACATACACTTATATTAAAAAAACAACAAAGCATCACAGAAGTAGCAAGTACTGAAATTGCAATTGTCCGGACCAACAAAAAAGTTCAGAACATATCAAACAAACATTAGATTGCAATGTCCCGAATAAAGAGTTCACACAAGGCAAACCCTAGACCTATTCATCGTCTTCCTCAATACCACAAAAACCCTTCATAAATGTAATCAAAATTATAAAGAAGAAGAAGATATAAGCCATAGATGTTTCAGAGAAAAAAAGAAAGGCTAAAATCAGAAATATATTACCGGAGAAATCTCAAAAGCCTTGCATAAAAGTCACACCAAAAAATGACCTTGGTGTCAAAGAAAAACAGCCCTGCAACATAAACCAAAACCTGCTGAGTACCCTGCAAAACCGTCCAAAATTTGCGCCAAAATCTGCACAAAACAACCCTGTTCTCAGCATAAACCAAAACCTATTACACCCTTTGCCCAACCTGCCATAAAACCTGCTATCAAAATAGTTAAAACAAGACAAAAATAGCCCTGTGAAAACAACTTGCACTATTGTCCAAAACCTGCTGCAATGAAGCCATGTCATGGTGTTAAAGTTGCAACTAACATTTAACAGAAAATGTTATGCGAATTTGTTCTACAACTTTGAAAACTTGCATCAAATTGGATAAAGATCCAAAACTGAAGGAAAATTGTCCATAAAAATGAAGCACATACCTGCTTCCCCAAATGCCTTGTCCCTATCTTGCATAAAACAATCTAAAACTAGCCCTGCATCACACTGCAAAATAGTCCAAACAATGTCAAAAAATCAACCTTTTTGTACCTACTGTCTACC
Organism: Vicia faba; assembly: GCA_948472305.1. Taxonomy (NCBI): domain Eukaryota; kingdom Viridiplantae; phylum Streptophyta; class Magnoliopsida; order Fabales; family Fabaceae; genus Vicia; species Vicia faba. Next base: position 139,936,520 of record OX451737.1, on the reverse strand, counting down.
TGCATAAACCAGAAAAATAAACTTGTATCATGCTACCCACAACAATCGAAATGTTGTCCTGCATCAACCTGCTACAAAAAAGTCCAAAATCATGTAACAAAAACTTGTTGAACTAAAGTTGTGACCCTGCTATATTGTTGTCTAGAACAGTACAAATGCTGAAAAACCTTGCACCAGAATAGCAAACTAAAACCTGCATCAAGAAAGTAAGAATCAGCCTACAAAATTGTTCAAAACTTATCTAAGCTTCCCCCCAAAACCACTCTCATTCACTATAAAAACCAACTACACAAGATAGAGAAAGATACACTTGATAAGCATAAAAAACCTCTGCTACACACCACCGATTTCATTCCATATTTATGTCCAAATCTCCACTCTGCTCAAATCCTCCATACTTCACTCTTCAACCTTAAAGTCCACAACCTTAACCACTACAAACCTTCAACTTTCATTTTCAACAGCATCCCTATACTGAAACCCTTAACTCCACCTCTGTTCAACTCCCTCATATAAGTCACAAACCTTAACCACCCAAACCAGTCACCGACATCCATCGCCCAACAACATACACAAGCCGATTTAGAGCACAACAACAAAGACACAGTGACGTCGAAAATGCAGAAACAAAGAAGAAAAGAGTAGGAGTGGAGGAATTCAAACGGAACTGAACACAGAAGAGTCAGAAACCGTACCTCAGTAAACTCCAGAGAAAAACTCCTCTCCATTGGTAGCTGTATTTCTCTTACTTCTTTCCATTTGTTGCCATTTTTGATGAGTTGCTTTGATTGAGTTTAGATTTTGGGTACCTTTTTATTGTCCTTTGACGTGAGAAATCGAGAAGAAACCATGAACACAGGAAACATGAATCGATTGAGAGCATGACATAGATGATGTTTGTTATTGTTTCTTGTTTGCCTTTTGAAAGAGTATGAGAAATTGTTGGTGAGGGAGATGAACACGATGAGAATGTTAACAGAGTAAATAGAGAATAGGGTCACAATTGTTAGAGAAATCGTATAACGTTTCTCTTAGTAGTTTTTCAAAATAATAGAAAAAAATAATAAATGAAATTTTTGACAGATGAGGCGTCATATCCATCCTTTTAATTTCTTTCTTTATGGTTTTTTGGAGTTTGAGTGTTAAGTGACTCTTTGGGCCTTATAGCCGGCCCGATTTTTAAACCCAACACATCACCAACCTGTTTTTCTCAACATACCCCACAACGCCTTATTTCACCGCAATTGGGCCTACCTCTATCAAGCCCAATGAATTCAATAGTCCACCACTTTCTCCTTGTTTTAAACACCATACCTCTTTTTAATTGTTTTAGTATTTTTCTTTATTTGTTTTTTTAGATTAATTAATTTGTAATCTTTGTGAATCTTAATTTTCATTCTAGCTTAGTTAGTAATTTTAGTCAATTTTTTTAGTTTAATTTTAAGTTCTCTTAACTTTAATGTTTTTTATTTATTAATTAGTTTAAATTAGTTTATTTAATTGTCTTTGTTTTATATTTAGTTTAGCCTTAAAATCAAGTTAATAACCTTGTGAATTTATTTTAATATTTGTTTTAGTTTAGTTAACTGTTTTTAGTTATTCTGCTTAGTTACATTTCTTCCCTTCATAAAAATTCCACAAAAATCTATTAACTTTATATTTTCGTTGTCTTTAATTTGTTTGTTTACTTGGTCAAATTCTTGATGCCATGTTCCGTTGGGAATTTCATTAAACAGTTGAAATTTCATTTTTACTATTTTGTGTTAGACATTAAGCTTGAAATATATGCATGATAACTCATTAGGTTATATATTTCCCATTTAAACACTAAACTTCAGGTCCACTTTGCATGACAATATTAGGGTAGACTTCCCCTTAGACGTTTCTTTTGCATTGCATATTTACTAATTAAAATTAAAATTTTCTTTTCTTAAATAAAAACATCCATAAAAACTTAATCATTATTTAAACTCATTCCACACTTAACAAAAACACACAACAAATTCAAGATCAAAAAGGGTATGTTATCTTCATTCTACTGCGATACAGGCCGTGCCTATTGCTAGAATGAGTGTGCTAACATCGCCCATTAAAAACACCAATAAATCAACATTTAATAGAAAAACTACAGTGTTTTGATTCCTTCATGAACGAACTAATAAAAAGCATTTCATTTCCCTTAGAAAGTACAATTTTAGATAGACGCACCCTTAGAAACAAACAATTGAAATGGATCCCATTGAGTACAACGAATGTGAGGGGTGCTAATACCTTCCCTGCGCATAATCGACTTCCGTACCCTCTCTTTTGGTTGCAAGACCATCTTATCCATCCTCTTGGAGTTTTCTCAATATTCCCCCTTCCTTCGGGATAAATAAAGTTCGGTGGCGACTCTGTGTTTTTTTTTTGTCGCTTCAGTTGGAGACTCTATTGGGGATCCTATGCAAGTATATCCTAGTTTTGTTTGTTCTCTTCTTTGGGTTTTTACTTATTTACTTTATTTTATTTACCGCTTTATTGCTTTATTGATTTCTTTCGTATATATTTCATTATATCTTTTGCTACTCATATATTCTGGATACATCTGTATCTTTTGTGATGTTGGGGTGGGTAATTTCATTTGATAAGTCCTATACCCAGACATGGGGTTAGTTACACTTAGGATTAATACAGGCGGTATAGTGTTGTTGACTTTGAGGGAATAAATCCGAAGAAGGAGACATGAGATCCCCCACTCAGTGGAGGCCCCCTTGAATGTAGAACTGTTTACCAATTAATTAGGAAGACATGCTGGTTTCGACCTGGGAGCCAGAGAAGCTAAGAGTCGTAGAACCCTTAACTCATCCTTTCCTTTTTTAGGTATAGTGCGGAGACTATGACAGAGTAATCTGAAAGTAGTTGTCATGCGATGATGCACTCAGACAAGTTTTTCCTACGAATATTACTAATTACCGAGTAATTGGGACGTTGGGAATATCCAAAGGAAGAGCGTAAACTCTGAGATTTCCCTAGAACCTTGTTCGGCAGGTGATAAACCCTTAGTACATAGCTTACAGTTGGTTACCTTGACTCCATACTTGTGACCTCGGACCTTTGATCCTGTTACTTTCAAATTATACAAAGGACTACACAGTGGTTATCCAGAATATATGGAGCTGAGATATCATGTCGTAGCATACCATGAAATCATACCATCATGTATATGCATCTCATATCTAAGGAATTCCAAAGTCAAGTCTCATTGGTTGAGCTCTTCAAAAATAAAAAAATAAAATTGTTAAAAGATACTTATGGATAGATGGGTCTTTGGATTTCCTCGGAAATGAAGATGGCACATGGATTCATATTATCAGGAATTCATTATTCACAACAAAAACTTATTGGGGTCCCTTTTCAATCAGACATCAGTGAACCACAAAGAAGGCTTCCCTACATCCCTACCGTACAAGAAACAACCAGCGAAGACTTATGGATCTCTTCAAAGAAAATCAGAATGCTCTCCTCCGAGATATGGACAACATGGGAACCCAAATGGATTAGCTTATGGAAACCTTTCATGCTGTAATCAAGGGTCAAGAAGAGCTACATCAAAGTGTTTCCAAGCTTGCCACTGCTGCCCCCTCCACTTCTGTAAATGGTGGGAATAATAATGTGAATGTTGAGACCCCTACAGGAATTCCTTGGAATGTGGTTGATGATCATCACGACATCATTAATCTTGATAATCCGCACGTGAATCTCGCTGCTGGAGTTGCTGAAACTACAAAAAAGTACCATGCTCTTGAAGAGAGTCTCAAAGCTATGGAAGGTATCAAGACTTCCGGATTCAATACTGCTGCAGTGTTCCTTGTGCCTGGGTTAGTTATTCCTCCCAAGTTCAAAGTTCCTAATTTTGACAAATACAAATGCACCTCCTGCCCAGAGACTCATCTTTGTTCTTACTGTCGCAAGATGGCATCTTATGCTGAAAATGAACCGTTGCTCATGCATTTCTTCGAAGATAGCTTGACAGGGGCACTGTTGGACTAGTATATGCAATTATAGAGAACTCACGTCAGTACTTGGGGAGAGCTTGATGACGCCTCTTTGAAACATTACCATTATAATATCGCCATGGCTCCTAGCCGCACTCAGCTTCAACGGATGACACAGAAATTCAGAGAGTCCTTCAAAGAGTACGCCTAAAAGTGGCATGGATTAGTTACAAGGGTTCAACCTCCTCCATTGGACGTGAATTGACTTATTTTTTCACGGGCACCTTGAAAGACCCATATCTCCAAAACATACTTGGTAGCATTTCGACTTCCTTTTCTGACTTGGTTACCATTGGGGAATGTATTGAAGATGGCCTCAAGACAGGAAAAATTCAGGGTACATCTAACGCTATTAGTAAAAGTAACAAGAAACCTTGCTCTGGCCTTCTTAAGAAGAAAGAAGTAGAGACTAGTGCTACTATCAACAAAGGGGAGACCCCGATCTATCATCAAGTTCAAGCTCTGCAGCGTCAAGCATCGGTTGTTCATCCTAAATGATATGTTCCTCGAGCATATGCTACAATTTTGACTTAATAACCTAGGGTGGCTAGGCATCATTTAATTCCCCATCAATAGTAGTGCATACAGAGACATACGTATGTTTAGCGAACATGATATGCACCTTTTCAGCTGAATTAACAACCCCAGGGCAACAAGGACAAAAGAGGAAAAAAAGTCTTGAAAGAAGGATGGATCCTATACCTATGCCTTATGCTTAACTCCTCCCTTATTTGTTAAAAGGCTAGTTAGTCTAGCTAAGAGAGCTTGGTCTTCCTCCAAATCCTCTCCCTCGAGATTATGATAACAGTGCTTGTTGCGAATTCCATTTAGGGCTGCAGGATACACAATTGAGAATTGCAGGGCATTGAAATACATCGTTCAGGACCTCCTTGATGCCAACGCTATCATATTCACTCCAAAGGGTCTGATAATGGATTGAATCCTCTTGCTGAGATAGGTTCCAAGACTACAAAGAGCGTCTCCTCAAATAAGTCAAGCCCGAAGAAGCCTCCTCAACATGGAAATTTCTAGTTTCATTTGTATTATCATTTGTAATCTTTCTTGTTTTGTTATGTACTTTCTTGTATGTAAAATTGTTTGTTTTTAATGTTAAATCACAATTCATTAAATATGTTTGTCTTGAACTAATCCATTCGTATTCACTCATTTACATTTTTATTATTTTACTTTCTTTTGATACTCAACTCTTGCTAATACGGAAAAAACTATGAAGGAAGGATGATGAGAAATATACCTAGAATCTCGAACGATATGCTCTTGAATAAAACGCTGCTGAAAATGTACATGCATTGCTTCAATTCCTAAACACTTGAGACATAAGGGAGATAAACCCTCGTTAACCCCTCTAAGCCTTCGAAGTAGGAGTTTCTTTTCAGTTCATAAATAACCCTCATTTTAGCCCTCGGGAGGGTAGATTTCAGTGTTCATAACTCACCAAGTGTGCACCTCTAAGGACACAACAATGGTTATCCATCAAAATTTTGGGGAAAGTCAAAACCGTAATGGCTAACATTCATCTATCAGTAGTGTGCATCAAAAGAGAACGATATCCCCATAGGTATCTCTCGCATATCAGGAAGTCAATAGATGACAATACCACAATAGTTATCCCTCATCTATCAAGGACTCATGCAGTCACAACCACTTCCGACAAATCAAAGGCGATGCAAAGATCAACGACTTGTTCAAAAAGAAAGAGAGAGAAAAGCATCGTTAAGTCGAAACGTGAAAAAAAAAGTGACTTAGGCAAAAGTCAGGGCATCCAGCTGGACTTCAGAGTTAAATTCAAAACCGAAAATTATCCAGGAAAAAATTAGGAAAAAGAAAGGATTACGAAATAAAAATCCTTAGCAAAGAACAAAGTCGTGTGATTAAACACCAAGAACAAAAAGTTAGTGACTATCATATCCAATAAACCCTTGTGGTTCCTCAACAATCACAAACTCCCTTCTCGAGAGATGAGTGCTCATATCGAGTTAACTGAATGTAGGAATCGAGAATATCATGGATAATGGGTGGGCACCATATAATTTTGAGCCTTAAATCCTTTTTACTAAAACTGTGAACCGGGCCACATTACAATCCTTAAAAGTCCTAACTAAAGCATGGGTTAAATCTAAGAAATACTGTAACGAGAATGCAGTAACCTGACTCCTATGAGACTTGCTAAAAAATATTTGAGTTGGTATCACTCCATCTTTTTACTATCTTTCATACAAGAAAAACTCGATGCTTCGACATCTTTTCAATAAAAGTTTTTAACTTCACGAAAAGCATATGATTTGCATTAGAATTATCGTTCTTAGACAAAAATTCTTTGCAGGTGAATGAGTGTTTGAACATTAAGTAAGCTTGCATGATGAGCATCAAATGAAAACTTGATTAACCCAAAGGACAAATTACTGCAGAAATCTGTCGAAAAGTAAAACATCTTAAAGAGTGATCTTATTCTAGGGTATTCCATCAAAGCTGTAAAATCAGAGGCAATCATGTCGATAAATCTCTTTAAACTTCAATCTGGGGAAATCAAGATGAGTAACCTATTTAGAATTTATTCAGCCTGGGACAATTATGTCGAGATTCGGTAAATCTCTTCAAGAACCCATGATCAAAGGTAGTCTATTCCGTGGCCTAAGTTGTTAGGGCATGCCACCTTGTGTCGTATTATGACACAAATATTCCAACCTTCCACTCAAAGGATATCCTTTTAGATATTATTACAGACAAGGGCATTCCTCATCCCTACTTGTGAAGCTGCCCAAGCAAATTCCTGTCATTCGTACAAATGCGATCAGGGGAAATGCATCATCACGGTCACTTTGACTAAGTTAACATCCTCAAAATCATCATCATTCTCTGCAGATGTTTAAGAGCGCAACTCCCCAACAATGAAGTAAACTCGGGGCATCTGAAGATACCCATGTCCATTTCCTAGTCCCCAAGTAGTTTGTGGTGTAAGGAGAGTCTGACCGAGCCATTTCCTCCCCAACAATAGAGAAAACTTGAGGCATTTAAAGAGATCCATGTCTCTACCCAGTCATCCACAAGAAGTCCAGGATGTAGGGAAATTCAGATCAAGCTACTCCTCCTCAGCAAGAGTGCCATTCAATCCCCAACAAGGCTATAACTCAATTTCTGAAATTTCAAGCACCAATCCATATTGGTATCTCAAGACAACGAGCAGCGGACCCCAATAAGCCAAATATTTGGCACTCTGCATATAGTAATAATCTTTGTATATTACATTGCATCCTCAAACATGTAGCATATCCATTGAAATGGATCATTATGCCATACACTTCAAAATGCATACGCAACATAAGCTAGATTTGGTACCTTGCACGAAAGCCCAAATCAATCCTCAAAATCGTAATACATCCCCACAGAGAATACCATCCTCATAATTCCTAGTTTATATTCTTCATTACACTACAAACCAAAATAGCCACAGCGCCAGTACATTGTACTCCCAACTCTCAATACCCTTTGTCATTCTTTTCTTGTGTCGCTGATCATCCACAGATCTTACCCTCGTGTTATCTTGGGTCACTAATCGCCCAAAGATCTTATCCTCGTATTATATTGGGTCGTAGATCATCCATAAATCATACCCTCATGTTATCTCTTCTTGGGTCACGGATCATCCTGAGATTTTACCGTCTCTAATCGTCTTGCATGGGTCACGGGTTGTCCTGATACCTCCCCTCTTGATGTCCTTTCTTTTTTGGACCATTAATCCTACATGATAGATTCTCCGTTGTCGTCGATTTTACCCGTTGTCTTTATCTTTCTTTTTGGGTCGTGAATCCTACACATAGATTCTCTGCTGTCATTGATTTTACACGTTTATCTTTACCTTTCTTTTTGGGTCGCGAATTCTGCATGATAGATTCTCCGCTTTCCTTGATTTTACCCATTTGTCTTTACCTTTTCTAGGTCACAAATCCTACACGATAGATTCTCCGCTGTTGTCAATTTTACCCATTTGTCTTTAACTTTCTTTTTGGGTCGTGAATCCTGCACGATAGATTCTCCACTTTCATCGATTTTACCCGTCATATTTACATTTTATGGGTCGCAAATCCTACACGATAGATTCTTCGTTGTCGTTGATTTTACCCATTTGTATTTACATTTTCTGGGTTGTGAATACTACACGATAGATTCTCTGTTGTCGTCAATTTTACCCGTTTGACTTTAGCTTTCTTTTTGGGTCATGAATCTGGCATGATAGATTCTCCGCTGCCGTTGATTTTACCCGTTTGTCTTTACCTTTCTTTTTAGGTCGTGAATCCTGCACAATAGATTCTCTGTTGTTGTTGATTTTACCGATTATCTTTAAGTTATTGTGCTGTCATTGATACCACTTTTAGTCACCACGTCATCATCACACCATATCTTTTCAATCACTACGACACCCACTTCCCTGAGAACCTTGTATTGGAATTGTTACCCCATTACATGCTATCACTACTCAACCACATTTATCCATCATAACCAGTTCACCAGAAAATGAATTTTCTATCCCCAGCAGGCATCACAAATAATAACACTTACACCATCTCTCCAGGAAAAATTCCAGGTCTTAGTATTTAATATTCTTCTACCATAAAAGATCAAAAGGATGACATTAATCTCACTTTCAAGTTTAACATGATTAAATATGGGAAATTGGCATACCCTAAATATGTACTACCTTTTCACTTTTATCTGGCTTAGGCTTTGCATTTCATTTGCATCATTTTCATTAGGTCATTCACACATCATTCCTTCATTCAATATGGCAATGGTTCAAAGCATCAGTGGTTGTGCTAACTTGGGTTTAATTTTGGTTTGAGGCTTCTACATTCTACAGTTGATTTCCTTGGTTCCTCCTTGGGCAGTGGACAGTGGAATCAGGTTTTGAATTATGGTTATCATGAGTTTCTTATTCATCCATGTACAAGGCCATTTCTCATTAAAATTCATCAAGATCTCGGATTAGGGTTTATTTCTGTATGTGTGGTTAAAAATCAGGGTTTTCTCCTCAGTTACCATCTCCTAAGTTGTTCAGTCAGAAATTAGAGTTTCCTTATGCTTTGGGGCTTATATTTCTCTCAAGCTTGATTCATTCGGTTTCTAATTCATTAATGTTGTTGGAGCTAGGTTTTTATACTTTGGCTATCCTGAGCATTCTTCACTTCCTATTTCAACTTCCATTTTCCTCTAGAGACTTCTCTAAAAACGAGATTCGGGTGTAGCCTTGGAATCAAGACTTTACTTGGTTGGAGTTCATAAATTGGGAAAGAGTTTGTCAAATCATGATAGCCTGTATATTGAGATTTCTCTTAAGAATTATGGATAATAAATTCAAGATTTCTTGTTTTTATGGTACTTGTGAGAAGAACATGAATTCATCAGTGCTCCAAAAACAAGGCACAGAGGATTGGAAATTCAAGCATGATACTGGGGTATGTTCTTTGATCTGTGTTTAATTGGTTTGAAGTTGTCAATTAAAGCAAAGTGGTGAATTTGATTCAAAGATCATTGAAACCATGTATTAAGAAGTTAATTTATTGAAGACATGGTTTGTTCAAATTCGTTGGTTCATCCATTATTCAAAGTTCCAACCAAGGTTCAAGATTTATCCAATTTCCATAAGACAAATTCATCATTCATAAATTCAACAAAGAGGGATTATTTAAGTTTCAAGAAATAAGATCATTCAAGTTTCATGTTCATTACATTTTGAGAAATTTACAAGGAAATTTACAAATTTGAAACACAAGTTACAAGTTTCTTATTTACAAAGAAAAGAGAATTATTCTTCAATCTTCTTGCTCCATCTTCAAGCGTCTTGTTCTCACGCCTTGCTATAATTTCTTCTTCAAGTCTTCCTCTACGCTCTTGCAAGCTCATCCATCAACATCACATGGAAAACAAACAAGGAAATAATTAGTACAATTTCAATCAATGAGTCATGAACAGGAAAGCTTCCAAGCAAGTATTTCACAAATTCATCATTAGGGATTTTGTGAAGGAATTAATACATAGGGAGTTTGAATGCAATCATATGCCAAAGCCTAACAAAGGCCTCATTATCTTGCAAACCAAATCAGATTCTATCATTGGCCCAAGAGTAATACTATTGCAAATCACAAAAACAGGTTTGGTTCACAATAAGACAAACTTTAAAAAGAGACAACTTACTGAATACACTTCAATGAAAAAAACAAAAAAGAACCACAAAAGTAACAAGTACTAAAATTGCAATTGTCCGGACCAATAACAAAGTTCAGAACATATCAAACAAACATTAGATTGCAAAATCCTGAATGAAGAGTTCACACAAGGAAAACACTAGACCTATTCATCATCTTCCTCAATACCACAAAAACCCTTCATAAATTTAATTGAAATCATAAAGAAGAAGAAGATATAAGCCACAGAAGTTTCAGAGAAAACAAGAAAGGCCAAAATCAGAAAGATAGTAACGGAGAAATCTCAAAAGCCTTGCACAAAACTCACACAAAACATGACCTTGCTATCAAAGAAAAAAAGCCCTGCAACATAAACCAAAACCTGCTGAATACCCTACAAAACCATCCAAAATTTATGCCAAAATGTACACAAAACAACCATGTTCTCAACACAAACCAAAACCTGTTACACCATTTGCCCAGCCTTCCATAAAACCTGCTATCAAAATAGTCAAAACCAGATAAAAATAGCCCTGCAAAAACAACTTTTAGTATTGTCCAAAACCTGTTGCAATGGAGCCATGTCATGGTATTAAAGCTGCAAGCAACATTTGACAGAAAATGCTATGCAGATTTGTTCTACAACTCTGAAAACTTGCATCAAATTGGATAAAGAGCCAAAATGAAAGAAAACTGTACACAAAACGGATGCACAGTCCTGCTGCCACAAATGCCTTATCCCTATCTTGCATAAAACAATCTAAAACTATCCATGCATCACACTGCAAATAAGTCCAAAACAATGTCAAAAAATCAACCTTGTTGTACCTACTTTGTACCTGCATAATCCAGAAAAATAAACTTGTATCATGCTACCCACAACAATCCAAATGCTGCCCTGCATCAACCTGCTGCAAAAAAGTCCAAAATCATGTAAGAAAAACTTGTTGCACTAAAGTTGTGACCCTGCTATGTTGCTGTCTAAAATAGTCCAAATGCTGCAAAACCTTGTACCAGAATAGAAAACTAAAACATGCATCAAGAAAGTAAGAATCAACCTACAAAATTGTTCAAAACTTATCAAATCTTCCCCCTAAAACCACTCTCATTCACTATAAAAAACTAAGAACACAAGACAGAGAAAGTTACACCAAATAAGCATAAAAAACATCTACTACACACCACCAATTTCATACCATATTTATGTCCAAATCTCCACTCCACTCAAATCCTCCATACTTCACTCTTCAACCTTTAAGTCCACAACCCTATCCACTACCAACCTTCAACCATCATTTTCAACAACATACCTATATTGAAACCCTTAACCTCACCCTTGTTCAACTCCCTCGTGCCAGTCACAAAACTTAACCACCTAAACCAGTCACTGACATCCATCGCCCAACAACATACACAATCCGATTCAGAGCACAACAACAAAGACATAGTGACATCGAAAACGCAGAAACAAAGAAGAAAAGATTAGGGGCAGAGGAATTCGAAACAGAACTAAAGACAGAAGTGTCAGAAACTCTACCTAAGTAAACTCAGAAGAAAACCTTCTCTCCACTGGTAGGTGTATTTCTCTTACTTCTTTCCATTTGTTGTATTTTTGATGAGTTGCTTTGATTGAGTTTAGATTTTGGGTACCTTTTTATTGTCCTTTGAAATGAGAAACCGAGAAGAAACCATGAACACAGGAAACATGAATCAATTGAGAGCATGACATAGATGATGTTTGTTATTGTTTCTTGTTTGCCTTTTGAGAGAGTATGCGAAATTGTTGGCGAGGGAGATGAACACGATGAGAATGTTAACAGAGTAAATAGATAATAGGGTCACGGTTGTTAGAGAAATCGTATAACATTTCTCTTAGTAATTTTCAAAATAATATAAAGAAAATAATAAATGAAATTGTTGACAGATGAGGCGTCATATCCATCTTTTCAATTTCTTTCTTTATGGTTTTTTGGAGTTTGAGTGTTAAGTGACTGTTTAGGCCTTATAGCTGGCTCAGTTTTTAAACCCAACACATTACCAACCTATTTTGCTCAACATACCCCACAACTCCTTATTTCACTGCAATTGGGCCTCACTCCATAAAGCCCAACTAATTCAATAATCCACCACTTTCTCCTTGTTTTAAACACCAACCTCTTTTTAATTATTTTAGTATTTTTCTTTATTTGTTTTTTTAGATTAATTAATTTGTAATATTTGTGAAACTTAATTTTCATTCTAGCTTAGTTAGTAATTTTAGTCAATTTTTTTAGTTTAATTTTAAGTTCTCTTAACTTTAATGTTTTTTTATTATTAATTAGTTTAAATTTGTTTCTTTAATTTTCTTAGTTTTATATTTAGTTTAGCCTTAGAACCAAGTTAATAACCTTGTGAATTTATTTTAATATTTATTTTAGTTTAATTAACTGTTTTTAGTTATTTTTCTTGGTTATATTTCTTCACTTGATAAAAATTCCACAAAAAAACTATTAACTTTATATTTTTGTTGTCTTTAATTTGTTTGTTTACTTGGTTAAATTCTTGATGCCATGTTTCGTTAGGAATTTCATTAAACAGTCGAAATTTCATTTTTACTATTTTGTGTTAGACATTAAGCTTGAAATCTATGCATGATAACTCATTAGGTTAGATATTTCCCTTTTAAACACTCAACTTCAGGTCCACTTTGCATGACAATATTAGGATAGACTTTCCCCCTTAGACTTTTCTTTTGCGTTGCATATTTACTAATTAAAATTAATGTTTTCTTTTCTTAAATAAAAATATCCATAAAAACTTAATCATTATTTTAACTCATTTCACACTTAACAAAAATACACAACAAATTCAAGATCGAAAAGGGCATGTTATCTTCGTTCTACCGCGATACAGGCCGTGCCTATTGCTAGAACTCATGCTCTATCATCGCCCACTAAAAAACACTAAAAAACCAACATTTAATAGAAGAACTACGGTGTTATGATTCCTTCATGGGATACGTAGGAAAAGGATTGCGAGACCCTCATAAACACATTAATAAAAACCATTTCATTTCTGTTAGCAAGTACAGTTTTATATAGACGCACTCTTAGAAACAAACAATCAAAATGGATCCCGTTGAGTACAACATATGTGAGGGGTGCTAATACCTTCCCTGCTCATAATGGACTTCCGTACCTTCTCTTTTGGTCGCAAGATCATCTTATCCATCCTCTTGAGGTTTTCTTGATACTTCCCCTTCCTTCGGGATAAATAAAGTTCGGTGGCGGCTCTGTGTTTTTTCTCGGTCGCTTCACCTGCGTCTTTCATAATCCTTAGAGAAGGAATCTGGACTTTGACATATAAGACAACCTTTATACCGTAGACTAGAGAGAATGGGGTTGCCCCATTTGATGTACATACCGACATGAGATAACCATGAAGAGGAAACGGTAACATCTCATACCAATCTTTGTATGTCACTGTCATCTTCTATATAATCTTCTTGATGTTCTTATTGGTGGATTCCACTGTGCCATGCATCTTCGGTTGATACGAAGAAGAATTGTGGTACTTAATCTCGAACTGCATGGAGAGTTCTGTGATCATAGTATTGTTAAGATTAGTACCATTTCTCGTGATAATCCTTTCGGGGATGCCATACCGACATATAAGAATATGTTTAATAAACCAGACCACATCATTCTTTATAACGGAGGCAAACAGGGCTGCTTCAACCCACTTGGTGAAATAATCAATGGCGGAGAGGATGAAATAATGTTTGTTAGAAGCAGTAGACTATATCTCTCCAATCATATCAATTCCCCACATTGCAAATAGCCAAGGAGAGGTCAAGACATTCAGAGGAGCCAGAGGTATGTGTACCTTGTCAGCATAAATCTGACATTTGTGACAAGTTCTCAGAATTTTCTTATCCATCGTATACCCATCGGGATGTGTACCAAAGATACCTTCATGCATATCTTCCATAATATTCTCAACTTGCTTCTTGTCTACACAACGAATCAAAGTCGAATCATGATTACGCTTGTACAAAATTCCATTGCTCAAAAAGATCTTGGCGGAGAACCTTAGTAGAAATTTCTCATTGTTAATAGATGCCCTCTCGGGGTACTCTTAAGCCTCAAGGAATCTTTTTTACTTCATGAAACCAATGTTTTTCCTCTACTCCGTCAGTATCAATCTTGTAGCAACATGTCAGTTCATCTAGTCTTTTAATGGTAATTCGAGGAGCTTTGTTGTCCCATCTGACTTTGAACATAGATGATATGGTAGCTAATGCGTCTTCCAACTGATTCTCTTCTTGTGGAATATGTTCAAAAGTTATTTCTTAGAAGTATGTAATTAAGGTCAACACATGCTCCCGATAAGTAATGAGATTTGGGTGCTTCATATCCCATTCTCCCTTAATCTGATTGATTACCAGGGCTGAATCCCCGTATACATTCAAGAACTTGATTCTCATATCAATAGTAGCTTTGATACCCATGATGCATGCTTCGTATTCAGCCATGTTATTGGTATAGTCAAAGCAAAGTCTAGCGGTAAATGGCATATGGCAACCTTTAAGAGAGATAATCATGGAACCATTTCCACTACCAGACGCGTTAGAAGCTCCATCAAAAACCATAGTCCATCAAGATCCTGGCTCAGATCCTTCATACGGCCCAGGTTCTTTACAATTTGTAACTAGCATGATATTCTCATCTGGGAACTCGAAATTCATAGATTGATAGTCGTCTATAGCTTGATGAGTCAACTGATCTGCCAATACACTTACTTTTATTTCCTTCCGAGTTGTGTATTGAGTGTTGTATTTTTTTAAGACCATTTGCCATCAGGCTATTCTTCCAGAGAGAGCGGGCTTCTCGAATATGTATTTTATGGGATCCATTTTAGAGATCAACAAAGTGGTATGAGTCAAAATATATTGTCTTAGTTGGCGAGCAGCCCATGCCAAAGCGTAGCAAGTTTTCTCGAGCAGTGAGTATCTCGTTTCACAATCATTAAATTTTTTGCTAAGGTAGTATATCGCATGCTCTTTTCGACCAGACTCGTCATGCTGCCCCAATACACACTCCATTGAATTTTCCAACACTGTTAGGTATATGACCAGAGGTCTTCCTTCAACTGGTGGCACCAGAATCATAGGTTCTTGTAGGTACTCCTTGATTTTGTCAAAGGCTACCTGGAAATCATTATTCCAACTCACTACCTGATCTTTCTTCAACAAATTAAAGATCAGCTAACAAGTTGCGGTCAGATGGGAAATAAATATGGTGATGTAATTCAGTCTTGCCAAGAACCCTCTGATTTCCTTCTCAATACGGGGAGCATGTATTTCTTGAATGGATTTGACCTTGGCTAGATCAACTTCAATACCTTTACCACTGACAAAGAAATCCAGGAGCTTACCGAATCTCACCCCAAAGGTGCACTTGTTTGGATTCAACCTCAGCTTGTACTTTTTCAGTCTCTCAAACAGCTTGCGTAGGTGGTCAATATGTTCTTCTTCAGTCTGAGTCCTGGCTATCATGTCATCAACATAAACCTATATCTTGGGATGAATCATGTGATAGAACAAAGCTACTATAGCACACTTATATGTTGCGTCGACGTTCTTCAACCCAAAAGGCATAACCTTGTAAGAGAAAGTGTCCCACTGTGTGACAAAAGTAGTCTTATCCATGTCTTCAGGTGCCATCTTGATCTAATTATACCCTGAGAAACCATCCATGAAAGAAAATACTTTATGCTGAGTGGTGTTGTCAACCAAAACGTCAAAATATGGAAGTGGGAAGTCATCTTTGGGGCTTGCCCTGTTCAGATCCTTGTAATCCACACACATACGCACTTTTCCATCTTTCTTAGGTACTGGAACTACATTTGCAACCCACTGAGGATAGGATGTAACAGCTAAGAAACCTGCATTGAATTGCTTCATAAACTCAACCTTGATCTTTTCAGACATTTCGGGACGCATACGATGAACCTTTAGCTTTACTGGAGAACAACCTTTTTTCATCGACAAACAATGAACCAAAATATCAGTATCAAGCCCTGGCATGTCTTCGTATGACCAAGCAAAGATATCAACATAGTCGCGTAACATCTGGACTAATCTTTTCTTGACATTGTCTTCTAGGTTTTCACCTATCTTTACTTCTTTTTTGTCTTCTTAAGTACCTAAGTTCACAACCTCAATTGGATCTTCATGCGGTTGTATAGCCTTCTCCTCTTGCATTATTATTCTGGAAAGCTCTCCAGGTAATTCACAATCTTCCTCACCTCCATCCTCAGCTTGGTAGATCATATTTTCAAAGTCATAAGTGGCAATAGAAGAATTGTTGTCAATGGGATCCAGAGTGGATGTGGATCTGCAATTTGTTGTGTGGGTGTGTGTAAGAACACATAACTATTTTGAAAGTAATAAAGCAAAAGAAAGTCATAGAGCGCAAAATTTGAATGCAAGCGTCCAATGTTTTATTGAATGAGAATATGCGAATGAAATGACTACCCTAAAAAATGGACGGTTGTGCCCTGGGTAAGGCACAAGGCTTAAAGTTATTGTTTAAAAAAATACATAGCCACAACTTGAAACCAAAAAGAAACAGAAAATAGAATTTACTCCTGACTAAAGGAGATATGTATAACGTCTTCTGTCTTCTAATTATCGAGCCCACTGCCAGTAGTAGGGAAGATTCAAATGTCTATGTCATAGTCACTATCAACATCTTCTACCGTGTTGACTCCATCAATAGCATTAATGCCTTTGTCTTGCTTACGCATTGGTGCAATGATCACATTGGGAGTATTGGGAGGATTAAATTCAATCTCTTAATTGTCAATCATATCTTGAATTTTATTTTTCAGAGCCCAACAGTTATTTGTATCGTGTTTGGGACTATTGGAATGAAAAGCGCATCTTACATTGGGATTGTACTTGGGGGAGGAAGTGTTGGGATTCTGAGGAGGATCTCTTAATGTTATCAACTATTATTTTAATAGATGTTGTAGTGCCTGAGACAATGGAATTTTGATCTTGGTAAACTGTCTCCTGGGTGCATCAAACCTACGCTGATTGCCTTATTGATGTTATTGTACTAGAGCAGGATTAGAAATTAGCACAACTCCCACAGACTGGTTGCAGTCATTTCTAGCACGACCCTTTTGGACATACACAACATTAGCTTCCTTTTTTTTATCGTTGAACTTCTTTGTTACAGTAGTTGAAGACATAACTACCTGAATCTTTCCACTTCTAATTCCACCTTCAACCCGCTCTCCTATTAATATCAACTCGATGAATCCGACCGAAGAGCTTCCGATCAGATGATTTAAGAAAGGACATGTCAAAATTCCCATAAACATATCAACCAACTCCATATCAGATAAAGGAGGTTAAACTCTCCTTGCAAGATCCCTCCATTTCTAGGCATACTCCTTGAAGCCTTCGTTCGAGCCCATAATCATACTTTGTAATTGCACGCGAGTTGGTGCAAGATCGGCACTGTACCTGTATTGTTTGTAAAAAGAAGAAGCCAAGTCTTACCAAGTACATATATTGGTCCCCTCTAGCTGATAGAACCATTCAAGCTGTGTTTCCGACAAACTTACTTGAAAGAAGTGCACCTATAACTTCATGTCAGCAGTATAGGGTTGTATCTTCTCAACACACGACCTTAAATGAAGCTTTGGATAGGAAACACCATCATACTTC
Source organism: Vicia faba (assembly GCA_948472305.1). Taxonomy (NCBI): domain Eukaryota; kingdom Viridiplantae; phylum Streptophyta; class Magnoliopsida; order Fabales; family Fabaceae; genus Vicia; species Vicia faba. Next base: position 139,918,566 of record OX451737.1, on the reverse strand, counting down.
ACAAAGGTATGGACCTTAAATTTGTGAGGAATTACAACTCCCAAGATTAAACCTAGATCTTCAAAATCCAAACCTGGAACTCTCTGGATTTCCACGACATTCAAACGATCTTCCAGTTGTTTGTACTTTTCATCAGGGAGAGGATACTATTCAAGAAAATAGTTTTCATCATCAGAATCTTAGCCAGAACCAAGGTTACTTCCCCTCTCAGCCTTTACACTCTTATCTTATTCACCCTGATTGTCATCTTCATCAGAGGGAATATCACAATTTTGAGCTTGCTTGGGAGGACCTTTAAACCTTCTTCCCATGTTGAAGATGTTGATTGGTCTTATGGTCTTTTTCTTCTTGACGATGAGTGCCATTAGTTATTTCTGTCCCTCGGCTAAGTTCAAGACCGTCTCTTGGAATTGATTGTTTTGAGCTTGAAGTTCTTTGACGGTTGTTCGAGATCCATCTTTTACAGAAATAAACAACAACTAGATGAGAAAACCTGTCTTGGGAGATTCCTGCTATGATAATGACATGCCTGATATGTAGATGCAATGTTTTCAAGGATCTTGCGGGATAAGAAAAAATGACAAGTTAGAAGTTGAGGTTGGCTGCATCTTTGACTCAAGAACTTTACGTCTTTGAACGTCATTCTATTAGAATCAAGCTCACCATGTCAAGTAGGTTCTAGCCTTTAACTCGAAAGAACGTACTTTAGTCTTTGATAGCATCTGGTTAGAGGAAAATAAATCCTCTTGCCCCTTGTTAGAAGTTCGGTTCCTAATAAACCTGCATCACATGTCCCTGAGATCCTTAAAATGATTGGTGAAAATGCGATGTTATGATGTCATGATGTCATGTATGAACAGAGAGCAAACACAATTAAAGCACACAAGAGCCTTAGGTTTAAAGGCTTGCCCGTGGTTTGTAGGTAAGTACCCTTTCTATTAAAGTTAAGTTGGCTTAACCTGTCCTAAATATAATAACCGAGTTCTAAGGATCTCAAATCACGGATCTTTCTCAAAGGTTTTATTTTAGTGCATCAAATGATTTTCCACCAAAACATCCCTCGAGTCGAATCTCAATGAGTGTAGCATCGAGTATCAATCAACTTTAGACTGCACCAAAGTTGGATATCTCAATAATTCTAATGGCCAAGATGGGTCAATTAAGGTTCTAAAAGTCAGTTACTGCTTATGACACCATGCGGAAGCCCAATGTTTTCCTCGACTGACTCAAGGAACATCAGTACAAACTAAAGTGTCACACTAACTTAGCCATTACTTCAACCATATCTGTCTATTCCGTACAATTTCCATGATCTATTGCTACTTACCTAAGGTCCCTAGATCCAAGTGTAGGATCTTTGCAAGAATTTTTGTTCTGGATTGGCCCGACAGTTTGAGTGGGCCCAATCTAAGACATCTCATAGGTGCCACCCACTGACCGTGACCCTGACTGCCTGCACCTGTCGGGAAATATCACCCTCTTTCCCTTCTGGTTCAACATTAATCCAAGATGCCCGTCGAGCGTCTCCCCAGCCTTCCCGACACCAACGTCGTACAGGCCACCAGGGATCGACTAGAGAGATGCCAGCAACCAACCTCCTCCCCAGAACCAACGTCTAGTTACAAGCACATCTGCCCGGTTTGACCAAGTCCTGGCAGTTACCTGATTTCCTGGACCCGCATATCTAGGAAGGAAATCAGGAACCAATGGCCACGCGCCAGGGGAATTATATAAACCCTCACACCTGTGAGGGCCAGGTATCACATTTGTCACCACTCATTACCTGATATTCTGCTAGTACCTCCTTACTCCCATTCTTACTTGATCGTTGGAGTACCTTGTAGGTACAACCCCCTCTCTCCTCTGCCCGATTGAGGATCATCCTTCGGCCACTCTCCAGGTTCTGGTCAACTGCAAGATCAGTGGTGTCGTCTGTGGGAATTTTCTATCCCCATCTTTCTTCCCTCGGAACCTAAGATCAAAGCAACTCTTCTTTCAAGAACCATCTCTCCTATCATGGCCGACCATAATGATCTCTACCTGTCCGAAAAGACCATCATTTCCCCTGCTCGCAAGACTGATGGAGGCCAGGAACACCCTCGACTTGAGGACATCCTGATCCCCCGTGACGGACGAACTGCATCCTCTGATTCCGCTGATGCCCGACATGGTGACGATAAACTCTTGGATGAAGGGCGTTCCAAAAATCCTGATGAAGAGCTCCCAGAAATATTGCAACTGGTCCCTATCCCCGTCAACACCGATCCGACCATGGCAACACTGCTCGCTGCCTTGAATCAGACCAACACCCTCACCCTTCAACAAAATCAGAGGATAGGAGCCTTGGAAAACAGGCGTTCAAGATCTCCTCTCCGGAGAACCCGAAGATGAAGTTACCCCAGTGCATCACCGCTTAGGCGCAGTCCACCGCCCAAGAAGGAAAGGCGCGATATTTCTTTCTTCAAGAAACACAATCGCACACCTCCTGCCTGAGATCAAGAATCCCCTTTGTTCAAGAAGAGGAAGAACAACAGGCAGATCGATTGCGCTCGACTGCCCTCTCTCGAACCAAAGAAAAAGCGATGGAGCCCCTCCCCTCGACGGGACCGCGATGACCGACAGGGGGGAAATTACCACTCTCCTTCTCAATCTCCCGTCAACAGTGAGGATGACGAGCCCCGCAACCTTCTATCCCGAGAGATCACTGAAGCTCCACTCCCCTTCGGCCTAGGGAAGCCGCCCACTCTAGGGACCTATGATGGCACGACGGATCCTGACGAGCATATTGAGAATATCGATGCGCTCCTCGACTACAGGGGGGTCTGGGGCACCATCAAATGCAGACTTTTCTCGACTAATCTCAGGAAAGGGGCGATGGCGTGGTACAAAAGTTTACCCGACGAATCCATCACCTCGTGGAAACAACTCGGGAAAATGTTTTCAAGGCATTTCACTTCCTCCTGTCGACATCCTAAATTAGAAGATTCGCTCGATGCTATCATACAAGGCAGAGAAGAATCTTTGCGAGCGTACATCGAGCGCTTCAAAAAAGAAGAGGTCCAGATCCCGACAATGGACAACATGAAAAAATACCTGCTCGAGCGTGGGCTTAGTCCCTGCAATGACTTTGCCAAGGCTATGGGCATAGAAACACCATCCATGCTCGACTCCCTTCTCTTGAAAGCCCAGGCGTACATACAGTACGAGGAGAAGGAGGTAGCTAACAATGCCCGGGAATCCAGGCACAAGGAGAGTTCCAGACCCTCAAAGAATGACGAGCCCTCGACATCCCATCGGGGGGAGATGAAACGGGAGGACAGGTCCCGTGATCCTAAAGACTACAGGGGCAGGCCAATCGTTTTCACGACTACACCCCTTGACAACCTCAAGAGAGCGTATTATTTCCGAATGCGTCAATTCAGAGTTCAAACAAGTCGGGGTGTGCTTCCCCCGAAAAACATCACTGAATCCTGGAACCAACAAGAGCAAGTACTGCAGGTTCCATAAAAGTCACGACCATAACACAGAGGATTGCATCCATCTCAAGGATTCAATCTAAATATTAATCAGAGACGGGCACCTAAAACAATATAAGAAGAAGGAGGCCGCCCGTGAGGAAGCACGAGAGACAAAGAATGTCAAAGAAGGGAAGAAATCCCCTGACCTCGACACTATTCCGGTCGCCTTAAGCATCTCACGGCCGAAAGACTTTTACTTTCCGGACATGGAGGACGTCCCCCTGTACTTCTCCACCCATAGTCCGTGGGAATCCTTCCCCACATCCATGGTCATCTCCAGTGGAGGGTTCAATAGGCATACGGTCGGATCAGTGAAGAGAAGATTCGACCAACTCATCGAGGCCAACTCCGAGATGGACGCCATGCTCGACAAGTTTTGAGGAGGATCTCACCCCCTCGCATTCTACAGAGAAGAGTTACCGGGAGGAGCCCCGAATTCGAGATTCCCACTACTCGTGAGAGCTCGGGTGGCTAATTTCGACGTGCGTTGCATTTTGGTCGACCAGGGCAGTTCGGTTGATATTATGTACGCCCAGTTGTTCAACACTCTGCAGCTGAATGAGAGCCACCTAACCCCCTACGTGGGCTCTGGTCTTCAAGGGTTCAACGGGGCTAGCACAAAGCCATGGGGGTACGTCGAGCTGATCGTCACCTTTGGGAAGGGGGTAACGGCCAGGGCCATCAAGACCGAATTCTTGGTGGTGGATTGCCCATCCCTCTATAAATGCATCTTCGGGAGACCCACTCTCGCCGAGCTCATCGCGGTCCCCTCCACCATTCATCTTAAGATGAAATACTACACGACCGAAGGTTTGGTCGCCACTCTTCTTAGGGACATCCAAGCAGCCAAGAGATGCTTCGAAGCTTTTGCGTAAGGCCTCAGCTCCATCAACTCCCAACCTCAAACAGCCACTCGAGCCACGCTACACTCCAGCTCCAAGTAATCCAGGCCATTGCCAAGGGTCGACACTATTGACCTCGACAGTCGCTTCTCCATGGAGGACATGATCGAGCAAAGGAAGAAAGGGAAGGAGACTATGGTCGAAGATGAAGGGTCAACCTCCTCTGCTAGCCACAACGAGCTCTCAAGTCACGCATGGCCCATCCTGGACGGCGACTTCGAGCTGGTTCCCCTCGGAGAAGACCTCACCAAGGGAGTAAAGATCGGAGCGGACCTCCCAGACCTGGCTAAAAGGCAACTCAAAGCTTGTCTGCGGGAGAATGCTGATCTCTTTTCCTGGAGTGCGGATGAGATGCCCGGTTTAGACCCCGAGGTCGCATGCCATCACCTGACCATTGATCCCACCATCAAGGAGGTCGCACAGTGCAGAAGAAAGTAATCGACCAAGAAGTCACACGCTGCTGAATTAGTTGTAAAAGACCTCCTAGAGGCACATTTTATTTCTGAAGCCCAATACACAACCTGGAATTCCAAAGTAGTCCTCGTTAAAAAATATAATGGAAAATGGAGAATGTACATTGACTATACTGATCTCAACCGGGCTTTCCCGAAAGATTCTTATCACCTTTCCAACATAGACAAAGTGGTCGACAATTCGGCTGGTTTTAAACTATTATCTTTCATGGACGCGTACTCTGGTTACAACCAGATTCCCATGGAGAAAACGGACAAAAAATATACCTCCTTCATGACCGAGTCGGGAAATTATTACTACAACGTAATGCCCTTCGGCCTCAAGAACACGGGCGCTACCTACTTGTGCATGATGAACAAAGTCTTTTTCAACGAGATAGGCGACATGCTCGAAGTCTATATGGACGATATGATCCCCAAGTCCACCGAAGAGCACAATAACAAAGACTAGTGACATCGAAAATGCAAAAACAAAGAAGAAAAGATTAGGGGAAGAATAATTTGAAACAGAACTGAAGATAGAAGTGTCAGAAACTGTACCTAAGTAAACTCAGAAGAAAACCTTCTCTCCACTGGTAGGTGTATTTCTCTTACTTCTTTCCATTTGTTGTATTTTTGATGAGTTGATTTGATTGAGTTTAGATTTTTGGTACCTTTTTATTGTCCTTTGACGTGAGAAACCGAGAAGAAACCATGAACACAGGAAACATTCCCCCACAGAGTTGTTCTCAAGCCGAGTCTCTCCTTGAAAGAATATCTGTAAACAAGGGGAAAAACCCCAGCATAGTCATCTCCAGTTCACTGTCTCCAGCGAAAGTAGAAGAACCACTTTTTCTACGACAGTCAGGAACTCAATTTCCATTACTCTCCAGAAGCGGTCATGGATTTATTTTCCCACTCAGATATGTCACAATAGCATTTCATGCTCATATATCATGACGTGCGCATACATATGGCATACAGCATAATCTCATTTATTTTGAGAACATCATCTCACCCTGCATTTCATGCAGTGCATATAACTAACCCTAATATCTTTTCAGGAAAAGACGATCAGTTTCAACGAATCCAGCAGTTATACAGATTACATCTACAGACAACTAATGGAAACTCAGTTCCCGAAATCAAACGGGTTAACTAATCTACATTATCAGATCAAAGCAACCTTACCCCGGTTCATTCTGAAGTTTTACACGAACTTATCCCAAAGTAACCTTACCCAGGTCCCTTCTGAAGTTTTACACAAACTTATCATAAAGTAACCTTACCCAGGTTCCTCTTGAAGTTTTACACAGACTTACCCCAATGTAACCTTACCCAGGTTCCTGCCGAAGTTTTACACGGACTTATCCCGAGGTAACCCTACCCAAGTTCCTCCTAAAGACCTACACAGACGCATCACAAGCAACCTTACCCAAGTTCCTTTTGAAGTTTCACTCAGACTTATCCTAAAGCAACCTTACCTAGGTTCCTTCTCAGTTCAGATGCAGTTTTACCCAAACTCCTCACAAAGCAACCTTACCCAGGTTCCTTATCAATTCAGATGCAGTTTTACTCAAACTCCTTACAAAGCAACCTTACCCAGGTTCCTTCTCAGTTCAAATGCAGTTTTACCCAAACTCCTCACAAAGCAACCTTATCCAGGTTCCTTCTTGGTTCAGATGCAGTTTTACCCAAACTCCTCACGAAACACCTTACCCAGGTTCCTTCCCATAAGCCCTACTATCCAGCTTCCTTCTCACAGCCCTGCTATCCATGCTTTCATACCGAAGTAACCCTACTATCTAGGTTCCTTCTCACAGCCCTCCTATCCAGGCTTTCATATCGAAGTAACCCTACTATCCAGGTTCCTTCTCACAGCCCTACTATCTAGGCTTTCATACCGAAGTAACCCTATTATTCAGGTTCCTTCATACAGCCCTACTATCCAGGCTTTCATATCGAAGTAACCCTACTATCCAGGTTCCTTCTCACATCCCTACTATCTAGGCTTTCATATCGAAGTAACCACACTATATAGGTTCCTTCTCACAACCCTGCTATCCAGGCTTTCTTATCGAAGTAACCCTACTATCCTGGTTCCTTCTCACAACCCTACTATCCAGGCTTTCATATCGAAGTAACCCTACTATCCATGTTCCTTCTCACAGTCCTACTATCCAGGCTTTTATATCGAAGTAACCCTACTATCCAGGTTCCTTCTCACAGCCCTACTATCTAGGCTTTCATATCAAAGTAACCCTACTATCCAGGTTCCTTCTCACAACCCTACTATCCAGCTTTCATATCAGAGTAACCCTACTATCCAGGTTCCTTCTCAACAACCCTACTATCCAGGCTTTCATATCGAAGTAACCCTACTACCCAGGTTCCTTCTCACAGCCCTATTATACAGGCTTTCATATCGAAGTAACCCTACTATCCAGGTTCCTTCTCAGTAGCCCTACTATCCAGGCTTTCATATCGAAGTAACCCTACTATCCAGGTTCCTTCTCAGCAGCCTTACTATCCAGGCTTTTATATAGAAGTAACCTTACTATCCAGGTTCCTTCTCTTAGCCCTACTATCCAGGCTTTCTTATTGAAGTAACCCTACTATCCAGGTTCCTTCTCAGCAGCCTTACTATCCAGGCTTTCATATCGAAGTAACCCTACTATCCAGGTTCCTTTTCACAGCCCTACTATTCAGGCTTTCCTATCGAAACAACCTTACTATCCAAGTTCCTTTTCATAACCTTACTATCCAGGTTCCCCCTCTCTTATCCCCAAGCAACGGTCCACAACATTGTAAGACCGGGACCCAATCAAACATGATTGGTTTCACATTTCCCTAGTAAATCGCGGTGCAGCATATACTCCGACCAGATATGCAGTACACTTCCGCTTCTTCAAGCCGGAGTTATTCCCCAGTAGAGTAACGGACAACTGAAGTTCCTAAAACTCTATTTCTCCCAAGACAGGAAATCCACATTCTCTAGATGGCATCTTTAAGCCCATCCTAGACAATTCTCTGTCACATCCAGGATGGCATATTTAAGCCCATCTCCAACAATCTTCAATCCTCGACCTCCAAATGGCATCTGTAAGCCCATTCCCGATATCACAAATCAAGTGCCACTTCATGCGAGTGCAAATTTCTGGGAACTCTAGTGTTCAATCATCTTCCACCTTCAGATCATGAAAGGTAGCACAACCACTCTACATCCTCAGGTTTAAGAAGATTGAACAGGGGAAGCTGTTGTACCCCAAAATTTTCCCTCTCATTTTACTCAATACATGTCAATAGAGGTCCCCCAGTTGCTCAAGGAAGTCCAAGAGTTGACTAGACCAACTCTCTTCTAAGGCAGTATACCTCAAAATAGGGTTTCATTTTTCATCAAGATGCTTGACTCCAAAGGATCCCAAATGCTCACCACTGTCCTAATATGTTCTCAAGATCATCCATGCCAAGTTTCAATCCTTGCATAAGAAGTTTGCTCAGTCAACTACTCATATGCTAGAGATTCGACTGTACTAGGTCTAAAGTCAATTGTGGCCCACATACAGTCAAACTTCAAGATTTTTGGTCAACATAATCATTTTTAAGTGTTATCCATCATTTGATCAAGGGTTAATCATGATTCCTCAAGGAATGCTCTAAATTCATCAAAACCCAAAAGTTTCTAAATTAGGGTTTCTCAAGAAAAGTCAACCCAACTTTGACCAAGCATAACTTCCACATGCTTTATCAGCAATTTTCCATCCAAAGCTCATTTTGAAGAGGATACAATTCCCTACAACTCATCTTCAGCTCACAAGTTCAAAATATGCACTCATAAAAAGATATGAATTTTGACATTATAGGTCCTTTTGAAAAGTCAACAAAAACACCTTTTGGGTCAAAGCTTCATACATTAACATGGAAGACTCAATTGAGATGAGACTAAAAGGGTTTCTTAGGGTACATCCCTAGCTTTCTAAAAATTCAAAGAACATCCTCCTAAGATCAAAATTGAGAGAGATATGCCTTGTCAAAGTTGACCTTTTTTGCAAAATTGTCAAAAGTCAACATTGATCAAATTTGCATTTTTTCCAAAGGGGCCCATGTTTTCTTGCTTGAAACATGTTTCTAATAGGACCCACGACCCCTGAGCTTTTCCACCTATTTTTTTATTACTTTTATCATTTATTTTGATTTTTTATTCAATTAAATCAAATTAAATCAAATTAAATGGCAAAAAAATGAAAACAAATCAAATCTTGAGATTTTTATGCATATTCTGAGCCTATGTACATCTAGTATGCCAGCCAAGTCGTGCAAGTTTCATTAGGGTTGAAAAAGATTAGATTGAAGCAAGTTTTGGAAAGAAATCATACATGAGGCAAATCAAATCCGATTTTCATAATTCTCAAAGATTTGATACAAATTTGTTGACCTAATTCAGTCTACTATAAGTGCATAATAATTCCAGATCAAAAACAAGAGGATTGGAGGCGTGAAACAGCAGGAAGAAAACTGAAAAATTTGGACAAAAGTGTGAGATCAAAATCCATCTTAGAGCCATCCTCCAGGAGTTTCAAGGCTAGCAATACGTTCCTGGATATCTCAGGAAGCTTCTCCATTCATTTGCAAGGCCTGAAGCATCCAGAATCGTGCCCATCATCAACCACGGTTTGTGCAAAATTTCAATTCTGATTTCTTTGATTTTGGCATCATAAGCATGTTTTGATTATGCCATTGTGTTTGTATTAATGTTTGCAAGCTACATGTACCCTTTAATTGCATTTATCACCCAGGAATCCATAGTTGCCATTGCTAGGGTTTCTGAGATGTTTTTAGGGCTTTGTTATACAGGAACAATTAGGCCAAGAAAATGATACCATGATACTCGTGAGGCCAAGACGAGTTGATTGGTATCATCACAATTGATTTATTATGCTTGTATGGAATTTTTGAAATTTGCAGGGGCTGTGGTGACAGCAAACGTCCGTAGGTAAAAGTTCTTCACCTAAGACGACGGTTGTAGTGAAGAAGATGATGCATGGAAGCCCATGAATGGCTGATTTGAATTTTGCATGCATTTTCTGAATCCATTGTTTGTTTTTCTTATTATGCTTTGTTTCTATTATATGAACAAATAACATGGTAGCGCAGCTGGCAAAGCATCACTGGAGGCGAGCATAAGGACCTGGGTTCGATCCCAGGTCCCAACATTTGCTTTCTATTATTTTTCTCATATGATCAGGTGTACCACACAGCTAGATCCAGCACACCTCACCTTCTGAGGATCATCACACGCCCTCTGATCTCATCCTCTGGATCTACCTCTAGCCAGATCCAACACACCTCGCCTTCTGAGGATCATCATACGCCCTCTGATCTCATCCTCTGGATCCACCTCCGACCAGATCCAGCATACCTCACCTTCTGAGGATCATCACACGCCCTCTGATCTCATCCTCTAGATCCATCTCCAACCAGATCCAACGCCAGCATACGCAGGTCCACCATGAGTCCCCAGAAGATGGTCTCATTGGATCAGGCGCCAGACTCTGGGCCATCCTTCTAGGTTTCAGAAGTTCAGCATACACTCCTCCAGATTTGCTAACAGCGGGTCCATTTGGTTATTTCTACTATTTTTCTTTAATTTATTTTCTTTAATTATTTTGTTTTTTTAATCAATTCAAAAATTATTTTACTAAATTAACAAACCAAAATCACAAAAAGACTTATTTTCTTAATAAATATTATTTTTTAATTAATTAATTTAATTAATTTAGGGAAACTTTAATTTCTTTCATAATTTAAAAATAATTAAACTTAGGATTTTATTTGTACATAATTTAATTAATCTTTCTCAAAAAATACACAAAAATTATTTTTCTCCTAAAATACTTTTTTTAAAGTTAATTAGTGAATTAGGTTAATTAACTTGTTTCATAATTAAAAACAATTAGAAATTAGGTTTAATTAATTTGTGATTTAATTGTTTTCTCAAATAAAAATCCATAAAATTTTCTTTCTCTCAATTAGTGTTTTAAGTTATTATTTGTCGCGCGCTTGTTAATCATTTTTTCATTATTTTGTAACTGTTCAAGGTTTGTAATAGTTAAATTAGGGTTTTATTTCTTGCTTAAATCCCCAATTTTTGGTTATGTAATTAATCCCCCTCCCCGAAGCCTTGTAATAGCTAGGTTTTACTTCCTTGCACTTTTAATTTCCGTAATCTTTAATTGTCTAGATACATGGCTAATAGGATAGTATGGCAAGAATGTCTTGAAGATTAAAACGATAGACCACCTAATGTGTAAAGATTAAATAACTGAAACAAATCATATGCGCATATTCACTCCTAGGGTTTACCTTATTTCGGTTGCCTTCGGTAAACAATCATTAAGCATAGAAGATTTTAGTGGTCGCCCTCCAGTCTAAAGAGATCAAATTGTCCCGTTCGAATGTTGCCTCGGAAATGCTGCCTCGAAAAGATCATAAGACTCTAGAGTTACTACTAAGGTTTTCTAACTATTGCTTTAGTGATTGTATTTGTCCCTTTCGAACTTCCCTTACAAACTCCAACGAAGGTTCTACCTACTCCTTAATAGTAGGATAACGTTGTCTAAAGGATATCGAACAAAAACTATCTTTTTTTTCGAGTAGGTAGATCCTAGTAAGTACTTGCTCAAAACAAATCTTTTCACATAAACACCTTTCAAAACAGTTTCAAAACAACTTTGTCACATCCTTGAGGACTGATACAAGGGTTATCACGAAGTAAAGTATTTTCAAAGCAAGCACACACACATGTAATTTGAAAAATGAGCAAGTACATAAGAGCCCGTAGATAACTACGGATAGAAAGGGTGCTAACACCTTCCCTTTCTATAATCTACCCCCGTACTCAGAAATATCTCAAAAAAGGTTTTTTCTATTCTTTTTCATTTTCCATGATTGGATAAAATTAAATTCGGTGGCGACTCTTGCTTACCGTAACATTTTGCGAATAAAAACGCAAAGTGCAAACCAATAAAAACAGTCAGTTCTGCCACCGTATCACAAAGTTCAACTTTCTAGACGAAGATGTCATGGTTATAGGTGACTATGAAATACCCGTACCTAAAGAAGGTCCCGATCCAGGGCCACGTTGGACACTCATGTTCGACGGGGCTTCAAATGCATTGGGGCACGGTATAAGGGTATTTTTTACTTCTCCAAAGAATTATCACAAGCCCTACACTACAAGGTTGTGTTTTGACTGTACCAAAAACATCGCCGAGTACGAAGCTTGTATACTAGGACTGAAAGCTGCCATCGATCTGAGAATAAAGCACCTCAAAGTATTTTGGGATTTCACATTAGTCATATACCAAGTCAACAGCGAACGGGATACTAAACATCCAAAACTGATTCCATATCGGGATCACATTTTAAAGTTGGCTGTGAAATTCACGAAGATCACTTTCAGTAACATTCCATGAGAAGAAAATCAAATGGCAGACGCTCTGGAAACTCTATCAACTATGTTCAACATAACTTGTCCTAACCATGAACCGCGCTTCACAATCAGACACTTTGAAGAGCCCGCATATTGCCTTGCTATTGAAGAAGGGCTGGATGACAAGCCTTGGTTTTACGACATTAAGAAATATCTCGAAAAGCAAGAATATCCAGAAAATGCCTCTATCATTGACAAACGAACTCTATGGAAGTTAGCCTCAAAATTCCTTCTGAGTAATGGTGTGTATACAAAAGAAACTACGACATGGTACTACTCAGGTGTATGGAGAAATAGGAAGCAGATACGCTCATGAGAGAAATCCACGAGGAAACTTTTTGAACTCATACAAATGGGCACGCCATGGCTGGGAAGATTTTGCGAGCAGGGTATTTTTGGTTAACGATGGGGGCCAATTTTTACAATTATACGAAAACGTATCACCAGTGCCAAATCTACGCCGATAAGATAAATGTTCCAGCAACTCCTCTAAATGTCATGATCCCCTCTTGGCCGTTCTCAATGTGGGGAATAAATAAGATTGGCATGATCGATTCGAAAGCATCCAACAGACACCGTTTCATACTAGTAGCCATCGATTACTTCACAAAATGGGTAGAAGCAGCATCCAATGCCAATGTGACAAGTTAAGTGGTTACGCAATTTATCAAGAAGAATCTCATATGCAGATACGGGGTTCCAAGCAGGATTATTACAGACAATAAATCCAATTTTAACAACAAGATGATGAAGGAACTGTGCAACAATTTCAAAATCGAACATCATAACTCCTAACCATACAGACCCAAGATGAACAAAGCCGTTGAGGCAGCCAATACAAATATCAAGAAGATCATTCAGAAAATGGTGAATACATACAAAGATTGGCACAAAATGCTTCCCTTTTCTCTACACAGCTATTGCACTTCTGTGCACACATCAACAGGTGCAACTCCTTTCTCTCGGGTATACGGAATGGAGGCAGTGCTTCTAGTTGAAATAGAAATACCATCACTATGGGTTTTAATGGAAACTAAGTTGGAAGAAGCAGAATGGGTCCAGACACGACTCGACCAGCTCAACCTCATCGAAGAAGATCGCGTGACAACTCTATGCCACAGTTAATTGCATCAGAAGTGGATGAAGAGGGCCTTTGACAAGAAAGTTCATCCTCGAATATTCAAAGAAGGGGATTTAGTGCTCAAGAAGATTCTTCTACCTCGCCTCGATTCACGTTGTAAATAGTCACCCAATTACGAAGGTCCATACATAGTGAAAACATCATTCTCTGGTGGTGGTCTCATCCTCACAACAAGGGATAGGGAGGAACTACGACATCCAGCAAATTCTGATGCAGTCAAAAATAATATTTATATAAAGTTCGTTAAGCTCAAACCCTAAACGTGAGACTTAGGAAAAAAAGGAGTGTCCCGTTGGATCGAAAACCCTAAAGGGCGATCCAGGCAAAAATTAGGGACATAAAATAAACTATCTCGGTGGATTGAAAACCCGAAAGGACGGTCCAGGCAAAAATTAGGTACGCAAAAGAAATAAAGAACAAAAAGACTATGATCTAAGAAATACGACTATGAACCACGAAGGGAGAGATGGATCTAAATCATATGACTCAGAAGTGGAGGAGATAGGAGCTATTAAAAGGACATTGGGGAACAACAGTAACAATTATCATTTTTATTGCCATTTATAGTTTTAAAACTTTATGTAATTACCTATTTCAAGGAATTACATCTTGTACTCTTACTTATTTAGAGGCATATCAATAAAACATTTACTTTTCTCTTTCATCTTACAAATTATGTTTTTCCTTTTTCAGACTTGTTTACAAAATACTATGCTTATTGCTTGTGAATATTGTGTTGAAATCATTTCGGAGGATTTGAAAAATAAAAGCATTTGATAAAACATCGAAAAAGCATTTTAGTAAGAAAAACATTAAAAAGAAAATCTACGTCCATACACCTGTCTACACCTACGCCTACACTCACAATACAAAAATATGCATCCATACACAAGTCTACACCTATGCTTGTGCTTACAATACATCAATCAAGAACTTGCTAAATACTTTTAACCATGTTCAAAAAATTCAAAGATACCACGGCAATGTAACATACAACACCATGGAGTTGGTAACTCAAAACCAACGGTTTAAAGGAGAAAATGCCGGAAACATCTTCATAACATTCTATGGCTTACCCATATTTTGCACACATTTTACATACACATACACTCTTGGTTCCACATCGGTCTAAGACATCATACACATACATCATACAACAAATAAACAATCTCCCCCTTGATTTAGATATCAGAAGGTTAGTCATCAAAGCACACTACGTCTGCAAAATTCAGCCCATCATGAAAGACTCCATGCAGTGATGTGTTCTCTACAACATACCTCATTACCTAAGAATCCATGCATTAATGTGAAAAACCTAGTGCATTGCCTAAGACTCCACGCCGCAATGACAAAAGGCCAAATAAGACCCGTCACCTAAGACTCCAGGCCGTGATGTGTTCAGCTCATCGCCTAAGACTCCATGCAGCGATTCGTAAACATAACCCATTACCTCAGTCTCCAAGCATCCATGTGTTATAAAGTGTTGTTTATTTCATCCCTCAAGTGGGTGAATAAGAAAAATCAAACTAAGACCCACCATATTGTTCTCCCAAAGTTTTAATTATCATCCTTATTCAAATCCTGGTAAGCGATACATCATTAGCTTTGCCTATCTTCTCAAGACCCTTAAGGGTATGCTATATCAGTGTAACCTTAGGTTTGTCGGACAAATTTTGGGGTATTCCAAGTATTCAATAAACTTCCAATAAGAATGTGCAAGACCTATATCTCCTCGCGCTATTCAATCAGAAGATAATTGAATAGGGGCAGCTGTCGTACCCCAAATTTGCCCTACCTTTATGATCACATTTTCAAGGTTAAAAATGGAAAAAATACTTTGGTTAAAGATGGCCCAACATTATCTGATGGCCCATTTTTAAGAATCTAAGTCATCAGAGAGGTGTATCTTAATTCAAGGGAGTGGGGATTTCTAAGTCAGAAAGACCCATATACCCATAGGCCCATTTGCGAAGCATATTGGCCAATGGCCCATGAGATTCGAATTTTTGAAACTGGTGCAAAAGGGAAATTAAATTCTTAACTATATAAAGCCTAATAGAGGTTTGTTGTTTTAGTAAAGAGAGGGGGCGAAAATTCAATTTGTAAGCCCATTTCGTTTGGCCCATGACGGCAAACTGCAGACCCATTGAGTTCTTTAGCCAACCCATTTGACGTTTTTTTGTCATTGCTGTTCTAATTTCATAAAGAAAAAAAATGTTATTATTAAACTTTCTCTATTATAATTATTTTACTAAAAATATTTTTAAAAATTATTAAGATATTTATTATAATTATTTTAAACTATTTTTTTTTTAATAAAGAGTTTTTTTGTCTGAGAAAAAAATATTTTTTTATAAGGCCTAAAACTGAGGCCCAGTTCATACCAAAAATAATGTTGTTTGCAATAAAAAACAAGTATTTTTGTTTGTAGTAACATGCTGTGCTGAGCATTGTTAGGCCCAAGTTTCATTTAGTCAACAGGCTAGGCAGAAGGAAATTAAATAACATAGGCCCAAGAACAGCCACTGTATCAGTCAAGCAAAGATTACGCATGTTTCATTTGAGCAAACGAGTACTGTTTAGATCTAAATATACAGAATCAAAACAAATCCTAGAATAATTTACAACAGATCTCAGAATCAATACAAAATGAAATCAAATCCAATCGAATACTTCACATTACAAATCTGAATCAATTACAGAAATTGAATCCCTAATTTCTCTAATTATCCTAATATAAGCCCTAAACTAATTCTTGACAGCAAATTCCTAAAAGCCCTAATTCTAACCCTATAAATACCAAATCAAAAAGACAGAGAATGGGGGGGGGGGGGGAATCGAAGAACGAGTGAGAGATATTGGAAGGAAAAATTCTGAGACAGAGGAGAAGAGCATCACAAACCAAGTTGTTAAAGAAGAAAGGAAGACAATTAAGGTTTCAACATCTGAAACCCTAATCGCCACTGTGATAGGCTAGCCATCCGCCACCATTAGTCCATTTTCGAAGCCATCATCGGAACCTGCAAACAAGAAACAGAGGGAGATTAGGCACAGAATCTAGACGGTCTAGATCAGAATCTGAAATCGCACAAGGGGTAATATCACTCAGCTTATTTTTCTTGTTTGTTATGTGATTGCGTTGGTTGGGTTTGTAATTGACTGAGGAGAGGATATACAGTTCGTAGCGCCGCCGCGAGTTTGTTTTTAGAGTTTGAGGAAGAAGGTTAGGTAGAGAGAGAGAGAGAGGGATAATGGTTGTAAACCGAAAATAATAAATAATGTAAAAAAACAAAACTTATTTGTTCTGATAAATTATGTACACGCGTATCCATCGTAAGTAGGATGCTATCTTGATTCAGTTCGTCTGATCCATATTGGACGACCGTAAGGCTAAGTCCACTATAAGTTATATGCGCTCCCACACACACGATCAACCAGGCTTCCCAATAAACGCGTAATGGGCCAAGCACGTTCGTTCCTACACCATCCATGTTCCTATAATTACTAAATCGGTATAAACAATACCCATACCTCTGAGCCCAGTTCAATATCTGAACTTAGGCCAAATTTCTTAAAATACCACCCTTTTTGCTTGTTAGTTCAGTAACGCACCCCCAGGCCAACTGGGCTTGAATTCAGCATCCGAATTCATATCCTGACTATTCACACCCTACCCCTTTTACTACTCAACTTAAAATACACCCCCTAAAAATAATTTAATTTATTTTTTCTAATTTTCTTTTATTCTTTATTGTAATTTCTTATTATTTATTTTATTTATTTATTTTCCTTAAAATGTAATAAATATTATTTTAATATTAGAATATTGTTATTGTTATTATCATTTAAAGTAATTATTTTCGTTAAGAAATCATGTATATATTTTATTGCATTAAATATTTTAAATCATGCATTAATTAGAATTTTTGTAATTAATATGATTAAAAAATATCCAACAAATATAAAATCTTTTTCTCTCAATAAACTAACCTAAACAACTATTTTTTGCTAAAGGGTTCCAAATATATTTTGACTAATCGCGCATTTAGTCCAAAATTCCGCTATCTCTAGACCCGGTCAAAATGTGAGGCAATTCAAAATACTTTTGCAACCCCTAAAAAACACAAACTCATACAAACTAAGAATTGGGACTCTGATTCCTCATAAGAGGATACGTAGGCATACGACTAAAATCATGGTGAGTTCCCCTAATAAAACATTAAAACCCTTTTTACCTAAACCTAAACCTAAACCTAGTATCCTTATGAATAAGGTAGATGAAAGGCGCCTAACACCTTCCTTTCGTCTAAAGAAGTCCGAAACTTAGAATCTATGTCTTGCGAATTAGGGTTTCCTATTAGATGCCCTTCCTTAGGATAAAAACTAATAGTGGCGACTCTGATTTTAAATCCAGTTGCAACAATATAATGACACAATGTCAACCAGACAATCTTTCCCTTAGATTTAATCATAAGTAAGTAGGTATAATAATCGAGCAAGACTTCAAAGCATATATAATTAAGAATCTACGAGAAACAAGGAAGGAAAATAATGAAGAGATAATACTATATGAAACAAAATAACAGACATAGAAGAATCATAAATAAAAGAAAAGTGTAATTAAAAAGTTATCTAAACTAATTAGAATGATAAAGTTTACTAACTAAATTAAAATTCTAAAACTACTAAAATAATTCTAAATCTGAACTAATTACTAAATCCATCTAATTAAAAGACTACATGATTATTTAATGGATTCTTAATAACTAAAAACTAATTCTAAAAAATATGCTAATTAATAATAAAATAAAATTAATTGATTAAAACATAAAACAAAATCTATATAATAATAAAAGGCTACTATATATAGATAAAATCACAATTAAACAAATAAAATAAGTAACTAAACTAAAATGATGTATAGAGAAAAATATAGGGCGAAGGGCAGCGAATTCGGATTGGGCTGTATTGGAAAAGGGAATTTAGCGGACTAAGTTGGGTAAGGCCCAAGAAATTAGAACAAAAAAAAACCTAGATACTCTAAATAACAATGTATCGTTCCAAATTTATTTCTCAATCCCTATTTTCTTATGGTCTATATTCTTTGTTTATCACTCAAACTCCATGAACAACAAAAAATCCTTCAAAGTTTCAATCGATTCTTTCCTCTTTTTCTCATACACCGCTCAAAAAAAGTTCTCAACTTTTTCGGTCATCATCTCTCTCAAACCAACCTGCTTCTACTTTTGTTCATGATTATGATTTGGAACAACAACTCGTCGATCTCTCTCAAACAAAATCTCACGGTTTCTGTAAGTAACAGCGAAAGTTGTCTCAATGGAGTGAGTGTTTTTGAGTTTGATCTCCCCTCTAATATCAGTGGCCTCCTCCCAATATTTTGGTGTGTATGAAATGTTATTTAGATAAAGGATAGACTTTTAGGAGGAAATTTTTGAATGACTTTTGAACAAATATGATGCTCTGATTTATTGACTTTTTGATACAAGTTTTATGATTAACCCATTTTGTGCAATGGTTTGTGGTACAGGTTGCAACAGATTTTTGGACAGCTTGTGGACATCGATATGGCTGTTTTTGGGACAATATTGGATAAGGACTGGTGCAACAGTTTTGGAGACTTAGACCACCTCCAACGGTGGTTTTTCAGATTGGTTTGCTAGCTTGGCATTGAAATTGTCAACAAAAAAGTTGTTCCAGCTGGTGAGCGGTACAAATATAAGCAACGACTCTTCATATTTTTTATATTAAAATAATCAATTAGCCGTTGTGCAACGACTTTATTTTTTATTGTTTTTAAACTTTTTTTATTTATCATAAATATAGGTTTGTTGGAAAATTGTATACCAATCCTATTTTCTCTCACTTTTATTTACTCTTTAATTTCAAATTTCTCTCTCACAATTTCATCATTTTATTCATAAATTTTTAATTGTTTTTTCCAACAATTTCTTCTCATTATCATTTTATTTCAAATTTTCATCTTTTTATTTCAAATTATATTTGTTTAGGCCAAATGGATCCTAATCATTTTCATTATCAACAAGCTATGTTCAATTTCATGCAAAATTATCAAAATCCTAATTCTAAAAATTCTCAAATTCCATCAGTACTGTTGTACCCCAAAATTTTCCCTCTCATTTCTTCACCATTTTCTCATCACAAGACCCTTGGAGTCAAGATCAAGTTAGGGTTTTCTCTGCTCAAGACTCCTCCTTGCACTGCTGACCCAAATTAGGGTTTGAGTTTGCACAAAGATGTTTTAACCTACAATTCCCAAGATGACTTTCATGCTTCATGTTGGACTCACAAGTTTATCCATACCAAGTTTCAAGCCTTGATTCCAATCTTTGCCCAGTCAATTGGACAGTTGACCTAGAAATCAGTTGTATTGGGGAAAAAGTCAACTGTGGTCAATTGACAGTCAAACCTCATGAAATTTGACCCACATCAACATTATGAACTCATATGAACCATTTGATCAAGTTTGGATCACAATTCCACAAGAAATTTGATCAGATCACCAAAAGGGCAAAATGGTCATTTTTAGGGTTTTGACTGCACAAAGGCAATTTTTGACTGTTTGACCTAACCAATGGCAATTCAAGCTCACATATGGACTCAAGGACTCAATGACATAGTCTTGACACATTCAACAAGATCAAAAGATCCCAAATGCACAAGATTGACAGATGAATTTTCCAATCAACAGATCAAATTTGACTGTGTACTGAAAAGTCAAACTTTGACTTTTTGGTCAAAATCAAGTGCCAAGATTAATTTTTCATCAAGACATGTCAAATTATGAAACTTGTTCATCAAGAAGCTTGTAGCTCAAGTTATTATTTTTGGAACAAGGGTGCAAAACATTCTTAACTTAGAAAATTTTTGACCTATTCTAGGCAGGATTTTTGCCCAACTTCATGGCCACTTTTCACATGCTTCCACTTGGAATTTCAACTTGCATTACAAAGATGGATTGTAGTACACATTCCAAGCTTTCCAAATTGTTCAAGAACTTCTCAAACACCCTTGTGGTTAGGGAGAATCGAATTTGTCAATATGGGCAAAAGTCACTTCGTTCATAAGCAAATTACATGTTCATAACTTTGCATTTTCAAACTCAGCATGTTCCAAGCTAGATTACAGGCCTCTAATCTCATTTACACTCAATAATTTAATGCATATCCTTTGTGTTCAAGTCTTACTTTGTGTGTTTAACCATTACATACAAGTTTGAGCCATAAATAGAAAAAGCATTTTATCTATTCTTATAAAGTTACACTTTATGTCAAGTTTACAATCTAAGAGGTACAAAGTAAATCTTTGAGGCACAAAGGTATGGACATATCCCACTGATCAAGACTAACATTTGCAGCATGCTTGAGAGGCCTGTGGTAGCCTACAACCTAACTTGGCATTTTTGACTTAAGAGAGAAGAAACTTGCATATTGAACACCAACTCTCACTCCTGCAAGCAAGAGCTAAAGAAAACCTTGTGAACACATTCCAAACATCAAACCTGACCTGAAACACGAGCCTACCACCTTCAATACCTCCCCAAACACAGAAATACCATTTTGCTGCACAAAACATGGCATCCCTGCAAATTGAGTTGCACAACTCAGTTTGCTCGTGCGTTTTGGCCAAAGCTTGTTCATACACACTCCCTACCATCCATTGAAGCTATCCCAAGCCCTAGATACAGACTGTAACACCTCTAACCAAGTTCATCATTTTCATTTTTCAGTTATGCAGGTTGAGTTACATACCTCGATTCAGCTAGCTTTAAGACACACCAAGCATTGGAGGAGCATCCATGAACTTCAAGCAAGCTATACAAGTCCTCAAACTCCATTGAAGGTATCTCCATTGTTGTGCACGACTCAAGCTGAAACAGGTAAAAACATGGACTTCTATCTCTCAATCTAGGAAGAGTTAGGCTTAGGTTTATGAATGAAACATGTTCTAATCATAGCCCTGAAGCCATCCATATAGTTACTTTTCATTTATATTGTGTATGCTGAGAGAATTTTGAACCTGAACATTAGAAAAAACTTAGGTCAGAAATTGGAGATGAAGAAATTATCCCTCGTTTCTTAGAGTTAAGTCAAGTTTTTTATATGTCTGGATTCGTCTCTTGATGCTCTATATTTTTGGTGTTATGAGTTTTGCTTGAAAGTCCAGGAATCAGGAGTTAGGAAGCGCGCGTTTTTGTTGTTCAAAACAAGTCTGGAGGTTGAAGATGACTGGCTTGGGCTGGGCCTGAGTCAGTCCTACTTTTTGCACCCCTTTATTTCACATAAACCCCATTGGCCCATTGTGTGATTTTTTAATCATTTTTGACTTTTTCTTTTTGATTCTGATTTGTTATTTTTTTGTTAAAATATAAAAAACATAAAAAAAATATTTTTTCACCCTTTTTTGTATTTATTAGGCATTTATTTGCTTTAGTTGATATATATATATATATATATATATATATATATATATATATATATATATATATATATATATATATATATATATATATATATATATATATATATATATATATATATATATATATATATATATATATATATATATATATATATATATATATATATATATATATATATATATATATATATATATATATATATATATATATATATATATATATATATATATATATATATATATATATATAAATACACTTTATTTAAAATACCAAAAATAATACAAATACATTTTTATTTTCTGATTTTATTTTATTTTATCTTTTGAAAACATTTTCTAAAAAATATACTTTTTTTTGTAAATAATAAATATTTTTAATTTTTGTACATATTTAATATATTTAGTAAATAATATAAATACTTATATATTTATTAGAATATTTAGGATAAAAATACAAAATAATATATTTTTTTCTTTTATTAATATTTGACTTCAAAAATCACTTTTTTACAATATACTTCCTTTTTATTTATTTTTTGTATATAATTAATAAATATTGTATATAATAAATAATAAATACCTTTTATTTACAAAATTAGGGTTTTGCCCTAAAACCATGAAAAAATCCAAAAATTAATCCTTTTTATTTTTGTTTATTTATCACATAAAAAATACTTTTACATACATATAAAAATCATTTTTTTTTGCATCTTGCATATTTATTGTATTTATTTAATTATTGTACAATTAAATTAGCTTGTATATTCAATTTGGATGTAATAGCTTAGATTTAAATTTCTTGCTAAATATCTCCATTTGAACATTTGTACCCCCCATCCCATAATTGTGTTGTAATAATTTAAGATTTTATTTTTCGCATTTAAAAGCTTTCTAAATATGCCATGATAGACTTAGGGTTTTGTATGCAAAAATCAACCAAACAAATAGTTTGACCTAATTCAAAGATAACAAAGCATGAAAATGGACAACACCAATCACACTTGCACCACTAGGGTTACTCCACTTTACTGCCTTCAATAATGGGCCATGTTGCATGTTGGGTGTCTTTGGCAAAACAAAACAATTCAAATGATCATAGTCCCTCGATGACGCTTTCGAAAGTTGCCTAAAAATGATCAAGTCCCTTAAAGGATAAATTGCCAAAGACACTTGGCACCATTGCAATCATGGTCTAAACGATGACCCGTGCCCGTCCCGTTAACATCCTAACACAAGGTTGTTCACCAAATACAATGGTGAAACAACACTGTTAAAAGGGTTAAAACATAGAGAAAACCTTTGAGTAAATTTAGGGGTAGACAAACTCTTAGTTACTTGATCAAACTTGCAAAAACACTTGCCTATTTTCAAAACACACATCACAACACACTTTCAAAACAAATTTCAAAAACATTGAAAACTTTTCAAAAGACATACACCTTTGTATACATCCAAACATGGATCATTGCAAAGGTTGCCACAACAAATGGCTTCTTTTCAAAACATTTTCAAACCCACACACACAAAGCACCATTTCAAACAATTGAAAATCAAAGGAAAATGATCTAAGCAAGTAACTAAGAGCCCATGAATAACCATGGATAGAAAGGGTGCTAATACCTTCCCTTTCTATAATCTACTCCCCGATCCCAAGAAAACATCTCAATGGTTTTTGCTGTGCTTTTTAACCTTTCCTTAGGATAAAAAAGTCGGTGGCGACTCTTGCTCAACCGAAACATTTGCGAAAACAAACGCAAAACCCAAGTCAGTTCTCCCACCGTATCACAGAACTGGCGACTCTGCTGGGGAAAATTTTAAAAGTGGAGTAACCTTAGGGCTTAGATCACCTTTGCATGACTAATTGTTTGCTTTGATTGCTTTATATTTTGGTTCTCTTGTTTGGGCTTGAAATCCTACACCCGGATTTGGGGAAACATTCATAGATAGCAATACGTTGTGGAAACTATGCGGGGTATACCGACACGGTTGAAGCAATAGCTATATTAGTGCGACATATTTGTGAGTACCGGTAACCCTTGAGTTCAATCAAGGAGAGTACGGGGACGCTGAGTGATGTCACTAAGCACTAATGACCTAGAACCTTACTTGACCATCTTGGCCTTTTATTAGGGGTAGTGAGATGACCGGCTTTGGTGCAGTCCGGAGTTGGTAGATACTCGATACTACACTCATTGAGGGTTGTTTTCCTGGAATATTTTGGTTGTTGGTTAAGTGGCTAAACCAAAACAATGAACATGGAAAACAACCCAATGATATTGAGCTCCTTAGAACCCGGTTACTATTTATAGGACATGTTTTTAAGCCAACTACACTCAAGAGGGTACTTACCTATGAAACCCCATGCAAGCCTGAAACTAGGGTTTTGTGTGATTTTCTTGTACATATGTTTGTGCATACATCATGAGCATCATAAAGCATCATATGCATACACTAACCATTTCAAGGGTTTAGATCTTCATCTTTGTTCTTGTTTTGTAGGTCATGGAAATTCTTCGCAGAAAAACTATCCAAGTCAACCTTGTGAGAATCCCTCCTCAACTCAAGGAGCTCACATCAAGAATTCCGGAAAGCTCTCCCTTCAGTGAAAGACATGGTAGACTACTCAGCCTAGTCAACACCAGCATTGAAGAGGATATGGTAAAGGTGTTGTTCCAGTTCTTTGACCCCCTTCACCACTGTTTCACTTTCCCCGACTATCAATTGGTGCCCACTTTGGAGGAATTTTCTCAACTCCTGAGAATTCCTATTCTTAATCAACTACCCTACAACGGTATAGAAAAAGAACCAAAGCCTGAAGATGTTGCTCAAGCACTACACTTGCAACCATCTGACATCAAGGGGCATTGGGAAACTAGAAGCGGTGTCAAAGGCTTCTTGGCAAAATTCTTGTTTGAGAAGGCACAAGAGTGTTGGAATTCATTGGACCTACAAGCCTTTGAAGAAATTGTGGCACTCCTCATTTATGGTTTGGTCTTGTTCCCAAATCCTGACCAGCTCATAGATGTCAATGCCGTCAAGATCTTCTTATCCAGGAATCCAATACCAACATTGCTTGGGGACATCCTTCACTCATTTTACACACGAACAATGAGAAATAGGGGTGTTCTCATGTGCTGTACTCCTCTCCTAGCAAGGTGGTTTATTTCGCACCTTCCACAATCTGTCTTGAAGAATGACCAAGGCTTAAGGTGGTCACAACGGTTGATGACCCTCACTCACTCTGATGTACATTGGTGTTCTCGGTCCAGAGAAAATGTCATCATCGTCGATCGTTGTGGAGAGTTCCCTAATGTTCCATTGCTTGGCATTAGAGGAGGCATTACCTACAACCCTTGTCTAGCTTTGAGACAATTTGGATATGCACTGAGGGATGGCCCTCATGACATGTTGATTCCTGACCTAGTTTTTGACTTCAACGACGATGCGCAAGGACTTCGCCAAAGATTCATCAGAGCTTGGAGGATGCCTAACAAGGTTGACGACAAGACACTGGGGCACAAGAACTCCATCCCTCTTGAGCCTTATCTCAAGTGGGTACGAACCCGAGCCCAGAGTCTAATGATGCCTTACCCTCATGTTCTCCCTGTGATTAAAGAGCCCGTTAAGGAAGGAGAGGTTCCCTACACCATCCTATATCCTGACATGCCAACATCGTGGGGGGAGATGCAGAAGAGTTGGATCCAACTCAAAGAGGAACAGAACACTTTTGAAGCCAACTTCTACGCCAGTGAGAAGAAGGTTTTGGAGCTTACCCGCCGACTCCATGAGGAAGAGACCCTCAACACCTACATCGCACCAAAGAGGATGCGCAATGTCTTTTTACCTTGAGAAGTTTTTTGTAATATTTGGCCCATGGGGCATTTATGTACTAACAAAATTTCTTCTTATTAATATGACGTGTGTTCTTTTTGTTTGCAACAATTTTGAATTTTCTAAATCCTTGAATGCATTGCATAAATAAGCATACCATTCATCATGCGCATAAGCAGGTCTCCACACCAGGTTTCCTTATCTTTCTGCTGTTTATTTCAGTAAGATGGATCTCGAACAGACGGTCAAGGACTTGCAGTCTCAAAACTCACAGTTTCAACATCTCCTAATGACCTTGGCTAAGGGTCAGGAGGATCTAAAGGCCCTGCTTGGGAACAAAGAGCAAGTGAAAAAGAAGAAGAAAAGAGTCGGGGTGGCTACCCTAGGAAGAAGGTTTGAGGGTGAAGCCAGAAGAGTTCTTGAATTTCCCCCTACATCTGAAGAGGGAACCAGTAAAGGGAAGGGGGCTGCGGCACCTTCCGAATCTGAAGCTGAAGAAGAAGAGGTTGAAGAAGACGAAGACTACTCAGAATAACAATACCCGCCCGCTGATGATAAGTACAAAAACTTGGAAGACAGGTTGGCAGCTATGGAACTGTAAAGAGTTCCCGGCTTGGATTTCGAAGATTTTGGATTAATTGCTGGAATTGTGATCCCCCCAAAGTTCAAAGTGCCAATTTTTGCAAGATATGACGGGCTGTCTTGCCCAAAAATGCACCTAAGATCGTATGTCCGAAGAATCCAACCTCACACTTCCGACAGAAACCTTTGGGTACATTTCTTTCAAGATAGCCTGTCTGGCACTCAGCTAGACTGGTTTTACAAGCTGGAAAGGTCAGAGATACATAGTTGGGAGGATCTAGCAGCTGCTTTTTATCGCTAATATCAGTATAACTCTGACTTGGCGCCAACCCGTACTCAGCTACAGAGTATGGGAATGGCCTCAGGTGAAGGATTCAAGGAGTACGCCCAGAAGTGGCGCGATCTGGCCGGAAGAGTGCAGCCACCTCTTTCTGATAGAGAGCTTGTTGATATGTTCCTGGGGACCCTATCTGGTCCATTCTTTAACCATCTGATCGGTAGCTCTTCCTCGGGGTTTACTGAATTAATTCTGACTGGCGAGCGGGTAGAAGCCGGTATCAAGAATGGGAAGATTCAGAAGGATGCCTCTGCATCTACAACTGTTAAGAAATCATTTACAGCGAAGAAGGAAACGGCTGTTGTGTACTCTCAGAGAAGAGCGGAGAAGAATGAGCGTCGGTCGACTGTGGGGGCCGTGATGATCCAAAATCCATCAAATGACCAGCCTCGCGGAAATCAGTCCAGACCTAAACCGCAATGGGGAGAACGACCACCACGGAAGTTCACCCGCATTAATATGACGCCCGCGCAAGTTATTCCACACTTGTTAAAGCTGAATCTCACAAATATCAAAGAAGCGCCGAAAAATGTGAATACAACCTCACCAGCTTACAATGCCAATGCCAAATGCGCCTACCATTCTGATAGTGTCGGGCATGACACAAACAATTGTTGGGCGCTAAAAAATAAAATTCAAGACTTGATAGATGCAAAAGAGGTGGAGTTCGATGCTCCAGAGAAGCCAAATGTGATATCTGCTCTGATGCCGAAGCATGGTCGAAATGTCCATGCTATTGAGGAAGATTTGTATGTTTCTGATGTCAATGACCTGATAACTCCGCTGTTAACCATCAAGTTAAATCTGTTAAAGGCCGGGATCTTCCCGGGATGCAAAGAAGACTGCTACTGTTGTTACTCTCTACCAATTGACTGCCCGTTACTGAAGAAAGGCATCCAAGGCCTGATGGACAGTCAACAAATTCTATTTGAAAAAGTTCCTGCTATTCCAACCCCCACTGAAGATGTTTCAATTATCACCATTCACGCCAATCTTTCCAAGGCCGTCAGAAAGCCTGTTAAGATTACATCTGCTACAACGTCTGTTCCTCTGAAGATAACTATGCCAGGGCCTGTCCCCTACAGTTCCGAAAAATCAATACCATGGAATTATGGTGGAGAAATCTACTACCATGGTATTAAACAAGTTGAAATAACCGAAGGAAGCTCTGATGAAGAAGATGCCAGCATTGGAAACATTGCCGGCACAAGCAAGATCACCCGAAGTGGGAGAATATTTTCTCCAGAGATTGCCCCCCCAAAGGAAATCTTTGGACCCTTATCTGCTGCCAAAGTTATTCCTGCACCAATAAAACTTTCCGCTAGAACTCCGTTGGTTGAAGAAACTATTGTTCCTGTTGTTGTCCCTCCTACTTCTGCTGATAAGGGTAAAGGGATCCAAGATGAGCTCGTCAGGACGAGGGCTCAACCTTTGGTCATCCCGGAAACCTCTAAGAAGGAGATGGAGGAGATCCTGAAGATAATTAAAAAGAGTGATTATGACATGGTAGAGCAACTGGGGCAAACCCCCTCGAAAATCTCCATGTTAGCATTGCTACTTTGTTCATAGGCGCACGCCAAAGCATTGATAAAGTTCCTGAAGACAGCCCATGTGCCCCAGGAAACCTCTGCCGACCAATTCCAAGACTATGTAGCCAGTCTTACAGCAGATAACGGTTTAGGTTTCTCTGATGCTGACCTAACCTCAAAAGGAAGAAAACACAACGACGCATTACATGTGTCAGTAGAATGCCAAGGAACTACTCTGGCCCATGTTCTGGTCGACACTGGTTCTTCTCTGAACGTGCTGCCTAAGAAGGCTCTCGACCGTTTAGACTGTGAAGGCTTGGAGTTAAGGCCAAGTAATATCATTGTAAGGGCATTTGACGGGTCAAAGAGAATGGTATATGGGGAGGTAGACATTCCCATTAAGGTTGGCACAGAGGTGTTCCCCTCAACTTTCTATGTGATGGACATCCGTCCGTCATACTCTTGCTTATTGGGGAGACCATGGATACACAATGCTGTGGCAGTCACTTCCTCCCTACATCAAATGTTGAAGTACCCTATCAAAGGAAAGATCATAACCATCCACGGTGAAGAGGAATATATGATCAGCCACCTGAACTCCTTCCAGTATGTGGAGGTAGAGGGTGAATTCATTGAAACGCCGTTCCAGCACTTCGAGGAAGTCTCTCCTGAAGTAGAAGTAGCAAAAGTGGTGGCTGAGGTACCAAAGCAGATGGCCAGGATGGCATCGCTAAAAGATGCGAAGGCCGCAATGAAGGAAGGGAAGAGCTCAACGTGGGGACAGTTGCCGGACATTCCTCACAAAACAGACAAGTTTGGTTTAGGATTCACTGATGCGGGGCAGAAAGCTATGCGCCGCTCAAAGGTTGAAAGAGCACCCATCAATATCTCTCCTTATGGGATCAATGCTTTGGAAGGTGAAGACGAGGAGGCCAACATTGAAGATTGGATCTACCCAACCATCGAAGGGGGACTACGCAACTGGGAGGCAAAGGACTTTGTCCCCATTACTTTTATTAATCAGTAATTATCTGTCAAACATTTCCTGTGGTCTGTAATAATTACTTTTGAACAATCCATACACTACTTTTTCACCTCATGCCTTGCCCGGGGCATGTAGGTCCACTTGTAAGGGTTTTGATTATCTTCATATCCATATGCCATGTTTAATGATTCATTGGACATTTTTCATTGATAAACTGCTGTGTTCATTTTCTTTCTTTTTGCATTTTTTGTTTAAGGATGGCTATCCCTTACACACACCCACACTCACAAATGCAGGTACCCATCCACTCTGGATTCTATGGGTGACTATTTTGCTATGTCCTTCAATAACTCTGAAGATCTGGTCAATCAGGCTGAGTATGAAGATGACGAAGGTTGTGAAGTACCAGGAGAGCTAGCCAGACTTCTACAGCAAGAGGAAAGGGCCATCTTGCCTCACGAAGAGTTGTTGGAAACTGTCAACTTAGGAACAGAGGAAGACCGGAAGGAAGTACAAGTGGGTGCCAATCTGGAACCAAGTGTCAAGGAGCGCCTGATACAGCTGTTAAATGAATACGTTGAAATCTTCGCCTGGTCTTACGAAGACATGCTGGGTTTAGACACAAACATCGTGGTTCACCGTCTCCCTACAAGATAGGATTGTCCACCGATCAAGCAAAAAGTCCGCCGAATGAGGCCCGACATGTCTGAGAAGATTAAAGCAGAAGTAATGAAACAATTCAATGCTGGCTTTCTGGCTGTTACATCCTATCCACAATGGGTTGCTAACATCGTGCCAGTTCCTAAAAAAGATGGCAAGGTCAGGATGTGTGTGGACTACCGGGATTTGAATAGGGCCAGCCCCAAAGATGATTTTCCGCTACCGCACATTGACATTTTGATCGACAAAACAGCTCAGCACAAAGTGTTTTCCTTCATGGATGGATTCTCGGGCTACAACCAGATTAAAATGGCCCCCGAGGACATGGAGAAAACAACCTTTGTTACACAATGGGGTACTTTCTGTTACAAGGTGATGCCGTTCGGACTGAAGAACGCAGGGGCAACTTATCAACACGCCATGGTAGCTTTATTTCATGATATGATACATCATGAGATCGAAGTTTACGTAGAAGATATGATAGCTCGGTCACAAACAGAGGAGGAACACCTTGAACATCTAGAAAAGCTGTTTTCCAGGTTGAAAGAGTACAAACTCAGGCTAAATCCAAGTAAGTGTACTTTCGGAGTTAGGTCTGGTAAACTTCTAGGGTTTATTGTCAGCAACAAAGGCATTGAAGTCGATCCAGCAAAAGTGAAAGCAATACAAGATATGCCTGCTCCCCGTACTGAAAAAGAGGTTAGAGGGTTCTTGGGGCGCTTAAACTATATTGCCAGATTCATCTCTCATCTGACTTCTACCTGTGAGCCAATTTTCAAATTATTAAAGAAAGATCAGGTAGTCGAATGGAACGACGATTGCCAAGCTGCTTTTGATAAAATCAAGGAGTATTTGCTAGAACCTCCTATTCTGATGCCACCCGTCGAGGGAAGACCATTGATCATGTATCTGACCGTGTTGGATAACTCAATGGGGTGTGTTTTGGGCCAGCATGACGAGTCTGGTCGAAAAGAGCATGCTATTTATTACCTTAGCAAAAAGTTTACCGACTGTGAGACTCGCTACTCACTGCTCGAGAAAACTTGCTGCGCTTTGGTATGGGCTGCTCGCCGACTAAGGCAGTATATGCTGACTCATACCAACTTGTTGATTTCCAAAATGGATCCTATCAAGTATATCTTCGAGAAGCCTACTTTATCTAGAAGGATAGCTAGATGGAAAATGATCCTAACTGAGTATGACATCCAGTACACCACTCAAAAGGCTATAAAAGGGAGTTTACTAGCTGATCATCTAGCTCATCAAGCTATCGAAGATTATCAATCCATGAGATTTGACTTCCCAGACGAGGACATCATGAATTTGGACAACGTTGAAGGTAATGGACCATATGACGGACCTGAAAAGGGATCCCGATGGACCCTGTACTTTGACGGTGCTTCAAATGCACTTGGGAACGGTATCGGTGCGGTGCTCATTTCCCCGGAAGGTTGTCACACGCCTTTCACGGCTCGACTCTGCTTCAGCTGCACAAACAACATGGCTGAATATGAAGCTTGCATCTTTGGTCTCAAGGCTGCTATAGACTTGGGGATCAAATCTTTGATCGTATTTGGGGACTCGGCTTTGGTTATCAGTCAAATCAAAGGAGAGTGGGATACCAAACAGCCTAATCTTATCACATACAAAGAACATGTCCTAACATTGTTGCCTCATTTCGAGCAAATTACCTTCGAGCATTTCCCGCGAGAAGAGAATCAGCTAGCAGATGCTCTGGCAACAATGTCTTTCATGTTTAAACTCAACTGGGATAACGAGGCTCCCCAAATCACCATTGAGCAGATGGATGAACCTGCGCATTGTCACGAGATTAATACCGAAGAAGTAGTGGAACAACCCTGGTTTCACGAAATCAAAAGGTATCTCCAGACTAGAGAATATCCCGAAGGAGCTTCCGTAAATGACAAGAAGTTCCTAAGGAAATTTGCTGCCAAGTTCTTCCTGAGCAATGGCATCCTCTATAAGCGCAACCATGATTGTGTTTTACTCCGATGTGTAGACAAAGCTGAGGCGGAGTTAATCATGACCGAGATGCACAGCGGTACATTTGGAACTCACTTGAGCGGGCATACTATGGCTAAGAAGATCCTAAGGGCAGGCTATTACTGATCCACCATGGAAGCAGATTTCCATCAGCATTCCCGTACTTGCCACAAGTGTCAAGTCTATGCTGACAAGATTCATATTCCTCCGGTTCCTCTCAACGTGCTGACAGCTCCTTGGCCATTTGCAATGTGGGGCATTGACATGATTGGAGAAATCAAGCCCACGGCATCCAACGGACATCGCTTCATTCTGGTTGCCATTGACTACTTCACCAAATGGGTCGAAGCAGCTTCCTTCGCCTCTGTTACTAAAAATGTGGTTTCCCTCTTCATCAAGCAAAACCTCATATGCCGGTATGGTGTTCCGGACAGGATCATCACAGACAACGGTACAAATCTGAATAATACTATGATCACCGCATTGTGCGAACAGTTCAAGATTTATCATCATAATTCATCTCCCTATCGGCCGAAGATGAACGATGCTGTTGAAGCTGCGAACAAAAACATTAAGAAAATTATTCAGAAAATGACAGTCACTTACAAGGACTGGCATGAGATGTTACTATTTGCTCTGCATGGATACCGTACCACAACACGTACTTCAACTGGGGCAACCCCATTTTCTTTGGTCTATGACATGGAAGCCGTCCTACCCATGGAAGTTCAGATTCCTTCTTTAAGGATTATGAAGGACTCTGGTTTGAGTGAAGACGATTGGATTCAGAACCGACTTGATCAACTCAATTTGATCGACGAGAAGCGACGCGCTGCTGTCTGCCATGGTCAAACGTATCAAAAACGGATGATCAAGGCTTTCAACAAGAAAGTCAGACGTCAAGTATATCAAGTTGGAGATCTTGTAATCAAGCGTATTATCTTA
The DNA here is from genome assembly GCA_948472305.1 of Vicia faba. Lineage (NCBI taxonomy): Eukaryota > Viridiplantae > Streptophyta > Magnoliopsida > Fabales > Fabaceae > Vicia > Vicia faba. Next base: position 139,885,728 of record OX451737.1, on the reverse strand, counting down.
CCGCAAAGTGATCCTAGGGGCAAATGGACTCCTACATACGAAGGACCATTTGTGATCAAGAGCATATTTTCTGGTGGTGCAATGATTCTGACCACCATGGACGGCGACGATTTGCCGCACCCTGCGAACGCAGACATAGTCAAAAGATACTACGCATAAAATAACCCGACAAGTCGAAAACCCGAAAGGGCGGCTTGGGTAAAAATGGGCATCCCGGTGGACCGAAAACCCGAAAGGGCGGTTCAGGCAAAAATTAGGGATAAAACAAAAAAATATCTGTACACCCGGCAAGTTGAAAACCTGAAAGGGCGGCTTGTGCAAAAAGGGGTTTCCCGGTGAATCGAAAACCCGAAAGGGCGATTCAGGAAAAAGTTAGGGAATTAAAGCGTATGACTATGTCTCGTCGGATCACTTTAAGGACAATCTCTTCATCAAACAGCTCCAAGCTTCTGATCAATCCAGTCATCGACAGACGAAGCATTGAATGGACAAATATTTAGAGTTGTGAAGGCTATAGCAGAATGGAATCCTATGGAATTGTTTCACATAGCCATCTTTCTTTTGTATAAATTTTTCAATTTTTATGATAACATCCTCTTACCAGGATGACTGTCTCCTTTGTACAAATATACTCATAGAAAGTTAATACAAATACTTTTCTAAATACAGAAATTTGTGTTGTCTTCCTTTTCTCTTTTCTTTTGCACTTATGTTTTACTTGAGAAACATCCAATGTTTTGTTAAATAGGCATATGCATTTGAACATAATCATTTCCTTATGAATCAAGAAAGATGATTACTGGTAGGTTGAAGGTGCAGATAGATATCTCGATGCCCTTTCGGAAGAAATCGCCAGCAGATCTAAAACCCCAAATTCCTTGATCAAGAACTTAATTCCCCAAACGGAGTTAAACTTCAGGATCCTCAGCAGAGAAAGCTTTCCCAACACTGATTTCCCCAGCCAGGGAGCCTTCCAGAACTCAATCCCCCTCAGAGTTAAGTTTCAGAATCCCCAGTGGAGCCTTAAAAATCTGAAAATCCAATCCCCAGCGGAGCTAAAATTTCCAACCATCAATCCCCAGCTGAACCAGGCTAGTGAACCTTCTCCCCACAAAGATACTTCCCACCAAACTGAAGATTCTCAGTCATACCTCTCCAACATGAGTCTACCAGATTCTGAACTCCCCAGTAGAGATCTTCAGAAATTCTCATTCCCCGCAAGTCACCAAGGAATTCCAGTTCCCCAGCAGTGGTCCTAAGATCCCTCAACAATTGAAGATCTTGCATCTCCCAAGCAGAGTGAAGGTTCATTCTCAGTTCCTCACAGAATATTCGAACATTCTCCGTTGAAGATCTCCTCAAGACAAGAATCCCCAGAAGATTGGTATACAACCCAAGCTCCTAATTCTCCAGCAGTAGTCAACAAGGATGTCTCATCCTCAGCAATCAAAATCCTTGTCTTCCCCTGCAGCAGTCAAAGATTCACTTTCCCTGGCAGCAGTCAAGATTCTTTATTTCCAGGATTCATCTGTCCTCAGCAAGACAGCTCTCCAGCTTACATGCGCATTCATTTACATTCATATCATAAACATTGATATAACATATATTGCATCATACATATCATGCAACATAACTTTGTGTTTGAGCTAACATTTCACCCTTTTCAGGATGAGATTAAAAGGCTATCGTTAACAATTATTCAGATACAGTATGGATACACCCCAGACACGGCGGTCATTCTATTACTCATTCAGAATTTCAAGTCAGATACAGTACAGATACACCCCAGACACGGCGGTCATTCTACTACTCATTCAGACTACAGCAATCAGATACAGACTAGATACGCTCCAGACACGGCAGCCATTCTATCTCTCATTCAGATTCATTTATCCACCTCAAGGTTCAATGCATTCCAAACACGGATACCATTCTGACCCTTACAACAGCAGTTTGATTCTCCCCAGTGCGTTTGCCACAGAATTCATTCTGTCATTTATTTAGATCTCAGTTACAGTTTCAGATACACTTCAAACACAAAAGTCATTCTATTACTCATACGGATCTCAATCCCAGTTACAGTTTTAGATACACTCCAGACACAGAAGTCATTCTGCTACTCATACGACTTTCAACTTCAGATATAGTCTAGATACGCTCCAGACACGGTTGCCATTCTATCACTCATTCAGAATTTGTCCCCAGCACGCAGTTGCTCCATACAGATGTTTCTCTGTTATACAGATACAATACAGATACACTCCAGACACGGAAGTCATTCTGATATTCGTTCTACATTCAAACACAGTTACAGCTCAGATACGCCCCGAACACGGAGGCCATTCTTCTGCTCATACAAACTCAGTCTTTAGATGCAGTTTAAATGCATTCCAGACACGGATACCATTTTAATCCTCATTCTTCTGACCTATCACATTGTAGTTCAACAAACCTTCCAGATTGCATCTTTAAGCCCATCTCCGACAAGTTTCTGTCACCCTTCAGATGGGATCTTTAAGCCCATCTCCAAATGGCATCTCTAAGCTCATTCCCGCATCCATTGTTCTGACGAGTGCAAATTTAAGGGCACTCTAGTGTCCAATCTCCTTTTACCTTCGAGACGCGAAAGGCAAACCTGCCAATTTAACTCTTCAGGTGCAAGAAGATTGAACAGGGGCAACTGTTGTACCCCAAAATTTTCCCTCTCATTTCTTCAACATTTTCTCATCACAAGACCCTTGGAGCTCAAGATCAAGTTAGGGTTTGCTCTGCTCAAGAGTCCTCCTTGCACTACTGACCCAAATTAGGGTTTGAGTTTGCACAAAGATGTTTTGACCTACAATGCCCAAGATGACTTTCATGCTTCATGTTGGACTCACAAGTTTATCCATACCAAGTTTCAAGCCTTGATTCCAATCTTTGCCCAGTCAATTGGACAATTGACCTAGAAATCAGCTGTATTGGGGAAAAAGTCAACTGTGGTCAATTGACAGTCAAACCTCATGAAATTTGACCCACATCAACATTATGAACTCATATGAACCATTTGATCAAGTTTGGATCATAATTCCACAAGAAATTTGATCAGATCACCAAAAGGGCAAAATGGTCATTTTTAGGGTTTTGACTGCACAAATGCAATTTTTGTCTGTTTGACCTAACCAATGGCAATTCAAGCTCACATATGGACTAAAGGACTAAATGACATGGTATTGACACATTCAACAAGATCAAAAGATCCCAAATGCACAAGATTGACAGATGAATTTTTCAGTCAACTGATCAAATTTGACTGTGTACTGAAAAGTCAAACTTTGACTTTTTGGTCAAAATCAAGTGCCAAGATTCATTTTTCATCAAGACATGTCAAATTATGAAACTTGTTCATCAAGAAATCAAAAATTACAAATTAGGGTTTGAAATGAAGAAATTTCTTAACTTAGAAATTTTCTAAGTTATGAAATTTCCTAATTTTTTCCTAACTTTGTCCCATCTTTTCATCAAGATACATTTGGATTCAAACAAAACTCAAAACATGAAAGTTGTAGTCCATTGCAAAATATACAACTTTTATTCACAAAGTTTTCTCAAAAGAAGCTTGTAGCTCAAGTTATGATTTTTGGAACAAGGGTGCAAAACATTCTTAACTTAGAAAAAATTTGACCTATTCTAGGCAGGATTTTTGCCCAACTTCATGGCCACTTTTCACATGCTTCCACTTGGAATTTCAACTTGCATTACAAAGATGGATTGTAGTACACATTCCAAGCTTTCCAAATTGTCCAAGAACTTCTCAAACACCCTTGTGGTTAGGGAGAATCGAATTTGTCAATATGGGCAAAAGTCACTTTGTTCATAAGCCAATTACATGTTCATAACTTTGCATTTTCAAACTCAGCATGTTCCAAGCTAGATTACAGGCCTCTAATCTCATTTACACTCAATAATTTAATGCATATCCTTTGTGTTCAAGTCTTACTTTGTGTGTTTAACCATTACATACAAGTTTGAGCCATAAATAGAAAAAGCATTTTATCTATTCTTATAAAGTTACACTTTATGTCAAGTTTACAATCTAAGAGGTACAAAGTAAATCTCTGAGGCACAAAGGTATGGACATATCCCACTGATCAAGACTAACATTTGCAGCATGCTTGAGGGGCCTGTGGTAGCCTACAACCTAACTTGGCATTTTTGACTTGAGAGAGAAGAAACTTGCATATTGAACACCAACTCTCACTCCTGCAAGCAAGAGCTAAAGAAAACCTTGTGAACACATTCCAAACATCAAAGCTGACCTGAAACACGAGCCTACCACCTTCAATACCTCCCCAAACACATAAACACCATTTTGCTGCACAAAACAGGGCATCCCTGCAGATTGAGTTGCACAACTCAGTTTGCTCGTGCGTTTTGGCCAAAGCTTGTTCATACACACTCCCTACCATCCATTGAAGTTATCCCAAGCCCTAGCTACAGACTGTAACACCTCTAACCAAATTCACCATTTACATTTTTCAGTTATGCAGGTTGAGTTACATAGCTCGATTTAGCTAGCTTCAAGACACACCAAGCATTGGAGGAGCATCCCTGAACTTCAAGCAAGCTATACAAGTCCTCAAACTCCATTGAAGGTACCTCCATTGCTGTGCACGACTCAAGCTGAAACAGGTAAAAACATGGACTTCTATCTCTCAATCAAGGAAGAGTTAGGCTTAGGTTTATGAATGAAACATGTTCTAATCATAGCCCTGAAGCCATCCATATAGTTACTTTTCATTTATATTGTGTATGCTGAGAGAATTTTGAACCTGAACATTAGAAAAAACTTAGGTCGGAAATTGGGGATGAAGAAATTCTCCCTCGTTTCTTAGAGTTAAGTCAAGTTTTTTATATGTCTGGATTCGTCTCTTGATGCTCTACATTTTTGGTGTTATGAGTTTTGCTTGAAAGTCCAGGAATCAAGAGTTAGGAAGCGCACGTTTTTGTTGTTCAAAACAAGTCTGGAGGTTGAAGATGACTGGCTTGGGCTGCGCCTGAGTCAGTCCTACTTTTTGCACCCCTTTATTTCACATACACCCCATTGGCCCATTGTGTGATTTTTTAATCATTTTTTACTTTTTCTTTTTGATTCTGATTTGTTATTTTTTTGTTAAAATATAAAAAACATAAAAAAAATATTTTTTTCACCCTTTTTTGTATTTATTAGGCATTTATTTGCTTTAGTTGATATATATATATATGTAAATAAATATAAATACACTTTATTTAAAATACCAAAAATAATCCAAATACATTTTTATTTTCTGATTTTATTTTATTTTATCTTTTGAAAACATTTTCTAAAAAATATACTTTTTTTTGGTAAATAATAAATATTTTTATTTTTTGTACATATTTAATATATTTAGTAAATAATATAAATACTTATATATTTATTAGAATATTTAGGATAAAAATACAAAATAATATATATTTTTTCTTTTATTAATATTTGACTTCAAAAATCACTTTTTTACAATATACTTCCTTTTTATTTATTTTTTGTATATAATTAATAAATATTGTATATAATAAATAATAAATACCTTTTATTTACAAAATTAGGGTTTTGCCCTAAAATCATGAAAAAATCCAAAAATTAATCCTTTTTATTTTTGTTTATTTATCACATAAAAAATACTTTTACATACATATAAAAATCATTTTTTTTGCATCTTGCATATTTATTGTATTTATTTAATTATTGTACAATTAAATTAGCTTGTATATTCAATTTGGATGTAATAGCTTAGATTTAAATTTCTTGCTAAATATCCCCATTTTAACATTTGTACCCCCCATCCCATAATTGTGTTGTAATAATTTAGGATTTTATTTTTCGCATTTAAAAGCTTTCTAAATATGCCATGATAGACTTAGGGTTTTGTATGCAAAAATCAACCAAACAAATAGCTTGACCTAATTCAAAGATAACAAAGCATGAAAATGGACAACACCAATCACACTTGCACCCCTAGGGTTACTCCACTTTATTGCCTTCAATAATGGGTCATGTTGCATGTTGGGTGTCTTTGGCAAAACAAAACAATTCAAATGATCATAGTCCCTCGATGACGCTTTCGAAAGTTGCCTAAAAATGATCAAGTCCCTTAAAGGAAAAATTGCCAAAGACACTTGGTACCATTGCAATCATGGTCTAAACGATGACCCGTGCCCGTCCCGTTAACATCCTAACACAAGGTTGTTCACCAAATACAATGGTGAAACAACACTGTTAAAAGGGTTAAAACATAGAGAAAACCTTTGAGTAAATTTAGGGGTAGACAAACTCTTAGTTACTTGATCAAACTTGCAAAAACACTTGCCTATTTTTCAAAACACACATCACAACACACTTTCAAAACAACTTTCAAAAACATTGAAAACTTTTCAAAAGACATACACCTTTGTATACATCCAAACATGGATCATTGCAAAGGTTGCCACAACAAATGGCTTCTTTTCAAAACATTTTCAAACCCACACACACAAAGCACCATTTCAAACAATTGAAAATCAAAGGCAAATGATCTAAGCAAGTAACTAAGAGCCCATGGATAACCATGGATAGAAAGGGTGCTAATACCTTACCTTTCTATAATCTACTCCCCGAACCCAAGAAAACATCTCAAAGGTTTTTGCTGTGCTTTTTAACCTTTCCTTAGGATAAAATAAAAAGTCGGTGGCGACTCATGCTCAACCGAAACATTTGCGAAAACAAACGCAAAACCCAAATCAGTTCTCCCATCGTATCACAAGTACCACAAAACCCCGCCATATTTTTTTCGTCACCAAACAATCCAAATATGTATCAAAATCCTAATCCTCAAAATTCTCAAGTTCCACCATTTTCTACTCAAGTTGGTGTTGAAAAAGAAGAAAGGGTTCTCGTTAAAAAAATCTCGAGAGCAATTTACAAGGGATGAGGATATATGTCTTATCCAATCATGGCTCAATGTTTCAAAGGATCCAATTGTGGGAGTTGATTAAAAAGCTGAGAGTTTTTGGCATATAATCGTTGCAAATTATAACCAGTATCGCGGGTAATTGCGAGAAAATTTAAGTGGTCAATTAAAATGTCGATGGCATCGAATAAATGCGTCAGTTCAAAAATTTGTTGGGTGTTACAGACAAGTTGTCAATGGAAAGAAAAGTGGGACATCGGAGAATGATATCATGGCTGCTGCACATGCTTTTTATGCTCAAGATCAAGGTACAACATTTAATCTTGAGTATGCATGGTGATTGTTAAAAGATGAAGCTAAATGGGGCATCATCGGAGAATCGATTGGAAATTCTTTAAAAATGACACAGACTTCTGCTAGTGGGGAATCATCGGAGATCCCTGATACACCTTCAAGTTATGAGTTTAACTCATCATCACCAATGGAGCGTCCAAAGGGACAAAAAGCAGCAAAAAGGAAGGGTAAGGCAAAGGAAATTTCAAATGCAACGCAAGATGTAAGGAATAAAAGAGAAAAAAAAATGGAAAGACTTGCGCAAAGTAAGGAGGACGAGATAGAATTAAAGGTAATGAAAATCATGATGAAAGACACTTCTACTATGAATGAAAGTCAACGAGATATTCATGAAAAATATTGTAATAAAATGAAAAAAAAAAGGATTGTAGTTAGTACCACTTTAAATTATATGTATAATGGTCATTAGTACCACTTTAATTTATCATATCCTATGTAACATGGTCATTAGTACCACTTTAAATCATAATAAATATTATGTTGTTCAAACTAGCCGTTATTCAAACTAGTCATTATTCAAACTAGCCGTTATGAATAACTAGCCTTTATTCAATCCATTATATATACTACCACTTATGTCATTGTTTTCTCATTCTCTTCTTATTCCTCACTAAAATGGATTCAGACAATTCAGATAATTACGATCAAGAATTTTGGGAGTTAGTTGAAGAAGAATTTATGGACGACAGTGATGAAGAACAACATCTTCAAAATGAATGTCAATTTCGAAGTTCCTCTAGGCCAAAGAGAAGAACTATGGTATATCAAGGACGTGAAGAAGGGCACAATCGGTTATTCAATGACTACTTCTCATAAAATCCAGTATACACAGATGTACAATTCCGAAGAAGGTTCAGAATGCATAGGCATGTGTTTCTTCGAATTGTAGATGCTCTCGGAAATCATGATGAATATTTCCAAATGAGGGTCGATGCAACTGGTAAGATGGGTCTTTCACCATTGCAGAAATGCATATCTGCTATTCGTATGTTGGCATATGGGTCTCCCGCTGACATTGTAGACGAATATGTTCGAATCAGTGAAAGTACCTCAATTGAGTGCTTAGAAAGATTTGTTAAGGGCGTGAATGTTGTATTTGGGACTGAGTATTTGAGAAAGCCTAACAACACTGATATTGAACATCTTTTACAAATGGGTGAGTCACGCGGCTTTGCAGGTATGTTGGGTTCCATTGATTGTATGCACTGGGAATGGAAGAATTGTCCTATTACATGGAAAGGACAGTTTTGGTATTGCAGGTTCAAACAATGACATTAATGTGTTAAACCAATCCAATGTGTTTAACGATATTTTGGAAGGACGTGCTGCTAATGTGCAATATACAATCAATGGAACTCCTTATAATATGGGGTATTATTTAGCGGATGGAATATATCCTGAGTGGGCTACATTTGTCAACACTATTTCGATGCCACAAGAAGAAAAGAGAAAACTATTTGCACAACACCAAGAATCAGCTAGAAAGGATGTGGAACGGGCATTTGGAGTGCTTCAATCTCGTTTTGCAATAATACATGGTCCAGCGCGTGCTTGGCACATGGAAACCCTCAACCATACCATATATGCTTGCATCATATTGCACAATATGATTGTCGAAGACGAACTACACACATATGGAGGTGATTTTGATTACTCTTACGATAATGTCGGTAACAACAACTCAACGACTGAAACATTTAACGGTCCTAATCCGAATCTTGCAACAAGACTACAAAGAAGAGTAACTCTTCGTGAAAAACAAGTTCATCGCCAACTTCAAGGAGATCTAGTCGAGCATATTTGGGAACGTTTTGGACATGAGGACGATGGACATTAAATTTGAGTAATTATGTTATGTAATTTATTTTTATTGTTTTTAATTATATGTCATGTATTTGAGATTAATTTTAATTATCATTTTAAATTTTATGTTTAATTTTAATTTTATTTATTTTATATTAATTTAAATTTAAATAATTTAAGTTATTATTTTAAATCAAATAAAATTTAGTATGAATAAAATATTAATATACAAAGTAAAATTGTGAGACCCAATATAAGTTCTTTAAAATTGCACCATTGGAGTGAAAAATGGAGTGAGTTGTTTCAAGATGATGTGATTTAATGGGTCCCACAAAGAACCCAAATATGAGTAGCACCATTGGAGATGCTCTTATGGACTATTTTTTCTTGACAGTGTTTTGGACACACTCTTCACAAAGGGATAAGAAGGAAATATCATAGTAATAACATAATAATAATAGTAATAAATAGAAAGAAATTGTTAGTAACATTAATGATAATAAAAATAAAAATAAAAAGAAACAAAGAAGAAAACTGCTTATAATAATAATAGTAATAAAAAAGCAATAACAAAATAATAATAGTACTAATAACAATAAAATTAATAATAATAATAGTAATAATGACAATTAAAAAAAAGAGACATTAATTTAACTATTTATGATTTTTCTTGAATTAAAATAAATTAACAAAAAAAAAGTAAAAAGGATAAAGACTTATATAAATATATTTTGAGTTTTTAGACTTAAATGACACAAAAAATATAAAATGTAAATGAAACTAATTTTCTTGATATTTTTGAATTTAAATTAAAGAACTTGCAAATAAAATGAAAAGATGATAATTACATACAATTTTTTATTAGTTTTTAAATGTAAAAGATCATCAATAAAACACAATCGAAATCAAATTTCATTGATTCATAAAACGACTTCTAACGTCTGCATTTTTCGTGGCTTTTCAAATATAATTGACTCTTGACTTGTAAAGAAAAATTGTAGATGATGTAAGAAAAATCATATGCAAAAACAACCGCTCAAAAATGTTAAAATTTGATGAAGTTATGAATTTTTGAAATCTGATTCGAGAATTGACAAAAAAGGGTTGAATCGCTTATGAACACTTGCTATGTAATGATGCATATGGGAGGTGGGATCTTATGTCAAAAATTAAGGTATGACATATGCACCTTGTGATACGGTGGGAGAACTGACTATGGTTTTGCTTTTGTATTCGCACTTGTTCGGTTGAGCAAGAGTCGCCACCGACTTTTTATTTTATCCTAAAGGAAAGGTTAAAAAAGCACAGCAAAAACCTTTTGAGATATTTCGTGGGTTCGGGGGGTAGATTATGAAAAGGGAAGGTATTAGCACCCTTTTCATCCATGGTTATCCATGGGCTCTTAGTTACTTGGTTTTTAGATCACTTGCCTTGATTTTCGATTGCTTGAAAATGGTGTGTGTGTGTGTGCGTTTTTGAAAAGAAGGCAAGTGTTTTTGCAAGTTTGATCTCAAGTAACTAAGAGTGTTGTCTACCCCTATTATACTCAAAGGTTTTCTCTATGTTTTCAACCCTTATTAACAATTTTGTTCCACCATTGAATTTGATGGACAATCTTGCGTTTAGGAGGTTTAACGGGACAGGCGCGGGTCATCGTATGGACCATGAATGCAATGGTGCCAAGTGTCTTTGGCAATTTGCTTTGAAGGGACTATGATCATTCCATTTAGGCAACTTTCGAAAGCGTCATCGAGGGACTTATAATCATTTGAATTCGTTTTGCCAAAGAAACTCGACATGCAAGCATGGCCCATTTTGGAAGGCAACATGTGGGATTACCCTAGAGGGTGCAAGTGTGATTGTGTATTGATTTCATGTATTTGGCTTGTATTAGGTTATCTAGCGTTTGGTTTTTATGTACATGCAAACCCTAGGTCTAACCATAGTATAATTCGAAAGCGGTAAATTGCGGAAATGTAAAGTCTACGCTATTACAAATAGTATCCGGGAGTGGGGGTACAAATTTACAAATGGGGATGAGACTTTAGGAATGTAGTGTCCAATAAGTTACAACCAAATCTAATTTGCGATCAAATGTAAATGTAACGAATATACAAAATAAGCAAATGTATAATGTATCAAATGTAAGTATATTGTGTAAGTGTACGCGTATATGATTTATTTACAGGTTGAGATGTGAATTTGAATGTATATTATTTAAGTATTGTTTTAACTTAAAGAAAAGAATTAAATGTTTATTTAATTAATCTTCGTAATCTTGTATTTTCTTTGATATGTACAAAAAGAATGTTTTAATTAAAAGTTTTAAAGTTTATGTATATTGAAAAATATATTTTAAAAGTGTTAAAGTATTAATGTACAAATTAAGTATTAATCTTAAGAAAAATTATATTCTATGTATAAAAAATAAAAGAAAATGTAAGTTTAATTATAGAGAAAAAATATTATTTTTATAAGTTTCTATATAAACTTTATTATGCTATATATAAAAATATTGTTAGTGTAAAAAAATGTTATGTTTTGTTAATTTATTAATCAAAATAATATGTTTTAAAATATAAATAAAAGGGTTTGAATGGGCTTTAGGCGTTTTGGGAGTGGGACAAGGCCCAGACGGGTGAGACAGAGGTTTTAGGGTTTCTGATATTCGTTTCATTTGGATAACGCTTTAGGGTTTGTGAGCAGCGGCGGCGTTCGTCTTCTATCCTCTTCGTCTTCGTTCATCTTTCGCCATGGATTTCTGAATACAACTCCTTCATGCAAGGCCAAACAGACGCCATCATCCCTCTTTCACCCTCCGTAGACCACCCAGATCAAGTTACAAGGTATGATTTCGATCTCAAACGCATTAGGGTTTCATTCCTCTTTTGATTTTTTAGTTTCAATTGGGCTTTGACTTATGTGTTTTCTTTCGTTATTTTGACATGCATGCAAGGAGGTATAAGAGCACTACCTTTTGGAGATGGAGGAGGAGGGATTTTGGAGGCGTTGAGGCTCGACGGTGAAGGGAACGTGAATGAATCTTTGCTTCCTGGTACCTTTGTATATTTCGCCTGTTTGTTGGGTTTAATGATGAACTGAAAACCTAATTTTTGATGTATCTTCTTTCTTCTTCTCCTTCTTGTGCTGCCTTTTTACTCGAATGCCTTTGCTGAGTTGTGATATGATTATGCTTGCTTGCTTTTTCTGTGTACTCTCTTGATAAAAATGCCTATGATGATTCCAATCTGAGGGTTGGTTCGCCTTGAAATGCTTTACCAGCTTATGTTGCCTTCTGTACGCTTGTGTTGGATGCCTTGAATGTTGATTTTTTACGCCCAGTGATGATGTCTTTCTGAGGGCTTAGAGTTGACCCTGAATGCTTGAGTATGCTTGAATATGCTTCCTTTATCTTCTCTTTCGGTTGCCTTTAGAATGCTTGTTTTATTATCCCTTTGCCCAATGATGGAGCTTTTTGAGGGCTTGAGGGTTACAGGTCTTGGCCTTTTGGTAGCTCAGGTTTGGATATCTGGTATACTGGTTTATGTTTGAGTGGCCTTAGTTTGGGGTTTGGCAGTTGGTATGGTAAGGCTTGAGACTTGCAAGGTTTACAGGTTGGGTGAACTGGTTTTGGTTATGGCCTTGGGTATTTGTTTGTGTTTGAGTTGAATGGTAGGCATATGCTTGTTGTTTAGTTTACTATGGGATGGAGGTTTTATTGTTTCAGGTTTTTGACCGCTCAGGCAGGTGAGGCTTGGGTTTGATGTTTAGGCAGGTTAACTGGTTTTTACAGGTTTTTAGGTTTGTGAGGTTTCACAAGTATGTTGTTTGATGGTTAAGGGTGGTAATGAGCTTTTGACAGGTTTTAGGCTTGTGATGTTTCACAGGTTTTAGGCTTGGAGATTTCACAGGTTTTAGCTTTAGTGAGCCTTTAGGCAGGTTATTTTAGTTTGATTGCAGGTTTTGGGCATATGTTAGTTATGTTCGTGTGCTTGAAGGCTTCGAGCAGATTGGGTGTTTTGAACTGGTTTTGTGTATTTACTGGTTTAAGGATATGGAATGCAGTTTATGGCCTTTGGTTCATGCAGGTTTGGACATTACTGATGGTTATGTGTTTGGTTTGATAACAGGTAGATTTTTGGAATATGCAGGTTTTTGTATCTGGAGGGTTTTTGACAGTTGATTCTCTCTATTTGATATCTTTCTGATCTCCTCCCCTTACTGTACTGTCTTCAGTTTGTTTTATATATTCTTCATGCCTCAAGCCTAAGCCTGCTTTCTTTGTTCTCTTCTTCTTCTCTCTCCAGTACAGTTTGCATTAAAATAATGTTTTTATTGTACTTTTCTGAAAGGGCCACTTGGGAAATGATGAAAATGAGTATGTTGCTTGCATATCTTGCTTTCTCTGCATATTTTATCTCTTCTTTTGACAGCTTCTTGTACTTTTTGTATCTTTTGATATCCTTCCAAATCTTCCTTTTTGACAGCTTTGGCAGCCTTGTACAGTTTGACAGAAAGTTTGAATTTTTCAGTTTGGACTTTGTAGTTTGATTTGCACTTTGGAGTTTGGACTTTGTAGTTTGATTTGCAACATGCTGTTTGAGATTTGAACTTATGCAGTTTGGACAATTTGACTTGTGCATTTTTAAATTTGTGCATTCAAAGTTTTAGCAAATAAATATTCGTCCCTCTTTGTGAACCGGGAGAAATCCCGTGATTTGCAGAGAGGGTTAACTAATCCCAATCGGTGGCCCTTAATGATGAACTGTAATTTTATCTGTCTCTTTATTTATTTATCTGCTATTTGACTTTTCTTCCTTTCTTTTGCAGATAAAAAATTGAGTGGAGAGGGGTATCAAATGAAGAATGAAGAATTGGAGACTTAGAAAAAATAGGATAGTTTTATTTTTATTTAAATTTAAATTAATGTAAAATCATTGTTGTAAAGAACAAAACAATTGTACAATTAATTTAAAAATTAATAAAAGTTTCTTCATCCAATTGATTCTTTTTCCTCCTTTTTCAATTATTTATTTATTATTTATAGTTCTTTCAATTAAAATAACTGAAAATTAAATTCCAGCTATTTAATCTTTAGAATAATAAATAATTAACTAAACATTGATTCAACGTTGATCAAAATAATAAACTTGGCGCTTTCAACATCCAAAGCAAAGCACAGTCAAACACAATAACTGATCAGACGCATTCCCCCTTTTACTGATTTTTTTACCAAACACTGCAAATCCAAACTGAATGTATCCTTTGACTGGTTCAATCAAACAAACGTGAATTCAATCCAAATGCATTATTTTACTGATTAAGTCAAACAATGCGAATTCAAACCAAATCTCGGAATAACTTGCAAAGCATCGTAGAATTTAAATCCTTCTGAGAATGTGCCCACAAAAACCCTAATTCCTGATTAAATGCCAAAGAGCGTTCGCCTGATCAAAGTTGAGCCAAAATCAACCAAAACCCTAAGCCAATTGTTTGAAACATTCTAGAGCCCTGAAAATCACTAAAACCCTAATCGTGTCCGACTGACGAGAAAAATCTGTTTGACCAATTCTTGAGCCAATCTGAAAAATCAGGAAACGCCTGAAGCTGTGATTTCTTGTGGAAAAATGCGAGGGCAAATTTTGGGGTACAACAGTTGCCCCTGTTCAATCTTCTTGAACCTGAAGAGTTAGATTGGCAAGTTTGCCTTTCGCGACTTGAAGGTAAAAGAAGATTGGACACTAGAGTGCCCTAAAATTTGCACTCGGCGATGTGATGGTAGAGGTGAATGGGCTTAAAGATGCCATCTGGTGATGGGCTTAAATATGCCATCTAATGCGATAGAATCTTGTCGGGGATGGGCTTAGAGATGCCATCTAGAAATGGGCTTAAAGATGCCATTTGGAAATGTTGAACTGTATGTCAATGGTGAGTGGACGAGTATCAGAAAGGCACCCATGTTTTGGAACATCTCTGAATTAGGGGTCCGAGTAAGCAATAGATTGACATCCATGTTTGGAGAATCCGTAAACTATTTTGAAGTTGAGATTGAATAAGCAATAGAGCCACATCCGTTGTTGGGAAGCGTCCGTAAACTGTTTTCAAAAGTTGAGAAGAGCCTGAACAAGTGATAGGTTAACATCCGTTACTGGAGAACCCGTGAACTGTTTTTAGAAGTCTTGAAGTTGAATAAGCAATAGAGCAGCATCCGTTGTTGGGAAGCGTCCGTAAACTGTTTTCAAAGGTTTGCATCTGAACAAGTGATAGATTAACATCTGTTGTTGGGAAGAATCCATAAACTGTTTTTAGAAGTCTTGAGAAGAATCTGAACAAGTGATAGGTTAACATCCGTTACTGGAGAACCCGTGAACTATTTTCAGAAATCTTGAAGTTGAATAAGCAATAGAGCAGCATCCGTTGTTGGGAAGCGTCCGTAAACTGTTTTCAAAAATTGCATCTAAACAAGTTGGTAGATTAACATCCGTTGTTGGGAAAAATCCGTAAACTGTTTTCAGAAGTCTTGAGAAGAATCTGAACAAGTGATAGGTTAACATCCGTTACTTGGAGAACCCGTGAACTGTTTTCAGAAGTCTTGAGGTTGAATAAGCAATAGAGCAGCATCCGTTGTTGGGAAGCGTCCGTAAACTGTTTTCAAAAATTGCATCTGAACAAGTTGATAGATTAACATCCGTTGTTGGGAAGAATCCGTAAATTGTTTTCAGAAGTCTTGAGAAGAATCTGAACAAGTGATAGGTTAACATCCGTTACTGGAGAACCCGTGAACTGTTTTCAGAAGTCTTGAAGTTGAATAAGCAATAGAGCAGCATCCGTTGTTGGGAAGCGTCCGTAAACTGTTTTCAAAAATTGCATCTGAACAAGTGATGGATTAACATCCGTTGTTGGGAAGAATCCATAAACTGTTTTCAGAAGTCTTGAGAAGAATCTGAACAAGCGATAGGTTAACATCCGTTACTGGAGAACCCGTGAACTATTTTCAGAAGTCTTGAAGTTGAATAAGCAATAGAGCAGCATCCGTTGTTGGGAAGCGTCCGTAAACTGTTTTCAAAGGTTTGCATCTGAACAAGTGATAGATTAACATCCGTTGTTGGGAATAATCCATAAACTGTTTTCATAAGTCTTGAGAAGAATCTGAACAAGTGATAGGTTAACATCCGTTACTGGAAAACCCGTGAACTGTTTTCAGAAATCTTGAAGTTGAATAAGCAATAGAGCAGCATCCGTTGTTGGGAGGCGTCCGTAAACTGTTTTCAAAAGTTGAGAAGAGTCTGAACAAGTGATAGGTTAACATCCGTTACTGGAGAACCCGTGAACTATTTTCAGAAGTCTGAGAAGAGTCTGAACAAGTGATAGGTTAACATCCGTTACTGGAGAACCTGTGAACTGTTTTCAGAAGTCCTGAAGTTGAATAGGAACCGGTGTAGGGCTTCCTGATGATGAGTCCGTGTGAAACTGCATCTGGATGAATCTGGAATAAGTATCAGAATGTCGCCGTGTCCGGGTCACCTCTGAACTATCTCTGAGTGAATCTGGAAGATGATCTTTGTCTGCCGACTGATCTTACCTGAAAAGGTAAAGGGTTAGTTGTATGCAATGTTATGATGCATGATGCAATGTATGTGACATCAATGTTTATGACATGAATGTGATGAATGCGCATGTAAGCTGATGAGCTACTGCTGAGGATAAATGAATCCTGGATGGCTGAAGATAAAAGAAACTTGACTGCTGCCGGGGAGAACAATTCCTTGGCTGTTGCTGTGGATGGCAAAAATCTCTTGATTATTGAAAAATGAGAAGTCTTGGGACCACTGTTGGGGAAATCAGAAGCTTGGGTTGTATGCCAATCTACTGGGGAATTCCTGTCTTGAGGAGATCTTCAGTCTGCTTGGGGATTGATAGTTGGAAGTTTTAGCTTCGCTGGGGATAATGAAACTTGACTCTGAGGGGAGTTAGCTTCTGGAAGGTTCTCTGGCTGGGGATTGCGAGAGTCCTCTGATTGCTGCAGGTGAAGGCTCGGAATCTGAACAAGCGATAGATTAACATCCGTTACTGGAGAATCCATAAACGGTTTTCAGAAGTCTGGAGAAGAATCTGAACAAGCGATAGGTTAACATCCGTTACTGGAGAATCCGTGAACTGTTTTCAGAAGCATTGAGAAGAGTCTGAATAAGCGATAGGTTAACATCCGTTACTGGAGAACCCGTGAACTGTTTTCAGAAGTCTTGAGTCTGAACAAGCGATAGATTGACACCCGTTACTGGAGAATCCGTAAACTGTTTTCAGAGCGTTGAGAAGAGTCTGAACAAGCGATAGGTTAACATCCGTTAATGGAGAACCCGTGAACTGTTTTCAGAAGTCTTGGAATTGAGAAGGAACCGGTGTAGGGTTTCCTGATGATGAGTCTGTGTAAAACTATATCTTCCAACAGGTGATGAAGGAATCGTTGAACACTTTTGACATTCGAATGCCCCAAGTGATGGTGACGGAGACTTGCCCCAAGTTCACTGAACTTTTGAGAGATTTGTTGAAATCTTGACTGGACTTCCCCAGGTTAACCGAACTTTGAAAGATCTGTTGAAACCTTGACTGGACTGCCCCAGGTTAACCGAACTTTGAAAGATCTGTTGAAACCTTGACTGGACTGCCCCAGGCGTGCTGGATGGTGACATGTCAAGCCCCCTTGTTGATAGGAGATTTGTTAATGGAAGTGTCATCCTTCTTTGAAGTGATTTTAACTTACTGAGAGAGTTTTCGTTCCTCCGAACATTCGTTGTATGAATTTCTTCGCTGTCAAACAAAAAGCCAAATGCAGACAGTGATATTCAATCAATGCAAAGTTTATGTTTGTCTCGAAGTTTTGAAAAATGCATTTTTTAGCAGAAAACTTTTTATAAGACAAGTCAACATAAGATTTAGAGCAGAGCCTTATAGGAGTCAGGATACCTTTTGTAACAGTATGCTTTCGAACTAACCCATGCTTCAATTAGGACTTTTGCAGGGTTGTAACGTGGCTTGGTTCACGGTTTAAGAAACAAAGGATAAAGGCTCAAAGTATATTTGTACCCACCCGCTCTTCGTGATGTTCTTCAACCCTAAGCTCAGTTAATTGTGTGTCGCACTCTATTCGAGTTTGGAACGACTTTTGGGCGATGGTTCACCGGTTGAATTTGGGGAGACAGTCATCATCTCCTTTTTTCTTTTTCAACATTTTTCATGTTGTTGAGGATTTTGTAATGACCTCACTATTTTGATTTTGATTTGTTATCCCTAACTTTTGCCTGACTGTTCCCATTTTCGAGATTACTGTCAGCGGGATGCCCCAGCTTTCTTAAGCCTCCTTTATAGATTTTGGCTCGGTGGGCTTTTTTATCTTTTGAGAGATTGGCTGCCTATGCGATAAGGAACCATCACTGTCTTTTGATTCCAGAGGAATGTTTTTCTTGTTGATGTCGTTCGTTGTGTTACGAACTGAGAGTTTGCGACTTCAATGCGCACCTTTTTGAATTAACTGAGAGACTACCCTGCCCCAGGTTTATATCAAAGGTTTTGATCGTTTAGAACAGAAAACTCCTACTTCTTTGGCTCGAAGGGGTTGACTAGGGATTATCTTCCTTATAACTCCAGTGTTTGGGAATTGAAAGAAATGCATGTACATCATCAGCAAGGTCTGTTCAAAAGCATACTGTATGAGAATATGGTATTGTTTCGTCATCCTCCCTCTAAAGGCTTGCAGCTTTTTATCAAGAGTTAAAATATCATAAAGAAAGCATAAGAGTAGTGAAACGAATGGATGAATTCAAGACAAACATATGCAATGCATTAATGAAACAAAGTTGGACATCAACAGTTAATTGTTTGAAAACAACAGGAATTACAACTTGAAAATTCAAATGGAACAAAAGTCTCCCAGTTTGAGCTTTGTCATTTCAAGAGGAGCACCCAAAGTGGAAGATTCTCATTTCACCGTTTAGCATGAACTTCAGCACCCCATTATCAATCAGATCCTGAGTTTTGTTTTTCAAGGCCCAGCAGTCCTCGGTGTCATGTCCAAGACCATAGGAGTGGTATGCACACCTCCTATTGGAATGATAGGTAGGAGCAGAAGTATTAGGGTTCGGATGAGGGACCCTTAATGTAATCAGCCCTGCCTGCAACATGCGTTGTAGCACTTGACCCAGTG
This sequence comes from Vicia faba, assembly GCA_948472305.1. Lineage (NCBI taxonomy): Eukaryota > Viridiplantae > Streptophyta > Magnoliopsida > Fabales > Fabaceae > Vicia > Vicia faba. The sequence goes on along the minus strand of OX451737.1, from coordinate 139,866,423 downwards.
ACATGTTGATCTTGGTGAATTGTCTTTTGGGCGCGACCTTCTTACGCTGATGCCCCTGTCTTTGTTGAACAGGCGTAAGATGTGGTTGGACTTGTGACCCTGAAGCAAGTAGGGGAGCCTTCCCTTTGTCTTCTTGTCTTAGAAAAAGTGGAATGACGATTTGATCTCCAGCCCCAGTTGTCTGTCCCACTTGATTATCCCGAAGCATTTTGTTGACAAGAACCCCGAGCTCTTCTTGTTTTCGAGCCAAGTCCTGGATGAGAGGCCTCTGACTCGCCAATTCTCCTTTCAATATGGCTATCTCAATGTGTAGCTCCCACTGATCATCCCTGTCGTCCCCAGGATTTCCCACGATCATGCCCCTGGTGAGGAGCGTCTTGACCTCTTCTTGCCCCTTGGATAGGTTCAAGAACATCTCTTGAAGTTGAGCGTTTTGAGCTTGGAGATCCTTGAGAGTCTGTTCCAAGGCCATCTCTACTGAAATAAACAGTATGAGAATAAGGAAACCTGAAAAGGAAAAATTGTCAAGATGCAATGCATGATATGCGGATGCATGCTTTCAAGGATCTCTTGGGGTAAACACAAGAGAATGTTAGAGGTTGAAATTCGGTCTTCGATTGGAGAGCTTTGCACTGGTGGATGTCTTTCCACAAGAATCAAGCTCACCATGTCAAGTGGGTCATAGCCCCTGATTCAAGTTTTTGCACTTGATCTTTGATTGGAGAACTTTGCATCAGTGGATGTCTTTCCACGAGAATCAAGCTCACCATGTCGAGTGGGTCATCGCCACTGATTCAAGTTGTTGCACTTGATCTTTGGTTGGCATTGGTTAGAGGAGAAACCTCTTGCCCCCTTGGTAGACGTCTGGTTCAACGTAACCCTACATCAAAAGAATCCTCGAGATCCTTGAAATGGTTATTGAAAATGCTATGGTATGATGTCATGATGTTATGTACATGTATGCAAAAAAGCAAGTGAGTGTATATACAGACAAACATATTCACACAAAGCAAACAAGTCCTTAGGTTTAGGCTTGCATGGGGTTTAGGTAAGTACCCTCTTGAAGTTAGTTGGCTCATCCTGTCCTAAAATAGAAACCGGGTTCTAAGGAGCTCAATATCATTGGATTGTTTTCTGTGTTCATTGTCTCGGTTTAGCCACTTACTGGCGACCAAAATATTCCAAGAAAACAACCCTCAAATGAGTGTAGTATCGAGTATCTACCAACTTCGGACTGCACCAAAGTCGGTCATCTCACTACCCCTAAAAAGGCTAAGATGGTCAATTAAGGTTCTAAGAGTTCGTTAGTGCTTCACGACATCACTCAGCGGCCCCGTACTCTCCTTGACTGAACTCAAGGGTTACCGGTACTCACAAATATGTCACACTAACATAGCTTACTGCTTCAACCGTGTCGGTATACCCCGCACAGTTCCCTCATAGTTTTTTTTCTATTTACCTAAGAAGGTGCCCCAAATCCGGGTGTAGGATTTACAACAAACCCAAACAAGAACCCAAAAGATAAAGCAATCAAGTCAATCAAAGCAAGAAAGTAAAGGTGATCTAAACCCTAAGGTAACCCCACTTTTAAGGATATCCCCAACAGAGTCGCCAGTTCTGGTGATACGGTGGGAGAACTGACTATGGTTTTGCGTTTGTATTCGCACTTGTTCGGTTGAGCAAGAGTCGCCACCGACTTTTTATTTTATCCTAAAGGAAAGGTTAAAAAAGCACAGCAAAAACCTTTTGAGATATTTCGTGGGTTCGGGGGGTAGATTATGAAAAGGGAAGGTATTAGCACCCTTTTCATCCATGGTTATCCATGGGCTCTTAGTTACTTGGTTTTTAGATCACTTGCCTTGATTTTCGATTGCTTGAAAATGGTGTGTGTGTGTGCGTTTTTGAAAAGAAGGCAAGTGTTTTTGCAAGTTTGATCTCAAGTAACTAAGAGTGTTGTCTACCCCTATTGTACTCAAAGGTTTTCTCTATGTTTTCAACCCTTTTTAACAATTTTGTTCCACCATTGAATTTGATGGACAATCTTGCGTTTAGGAGGTTTAACGGGACGGGTGCGGGTCATCGTATGGACCATGAATGCAATGGTGCCAAGTGTCTTTGGAAATTTGCTTTGAAGGGACTATGATCATTCCATTTAGGCAACTTTCGAAAGCGTCATCGAGGGACTTATGATCATTTGAATTCGTTTTGCCAAAGAAACTCGACATGCAAGCATGGCCCATTTTGGAAGGCAACATGTGGGATTACCCTAGAGGGTGCAAGTGTGATTGTGTATTTATTTCATGTATTTGTCTTGTATTAGGTTATCTAGCGTTTGGTTTTTATGTACATGCAAGCCCTAGGTCTAACCATAGTATAATTCGAAAGCGGTAAATTGCGGAAATGTAAAGTCTATGCTATTACAAATAGTATCCGGGAGTGGGGGTACAAATTTACAAATGGGGATGAGACTTTAGGAATGTAGTGTCCAATAAGTTACAACCAAATCGAATTTGCGATCAAATGTAAATGTAACGAATATACAAAATAAGCAAATGTATAATGTATCAAATGTAAGTATATTGTGTAAGTGTACGCGTATATGATTTATTTACAGGTTGAGATGTGAATTTGAATGTATATTATTTAAGTATTGTTTTAACTTAAAGAAAAGAATTAAATGTTTATTTAATTAATCTTCGTAATCTTGTATTTTCTTTGATATGTACAAAAAGAATGTTTTAATTAAAAGTTTTAAAGTTTATGTATATTGAAAAATATATTTTAAAAGTGTTAAAGTATTAATGTACAAATTAAGTATTAATCTTAAGAAAAATTATATTCTATGTATAAAAAATAAAAGAAAATGTAAGTTTAATTATAGAGAAAAAATATTATTTTTATAAGTTTCTATAAAAACTTAATTATGCTATATATAAAAATATTGTTAGTGTAAAAAAATGTTATGTTTTGTTAATTTATTAATCAAAATAATATGTTTTAAAATCTAAATAAAAGGGTTTGAATGGGCTTTAGGCGTTTTGGGAGTGGGACAAGGCCCAGACGGGTGAGACAAAGGTTTTAGGGTTTCTGATATTCGTTTCAATTGTGAGCAGCGGCGGCGTTCGTCTTCTATCCTCTTCGTCTTCGTTCATATTTCGCCATGGATTTCTGAATACAACTCCTTCATGCAAGGCCAAACAGACGCCATCATCCCTCTTTCACCCTCCGTAGACCACCCAGATCAAGTTACAAGGTATGATTTCGATCTCAAACGCATTAGGGTTTCATTCCTCTTTTGATTTTTTAGTTTCAATTGGGCTTTGACTTATGTGTTTTCTTTCGTTATTTTGACATGCATGCAAGGAGGTATAAGAGCACTACCTTTTGGAGATGGAGGAGGAGGGATTTTGGAGGCGTTGAGGCTCGACGGTGAAGGGAACGTGAATGAATCTTTGCTTCCTGGTACCTTTGTATATTTCGCCTGTTTGTTGGGTTTAATGATGAACTGAAAACCTAATTTTTGATGTCTCTTCTTTCTTCTTCTCCTTCTTGTGCTGCCTTTTTACACGAATGCCTTTGCTGAGTTGTGATATGATTATGCTTGCTTGCTTTTTCTATGTACTCTCTTGATAAAAATGCCTATGATGATTCCAATCTGAGGGTTGGTTCGCCTTGTAATGCTTTACCAGCTTATGTTGCCTTCTGTACGCTTGTGTTGGATGCCTTGAATGTTGATTTTTTACGCCCAGTGATGATGTCTTTCTGAGGGCTTAGAGTTGACCCTGAATGCTTGAGTATGCTTGAATATGCTTCCTTTATCTTCTCTTCTGGTTGCCTTTGGAATGCTTGTTTTATTATCCCTTTTCCCAATGATGGAGCTTTTTGAGGGCTTGAGGGTTACAGGTCTTGGCCTTTTGGTATCTCAGGTTTGGATATCTGGTATACTGGTTTATGTTTGAGTGGCCTTAGTTTGGGGTTTGGCAGTTTGTATGGTAAGGCTTGAGACTTGGAAGGTTTACAGGTTGGGTGAACTGGTTTTGGTTATGGCCTTGGGTATTTGTTTGTGTTTGAGTTGAATGGTAGGCATATGCTTGTTGTTTAGTTTACTATGGGATGGAGGTTTTATTGTTTCAGGTTTTTGACCGCTCAGGCAGGTGAGGCTTGGGTTTGATGTTTAGGCAGGTTAACTGGTTTTTACAGGTTTTTAGGTTTGTGAGGTTTCACAGGTAGGCTGTTTGATGGTTAAGGCCGGTAATGAGCTTTTGACAGGTTTTAGGCTTGTGATGTTTCACAGGTTTTAGGCTTGGAGATTTCACAGGTTTTAGCTTTAGTGAGGCTTCAGGCAGGTTATTTTAGTTTGATTGCAGGGTTTGGGCATATGTTAGTTATGTTCGTGTGCTTTAAGGCTTCAGGCAGATTGGGTGTTTTGAACTGGTTTTGTGTATTTACTGGTTTAAGGCTATGGAATGCAGTTTATGGCCTTTGGTTCATGCAGGTTTGGACATTACTGATGGTTATGTGTTTGGTTTGATAACAGGCTGATTTTTGGAATATGCACGTTTTTGTATCTGGAGGGTTTTTGACAGTTGATTCTCTCTATTTGATATCTTTCTGATCTCCTCCCCTTACTGTACTGTCTTCAGTTTGTTTTATATATTCTTCATGCCTCAAGCCTAAGCCTGGTTTCTTTGTTCTCTTCTTCTTCTCTCTCCAGTACAGTGTGCATTAAAATAATGTTTTTATTGTACTTTTCTGAAAGGGCCACTTGGGAAATGATGAAAATGAGTATGTTGCTTGCATATCTTGCTTTCTCTGCATATTTTATCTCTTCTTTTGACAGCTTCTTGTACTTTTTGTATCTTTTGATATCCTTCCAAATCTTCCTTTTTGACAGCTTTGGCAGCGTTGTACAGTTTGACAGAAAGTTTGAATTTTTCAGTTTGGACTTTGTAGTTTGATTTGCACTTTGGAGTTTGGACTTTGTAGTTTGATTTGCAACATGCTGTTTGAGATTTGAACTTATGCAGTTTGGACAATTTGACTTGTGCATTTTTAAATTTGTGCATTCAAAGTTTTAGCAAATAAATATTTGTCCCTCTTTGTGAACCGGGAGAAATCCCGTGATTTGCAGAGAGGGTTAACTGATCCCAATCGGTGGCCCTTAATGATGAACTGTAATTTTATCTGTCTCTTTATTTATTTATCTGCTATTTGACTTTTCTTCCTTTCTTTTGCAGATAAAAAATTGAGTGGAGAGGGGTATCAAATGAAGAATGAAGAATTGGAGACTTAGAAAAAATAGGATAGTTTTATTTTTATTTAAATTTAAATTAATGTAAAATCATTGTTGTAAAGAACAAAACAATTGTACAATTAATTTAAAAATTAATAAAAGTTTCTTCATCCAATTAATTCTTTTTCCTCCTTTTTCAATTATTTATTTATTATTTATAGTTCTTTCAATTAAAATAACTGAAAATTAAATTCCAGCTATTTAATCTTTAGAATAATAAATAATTAACTAAACATTGATTCAACGTTGATCAAAATAATAAACTTGGCGCTTCCAACATCCAAAGCAAAGCACAGTCAAACACAATAACTGATCAGACACATTCCCCCTTTTACTGATTTTTTTACCAAACACTGCAAATCCAAACTGAATGTATCCTTTGACTGGTTCAATCAAACAAACGTGAATTCAATCCAAATGCATTCTTTTACTGATTAAGTCAAACAATGCGAATTCAAACCAAATCTCGGAATAACTTGCAAAGCATCGTAGAATTTAAATCCTTCTGAGAACGTGCCCACAAAAACCCTAATTCCTGATTAAATGCCAAAGAGCGTTCGCCTGATCAAAGTTGAGCCAAAATCAACCAAAACCCTAAGCCAATTGTTTGAAACATTCTAGAGCCCTGAAAATCACTAAAACCCTAATCGTGTCTGACTGACGAGAAAAATCTGTTTGACCGATTCTTGAGCCAATCTGAAAAATCAGGAAACGCCTGAAGCTGTGATTTCTTATGGAAAAATGCAAGGGCAAATTTTGGGGTACAACACACCTATTTAAGTTTCTTCTATCAGAGATATGAAGATACTTAAATACAACATAAAACTCAATTTTTGGCCCTAAGATACCCCAAAATGGATATGATATGATATGCGTGAGTGCAGACAAAAGAGATCTGGGGATAAACCACTGCCAAAGAAAACTGGAAGAGGATAAAGGAATTTCATAGGGAAAACTTGTTCGGGAAAGGAAATGGCGCCGCAAAATCATTCTCAACTAATGTGTTGATAAAAAGAAAACAAAGGATGACCGACATCAGTTAGCGTACTAATGAAGGAAAATAAAGACAAAACTACATCAACTAATGTACTAACGAGGGATGTAAAAAAATAAGAAACATTAGCTAATGTACTAACGAGAGATGTAAAGTAGACCTACATCAGCTAATGTACTGATGAGGAAAAGCGCCATGACATCCAAGAATACAATTGAATGAGGCTAGGAACACTCTACTGGGGGGAAAATATGAAACTAGAAACCACACCAAAGATATTCAAGAGTAAAACATGAATGATCTTCAAAAGGAAGATAAACAGAAAAGTCAAACAAGAGTAAAACGTGTTTGAACAAATGTTAAATGCAATTAAGGTATAACACGATTTAACGGGCATCAAAGGGCAATCAAGAGTAAAACATGATTGAACAACATCAAAGGCAATCAAGATAAAATATGATTAAAGGACAAATGAAAATCAAGATAAAACATGACTGAACAACATCAAAAGCAATCAAGGTAAAACATGATTGAAGGACAATCAAGATAAAACATGACTGAACAACATCAAAAGGGAAATCAAGATAAAATATGATTGAACAACATCAAAGGGAAATCAAGGTAAAACATGACAGAACAACGTCAAAGGAAATCAAGATAAAGCATGATAGAACTTTGAGAACAATATCTGAGACATTCAAGATAAAATATGAATGATATAACATCAAATGGAAATCAACATAAAACATGATTGAACAATATCAAAGGGAAATCAAGATAAAACATGATTGAAGGATAAACAAGATAAAAATGACCGAACAAAACATCGAAATGAAAATCAAGATAAAACATGATTGAACTTTGAAAAGAAAATAGCAGAGACATTCAAGATAAAGCATGAATGAACAGAATTTAGTCAAATACCAAGTAAGTTGGACTTAGACCACAAGATAATATTTTGGAAGTAGCAAGACCTGGGAAAATGTACATGAGTATGCATGGTATATGAATTTTTCTATGCATGATATATGGATGCTTCATGCAATGCTGATGCTAACACAATTGGATTAGACTCTTTTGTGAGGAAAGATTGGACTTTTATTCCTTAACACAGGGAACATTGCCTATCTTGAAATCAAAAGATGCCTCAAATAAACTTCCATTATATCTGTGAAATGTAATGAAGAAAATTATCCTTGGATGAAGGACTGCAAAGCTACTTGGGGATTACTGAAAACCATGACTCCAAACCCAACTGATTGGTGTAAAATGACAGATCATCATTGTATATCTGGCATGTTTTACCCAGCATGAATGTTAAACAAAAAATTATGATAAACTTGTAAGAGAAACAGTCACTGATAAACAAATCCTGGAATAAGATCGAACAGGACCCTGAAGATACTTATCCCTGATTAAAACATAGACCAAGTTTCTTGACAGTTTGAAAGTTTATTGACGAGAAAAATATGTTTGTAAATAAAATTGTACATTCAAAAATGGTAATTTTAATGCAAATCTCATGCTAAAGATTAAAATCAAAATGATTATTAAAGATATATCATTGATGAAAGAGAAAAGAGTTCACTGGATAAAACACATTGGTTTAAATATTTAAAGTAAAAAATAAAGAAATGGCATAATGCCAAGAGAAAAAATATTAGTGGAAACTCGGGAGTCAACTAACACAACCTTGTTATAGTATGCTTTCAAAAGTAACCCACTTTCAATTAGGTCTTTCGAGGGTTATAACATGGTCTGGTTCTTGGTTTCAAAAACAAAGGATAAAGGCTCAAAGTTTTTTTGTACCCACCCTATTCTTATTGATGATCTTCAGTCGTACGTTCATTTAAATCAACCCATGCATTCAGGTTCCAAGAGATTTTGGAATTGCAACTCAGTTATGATAATGATAGCTCATAAGCCAAGGGATTCTTGAGATGACAGTCACTTCTATCTTAATGACTTCTCTTGATTTTTGGTTATCCCTAATTTTTCCTGAACTGTTTCATTTTGAATTTACAGTCAACGAGATGCCCCAATTTTTCCTAAGCCTCCTTAACATGTTTTAACTTAGCAGGCTTTTCTTTGATTTTTTTTCATTTTATTTTGGAAAGATAGTGACAGCATGGCTTAATAATTACGGTGAACCATCATTGGTTTTTGATATTTAGAAATATCTTCGACACTCCTTTGATGTGTGCGAAGGAAGGCTTATGATTGCAATCTCTATAGAAAAGTGCCTCGAATAATTCTCTTGTTATTTTAATGCATAGTTAAGTTAAATGAGAACTACCCCACCTCAGGTTAAGATTGTGGTTTTTTTTTGTACAGAAAGAAACTTCAACTTCTAGGCTTAAAGGGGTTGACAAAGCACTAACTTCCTTATTTCTCCAGTGTTTGGGAGTTGAAACAATGCCTTACATCATCAACAAAGTTTTAATTGATAGCATATTATACAACAATTTGGGTATTTTGTTTTCATAATCCTCCCTCCAATCTTTGCAAAATTTTAATAAAGAGAGAAAAACAAAGGATATACAAAATCTGTAATTGAAACCATAAATTGAATCAAAGATGCAAAATTCTCATTTAATTAAAATTGACAAAACAAAGAACATACAATTTAAAAAATAAACAATTTTAACATAGTTGAATGGAAAATACAAATAGATATGAAATAAAGTCTCGTTCAATAATCAAAAGCAGGATGAGCTATCCTTGTTGAAACACTTGTTGAGGGGAAACCAACTTAAACCAACTAAAGTTTCACTTAGCATAGCCTGGTAGAGGGTTCTTGAGATAATTGGGATTGGTATCCTTGAAAGAAAGGATATTATACCTAACCAACTCTTGAACTCTTGCCTTAAGAGGGAAACATATTTCCAGATCATGGCATACTGCACCTTGATAGAAATGACATTAGAGATCAGATCTGAAACCTTATAGGAGAGGATCTGGAGGAGGACTGGATATGATTCCTTTCCAATCCAGACTTGGAAGCACTGAATATGATTCCTTTCCAATCTCATATACCACTTGAGTGAAGCATCACTCAAGCTGTCTTGAAAGTAATGGATGAGCAATTTCCGGTTGCTGGTGTAGACAACCATCTTTCTGAAGTACATGACCAAATGACTTCTTGGACATGTGTTCCCTCCGTAATTTTTAAAATATGGAGTCTTGAACGTGGCAGGCATCACAAGGTTAGAAACTAAGCACATGTTGCCAGCATCAACACTGAAGAAATCATTGCCTTCTATGGCCATCATTCTCTTCTCTAAAGTCTGAAATTGCTCCTTGACTTCTTCAAAATCAACATGATCTTCTTGACTAGAAACATAATGATAATCAAAGAGAGGATTCTTATGAGCGTCTTGTGCAATAGGATATACCCTGGGTTAAGGAGAAGTAGTATGAATGATTGGTTGCAGTTCAGTGAAAACTGGAGCCCGAAACACTGGTTGAGATGATTGGCCAACAATTGAAGTTGTGACAAAAGGTGGAGAATAGTTCCAAGGCATATCGAACTCTGGCCATGCAGTGGCTGGTTGCTAGACTATTACAGGATTAACAACATCTATTTCAACCTCATAAATGATAGTCCTTTGAGGTGGTTCTCCTCTAGCAATCAAAAATTGCACCATCCCATTGAGCTTAGTCATGGCCGAATTCAACTCATCAATTTCCATTCTAACTTTCATGTCGTGTTGTTCTTGGTCTTCCATTCTTCGTCTAATGTTATCTCTAGTCATGTAGTTATGTTGAGTAAAGAGCTTGATAGTTGACTGATAATTGGAAGAAAGAGACAGCTGGAAATGAGATTCTGGACAACCTAGATATATGCGTGAATTATAAAAAGGATGAAAATGTTGGTTTTTATTTAAACTTTTAAGGTAATTAGTAACATACTAATTTACTTGATAATTAGTAATATTCGCAGGAAAAACTCCTCTGAGTGCAGTATCGTGTGAGAATTATTTCTGGATTGACTCTGTCATAGTCTCCACACTGCACCTAAAAGGCTAAGATGGGTTAAGGGTTCTACATCTCTCAGCTTCTCTGGCTCCCAGGTTAAAAGCATCAATGTCTTCTCGATTACTCGGTAAACAAATACTACAAACAAGGGAGCCTTCACTGAGTGGGGAATCTCATGCCAACTTTTTTAGGACTACTCCTTCAAAGTCAACATGACTATATCGCCCATCATAATCTTAAGTTTGCCCAAGTTTGGGTATAGGACTTTAAAGAGATTACCAAAACACCCAATAAACATGAAATAGAAAACAAATAATAATAACATAAAACAAATATAACAAGTTAGGCTTAACCCACTTAGAGATGCCATACTCCCCAGCAAAGTCACCAATTCTGTAGCGGTGAAAATTGGAGATTAAGTTATTAATTAACTTGACTCGCAATGCAAGAAGTGAAACTAAATACAAGTGTAATAAAGAGATCTAAGGTACAAGAGTTGGTTATACAAAGGGAAAGTGTTAGCACCCAATACATCCGTGGTACTCCATATGAACCTCTTGAAATATATGTGTATTAAAATTAGTTGTTTGCTAAAATATCGGTTTAAAGGGGTTTGGAAAATGCATCGATATAATGTTGAGGTTTTGGCTTAAAAGAGTGTGAGTTTGAAAAATGATATTTTTAAGGTTTTAACTAAAAGAAAATAGATAGAATAGACAAATAAAATGAAGACGCACAATGACACGAGGTCAACAAAATAATATTCCCTTGAATTTAATCATAAACAAGTAGGTATAATAATCGAGCAAGAATTCAAAGCATAAATAATTAAGAATCTACGAAAAACAAGTAAGGAAAATAATGAAGAGATAATACTATAAGAAACAAAATAACGGACAAAGAAGAACAATGAATAAAAGAAAAGTGTAATTAAAAAGTTATCTAAACTAACTATAATTATAAAGTGTACTAACTAAGTTTAAATTATAAAATTACTAAAATAATTCTAAGTTTGAACTGATTACTAAAGTCATCTAATAAAATAAAGAAAAAAAGAAAATTGTTTATAATAATAATAGTAACAAAAAAATAATAACAAAATAATAATACTACTAATAACAATAAAATTAATAATAATAATAATAATAATAATAATAATGACAATTACAAAAAAACAAGGAGACATTAATTTAACTATTTATGTTTTTTCTTGAAATAAAACAAATTAACAAAAAAAAATAAAAAGGATAAAGACTTCTATAAATATTTTTTTGAGATTTTTTGACTTAAATGGTACAAAAAATATATAATATAAATGAAACTAAATTTTCTTGATATTTTTGAATTGATAGAAAAGAACTTGTAAATAAAATGAAAAAAAATGATAATTACCTACTTTAAAAAAAAATATAAAACAGATCATAAATATAACACAATCGAAATCAAATTTCATTGAATTCATAAAATGACTTCTAACGTCTCCATTTTTTCGTGGCTTTTCAAACATAATCGGCTCTTGACTTGTAAAAAATAATTGTATGTCAAGAAAAAATATATGCAAAAACAACCGTTCAAAAATGTCGAAATTTGAAGAAGTTAACAATTTTTGAAATATGATTCGAGAATTAACAAAAATAGGTTGAACCGCTTGTGAACACTTGCTATATAATGATGCAGATGGGGGAGGTGGGACCTTAGGTCAAAAATTAAGGTATGACAGTGGAGTACCACAGATGTGAGGGGTGCTAATACATTTTCCTTGCGTAATCGACTCCCGTACCCGATCTCTCGGTCGTAAGATTATGACTTCTCCCTTCTCAGGTTTTTCTTCGATGATTTTCCCTTCCCTTCCATGGGATAAATAAATACTCGAGGGCGACTTCATTGATTCACTCTCGATGATTTTCCGCCGGTTCCTTCAACACCTACCCCTTTTATTTGGTTATGTATGTTGAGTTTCTTGATGTTATGACATGAAAGTGGATTCTCGATAGTGGATGTTCAAGATACATGACATGAGACATCTCTCTATTCTCTGACTTTGTGGAGAAGAAGAAAGGATTTTTATCCTATGGTGATCAGAACAAAGATGAAATACTCAGAAAAAGGTAGTATATGTAACCCCTTAACTATTTATATCTCAAATGTTATGTTAGTTGAAGGCCTTAAACATAGTTTTCTTAGCAATAGTCAATTGTGTGATAATGGGTATAAGGTAAATTTTGCCAAAGATTGTTGCATAATAGAACATAATGATAAGATAAATTTTATGTTTAATGGTGTGAGGGTTAATAACATCTATATTCTAGACTTAAAAGAAGTGTCCTTGAATAATGCTCAATGTCTTGTAACCTTAAGTGAAGACTCTTGGCTTTGGCATAGACGTTTGACACATGTCAACTTTGATTTAGTTAATAAAATAGTTGCAAAAGATTTAGTAATTGGTCTACCTAAAATAAATTTTTCAAAAGATCACATATGTGATGCATGTCAAAAGGGTAAGCAAACAAAAGTCTCTTTTAAATCTAAAAATATTGTTTCAACTTCGAGACCTCTTGAGCTCTTTCACGTGGATTTGTATGGACCTTCACAGATTAAAAGCATAGGTGATAATTATTATGGTTTTGTTATTGTAGATGATTACTCAAGATTTTGTTGGACTATTTTCTTATGTAGAAAAGATGAAACATTCTTGGCATTCACACGTTTTGCTAATTTATCTCAAAATAAATTGAATTCTAAAATAGTTGACATTCGAAGCGATCATGAAGGTGAATTTGAAAACCACCTCTTTGAAGAATATTGTGATAAATTTGGCATTGAACATAAATTTTAAGCTCCTAGAACTCCACAACAAAATGGTGTTGTGGTATGCATAAATTGTGTTTTAGCGGAGTTGGGAAGAATAATACTCAATGATTATGGTCTACCAAAACATTTTTGGGCCGATGCTATTAGCACTGCTTGTTATGTCTTGAATATGATTCTTATTCGTTCTATACTTACCAAAACACCTTATGAACTTCTAAAAGGTAGAAAACCAAAATTATCACATCTTCATGTCTTTTGATGTAAATGTTTTGTTTTAAATAATGGAAAAAATAATCTTTGAAAATTTGACGCGAAAGCTGATGAAGGTATCTTTCTTGGATACTCACAATCTAGTAAAGCATATAGAGTTTATAATAAAATATTACTTATTATTGAAGGGTTGGTTCCAGTTACTTTTGATGAGAATTACCCAAATAGTGTTGGGAAATGTATTTCTTTTCATGGTGTAGGTATATTTACGGAAGACATACTCAAGAACATCGATAAAGGAGTTGATCAACCTAAAATGGTGGAAATTGAGAAGGAGGAAGATGACATTCAAGAAAAGAATGAATATGAAAGTCAAAAAGATGGTGATGGACTTCCATTGGAGTGGATAACCTCCAAGGATCATCCTATTGACAACATTATTAGTGATATCACAAAAGGGATAACAACTTGCTCTAAGATAAGTAATTTTTGTTGTCACCATGCATACGTGTCACAAGTCGAACCTAAAAATGCTAAGGATGCCTTACTTAATGAGCACTGGCTTATCACCATACAAGAAGAATTGAACCAATTTGAGAGAAATAACATTTGGGACCTTGTCTGTCGTCCGCAAAATTATCAAGTTATAGGTACCCGATGGGTTTTTAGGAATAAGCTTGATGAAAATGGTGTGATAAAAAGGAATAAATCCCGTCTTCTGGCTCAAGGATATAACCAAGAGGAAGGCATTGATTATGAGGAGACTTATGCTCCGGTTTCCCGACTTGAGGCTATACGCCTTTTATTAGCATATGCATGCTCTAAGAACTTCAAGTTATATCAAATGGATATTAAAAGTGCTTTTCTTAATGGATACATAAGTGAAGAAGTGTATGTTTCACAACCTCCTGATTTTGAAAATTATGAGTTTCCTGATAATGTTTTTAAACTAAAACATGCTTTGTATGGACTAAAACAAGCCCCAAGGGCATATTATGACCGACTTAGCAAGTTCTTATTAGATCAAGGATACTCTAGAGGGAACATAGACACTACACTCTTTATTAAACATCAAGGAAAACACATTTTACTCATTCAAATTTATGTTAATGATATTATTTTTGGATCAACTAACATGCATCTTGTCAAGGAGTTCTCTAAGCTTATGTAGCTAAGTTTAAAATGAGTCTATTGGGAGAGTTGAAATACTTTCTCGGACTACAAATTAAGCAACTTGATAAAGGAACATTTGTATGTCAAACCAAGTATTGTCTCAAATTACTTGAAAAAATTGGTATGGACGGTGTAAAGGAAATCGACACACCTATGGCAAAAAATGATAAATTTCATAAAGATGAAAATGGTAAGGATGTTGAGGTCAAAAGGTATAGAGGTATGATTGGATCCCTTCCTTATCTTACCGCATCTAGGCCCGATATTATGTTTAGTGTTTGTATGTATGCATGATATCAATCTGCTCCTAAGGAATCACACTTAAAAGAGATTAAGCATATTCTTAGATACCTTATTGGTACTTCTAAGTTTGGGCTTTGGTATTCCAAGGGAAATAATTGTAGCTTAGTTGGTTATTCCGATTCTAATTTTTCCGGTTGAAAATTGGATAGGAAAAGTAATAGTGGGACTAGTCACATTTTTTCAAAGTCCTTGATTAGTTGGCATAGAAAAAGTCAAGTTTCTGTTTCTTTGTCAACAATTGAGGTGGAATGTGTGGCTGCCGATAGTTGTTGTGCTCAAATTTTGTGGCTTAAACAACAACTACTTGATTTTTGGTATTAAAATTTCACGTATTCCTATAATGTGTGACAAAACTATTGCCATTAATCTAACCAAAATCCTTAATTACATTCTCGCACTAAACATATTGAGATGCATCACCACTTCCTTCGTCATCATGTTGAAAAAGAGGATGTTGTGTTTGAGCATGTTGATAGTAAAAATCAACTTGCCGATATTTTTACTAATCCTCTTGCAACCAAACCTTTTATCAACATACGTGGAGAATTGAGGATCATTGATATCTCAAATGTTGCTTAATTCTATCTTGTGAGTGCAACTTCCATTCCATCGAAGAGTGAGGTAATATTGTTTCAATTTCTCCTTGAAAGTAATACATGCATTAACGCTTGTTACTTGTTTAATTCCAAAAATGCTTGATATTTTCTCAATTGATGAAAACCATGAATGTTCATTTCCAAAAAATTTTGATTAATAACATTGTGTGTTCTTAATATATATGCTTATAATGATTTCATGTACTAATTCTTTCAAATTTGCATAAATTTGTTCTTGATGTGGAAGCATGTGTTCTTGTTTATTATTTTCTTCTTGCACTTTTTCTTGAAATATATTTATGCGTGATATTTGCTATATGTGTCTCTTATTATCTTGTCTACATGGTATGACAAACATCTTCATTTTGGCTTTAGTAGCGACATGTTCTTGTTGCTATGCTAGGCACATGCGTGTGCAGCATAAGAAGTACCACTATGATTTGTTACTTGATCGTGACACTATAAAAGCAACTTGACATATTTTCTATCTCCTGCTTGATTATTCTTTGTGCGTTACTTTACCGTTGTTGTAATGCTATTTGCCTGGTATTTAAAATTTCGCATCATTTACATATATTTGAGGATATGTGATTGTTGCTCTTAGATGAAAAATAGTCTTTGAGTGATATATATGTATTGTTTTGGAACTATGATACTTCTCACGATTTTCTATCTTTTTTTTTGTTGTCAAAGGGGGAGAAGCATACTCAAGACGAAGTTGGGGAGCACAAAGTCAGAGGGAGCCTTCAACAAATACAAGAATGCATCATTAGAAGTTTTGCCATCATAAAAAAGGGGGAGTATGTAAGTACAACTTCATCAATTGATGTTTTGCATGATGTATAAACTGGGAAGAAGTAGCACCTTTGTATATTGGACAATATCCCTATGTCTTGTGGCACTCCTCTACATTAGAGGTCTTACTAATCATTAAAAAACATTTTAAAATTGATCCAACTCATTAAAAACAAGTCTCTGCATAATTTTTTGTTGCATGTGTCGAAACATCCATTTTTAAGGTCGACACATGTAACTCATTTTTTAGGTATGTAGCCTCTGGAAGTCTCGGGTCGACACATGCATTGCATAAATTGACACATACGGAAGGATTTCTGAAATTACAAAAATTCTTAATTTATGTGTCGACACATGCAATTTTCAGGTCGACACATTTACTATTTTTTTAAAGCTTGTAGCCTCTGACTTGGTTAGGTAGACATATAACCTCATATAAGTCGACATATACAACTTAAAAATAACTTATGTGGTGACGCATACGATTTATAGGTCGACACATACTGATTGTTTGCTCAATTTTCTCAAATTATTTTAATTTTGAATTTGTCCTTTTTGCCCTAAAGTTCCAAAACTATAAATACTCATTCATGCATCATTCATAACTTGGTGATACCATCAAATTATTCTATATTTTCTCTTCATTTTCAATCTCCAATCTATGCATACACACTAGCATTACATTGTAATGATGTTCCGTTGGGGTACCATCTAGACAAATTTTGGTACCGTCCGATTAGGTTCTCGTGTCTCCAAGAATATTGGGTTGAGATTTATAGGGGTCTTCATCCGGAAAAACCACGGGTTTGTCCTCCAAGATCATTGGTTGATTTTGGGGTTTTCGTATACGACGTTCAAGAGGTGATTGAAGTCAAGCGAAGTCCTTTAGAGATAAAGAATAAAAGGGATCCTTTAGAGATAAAGAACGCAAATGAATTAGTGTGAGAAAGATGGATCACAATTGAAGTTCTGTGTTTTCAAAAGGTACAATTTGATCGTTCGTGCGCGAAAGCTTTGGAGTTAAGAATGCAAAAGAGTAGCAATATCAACAACTCAATTGGGATCTATTTTGTCTTGGTCTTTATCAAGATCAAAAGAGGAGAATGGGTTGAATCAACAACAAGCTTAGGGTTTGTGTAGTTTTCTTGATCACTTATATCGTAAGAAATTTTTGTACAGTAAGAATTATCCTAATTCCATCGGAATTAGGCGCACACGCACCCACATGCGAGGACGAAAATGGGGAAATGTGAAGACAAATCCCTGTGTCTCTTTTATTTTTGCTTTTACTTGCTTTAGTATTCATCAATTAATTTGTCAAATAGCATTTCGTTATCAATTAAATTGTAAGAAATTTTTCTAACTGTTTTTTATTTACATCAAATGTTGATATTGCATATAATCACTTTTGATTATAAGTGCTTGTGATACGGTGAGAAAGAACTGACTATTTTTTTTGGAATGCTGGTTTGCGTTTTGCATTTGTTTTCGCAAAATGTCGTGGTAAGCAAGAGTCGCCACCGACTTTTATTTTATACAACAAGGAAAGGAAAAAAGCACAGAAAAATTCCTTTTTGAGATATTTCTCGGGTTCGGGGGGTAGATTATAGAAAGGGAAGGTGTTAGCACATATTCTATCCGTGGTTATCCACAGGATCTTAGTACTTGCTCATATTGTTTTAAAAATTGTTTTCTTTGTGCTTGTGGGTTTGAAAAAGTTTTGGTTTTGAAAACTTCGATTTAACTCTTGCTTCTGTCCTCAAGAGTGTACGAAGTGTTTTTGAAAACTTTGTTCGGAAAGTGTAAGTGTGAAAAGATTTTGTTTTTTTTGTTGAAAGAGAAAGTACTTAAGAACCATCTACCTACTCGAAAAAAAGAATCGTTCTATGCTATCTTCCTTTAGACAATGCTATCCCACTATTGGTGAGTAGGT
This sequence comes from Vicia faba, assembly GCA_948472305.1. Lineage (NCBI taxonomy): Eukaryota > Viridiplantae > Streptophyta > Magnoliopsida > Fabales > Fabaceae > Vicia > Vicia faba. The sequence goes on along the minus strand of OX451737.1, from coordinate 139,848,337 downwards.
AGCATCGTCGTTGGAGTTTGAGGGTCAATTCGAATGAGGGACGTGCGGTCACTAAAGCAATGTTAGGACGCCTTAGCGGTAACCCTAATGTCTTAGATCATTTGTTTTGAGGCAACAATATCCGAGACAACCGTTTCGAGGCGACTATGATCTTTAGACAAGAGGACAACCTCTAAAGTGACCTATACTTAATGACCACGTACGAAGGCAACCAAGTGGGGTGTACCCTAAGAGTGCGCATGTGCGAGTGTGTCGTTTTCATTTATTTTTATCTTTGTACATGTTAATGGTTATCTAAGTTGATTTTAGGTTTAAATGTTCAATCTTGTCATGCATATCTATTATCAATCATGTAGCAGTTATATTTTGCGGAAAATAAATTGCGGAAATTAAATTAGAAGGCGTCGGGTATTTACATCGCCAAAAGCAACCCTTTGAAATTTAAATGCGGAAAAATAAATAAAGCGATAAAAAAATTAAATGATCTTAATTACCTATTACATTATAGGAACAAGTACAATATTGAATAAATAGATCACGTGCGGGAAATTAAATCGAGTGCGAGTTTAGGGTTTTGACCCCTTTTGTTATTAAAGAAAAGATTTTTTGTTGTTTTTTATTAAGAAAGAAATCGACCTAAGTTAATTACTAAATCAAAATAATTAATTAATTAATAAAATAAATTATTTTTGGATTTTTAGTATTTTAAGAAAGAAAATAAAATTAATTAATGTTAGTAAAAACCTAATTAAGTCTAATTAGTTTTAATTATTTACAAAAATATATTAAAGTTATTTCTAATTAATGGCCTAAATTAATTAATAGATTTGTTAAAAAAAATAAAGTACTAAAATTTAATTTAATACAGAAAAAAAATTTTGGTTTTAATTTTATAAAGAAAAATAAAATTTGATTGGTTAGTTAATTAAATAGAAATAACAACTAAATAATTAAAAACAAAATAAAGAAAATATAGAGAGAGAGGGGTATGGGCCTGCTTTGGAGTGTTTGGGAAGCAATTCTAAGGCCCATTGAAATCTGGCCTCGTTTGATATTCTTGATTCAGTGGGTATACGTTGACTGGGTCTATGGTAGACCATTAGCTTCTGGCCACCAGATTTGGCCTATGGCCATCTGGCCATCAGATGATTGAGGACGTATGATAGGCTTCACGCTTGGATATGTACCTGATTACATGAAGAAGAAAAATAACAAAGCGCATGGGGGACCTGGGACTCGAACCCAGGTCCTGTTGGATATTGGCAAGCACGCTTACCACTTGGCTATTGTGTTCTATTTGTTAATTATATACAAAATAATAATAATAAGAGAAAATTAAGCGTGCCATGGTTTGAATTGGCCACTGGGGAGGTGACACGCCATCGTCCCCTACCTCCAGCCACTGTAATATTTCCTGCGGATTTGGATCCGCAGCAAAATGCGCAGGTCGATCCAAAAATCAACTCCAGGCCATAAAAATGACCTTCAAAGACATGGTTAGGTTCGTCTCCCTCTCCTGAGTGCAACCATGCCTATCACAAGAATGAATTTCACCTGAAACATAACTCCCTAAAATCCAAAACGTAACCCTAGCCATGCTGTTATGAGGTTACAGTCCATATAAATCAAATTAAGTATTGCCAAAAGTTTAGAAATGCTGTAAAGATCACAAATATGGCAAGAATTGGTTTAAATGATGCAAGAATAAGAATGTATGGTTTCAAGAACAGAGCTTGGCATCGTGATACTTACAGAGTTGTTGAAGGCTTGAGAATGCGTGTGTTGGATCCAAGAGGGTTATGTGATCACCCAGGAATTGATTGGAATGCTTCTTGGCTTCTAAAAACCTCTCTTGCTATGATTTCGAATTCCAACTTTTTCACCACTTTTTCAAGTTTGGTTTTGATTGTTCTTGCAGCCTCTAACCCATATTTCGTGTCCTTTGGCTTCTATATGTATCATGGAATGCATTAGGTCAAGAATCATGAATCCAATCTCTCTAAATCAATGCACCCATATTTGATTTGATTCACTTTTGAAAACATGCCAAATTTGTCAAAAAACCATCTTTTTGCACATGGTGTTGTGTGATACGAATTTTGATGATGATATTGATGAGAATCCAATCCTGAAAATAGCAAAAAATCTCATGTAATCAAAGTTTGGGATTTTATTTGATTTAATTTAATTTAAAATGAAATAATTTAATAAAAAATCAAATAAAATAATAAAATTGATAAATGGACACATGGCTGAAGCTAAGACACGTGTACAATGATGAAAGCTGAAATCAAGTGGAAAAGAATGGGCCCATTTGACAAAATTTGAAGTTTTGGGGATAGTTGACTTTTGGCAATTTTGCAAAAATGTCCAACTTCAACAATGCATAACTTCTTCAATTTTGAACTTTTGGAAGTGTTCTTTGACTTTTTCGAAAGATTGAGATGTCATCTAACCAACCCTTTTGGTCTCATTTCATTTTGATATTCCATGATCAAGTTATAAGCTTTGGCAAAAAAGGTATTTTTGTTGACTTTCAAAAATGATCTATAATGTCCAAATTTATAACTTCTTGTGAGTGCATTTTCTGATCTTGGAGTATGAAGATGGATTGTAGGAAATTGCATCCTATTAAAAATGAGCTTTGTATGGGTCATTTATCATAAAGTATGAGAAAGTTATGCTTGGTAAAAGTTGAGTTGACTTTTCCTACAAAACCCTAATTTAGCAACTTTTGAGTCTTGATGAATTATGAGCAATCCTTGATGAATCATGATAAACCCTTGATCAAATGATGAAATGTACTTCAAAATGAGAATATTGACAAAAAATCTTGAATTTTGACTATTTGTAGGTCACAGTTGACTTTAGACCCAGCACAGTCGATTTTTGGACCCTTTGAGCAATTGATTGAGCAAACTTCCTCTGAAAGGCTTGAAATTTTACATGGATGACCTTGAGAACATATTAGGACATTGGAGAGCACTTGAAGTCATTTGGATTCAAGGATCTTGATGCAACACAAAACCCTAATTTGGGGTTGACTGCCTTAGGAGATGACTTGTCTGACCCACTCTTGAGCAACCTTGAGCCACTTGGAGATTTTCCTTGCAATGTTTTGAGAAATATGAGAGGGAAAATTTTGGGGTACAACAGCTGCCCCTGTTAAATCTTCTTAAACCTGAGGATGTAGATTGGCTTTCGCGCCTTTCGTGATCCGAAGGTAGAAGATGATTGAACACTAGAGTGCCCAGAAATTTGCACTCGCATGAAGTGGTGTCAGCCTTGTGATGTCGGGAATGGACTTACAGATGCCATTTGGAGATTGTTGGTAGGAGGATGGGCTTAAAGATGCCATCTGCAGGAGCATCGATCGCATAAGAGATTCCTTAGACAGAATTTGCATACCTGTTGTTTGTAGAAGATTCCGCTGGGGAAGTCTATCTTTTATTGAGATTTAGGAACTTGCCTGTACCTCAGCTGAGAGAACATCTCTACTGAGTTTTAAGAACTTGTCCATAATTCAACTAGGGGAAACATCTTTATCAAGATCTAGGAACTGTCTGGTCTTTAACGGAGTATAATTCTGTAGAGATTGTAGAACTCGTCCATACTTTGATGGAGGAAAACATCTTCATCAAGATCTAGGAACTGTCTGGTCTTCAACATAGTATACCGTTGAGATTGTAGAACTCGTCCACACTATGACGGAGGAAAACACCTTCATCAAGATCTAGGAACTGTCTGGTCTTCAACGTAGTATACCGTTGAGAATGTAGAACTCGTCCACACTATGAGGAAGGAAAACATCTTCATCAAGATCTAGGAACTGTCTGGTCTTCAACGTAGTATACCGTTGAGATTGTAGAACTCATCCATACTTTGATGAAGGAAAACATCTTCATCAAGATCTAGGAACTGTCTGGTCTTCAACGTAGTATACCGTTGAGATTGTAGAACTCGTCCACACTATGACGAAGGAAAACATCTTCATCAAGATCTAGGAACTGTCTGGTCTTCAACGTAGTATACCGTAGAGATTGTAGAACTCGTCCATACTTTGATGGAGGAAAACATCTTCATCAATATCTAGGAACTGTATGGTCTTCAACGTAGTATACCGTTGAGATTGTAGAACTCGTCCACACTATGACAAAGGAAAACATCTTCATCAAGATCTAGGAACTGTCTGGTCTTCAACGTAGTATACCGTTGAGATTGTAGAACTCGTCCATACTTTGATGAAGGAAAACATCTTCATCAAGATCTAGGAACTGTCTGGTCTTCAACGTAGTATACCGTTGAGATTGTAGAACTCGTCCACACTATGACGAAGGAAAACATCTTCATCAAGATCTAGGAACTGTCTGGTCTTCAACGTAGTATATCGTAGAGATTGTAGAACTCGTCCATACTTTGATGGAGGAAAACATCTTCATCAATATCTAGGAACTGTATGGTCTTCAACGTAGTATACCGTTGAGATTGTAGAACTCGTCCACACTATGACGGAGGAAAACATCTTCATCAAGATCTAGGAACTGTCTGGTCTTCAACGTAGTATATCGTTGAGATTGTAGAACTCGTCCGCACTATGACGGAGGAAAACATCTTCATCAAGATCTAGGAACTGTCTGGTCTTCAACGTAGTATACCGTTGAGATTATAGAACTCGTCCACACTATGACAGAGGAAAACATCTTCATCAAGATCTAGGAACTATCTGGTCTTCAATGTAGTATACCGTTGAGATTGTAGAACTCGTCCACACTACGACGGAGGAAAACATCTTCATCAAGATCTAGGAACTGTCTGGTCTTCAACGTAGTATACTGTTGAGATTGTAGAACTCGTCCACACTATGACAGAGGAAAAAATCTTCATCAAGATATAGGAACTGTCTGGTCTTCAACGTAGTATACCATTGAGATTGTAGAACTCGTCCACACTATGACGGAGGAAAACATCTTCATCAAGATCTAGGAACTGTCTGGTCTTCAACATAGTATACCGTTGAGATTGTAGAACTCGTCCACACCATGACGGAGGAAAACATCTTCATCAAGATCTAGGAACTGTCTGGTCTTCAACGTAGTATACTGTTGAGATTGTAGAACTCATCCACACTACGACGGAGGAAACCATCTTCATCAAGATCTAGGAACTGTCTGGTCTTCAACGTAGTATATCGTTGAGATTGTAGAACTCGTCCACACTACGACGGAGGAAAACATTTTCATCAAGATCTAGGAACTGTCTGGTCTTCAACATAGTATACTGTTAAGATTGTAGAACTCGTCCACACTATGACGGAGGAAAATTGTTGAGATTGAGAACCTTATCTGAAATTCAACCGAGGATAATTCAGTTGAGTTTTAAGAACCGGTCAGGTCTCCGACATGGATGAGAACTTTAATTGTATCTTTCCTGAAAAGTAAAGGTCAGTCGTATGCAATGCATGATATATATCAAGCAATGATGTTCTCAAAATAAATGAGATTGTATTGTATGATGCTTATGTGCATGTGTCATGATGTATGGAAATGTAATGTTTTAGCTGGGGAAAATAAATCTCGGATAGCTGCTGGAGAAAAGAGTTGAATTCTTCGCTTCCGCTGGGGATGAAGAACGAAGATGATTGTGAGAATAGACCAGCAGGAGAGGATAAATCCGTTATGGAATATACTGATGAGGGGATTACTTTGTGGGGAAGAGATGCTCTGCTGAGGATTCCACTGATAAATTCTGTTGGGGATGAATTACCGTTGCTGGTGATATTGAATCCTGTTGGGGTTTTGAATTCTGTTTGTGAAAAGAAAGAACTCCGCTGGGGATGATCTTTCAGTTGCGGCTTCACTAGGGATAACCTGTTAGACTCTAATGGGGATAATCCTTTGAGCTTTGCTGGGGAAAATCTTCCTTTGAACTCGGCTGGGGATATTCATTTTTATACTCCACCGGGGACGAACTTCCAGAGTCTACTGGGGATGATTCTTCAACTCCATTGGGGAAGCTTTTTCAGACTCTGCTGGAAAAATTTTAACTCCACTGGGGATATCTTGTATTCTACCGGGGAACATTCTTATACTCCGCTGGGGAATATTAAGACTGTCGTGGATATTAAGACTTTTCAGTATGATGGTGAATGAACTCTGCTTGGGGGAGAATATTACTGATTCATTCACAGTTACAGGTCTCAGCTGGGGAGAGTTGTCATTATTGTCTTAATCTGCGGGGAGTGAAAGTATCTTAGCCATATTCTTCAGCTGAATCTACCTTCGTACCTTGGTGGACAGAGTAACTATACAGCTTGGACAATTCTCATTTGCCCCTGTTTCTGATATTACCGGTAATCATCTTTTTATTTCGCATGCAAATATTTATGAGCAGCAATTAATGTCAAGTGCATATATCAAAAATGAACGTTAGACGTTCTTTGCAAAACAAAACAAATAAAGGAAAAACAGTTTAAAATTTCTTTGAAAATGAATTGTATTGATTTTGAAATTTGGCCTGTAAATAGGCGCTTTTGTACAAGAGGCTGACGTCCTAGTAAGAGAATGATTCTGAACAAATAGAATTTATACAATTTATGAAAAGAAAATAAAACAGCTATGTGAATAATCCCACTGGGTTCCAACTCTGCTATTGCCTTTATGTCCTCGAGTAACTCATCATTTTTCCACTTGGTTGAAGATGAATCAGATTGATTAGTGCCGTCCGAGCTTGATAGTTGATACCGAAGCCTGGTTGCAAGGTGATCCAATGAGACATAGTGTTACGCTTTTGTGATCGGTGGAAATAGAACTGACTGTTTTGGAATGGTGGTTCGCGAAATGTCGCGGTAAGCAAGAGTCGCCACCGTCTTTTATGTTCTCCAACATGGAAAGGACAAAAGCACAGCAAAATTCCTTTTCGAGATGTTTCTCGGGTTCAGGAGGTAGATTATAGAAAGGGAAGGTATTAGCACCCTTTCTATCCATGGTTATCCATGGGCTCTTAGGTACTTGCTCACTATGTTTTCAAAAATTGTTTGCTTTTCAAGTGTTTGTGGGTTTTGAAAAAGTTTAGTTTGAAAACTTCTAAGTAACTCTTGTATCAGTCCTCAAGAGTGTATGAAGTATTTGTTTGAAATTTTTTTGAAAGTGTAGGTGCGAAAAGATGTTTTTGTTTTTGAAAAGAGCAAGTACCCAGGAGCAATCTACCTACTCTAAGGAATTAGGCTGTGTAAGAGTCCTTTAGACAGTACTATCCCACTATTGAGAAGTAGGTAGCACCGTCGTTGGAGTTATTCGGGTCAATTCGATTATTAAGGACAATGTGGTAACCAAAGAAATAGTAGGACGCCTTAGCGGTAACCCTAATTTCCTAGATCCTTTTTATCTGAGGCAACCGTTTCGAGGCAACTGGATCTTTAGACAGTAGGGCGACCTCTAAAACACCCTATACTTAATGACCACGTCGAGGGAACCAAGTGAGGCGTACCCTAGGAGTGACATGTGCTTGTGTATTGTTTTCATGTTATATTATCTTGTACATGTATCATGGTGATCTACGAGTTGTTTTTAATTTTCATCCAAGTCTTGCATGCATATTAACAGTTAAGAGTGCGAAAAATAAATTGCGGAAAGGTAAATCTATGCTATTACAAGGCGCGGGTCTATACATCGCCAAAGACAAAACCTGTTTTGAAAATAAGTGCGAGAAAAAAGTAAATAAAGAGATAAACCCTAATTAACTATTACATCCTCGGAAACAGATACAAAAATATGATTAAAAATAATTAAAGCGCGAATAGAAATTTAATCGGGACGTCCTTAGGGTTTTGACCCTTTTGAGAAATAAAGAAAGTAGTCCTTTTTTGCAATTTAATTAAAATATTAAACCTAGTACTAATTAATTATTTAATTAAAGAAAAAAAGTGTTTTTGTGTTTTTTAATATTTTAATGAAAAATAAAAAGAAAAGAAATAAAAAGTCAAGAGAAAACCCTAATTCTAACCTATTTTATTTATTGTGAAAAAAAAGTTAAAATTACCTAATTAAACTAATTAATTTGTTAATATTTTATTGACAAAAATAACAATTAAGGTGAAATTTAATAATAATAATAATACAAATATTTTAAGTTTCTGATTTTATTATAAAAATAACTAGTCGATAACCCGTGCTGTCGCACGGGGCCGGTCGAGAATTCATAAAACGTGGAACTAATGTTGTCATGTAACAGTAAATTCGTTTTTATGTAATTCAATAAAAGTTCATCTAATTCGGCCAAATTTAGTGTATCAAACTTATTTGACAACATTAAAAAATGTAAACTGAAATCATGACTGTGTAACAAAATAAGAAACTGTGATGACTCTTCAAAATAAGAAACTATCACGAGTCTTCAGATACAACGCAACCAGCTTGGAAACGATGTTTTCAACTTTTTGACCTGCACAATAAATTATGCAAAAATTAAACAGCATTTACGGAAACAATTTATATTAAAGAAAATATTTGTTATTATGTACTTACCGATCAACAAAGAGATTGGAAAACTTCTTTGTATACAACATTTGTAGTGATAGATGTTGATACATTCATATTATCATGTATTAAGATCTTCATACCACTTTTGCTTGTAACTCTTGAAATGGCTACATACAATTGGCCATGACTGAATACAGGAGTAGGCAAATACAATCCAACTGTATCAAGTGATTGGCCTTGAGACTTATTAATTGTCATTGCGTACGACACAATAATTGGGAATTGTCTCCTAATCAACTTAAATGGCCACGGTGACTCGGAAGGTGACATAGACATTCGAGGGATGTAAAAGATGTTACCAACATTCTTACCAGACATGATCTTTGCCTCAATAACGTGATTTGCCAACCTTGTAACAATTAGTCTAGTTCCGTTACACAAACCATCGTTTTGGTCCAAATTCCTCATAAGCATTATTGGTGTACCAACCTTTAATCTGAGTTTGTGATTTGGGACACCTGAAGTCCTAAGCTTGCTAAGAAATTCTGGAGTAAGACATTAATAGGCTTCGGTGTAACTTGAATCAGTTCTATCAATCGAATCAAAACTCAAATACTCTTTGTCCTCACCTAAGAAATGGGAAAACGCGAATCAATCCATAATGTTTTTTCAAGAATAATTTAATAACGAAACATCTACACGAAAATAAACATCAAAAGAAAAAATAGTTTACCCGGTATCATGTCTAACACGTAATGATTAATTTTATCAACAACTTCAATGGTTGAAGCAAGTATTGCTTTTCCTTGTAGAAATTCTACATTTTGAAAGTCGGCAAGCAAATTTGGGTATGTGCTTTCAACTATAGCTCTTATTGGATCCTCAAAATTGGAAATTAACAAATCTGGAGGAATTTCTATATCAGCTAATCCATCGTTAGGTTCACATATTTTACCGTTGCCAACATTTAATATCCATTTAGAGAATTCTGCAAGTTCATCAGAAGTTGTACCGTCCCTCCCATTCTTTAGTCTCATGTTTTTGGTTAGTGTTAAGACTTGGCAATAGTCCCACACATAAGAAGAACAAATGGAAGCATGAACAATATCAGAACGGCCTGCTCTTGGAACAACTGGAAGTATCTGTCGAAAATCTCCTCCAAATATAACTACCTTGCCACCAAAAATTGTATTTGCAAAACCCTTATCGCTCAGGACATCCTTAAGGGTCTTATCCAAGGCCTCAAAACAATTCTTATGAGCCATGGGTGCTTCGTCCCATATTATGACATCAGTAGCTTCAAATAACTGTGAATGCTCAGAGTCTTTGTCAACATTGCAAGTAGAGTTGTCAAGCGTTGGAATGGGAATTTTGAACTTCGAATGGGTTGTTCTACCACCTGGCAATAATAAGGAAGCTATGCCACTTGAAGCAACAGCCAGAACAATTTTTTTATCTGAACGAAGTGCACTTGATAATGTCCTCCACATAAATGTTTTACCGGTTCCGCCGTATCCATGTAAAAAAAACACCCCTCCGTTTTGTTTCTTGACGGCGTCCATTATGGTTTCAAAGATTGCACGTTGCTCATCTTGACGTTTAAATGAAAAGAATCAATACAACAGTAGTTTAATGAAAACATCGATGATTTGAATAATGAGGAAATACCTGTTAGAGATGTAAATAGATTCTGGAAGTTTTGTCGCTCTAAATCAGCATCGTAATCACGTTCATCAAAAATCAGTCTATTGCCGACATGTCGCATTATATACAAATCTGGAAACGGCATATCTTTGAATTCACGCAAGCTTCTTCTATTTGATTGCATCATATTCTCAATCTCAATTAATGTGAGGTTTGTCAGTTCTGCAGTTGACAATTGCATGTCTTCCAACACAAATACAAACCAAAATAAAATATAACTATTATGTACAATAGAAATCACAGTGTTGATGAAGATAGACATGCAAAAGGATCGTTAACCTTAAAATGGCAGTATCATGGAAAAGTTCAGTATAATGCAAGAGCATCAGACATTCGGGTTCATTTAAAATGTTATGTTTTTGATCAGTAGCTGTGACAAAAGGTGGTTGAAGGTAAAAGATAAATCACAGAATTATTTTGTTCTGTGTTGGTGGTGAGTAATATCAGATTGCATTAGATATTTTTATTACTGATGAAATAGCAGCATTGAAAGGACTTGCTTACTGGAACTTATGATTCTTTGAAAGGGCAGCATTGAAAGGTGCTGTTGAATGGAAATGATGTGAACCAGTTTGGTAACAATTGAAATTCTTAAGTTAAGACCCTATCTACATGAGTTGAAATTACATTACGACAATGAGAACCTGTCAAAAGACTTAAGTATGGTTTGAACTGTATGATATGTAACAGATATATGGAAGTATAAAAGGATTGAAATTATTGCATCCAAAGTAGTTTAAAAGGTATTATAAGAAGAAAAACTCATTATAATAGTTTCGTACGGTTTGTAATTGTATGAAATTTAACAGAAGTATTTAGGTATTTGTTAAGTGTACCTCTTATTCCAGTGACAATTCTCTGTTGATGAAGAATACCGTCAGATAGCAACTTCCAAGTCTGTTGCCAAACATGTCGCGGTCGATTAACAGTACCAGACAACAGCATCGTGACAAATAGCTTCCTCAAAAAATTACCGGAACCCCAATCTTTGGCCTCATTTATGGCTGCAACATATTCTTTGTCGTCGTTAAGAAATCCCATCTCAAAGCATGCATCTCTAAAACTGTCGTGGACTACTCCACCAACCTTTTTTATATAGTCATAGCAAGTCGGTCCCTTGACAACCGTCAACATCATTCTAAGGTAATAGAGCTCACCAGTGCTTGGAGGAACCCAAATTAACCGGCCAATCGTACGACCTCTTTTTCGAGGTCTCCATAAACGGTACCTTTTATCGTAAACGAACTTGGAAAGAAACGTAGTGTATGTTAAAGTCTTTGCATCTTCGTATTTTTTTTTTACTCCATCCAAGCTGTAAACATTGATTCCTTTACAGTTGGTTTTTCAAGAACATTGTCTATGAAATCATAGTCAGTGTAGTAAACCGGATTTTCGCCTTCCAGATGAAAATACAACCTTTCGACAGAAGGAGATCTACCATGGATAGGCTATGAAAAAATCCTCCAACACGCCTCACTCGGGGAAACGTACCTGCAATCAAGGTACTGTTTGATTTCATCAACATCTGTACCAAATGAACTTCCGTCTGATTCGGTCCGAACAACCGCTGCAGTTATTCTATCGTAACCTTTGTTAATATACTTGAATAAGTACTTGACAGAAGTACCTTGGTTACACCATTCCATATTAATGTGCGCCTGATATTTCTTTAGAAGATATGCATTATAAGGAACTACATACCTATTATCAAGAACAATACTTTTTTTCAGAACAGTAATGCCAGTATCCCTTCTCCTATAGATGGGATAGCCATCTTGATCGACAATGGTTTGAGGCTTCCAATTTTTGGGAAAGAATTTAGAGCATTTACCATTTTTCATGCAAAGGGAAGATCTGTTAGCCAACCCACATGGACCATGAATCATATGTGTCTTTACCAAATGATTTAATTGTTTATCATCCGTTTCTGCCGGTATTTCTGCTGAAATAATGTTGTTGATGTCATCCGGAGTGGGAAACTTGTTCTGGTGATGCATGAAAAGTAAAATGTGTGCATGGGGCAAACCTCTCTTTTGGAACTCAATGGTGTATATATCTGGAAGAAATTAAAATACAGTAAAACATTAATTTAAAATCATTGGTATAGAATAGGGAAGAATTAAGTATTACATATTTAATTTCATGTGGCTCACATGCAACAACTCTGCCCAAGACATGCTTCTTTGTTATATCATACAGTAATTCGTCAAACTTCATTTTAAAAACCCTTGAGATTATATCAGGACGATCTTGAGGTTGTAAATTCATGTTGTTAAGAAACCTCTGAATCTCTGGCCAACATGGATTGCAAGTAAAGGTAATGAATAGATCGGGAAATCCAATTTGGCTACAAATTGCCATTCCATCAAAGTATAATTGTTCCATGTATCTGCGACTTCCAACGTATGTTGACGGCAACACCACTCTTTTGCCTTTGTGGGCTCCTTCATTTAAAGATTGTTGGTGTACTCCTGACAAATTGGAGTATTTGGATACTCGTAATTTTTTTTATGCTTACGTATGTAATTGAGTCGCTGTGACTCCATCATAGTGAATCCATCAACCAAAAATTGTTGAAACAATCTCCTTGACCTGAGCAGTGTGTGAGCTTCACGTTGTCTGGTCTGAATGCGAAAGGCCAGCCATTCTCTAATAGTAAGTTTGTTCATCTTTCCTTTTTTTTTGGGAACTGTCTCTCTGTGTAGAACACCAAGTCTAAATCCATCTTCCCCGTACGGAAACAGAAGTGGATATTGTAATGCAAGATAGCTCGGATGAAACTCACTTATTCGTTTTAGTCTACCGCTTTGTCTTTCAAGGATAATATCCCTTTTTGAGCCTGTATCAACATCACCAACAATGAGGGCTGCAACCTCAGACACGGTGGGTTGGTTGTAAATTCGTCCGTCCTTTAATCTATCAGATATTAACTTCAACTTGAGGTCAGGTACAAGACAATCCTTTAGTCTAGCTGATGCCATTCTAAAAGATTTAGCATGTGTGTTGAATTCGTCAAGCATGTTCTGTATTCGGCTAACAGTTTCTTCGATAATATTCTGGTTGTTGCTGCATTAAAAAATTAGACACATGTCATGCACGATAATAACAAAGGTAATATAAAGTAGGCATCTCAGTTGGCTTAAGAAACATAACCCTATTCCTTGCATCCTATGATGAATCTCATTGTCAGTGTCGTATATATAAAGCTGACCGAATTTTGGTTTTTCGCCATGCACAGGCATCATGCTACCAATTCTATGGCAAGCCTGCCCTTGAATTCTCATGTTAGGTGGTCCATTTCCATTATTGAATCTATTGTCAATTTTCATTCCAGGAGACGTAAATGTAAACATTATGTTGTACAGTCTGCAATTATGCTGATAATTTCTACATAGTACATTGTTTTCATTCGACAGAAGATGTTTAAGAAACGGTGGTGGTGTTCTCAGAAGTGGCAACACAACTTTACCCTTTCCACAACATAATTGGAACTTAGGCACTGCACTATGTTTTCTCTTGACAACCTTCTCCTGATACCACATTTGTGCTCCACACTGAGTGCATTCAATGGAAGGATCACCAATATCTGAATATCCTGTATTTATCAGATATAACGAAACATCATATATCTTATACACATCAGTATATTCATAGACACCAAACTGCATGACAGTGAATTTAAGTTATGGTTTGCTATTAATAATAATTCCAGCAATACATACCAGCATTTGTGCAATCAATTGTTGGGACATTTGTAGAATGATCTTCGTCGTTGTCCAGACTTGAACTTGTATCATAATCCGGATCTTCATTTATGAATTCACACGAACTATCGGTTAAAGATTCATCGGATGAATAGTCTGCAACTGATTGTTGAACTGGGTTCACTGAGTCAGCACTTCTGAACAGATTGGTATTAAGGGAAGTTGACGTCGTTTCTGTAACACTTGAAAAGGTTTTTAATAGATTCGCAGTCGTTGAACGAATTAGATTTGGATCAACATGTTTGTTGGATGAAGATGCATAGGAAGTCGGTAGTCCATATGAATTATTTTTGCATTTAATACTTGATGAGGGGGTAACGCCACTCAGAGGTGTGTTAGCATCAAACGGTAAAGGGGAACAAAAAGGCATTCTATCAGCGAGTTTGATCTACAGATGACCACAATGACTGTTGTTTTGGGGACTCTTACGCTTCATTATTGACCTCCTTCTTTGACGTGCTGAAGTAGAAATTTGATTGGGAGAAATTGTATCAGTAGAAATGCATGAGAAGCTGGGGGAAGATGCAGGTGTTGGGGTTGTGCACTGGTTAAAACCAACACTCCTTCTCCTTTGTTGGGAATTAAGCATTACGCACTCTGTTCGTGCAGAAACATCTCCATGGCCATTGACAAAAACAGAACTGATATCAGACAGTGGCTGTCTTGTATGATGTCTGCTTACATAACTTGAATTATTTAGGTCATGGTTGTGCTCAGTTGAATTTTCATTAACTCTATTCTTCTTAAATCTTCTTTCATCAAGAACATGCTTCCTCTTTTGTCTTGCAAGTGATGCAGAGTATTTCCTATCTATAAAATGGTTGTTCATAGTTGAAAGAGAATATGGTTGATAACTTACAACTCTTCATAAGTATAACATAATGAATGTAAGAGTAACAAACCTATATGGAATTGTTTGGTTTTGCAGTTCATAACATTTGTATTCTAATTTTTAAGTGTACTCAGATACTCTATTTGTACATTGGATATGAGATAGGGTACAGTGCATTGCATCAGTGAAGTTGCTATATAACATTAATTGTGTTTCATCATTACAGTATATGCTACCAAAGCTTAACAATTATGGGTAGAGGTTAAAAAAGTTAATGTCACATCAATACCATATGTTGGCCAAACTTTAAACAATTATTAGAACACCAAATATTAAAATATGACATTAAATACTGTTATGTTGGAAACACAAAATTGCCATTGGAAACCAAAGGTTATTCCTATTGTATTCTATACTATCATCATTTTATTTTTGTTTGTAACATGTAACCATGGTTTGATGTAAATATGTAAAATTAAAAGTACTTCCAAAAATATACATTTTCCAAGGGATATAAAATGGAATGATCAGAAACTGTTTGTATTCCACATGTCATGTATAGTGTCTTATGTAACTAATGCTTGCTTGTTGGGCCAACAAAAGTTATTGTCTAACGTCAGTTTTACTCCATCTCCCTGTCTCTTCGGTTTTCCGTCAAAAACAACATTCCAAGAAGACGGTACACCTTTGAAACAGCGTTTTGCTCCAGACAGCGCCGGCCAACCAATACGATGAAGAAAGAGTATCTACGTTGGTGTTCCCGCGGGTAAGTTCTTCCATTTTGACACACATGTTTCTAAACTTGCAATGAGATTATTTAGGGTTTATACAAAGATGTCTGTGTGCATGATGGGCATGAATGAATTTATATGCAGGGGATTCGTTGGTAGAAGTCACACAACCACAACTCCTAATCCTAAATGGAAAAATCTAGCTATCCAAAAGGTTTGGAAGCAATCAGAGGATAAGCGGGACAGAGCAGAAGAATGGAGAAAGTTGCATGTAGAGGCTAAGAGGAGGAAATAGGAAGCTGAAAGTTCTTCAAGGTAAAACAGTATTCTGGATAGTGAAAAAAACAAAAAACTGAATGCATGATGTTTGTTGTTTTTTTGATTAAGCAGCAGGAGTTGCATAAATTTTACACGTGTTGAACTTATGGACAAATACTATGAGTATGTCGAAAGAGAGGAATCGTACGAACTGAGAACAGGAAAGGTGAGAAGTTGTCTATCAGTGGAAAAGTACTTTGAAATAGCTAGAGAGGAGGGATGGCTTATTGACATATCAGACGATGAGCCTGAACAGAATTCCACTGATGAAGTAATGGAATCAGCGGGCGATGTGTTGGACAGGCAAGGGCTTTTAGGTTACATATATACATTTGAATATTTGACTTTGCAAATTAGTAGTTTAAATAATCGTGTTTGTTAATGCAGCAAGGAGAACAACACTACTAATGCTGTTGATGTTGTACAACCTCCTGCCATGCAAGAGAAACTTGTTTGCAGATGGCAGAAAGTTGTTAAGAGCAACAGCCAGATAAAAAAGCAAGTTCTTGTAAGCTCTTCATCTGTTTGCTGTTACAGTTCATAAGGATGCATAACATTGAATGAATAGACATAGCTAATAAAGTTTTAATGTTGTAGCACTTTCCAGCAGCAGTCATCAAGGAAATCTTCATGGAACCAAGATCATATATTGATCTTCATGACACAGACTCGGGTATTACGTACCAATGTGTTTTCAAATCCAGGGAGAACATCACCGAGAAGTTTCTGTCAAGGGGCTGGTTAAAATTTGCAAAGGACAAAGAGCTGTCGAAAGGTGACGTTCTCTTATTCAGTGTAGAGCATCCTCCTGTGGAACGTATATTGGTCAAAGTTGAGAGAGGGCAGCATTGAAAGGAGTTGTTGATTGGATTACATGGGAAGCATCATGGCAAAAAGGAGGGATTATTTTTGTATGGGCGGAAATGCATAACTATTTGTTTTGAAAATCTATTTGATGCCCATTTGTCTTTGTTATTAGTTTTGTTATTTGATATTGTTGGGCTACGACTCAATGTACAATCTGCTTATGATTTGTTAAATGGGATGATACAAAATTAGTTCCATATCTTGCGTTGATGAGATAATTGCATATCGTTTCCGGTATTATCCGGTAACAATTTATATTAATCAAGTGTCATGGATTTCTGCTATGCATATTCTGTTATTCATGTATTAGTTTTTTAGATTAATGTACAGTATGCTGATATACTACCGTGTATTATGCATAAAGTATGCAAAACAATATGGATTGTCCAGCATCAAGACATAAAGAGAAACATTTTTGTCCAGAATAAGTTTATTATATTAAACAAAATAAGGAATTACCAACATCATATTGCTTTTTGCAGTGTAAATTATACATAGTTTTTTGCAGCTTAAATGACTAAAATCATATCATTCTTTCATATACAATGTCAAAAGGATCAAACAAAAAGCAAGAATGACAAATCAAATCCTCATAAACCAGAATAAACAAAATGTAAACCAGAAATATTTCATTACATCAATCAAAATAAGGTGTGCAATGTTGTCCAAAATAGCTTAAAGTAAAAATAAATCGTCGACGATAATTGACTGCATCATTTCTCCAGCTTGATGTCCCTTATTATCTTGGTGGACGATAGTTGGGCACTGTCGAGTTCTTCAACTGTCTCAGGAATAGATCTTTTTGATGGTGTAAGTGCAGAGTTGGCAACTGAAGGGTCATAATCTGCAGTGATTGATAACGGATCCTGCCATTAAAGAGTCATTACAAAATCAGTAGCATAAAAAAGGAAGTAAGACATTGTTTAATAGGCTAATTTGTTAATGTTGAAAGCTAAAAAAAGACGCACTGAAACTGTTTGTGGATCATCATGAGACTGTTTTTCCGAGGTGATGATGGTCGGAGTACACTGCAAGTTAAAAAACGCAAGAAATAAACGTTAGACAATTGTTCAAAATGTGATGGCAAGAGTAATAGGTCGTTCCTATTTAAAACATACCGATGTTGTATGCATATCATCCCGAGTGTCATCTGTTGAGACGACAATCTTTGAAGTGTGCTGCAAGTTTTAAACAATTGTTAAAAAAATCCAATGCACGTGATACTGATTTTAACAACAGTAAAACATGAGTACAGCAGTACCTCTTCACATTTAAACCTCTCCTTTATTTTGGTACGTAGCACTTCATCTGCCTTAAATCCGATTACAGAAAGACTGGCCTTGTTTGGTTGAAACACTGCTCTTATAGCCAACTCCTTCTTCAGCATCACATCAAGTTCATAAGGGAATTCAAGGGGATCAAAATCTCCAGTCTAAATGATTAAAACAATATATGTTATTTATGTGGTAATTATCTAACTTACATATTAGCCAAATGGAAAATACCTCCATCAAATCCAACTTCATCTGAAGGGCGGACTTCCCAATCAACTTTACACAACCTACATCCCAAAATACGAACTTGTATTTTAACTTTCCATCGGAGGCAAGCACTTCAAGCTTAAACCTGTACCATGCGTGATCAAAATAAGAAATTGTCAGTAATGAAGCGTTTGGTTATATGATGATAATCATTGATATGCAATACTTAGAAGTTACCTTGGGGCTGGCTCAGAACTGATGTGTTTGGAATAACACATGAATTTTCCATCCTTCAAAGTCACACTTTTGGTACATTCACTACATCCATCATAATACCATCCTGACTGCCCACATTCAAACTTCTCCAGAGTTGCAACAGTCACACATGTAGTTTCCTGAAACAGAAAGATGGGATGATGTCTCAAAAAATGGATTAGAACCCAGTCTGTGTAATTCCTCAATCTAAGACAGTCATGTATTAAAGAGCAACTTACAGTCTGCAGATATGCAATATCAGACAGACTCAACACTTCAGCTTTCCATACAAATTTGTCCAAATCAGAAAAAACAGAGGTATTTGTGGTTTCCATTTGCATGCTCGAGGATTAGAGCGTCGGCAGATCATCTTTAAGTCTGATGTACATAGATCAGAATGAAAACAGGCTGTTATTAATCATAGGTTGCTAATTCATAACTTCATAATAAAATCACTTACTTCTCTTTAAGGTTTTTAACCTCCTCAATAGACAAATCATTGATGAGCAGTTTTGTGTCGTTCCAAGCATTTGATACATTTAAAGGATAATTTCCTGAAAATTGAGATATTTATAAATGACAACACTTAAAGTTGGATATAATAATTGGATATAATAAGAAATAGTCACATAGCATACCTTGAGGTTCCTTGATCCTTGCATTCATAAGTAGGAGAACAATACTACCATCAGTCTTATGAGTCGTATAATACTCATTCAGTTGCACAGCTAATTTACCCCAAAGAGTACATTGCACATGATGTTTGCTGATTGACAGGAATTACAAAACAAACAACATGAACATGTTAGACTTTTATATTTATCAGCATCAATGTTAACAAACAAAATGAAACACCTACCTCAGATCAGTTAATGAAAACACAACCTTGCTTTTGTTGTTATCAGGAATTATCTGGGCTTGGCATATTTCAGTAACCCCACCAATTATATCTGCACAAAAGTTCACCACAGACAGTTATGTATAACGGAGAAGTCACAATACAATGCGTTCTATTATAACAGTAAAAATGTAACTCACCATATAACAAATTCGTTCTTTATTTACCCTCAATAATAGCATTTATTCCAATTAACTTGAGGTGGTTCAGAGGTATGTCAGCAAGTTGGACCTTTTTGACGGAAGTTGAACCACAGAAAATCAATTTGAACTTATGATCAGTGGATTTGAAGGAGAAATCATTGCTGGAAACTTTGAAATTCTGCATTATGTAGGAACAACCAAGTTCAAGCTGTGTTTTGAATTTTGATACCAAATAAGATGGCACAATGGCTTGAATCAAATCCAACTGTGAAAATACAAACATCTTGAAATCAGTATCATATACCAGTACTGTTACAACAAAATCAGAATGGAAAAGCAGAAACGTTTAGATTGTATTATACCTTTGAATCAAACAGAATAAGCTCTAAGTGCTCTCTATTCTGAGAACTGGTAACAGACCACAGATGCTTACATCTAACAGCAACCTTCCACAAATCCTTCGAATCGTCAATGCTACTGATATACTCAATTGGGCGCGCCATCGTCACGCAGCGATTCGTAACAGCGCAGAGAGCCTTGCGTGAATGAAAATGAAAGGGACGTCTGTAGCAATGGCTTGCATGAATGAAAACGACTGGAAGGTGTTAAGCAATGGAGGTTATACATAAGTACACATTGGGGAAGGATTGAAGGAAGAGTGAAAAACTTTTGGTGTTCCATTTGAATTTTAATTCTGATTAAGAGAGGCATAATGGTTTGGCATGGGGAAGAGGAAGAGAGGCACAATGAATGGCAAGGAATAATGAATTGGTATTCCCCATGGTTGGGTTTCTCAAGCTGCCTGCACAATAAATTGAATTGGTTCTTTATTTTAAAAAACAGTATAATATGTGGGATTTATTTGAAATTTTTTTTTGAAAATGTGGTGAAAAATTGTGGGAGTGCCACATCAGATTCAAATCAATGTGGTGCAAGATATTTTGGAGTTTCCAATTTTACCCCAATACAATAGACCAACAATGGATTTTTTCAGCTGTGGTGTTGTGGTAATTTCCAGGGACTATCATTTTTATAGATAGATAATAGATTTGTTAGTTAATAATAATAATATTAATAATTAAAAGAATTAAAAAGAGAAAGAAAATAAAAAGGAAAATAAACCAGGAGGGGTGTTGATGAACCCAATGGAGGTATAGTTTTGGAAATTTAGGCCCAATAAGAAGCAAGCCTGTTTGACTTTTGGAATCATCAGCACGTTGCATTGACTGGGAACACCATGGTCCATGCCTCATGGCCATCAGATTGGAATTGTGAGACACTTGGCAAGCTGAGCGCTGGAGTCCATGGTGGAATATTATTGTGAATCTGCATAGGAACACATTATGAAAAATAACATAGAGTTTTTGGGTGGACCTGGGAATCGAACCCAGGTCCTAGTAGTTACCAAGCACATCACCTTCCACTAAGCCACTGCATTGTCTTTGTTAATATAATGGATGATGAGAATAATATATAAAAAATCAACTATTCTGGAAACCAAGAAAACGCGCGCCACATTTTTGAATGGACCAACCACGCGTGAACACGTCCTTCATCTTCTTCGTGAAACCTGCATAAAACATATCAAATAGCGGGGGGTTTTAACCCCCACAAAGTACAAATGCCAAAAATAGCGATTAGGTCTGTGCATTATATAAATAGGGCGCGAGGGTTGGGTTTGATTCGTCTGGCCTTGACGAATTCAACCATAGGCTTTATTAGTCCTAATTTTGTTTATGCTGTAAAGCCCTAATTTTGAAGCTTGAAAAACCTAGAATTCTCCAATGGCAGTTTTCGTTTCAGGGCACCATAATCAAATTAACCTGTACCATTAGCTTCAGGGAGGTTCTAGCAATGCAAAACACACAACAAATCACATTAATAATGCATGAATTATGATTTACGATTATGAAAAAAGAACCAAACCGTGTGACTTGTTCTGGCGTGTTCTTGGAGTGTTAAGGCTTGTTTGTGATTGCTATGCGTTCCTGAATGTCCCAGCAAGGTAGTGGAATCAAGAAAGGGCTTTGAATTGGCCTGGAAGGTTGAATTCAGTTTCAAGCTTTCTTTGAATTTTTTCAATATGGTAAGGGTTCTTTGCAGCTGTTTTGCACGTTCACAGCATTAGGGTTAACTTTAGTATTTGTAGTATGATGGATTTAGGTTACAATCTTGTCCAAGAATCCATGGAATAATGTTTTGCATCTTTGATTTCCAATCAAATCTTTTTGCACATTTTTGATTGACAAAACTTGCCAAAATTGGATATTTTGGTCCCCTTGATTGATACATGAAATCTTCAGCATGTGTTGAGTTTATTTGCATCACAAAAAGATTTGAAAACCATATCTTTTGAATTTTCCTACAATTAAATGAATTAAATGAATTAATATTAATAAAAATTCAATTAATTAATTAAAAATAAGAAAATAAATCAATTTAAGTTCAATGGGTCGTGCATAGGCCTTGGACAAAGTTTCAAGAAAGAATTTGAGGCCCATTAGTAAAAATGAGGTGTTTTGGGCAAAGTTGACTTTTGCAAATTCCCAAAAATTTCCCAACTTCTCCAATGCATATCTTGCTCAATTTTGATGATATGAACATGTTCTTGGACATTTTGGAAAGGTCTTGAAGTCCTCTAACCAATGCCTTTGGTCCCATGTCATTTATATTTACCAATATAAAGTTATGGTCTTTGACTTAAAATGCCTTTTTGTTGACTTTTGAAATTGACCTATAATGTAGAAATTGATAACTTTTTGTGAGAGCATTTCTTGGACTTGGAATGTGAAGATGAATTGTAGGAAATGTCATCCCCTTAAAAATGAGCATTGGATGGGATTTTTATGATGAACCATGAAAAAGTTATGCCCTGGTCAAGTTACAGTTGACTTTTCAACTGTCCAAAAATAGAAACTTTTGCATCCTTGATGATTTTTGAGCCATGCTTGTGGAATCATGATCAAGACTTGATCAAATGATGATTGTGGCTTCAAAATAAGATGTTGATAAATTTTTTTGACTTTTGACTGTAAAATGACCATTTTACCCCTGCAGTTGATTGTGGAGAAAATGAGACTTTTGACTGTGCAATTTGATGCTGTGAGTCTTGAAACTTGGCATGTAGATGCTTGACAATATATATAGGCCTATGGGACTTGATTGGACCACTGAAAACCATAAATTCCTTGCAAGAACCAAAACCCTAATTTTGACTGGCTTATGAGATGTTTGAGCTGTGCAACCCTTGAGCCATTTGAAGATTGATCCTTGATAAAACCTTGAAGAATATGAGAGGGAAAATTTTGGGGTACAACAGTTGCCCCTGTTCAATCTTCTTAAACATGAGGATGTAGATTGGCTTGCGTGCCTTTCGTGATCCGAAGGTGGAAGATGATTGAACACTAAAGTGCCCAGAAATTTGCACTCACATAATGGAGTATCATCAATGTGATGTCGGGAATGGACTTACAGATTCCATTTGGAGAGATGGTGGATAGGAGGATGGGCTTATAGATGCCACCTGGAGATGTGACAGAACCTTGTCGGGAATGGGCTTATAGATGCCATTTGGAAAGATAATGGATAGTTATGGAGATGGGCTTAAAAGATGCCATTTGAAGGTGTCGATCACGTAAGAGATTCCTTAGTGAGAACTTGCGTACCTGAGAAAGAAAGATAATTTCCTGGCCTGTTACAGGTGTTGATCTTCAATCTCTTCATGTAGATATGCCCTGGCTAGATATAGGTATCGAATCTACAATCAATTGCTCACAGATGTGCCCTGGCTAGATACAAGAATCAAATCCGGAACTAGTCGTCTACAGATATGCCCTGGCTAGATACAGGTATCGAATCTCTAAACTCTTCATGCAGACATGCCCTGGCTGGATACAGGAATCGAATCTACGATCAGTTACTCACAGATATGCCCTGGCTAGATACAGGAATCGAACCTGGAATTGGTCGTCTACAGATATGCCCTGGCTGGATACAGGAGTCGAATCTCTAAACTCTTCATGCAGACATGCCCTGGCTGGATACAGGTATCGAATCTATAATCAGTTACTCACATATATGCCCTGGCTAGATACAGGAATCGAATTTGGAATTATTCGTCTACAGATATGCCCTGGCTGGATACAGGAATCGAATCTCTAAACTCTTCATGGAGACATGCCCTGGCTAGATACAGGTATCGAATCTACAATCAGTTACTCACAGATATGCCCTGGCTAGATACAGGAATCAAATCTGGAATTGGTCGTCTACAGATATGCCCTGGCTGGATACAAGTATCGAATCTCTAAACTCTTCATGCAGATCTGCCCTGGCTAGATACAGGTATCGAATCCATAATCAGATCACTCACAGATACGCCCTGGCTAGATACAGGAATCGAATCCGGAACTTCAAAAGGTTGCTTACAGACGTGCCCTGGCTGGATAGAGGTATCGAATCTCTAAACTCTACATGAAGATATGCCCTGGATGGATACAGGTATCGAATCTACAATCAAATACTCGCAGATATGCCCTGGCTAGATACAGGAATCGAATCTGGAATTGGTTGTCTACAGATATGCCCTGGCTGGATACAGGTATCGAATCTCTAAACTCTTCATGTAGACATGCCCTGGCTAGATACAGGTGTCGAATCTATAATCAGTTACTCACAGATATGCCCTGGCTAGATACAGGAATCGAATCTGGAATTGGTCGTCTACAGATATGCCCTGGCTGGATACAGGTGTCGAATCTCTAAACTCTTCATGCAGACATGCCTTGGATGGATACACGTATCGAATCTACAATCAAACACTCACAGATATGCCCTGGCTGGATACAGGTATCGAATCTACAATTGGTCGTCTACAGATATGCCCTGGCTGGATACAGGAATCGAATCTCTAAACTCTTCATGCAGATATGCCCTGGCTAGATACAGGTGTCGAATCCACAATTAATCGCTCACAGATATGCCCTGGCTAGATACAGGTATCGAATCTGGAATCGCGACAGTTGATAGTAATCATCTTTGTATTGACCTTTTTCCTGAAAAGGCAAAACATCAGTTGTATGCAATGTCATGACATATAAAATGCATGATATCATGATGTTCTCAAAACGAGATTGTGTCGTATGCACTTTATCATGTATGTAAGCAGGATGTATGAAATGTGAAATGTTTATGAATGTATTTTTCGTCTAGGAAAATAAATCCTTTGAAGAATGCCGGGAGCTTGTTGAATCCTGGGTTGATGCTGAAGAGTGGAGTTCTTCGTTTCCGCTGGGGATGATGGTGGCAAGAATAAACCGGAAGGGGAAGATGACTCCGTCGGGGAATAAACTTGGGAAGAGATTATTCTGCGGGGAATTACTCTGTGGGAAGAGATACTTCGGTGAGGTTTGGTGATAACTCCGCTGGGGATACCGTTGATAGGTTTTGTTGGGATTTGATGAACTCCACTGGGGGATAGGAAGAAATTCATCGAGGACGATCTTTCCGTGGTAATTGGCTGAGGATAACCCAGTTATAAGCTCTGGTGGGGAATAACCTTTGAATAAGGTCGGGGAGAGACGTGTGTACTCTGCAGGTGATAAGCTTCCAGAATCTACTGGGGATAAGCTTCCAGAATCTACTGGGGAGGATGATTCAACTCTCCTGGGGAAACTTTTGAACTGTACTGGGGAAGTGGCTCCACTGGGGTGTCTAGATTCCGCCGGGGAACAATCTTATACTAAGACTGTCGGGGATGCTTGCTTAGGAACATCTGTATACTCCGCTGGGGAATATTGAGATTTTCTGGGGATACCCAACTTCCTTAAGGCTGAGAGTAGGCTAACTCTGCTTGGGGAGAGTGTTGCTGACTTGCTGGAGATACTGTGCCTTATTAGGGCTGTCGGGAGACCAACTCTGCTCTGGGGAGAGTATTGCTGAATCTGGTCTTACTCTACGGGGAGTGAAGGTATCTTGGTTACGTTTTTCAGCCGAACTTACCTTGGTACCTTGGTGGACAGAGCAACTAGATCGCTTAGACAACTCATTATTGCCCCTGTTTCTGATGTCACCTGTAATTAGTCCTTTGTTTCGCATGCAAATATTTATGAGTTAGCAATTAATGTCAAATGCATATATCAAAAATGAACATTGGACGTTCTTCGCAAGACAAAACAGAAAAAGGAAAAACCGATTGGCAATTTGTATGGAAAAGTGGATTTGTATTGATTTTGAAATTTGCCTGTAAATAGGTGTTTATGTACAAGAGGCTGACGTCCTAGTAAGAGAACGCCGCCGAGTAAACAGAGTTTATACAATTTTGTGAAAAGGAAAACAAAACAGCTATGTGAAAAATCCCACTGGGTTTCAACTCTGCTATCGCCTTTATGTCTTCAAGCGTCTCATTACTTTGCTGCTCGGTTGATGATGAAGCTGATTGATAGATGCCGTCTGAACCTGATGGTTGATACCGAATTCTGGATGCCAGGTGATCCAATGAGACATAGTATTACGCTTTAATCCCTAACTTTTGCCTGGACTGCCCTTTCGGGTTTTCAGTCCACCGGGATACCCATTTTTGCCCAAGCCGCCTTTTCAGGTTTTCGACTTGCCGGGTGTACAGATTTTTTTCATTTCATCCCTTATTTTTGCCCGAACCCTTTTGGTTCGCCGGGAAGCCCTTATTTTTGCCTAGGTGTGTCAACCTAGCGGGTCTTTAATCATGCGTAGTTTCTTTTTACTATGTCTGCATTGGCAGGGTGAGGAAGGTCGTCACCATCCATGGTAGTTAGAATCATAGCTCCTCCTGAGAAGATATGTTTAACCACAAATGGCCCTTCGTACGTAGGGGTCCATTTTCCCCTGGGATCACTTTGAGGAAGAATGATGCGCTTGATTACCAGGTCTCCGACTTGATACTCTTGTCGTCTGACTTTCTTGTTAAATGCCCTAATCGTCCGTTTTTGGTACGTTTGACCATGACAAATAGCAATGAGTCTCTTTTCATCGATTAGGTTTAATTGATCAAGCCGAGTCTGGATCCAGTCATCTTCGCTCAAACCTGCATCCTTCATTATCCGGAGAGAGGGTATCTGGACTTCAATAGGCAAGACTGCCTCCATGCCATAGACCAAGGAAAATGGTGTTGCCCCTGTTGACGTCCGTGCTGAGGTACGGTACCCATGAGGAGAAAACGGTAACATCTCGTGCCAATCTTTGTACGTCACTGTCATCTTCTGCACAATCTTCTTGATATTCTTATTTGCCGCTTCTACAGCCCCATTCATCTTCGGCCGGTAAGGAGAAGAGTTGTGGTGTTGTATCTTGAATTGCTCGCAGAGCTCAGTGATCATCTTGTTGTTAAGATTGGTGCCATTGTCCGTAATGATCCTCTCGGGTACACCGTAGCGACAGATTAAGTTGTGCCGAATGAACCGTGCCACGACGTTCTTGGTTACGGTAGCATAGGAAGCTGCTTCAACCCACTTTATGAAGTAATCAATTGCTACCAGGATGAAGCGGTGCCCGTTGGATGTTGTAGGTCTGATCTCGCCAATCATATCAATGCCCCACATTGCAAAAGGCCAAGGTGCTGTCAAGACGTTCAGGGGAACTGGAGGAATGTGCACCTTATCTGCATAAATCTGGCATTTGTGACACGTCCGAGAATGTTGATAACAGTCGGCTTCCATTGTGGACCAGAAATATCCTGCCCGAAGGATTTTCTTTGCCATAGTATGTCCACTGGAATGTCTTCCGAATGTTCCTTCATGCAGCTCTTCCATGATCCTTTCTGCTTCAGTCTTATCCACACAACGCAGTAAGGTCGAATCATGGTTTTGCTTGTACATAATGCCATTGCTGAGGAAGAACTTTGCAGCAAATCTTCTCAGGAACTTTTTGTCATTGACAGATGCACCCTCGGGGTATTCTTGAGCTTCCAAGTACCTCTTCACTTCATGATACCAAGGCTTTTCAGTTACCTCTTCAACCTCAAGATCACAACAATGTGCAGGTTCGTCCAATTTCCAGATAATGATCCGGGGAGCCTCGTTATCCCACTTTACTTTGAACATGGAAGACATCGTAGCTAACGCGTCTGCCAACTGATTCTCCTCTCTCAGGAAATGTTCAAAGGTTATCTCTTCGAAGTAGGGAATCAACGTCAACACATACTCTTTGTAAGGAATAAGATTTGGGTGTTTCATATCCCACTCGCCTTTGATCTGATTGATCACGAGAGCGGAATCTCCGAAGACACTCAGAAACTTGATCCTTAAGTCAATTGTAGCTTGAAGACCCATGATACATGCCTCATACTCTGCCATGTTGTTGGTGCAATTGAAACATAGTCGGGCAATGAGTGGAGTATGAGTGCCTTTAGGGGATATGATCACGGCGCCAATACCGTTACCCAAAGCATTTGAGGCTCCGTCAAAGTGCATAGACCACCAGGATCCTTCCTCAGGTCCTTCATCCGGTCCAGGTACTTCACAATCAGTCACTACCATGATATTCTCGTCGGGAAATTCAAAGTTCATCGACTGGTAGTCATCTACTGCCTGGTGTGCCAAATGGTCTGCCAATACACTTCCCTTGATTGGTTTCTGAGTCGTGTACTGGATGTCATATTCTGTCAAGATCATCTGCCATCTTGCTATTCTTCCGGACAAGGCAGGCTTTTCGAATATGTACTTGATTGGATCCATTTTTGAAATCAATAGAGTAGTGTGAGTCAACATATACTGTCTCAGCCGGCGAGCATCCCATCCCAAAGCGCAGCAAGTTTTCTCGAGCAGTGAGTATCGGGTCTCACAGTCGGTAAACTTTTTGCTATAAGGTAATAAATAGCGTGCTCTTTTCGGCCGGACTCGTCATGCTGCCCCAGCACACACCCCATTGAGCTGTCAAGTATTGTCAAGTATAAGATTAGAGGTCTCCCTTCAACCGGTGGCATAAGGATGGGTGGCTTTTGGAGATACTCTTTGATTCTTTCGAAAGCAGCCTGACATTCATCGTTCCAACGTACTACTTGATCTTTCTTCAGCAGCTTGAAGATTGGTTCACAGGTAGCAGTTAGATGTGAGATGAATCGGGCAATGTAATTCAGCCGTCCTAGAAAGCCTCTGACTTCTTTTTCTGTCTTGGGAGTTGGCATCTCTTGTATGGCTTTCACCTTGGCAGGGTCCACTTGAATACCTTTGTCGCTCATGACGAAACCTAGTAGTTTTCCAGATCTTACCCCAAAGGTGCACTTGTTTGGGTTCAACCTCAGCTTGTACAACTTCAGACGGTCAAACAGCTTCTGTAGATGGTCAAGGTGTTCCTCCTTAGTTTGAGACCTTGCAATCAAATCATCGACGTATACTTCAATCTCATGGTGGATCATGTCATGAAATAAAGCAACCATGGCACGTTGGTAGGTTGCCCCATCATTTTTCAACCCAAAAGGCATGACCTTGTAGCAAAAGGTGCCCCACTGAGTAACAAAGGTAGTCTTTTCCATATCTTCAGGAGCCATCTTGATCTGATTATAACCGGAGAAACTGTCCATGAAGGAGAACACTTTATGCTGAGCAGTGTTGTCAACCAGAACGTCGAAATGAGGTAAAGGGAAATCATCCTTGGGGATCGCCCTGTTCAAATCCCTGTAATCAACACACATTTGAACCTTACCATCCTTCTTTGGTACTGGAACCACGTTGGCAACCCATTGAGGGTAAGAAGTCACTTCTAGAAAACCGGCGTCGAATTGTTTCATAACCCCAGCTTTGATTTTCTCAGACATTTCTGGATGCATACGACGGACCTTCTGTTTAACCGGAGGGCAGTCTTCCTTGGTAGGCAGGTGATGAACCACAATGTCAGTATCCAACCCAGGCATGTCTTCGTAAGACCAGGCAAAGATTTCCACATACTCATGCAGCATCTGAATCAACTGTTGTTTCACACTAGCCTCCAGATTGGCACCAATCTTGACTTCCTTTTTGTCCGTCTCAGTACCCAGATTTACCGTTTCCACTGGCTCTTCATGTGGCTGAATGGCCCTCTCTTCCTGGAGTAACAGTCTTTCAAGCTCACCAGGCACTTCACAATCATCTTCACCTTCGTCTTCGGCTAAGTTGATCGGATTTTCGAAGTCATAACTGGCAGTAGCAGAGTCGTTACCAGTGAGATCCAGAGTGGATTGGAACCTGTATAGGTGAGTGTGTGTAAATATAGCTGTTTTGCAATATATAATAAAGAAAGAAAAGGAGCGCAAGATTTGAAATGCGAAAAATGTCCAATGCTTTTATTCATGATATATGAAAATGACAAATAATAAGCCCTCACAAATGAAGCCACGGTGCCCCGGGTAAGACACCGGGCCATAAAGTTTCAAATTATTGTTCGTTACAAATTCAAAACAAAGGAGTTCATTACTGAGTGACAAAAGTAATAGGTATGTAGTCTTTGGCAGTCCAGTTCCTTGGTCCACCGTTGGTCGTTGGGTAGATCCAGCTGTCGAATTCAGATTCTTCTGCCTCGTCTTCAATAGCATTCACTCCTGGGTTGGTGATGAACACAGGAGGTCTTCCAATCCTTGCCTTGCGCACAACCCTCTGAGCTTCTACAGTGAAACCCAAACCAAACTTGTCAGTCTTTGGAGTAAAATCAGGAAGTCGGCCCCATTTTGCGCACTCGCCCTTTTCAATCACAGCCCGGGCATCCTTTAAGGAAGCCATCTTCAAAGGAGAGTCTTCTTCAGTCACAGTTTCTGCTGATGCCAGTGTCTGAGGCACCTCTTCAAAATGTTGAAAGGGGGTTTCAATGAATTCCCCATCCATCTCTATGTACCGGAACGAGTTGAGATGGCTGACCATATATTCTTCCTCCCCTTGCACTGTAACAATCTTCCCTCTGACCGAGTACTTAAGCTTCTGATGTAATGTGGAGGTCACAGCTCCAGCCTTGTGGATCCATGGACGACCCATCAAACAAGAATAGGATGGTCGGATGTCCATCACATAGAAAGTAGAATCAAAAACTTGAGAACCAACCCTGATTGGAATGTCAACTTCACCATGCACCATCCTTTTCGACCCGTCAAAGGCCCGGACCACAATGTTACTAGGCTTGAGCTCTAAACCCTCACAATCCAGCCTGTCTAAAGCTTTCTTGGGTAATACGTTCAATGAAGAACCAGTGTCAACCAGCACATGGGCAAGAGTAGTGCCCCTGCATTCAATGGAGACATGCAGGGCATCATTATGGTTCTTTCCTTTGGCAGTCAGATCGGCGTCAGAGAAATCCAACCCATTATCAGTAGTCAAGTTGGCCACACAATCGGTAAATTGATCAGCAGACGTTTCTTGTGGCACATGGGCCGTCTTCAGGAAGGAAATCAGGGCCTTGGCATGGGCCTCTGAACAGAACAATAGTGATAACATAGAAATTTTAGATGGGGTGTGCCCCAGCTGCTCAACTACATTGAAATCACTCTTCTTGATAATCTTAAGAATTTCTTCCATCTCCTGCTTGGAAGCTTCAACAGTGGTAGTCTTCAGTGCCTCTGTCTGGGTAGGCACATCAGTAGCTATCCCTCTGCCTCGAGCGTCAGATGACTCGGCAGCAGGGGTAGAAACAGGAACTTGATCAAGCAGGGAAGCAAGCACACTTACAGGTGTGATGACAATAGGTCTCTGAATAGCTGGTGGCGCAATATCAGGTGAGAAGAGCCTACCACTACGAGTGACTTTGGCAGGCCCGGTGATGTTACTGATGTCGGTACTAGTATCAAACTCCTATTTAACTCCAAGCACATAAACATCTGCCCCATAGTGCCAAGGGACAGCTTTGTCAGATGTATAGGGGAGGGGCCCCAGAACAGTAATGATGATAGGAGAAATCTTGAGTAGACGTGATTTTGACAGGCTTCTTTGAGGGAGCCTTAGGAGAATTGTTGAAGATAGTGACAATGGAAACTTCTTCGGTACGGACAGCAGGAACAGCAATCTTCTTGAACAAGATTTCTTTGCTATCCATCAGGTTTTGGACGCCTGACTTCAGCAAAGGACAACCAGCAGGTGAAACAGCACATAGATGGCAACCTTTACTACATCCCGGAAATAAATCGGCTAGCAACAGGTTCCTTTTGACAGTCAACAACGGAGTAACAATATCATCCACAGAGGCTACATACCGGTCTTCTTCCACATCATTCACTCCATGCTGGGGCATGGGAGCGGTCACAACATTGGGCCTTTCGGGCTCTTCGAACTGTATCTCTTTAGCATCAATAAGGTCCTGAACCTTATTCCTCAGAGCCCAACAATCATCAGTAGAATGCCCCGGGCTATCAGAGTGATAAGCGCAACGGGCGTTGGGGTTGTACTTTGGAGAGGTCGTGTTCACTACCTTCAGAGCTTCTTTGATGGTTACCAAATTGGTTGACAGCAGTTGCGGCAATATCTGTGACAAGGTCATACTGAGCCGAGTGTACTCCCTTCTGGGTCTCTCACCCCTTGGTTGGTTATATTGCTGAGGAGCGGCAGCAGGCTTTGAAATTACCACCGCGTTGACAGCTTGGCGGCGTTCCAGTTTATTCTGTTTCCTGGAACCATACACAACGCTAGATTCCTTTTTGAAAGGCTTCTTTTCAGAACTCGAGGATGCACCTTTCTGTATCTTCCCCGACTTGATACCAGCTTCTATCCTTTCTCCAGTTAAGATCAGGTCTGTGAACCCAGCAGAAGAATTACCAATCAGATGGTTGAAGAATGGACCAGACAGGGTCCCTAAGAACATGTCAACGAGTTCATGGTCAGTCAACGGTGGCTGCACCCTGCCAGCCAGGACTCTCCACTTTTGCGCGTACTCCTTAAAACCTTCACCCGTCCCAAGTGACATACCCTGGAGTTGGGTACGTGTAGGAGCAAGGTCGGCATTGTACTGATACTGCTTATAAAATGCAGTAGCCAAATCCTCCCAGTTACGAATACTGGTTCCATCCAGCTGATAGAACCATTCGAGTTGAGCCCCTGAAAGGCTATCCTAGAAGAAATGGATCCATAGGTTCTTGTCTGCAGTATATGGTTGGATCTTCCTCACATATGATCTGAGATGCAGCTTAGGGCAGGATGCCCCGTTGTACTTAGCAAAAGAAGGTGCCTTGAACTTGTGTGGGATCACCACCCCAGAAGATAAACCTAGATCCCCAAAATCCAACCCAGGCATCTGTTGAATCTCCATGGCACTTGTTAGAACAAAGTTTGAATCTACTACCCTATATTTAAGTTTTGATGATAACAAAGTGAAAAGATATATTATTTATGATATTCATATATGAACTATCTACTGCCTAAAAATTATTATGTTCTGACTTGCAGATACTCTGATTGATAAGCAAGATCACATCTAATCAGCATCAGAATTTGGTTTCAGACACCAGCATCAGAAGTTGCCATATCAGAATGACAGAATCAGATGATCAACTCACGTACATGCTGAAGCCTGATGAACAAGACTGCGCTCAACACTCTGATAAAGAAACACAACAGTTCATCAGCAACGAAGCAGAGTCAGAATGAGCCAAGCCAGAACTTGCATTAAGTAAGCAACGGTACTGTGCATTGAAAGCAAATTAATTCCAACGGCCTCATTCCAGACAAGATCTGCTCGATAAGGAAAGTTTGTTATTAGCATTGAATCAAGAATATTGCATCCAACGTTCATCATCTCAGTGCTATATAAACAAGACTTTGAAGATTGAAATGGCTAATGCTCTAAAAATCTCTACACGCACAAAAGCTAATCAAAATCTTCTTTCTCTCAGTTTTGCTAAACCACACATTCTGATATTCTATCATTGTTTAGCAATCTAGTTTCTAAGCTTCAATTTGTGTATACATCACAGTTGTGATACAGTTTTGTAGAAAACATTCACACACTTAGTTTTATCTCTTTGTAAAAAAGTGTTACCTTGACAAACCGGGTTGTGGTTTGGATCAAGAAGGCTTTAGCAGTTGTTAAAGCAGTCTGTAATATTCAGTTGAATATAGTGGATTAAGACCTCGTTGGAGAGAGGAGAAATCACCTTGACGGGTGGACTGGAGTAGTTTGAGATCAAACGAACCAGGATAAAAATATCTTGTTCATTGCATTAGATTTCAGTTTTACAATTCAACCCCCCCTTCTTGTGTTTTTCACCACTTCAATTGGCATCAGAGCGCCTGGTTCTGAGCTAAAACACTTAACCGTGTCAGTACAAGATCCAGCGTCAGAAAAACACAATGGCAGGAAACAATTCTCACATCAGCAATGACAACAATGAGGACAGATACAAATTCAGCGGCAAACCTCCAGTCTTTGATGGAGAAAACTTTGATAACTGGAAAGACAGAATTGAAAGCTTCTTTATGGCACATGATGCTGATCTGTGGGATATGGTGACAGATGGATACACGCACCCTGTGAATGCAAGCGGTCAGAAGATTGACAGAAAATCAATGTCTGATCAACAAAAGTGTGACTTCAAGAATGACCACAAGGCCAAAACCATCCTCCTCAGCGCCATCTCCTACACTGAGTATGAAAAGATCTCCAACAGAGACACAACAAAGAATATTTTGACTCACTCAGAATGACGCATGATGGCAACGTTCAGGTCAAAGAAACAAAAGCTCTGGCGCTCATTCAGAAGTATGAGGCGTTCAAAATGGAAGAATCTGAATCCATTGAAACCATGTTCTCTAGATTCCATATTCTGGTAGCTGGTCTCAAAGTTCTGGACAAAGGATACTCTACTGCTGACCATGTCAAGAAAATCATCAGAAGTTTACCCAAGCAGTGGAGACCTATGGTTACAGCTCTGAAGCTAGCTAAAGATCTCAACAAAATCACTCTGGAGGAACTTATCAGCTCCCTCAGAAGTCATGAGATAGAGCTAGAAGTTGATGAGCCTCAGAAGCAAGGTAAGCCTTTAGCATTAAAATCTAACAAAAAATTTGAGTCTAAAGTTTTGCAGGCAGTTGAAGAAACATCTGATGGATCCTCATCAGAAGAAGACGAACTCTCCCTCCTCTCCAGAAGAGTAAATCAACTGTGGAAGCAAAGACAAAGGAAGTTCAGGAATCCCAGAAGATCTGATCAGAACGAGTCTTCTTCCAGATACAGAAGGACAGATTCTTCCTCTGGATACAGAAGATCTGAAGGCTCCTCCAGTAGCAAAAAGCCAAACACCAAAGACATCATCTGCTATGAGTGCAATGAGCAAGGACACTATAAGAGTGACTGCCCAAAGCTTCAGAGGGAAAAGCCCAAAAGGAAGTTTGGAAGAGAGAAGAAAAAAGGTCTCATGGCTACATGGGATGACTCTGACTCGTCTGAAGCTGACTCAGAATCAGATGATGAGAGGGCAAACATAGCTCTCATGGCTAACATCTCAGAAGATAGTGAAGCTTCTGAATCAGACTCAGAATCAGACACTGAAGAGGTATTTCCTAACTTTGCTCTTAACTTTACAAAGGCTGAACTTGCTGAAAGCCTTAATGAGATTCTGGAACGGTATCAGCAAATTAGAGTTAAATTCAGAAACCTGAAAAGGAATCTTGAATCTGACTCTAATAAGACTGAGAGTCTCAAATTGGAAAATTCTGAGTTGAGAAATAAGATTTCAAAATTAG
Organism: Vicia faba; assembly: GCA_948472305.1. Taxonomy (NCBI): domain Eukaryota; kingdom Viridiplantae; phylum Streptophyta; class Magnoliopsida; order Fabales; family Fabaceae; genus Vicia; species Vicia faba. Next base: position 139,813,205 of record OX451737.1, on the reverse strand, counting down.
AAAACACTTTACAAAACTCTCAGAAGGAACCAATTTCTGAAACTCCCAGCAACGCTGATGAGATCATCAAGGAGTATGATCACAGTTTCCAGAAGTTCCTAGCTAAAAGCATAAATAGAAGCAGAATGGCTTCAATGATCTATGGAGTTAGCAGAAACGGCAGGAAAGGAATAGGATACCAAGGTAAGGTTCCTACACCAAAGAATGTCATGGACTTAACCATTAAACACACTCCTCTGAATTCACATTTTGTATATGGTCACACACATGATATCAAATACACTAGCAGTAAGCACTCTGTGAAACCAAAATTCAACCAGAGTTTTGGTAAAACTAACAAATCAGGACCCAAGAAAATCTGGGTACCTAAGGATAAAATAATACATGTTGCAGATATCTTTAGCAGTAAGTCAGAAACACCAGTCATGGTACCTGGACTCTGGCTGCTCACGACACATGACGGGAAGAAGGCATATGTTCCAAAGCCTGGAACTTAAGCCTGGAGGCCACGTTGGCTTTGGAGGCAATCAGAGGGGAAAGATAATTGGCTCTGGAACTGTAGGTAATGGAAATCTTCCCTCTATTAATAATGTTCTGCTAGTAGATGGATTGATGCATAATCTGTTATCCATAAGTCAATTAAGTGATAACGGTTATGATATAATCTTTAATCAAAAATCATGTAAAGCTGTTAGTCAGAAAGATGGGACTATCCTGTTTAATGGTAAGAGGAAAAACAACATTTACAAAATCAAACTTTCTGAACTAAAGATTCAGAATGTAAAATGTCTTCTGTCTGTTAACAACGAGCAGTGGATCTGGCACAGAAGATTAGGGCATGTTAGTATGAGAAGAATATCTCAGATTAACAAACTCAATCTGGTCAGAGGACTTCCTAATTTGAAGTTCAATTCAGATGCTCTGTGTGAAGCATGTCAGAAAGGAAAATTTGCAAAACCTTCTTTTAAATCCAAAAATGTTGTTTCTACCTCTAAGCCATTAGAACTTCTGCACATTGACTTATTTGGACCAGTTAAAACTGCTTCAGTCAGTGGTAAGAAGTATGGGTTAGTAATCGTAGATGACTATAGCAGATGGACATGGGTAAAGTTCTTAAGACACAAGGACGAGTCACACTCTGTGTTTGTTACCTTCTGTAACCAAGTTCAGAATGAAAAGGATCTTAGAATCGTTAAAGTCAGAAGTGATCATGGTGGAGAATTTGAAAACAAAGATTTTGAGTCATTCTTTAATGACAGAGGCATTCTGCATGATTTCTCTTGTCCTAGAACTCCCCAACAAAATGGAGTTGTAGAACAAAAGAACAGAACATTGCAAGAAATGGCCAGAACCATGATCAATGAGACAAACGTTGCTAAGACCTTCTGGGCAGAGGCAATAAACACAGCGTGCTACATTCAGAATAGAATCTCAATAAGACCTATTCTGGAAAAGACTCCATATGAATTGTAGAAGAACAGAAAGCACAACATTTCATATTTTCATCCATTTGGATGTACTTGCTTTATATTAAATACAAAGAATTATTTGAACAAGTTTGACTCTAAAGCACAAAAGTGTATTATGTTAGGATACTCTGAACGCTCAAGAGGGTACAGAGTATACAATACAGAAACACAGATTGTGGAAGAATCAATCAGTGTTCGTTTTGATGACAAGCTTGACTCTGAAAAGTCAAAGCAGAATGAAGTTTTTGCAGGTATAGAAATTGAATTTGCAGGTTCTGAAGACAAGTCATCAGAAGCTCTCAACACAGACATTCCTTCAACGTCTGAAAGGAGCACTGCTAGCAATCTTACAACAGCTGCTGATCAACCTCAGAAGAGATTACCCAGAAGCAGCTTGGATCACCCAGAAGAGACTATCCTAGGAAGAAAGGAAGATCCAATCAGAACAAGAGCAAGCTTCAGAAACTCTGAAGAAACTCTTATGGGACTTGTGTCTCTGATTGAACCTTCTTCTATTGATGAAGCACTTCTGGATAATGACTGGATTCTGGCAATGCAAGAAGAGCTGAATCAATTCATCAGAAACAACGTATGGGATCTCGTTCCCAGACCAAAAGGATTCAACGTCATTGGAACAAGATGGGTGTTCAGAAACAAGCTAAATGAACAAGGTGAAGTCATCAGAAACAAGGAACGACTGGTTGCACAAGGTTATAGTCAGCAAGAGGGGATAGACTATACAGAAACCTTTGCTCCAGTCGCCAGGTTAGAATCTATCAGACTTTTAATTTCATTTGCTGTTAATAGAGGCATCACTCTGTATCAGATGGATGTCAAAAGTGCATTCTTAAATGGTTATATAGAAGAAGAAGTTTATGTACACCAACCCCCTGGTTTTGAAAATACAAAACATCCAGAACATGTTTTCAAACTAAAGAAGTCACTGTATGGTCTGAAACAAGCTCCCAGAGCTTGGTATGAAAGGCTAAGTAACTTTCTGTTAGAAAATGAATTCACCAGAGGGAAAGTGGACACTACTCTATTCTGTAAATCAGTTAAGAATGACATCTTAGTCTGTCAAATTTATGTTGATGATATTATTTTTGGTTCTACTAATCCTTCTCTTGGAAGAAAATTTGCTAAGTGTATGCAGGCAGAATTTGAGATGAGCCTCATGGGGGAACTGAAAATCTTTCTAGGAATTCAGATCAATCAAAATCCAGAGGGAACTTACATTCATCAGAGCAAATACATCAGAGATCTTCTGAAGAAATTTGACCTCTCAGAATGTAAGCCATCAAAGATTCCAATGCATCCCACGTGCATTCTGGAAAGAGAAGAGGTAAGCAAAAATGTAGAACAGAAAGTCTACAGAGGTATGATTGGTTCTCTCCTCTATCTGACTGCTTCAAGACCTGACATATTATTCAGTGTTTGTATCTGTGCTAGATTCCAATCAGATCCTAGAGAATCTCACTTAACAGCTGTTAAGCGAATTTTCAAGTATCTGAAAGGTACTACTAATCTGGGTTTGTTTTATAGAAAATCTAGTGATTACAGCTTAGTAGGCTACTGCGATGCTGATTTTGCTGGAGACAGAGTGGAACGTAAAAGTACTTCTGGAAGCTTCCAGTTTCTGGGAGAAAATCTGATCTCTTGGTCCAGCAAAAGGCAATCAATAATTGCTCTATCAACAGCAGAAGTTGAGTACATAGCAGCAGCAGGATGTAGCACACAAATGCTCTGAATGAAAAGTCAGATTGAAGACTTCCAGATTTTTGAGAGTAACATTCCTATACTTTGTGATAATACTTCTGCTATTTGCTTAAGTAAGAATCCCATTTTACATTCTAGAGCTAAGCATATAGAAATAAAACATCACTTCATTAGGGACTATATTCAGAAAGGTATTTTGAACTTAAAATTTATAGATACAGACCATCAATGGGCTGATATCTTTACTAAACCCCTTTCAGAAGATAGGTTTAATTTCATTCTGAAACATCTCAGCATGAAAGTGTGTCCAGAGTGAAAATGTTTTAATTCCATATATTTACCTTCAGAATGTAATTGTTTTACTGTGAACTTCTGATCAATCTTCTTTCAGAAAGATAGAACATGCAGATTGTATCAGATGCAAGTCTAAAGATCTGAGAGTCTAAGCTCAAAGACAGACGTGTTGATCACTACATCAAACAAGTGTCATCCAATCATCAGCATATCTCTGAAGCAGAACGCGTGCACGCTTCTGAGAAGGCAAAGCGCTGATTGGGTGCATTGAGACACATGTCTGGTAACCGTTTTTAAGTATCTTTCTCAAATCCCCCAAAATCAGCAAGCATTTAATGAAAAGTAATCATGCTTTTAAAATGCAATCATGATTTTTCTCTCTCTTAAAAAGCGTTTATCTTTTCAAAATATTTTTGAAACTCTATTTAAACACATTAATCTCTCATTCTCATTCTTTACGTTTTCTCACTAATACTCAAGCATTTTCTGCATATTTCTGTGTTCATCTCTTGCAAAACCTATTTTCCTCAGTTTATTCTCAAAACCCTTTTAGTGTGAACATGGCAACCTCCAGCAGTGCTTCTGCAGGTCCTCAGAAGAAAGCATCATCTGAGCAATATCAAGTGCCATTCAGAACTCTCCTCACTCCTGTGAAGAATCTTGAAGTGCTTTCTGAATTAATCATTGATTTTGGAAGCTTGAAGGAGAACGGTTTTGACCTAACTGAAGAAGTTAGGGCACAGAAGTGGGAAAGGTATTTTGACAGGTTGGTTGGACCAACATTCCCAATGCTAGTCAAGGAATTCTGGATTCACGCCAAGGCTTCAACACATCTAGTCACCTCCTTTGTTATGGGGAAGAAGATTGTGATCACTGAGGATCACATTGCAAGGCTAATCGGTTACAGTGGCGGTGGCGTCCGTTGTGTGGACATGGCTGAAAGATGTGCTGATGTAGGTGTGATAGCTGCAAGGATTTTCACTCATGGGGTGCCCAGCAGCAAGATTAAAGATCTGAAGGATCATTACAGAGTTTGGGCTAAGATAATTCTGGGGTGCTTCAACCACAGGAAACCAACCAGTTCTCCTGATTACATAAATGTGGATCAGCAATTTCTGATCTACTTTATTGATCAGAAGGTAAAGATCAATCTGGCTCATTTTCTGTTCAACCACCTCAGAACAAGTGTGAAGGAAACCAGGGAAGAAGAAAGAACCAAGAGGGATTGGATACCCTTTGGAAGGTTGATATCAGATATTCTGACAGAGAATAGGCTGATAGAGCATCTGATAGAAGCTCAAGAGCTAAGCACTATTGAACCAACAGTTGGGAAACCTCTGAACGCAAAGAACTTGAAGAAGATGAAGCTGATAGAGAATATTCAGAAGGAACCCAGAGCTACTCCTATTGCTGATATCACCAGCAGAAGAGTGCCTCTGAGTGACTTTCCGTTATTTTCTAAAATAGAATCCAAACCAGAGGTGGTTCTCAGGTACTTGGATGCGTGCAAGGCAGATGGTTCAGATCCAAATCTGATTATCAAAGCTCTGCATCAACCTCAGCAAGAAGTGACTCTGAAGAAGACGAAGAAGAGGAAGGCACCATCAGAAGGATCATCCCAGCAGACACCCAGGAAAAGAGGTAATTCATCTGCTGCTTCTGTTTTAAATTCTTCTACTATTCCAGCATCTATTCCTCCTCAAACCTCTCATAGAATCTCAATCCCCATCCCTACCATAGATGAAACTGTACCAGAAGAGGACCCTTCTGAGGCATTAAAACTCAGAAGACCCAGAACCAAACATCCCAAACAACCAACAATCTCAACAACATCAGCAATTGACCAAGTGATGTCTGACATTGATCAACACACCTCTGATCAACCAATCTCTAAACCACAAATTGTCCCTCCTCCACAACCAGAACAACAGCAATCTGCTGAAGAACCAGAACAACAACAACAACCACTTTCACCAATTCCAGAAGAACCCCTTATCCCTGAACAATCAGAAATTCCAACAACTTCTCCTCAACCAGCAATTCCGTCTCCCTCTCCCCAACCAGAAATTAATCCACCATCACCTCAACCAGAGTTTCATCACTCTGAAACTCCTTCTCCTCAACCATCTGAACCTCATTCACCTCAACCATCACCTTTGGCAATCCAGCTGCCAGGTGGAACAACTATCACCTTAGCACAATTGCCATCCTCATCAGAATCTACACCACCAAATACTCCCAAAACACCACCCAGTCCAATCATAATTTATGATTCTGATACTCCATCTCCAAAACAAACAGCTGCCCAGAAAACCTCCGAAAACCCCAGCAGGACTTTCATAGACTTAACCAGTCTTGACCGTCTTGCTGATCTGAAACATAAAATTGCCATCCCAAAACCAAAACAACCAGATGTTGGCTCTGGTATTATGAATTTTGAAACAGGTGTGCTGCAATGGATTGCTTCTTTGAAGCAAGTCTGTCCTAGAATGATTGACCCAGCTGCCTCTGATCAGCTCTGGTCACAATTCAGACTTTGGGTACATGCTGAAGCCCTCAAGTTGCAGGATATCAACTATGAGCAGGCACAACAAAATTTCAGCAAGCTTCTGAATGAAGTTGGAAGTCAGCTTCTGAAAGAAGACGTGCTCCCTCTGGATAGTGAACCTTGGTTTGAGAAACAGCAAGCTGCAAAGGTGCAATCAGAAGAAGACAAAACCATTCAAGCTGAAGAAAGTCAAGCAGAAGATGTTGCTGAAAGCTCTCAGAAGCTTCCTGCTTCTGATGCTTCTCAAGCTGCCTTGGACAGGCAGACTCTGGAAGAACTAATGCTGAATGACATGCGTCTGCAGCAGCGGATGGATGAAAGCGACCAGAAGATGAAAGAAAGAATGGATGTGCAGGATAGCAAGATTGACACTGTTGTCAGCATGGTGCACAAGTAGAATGAGACTGCTGAAAAGATCCAAGCCATGCTGGAGAACCTGTTCACACGCTTGCCTCCTCAACCTTAGTCTTTTTTCATTCATGTCCTTTTTCATGTTTTCCTTGATTTTCTGATGTACTACTTGAATGTGTTTTGTACTATTTTCATGTTTTGATTCTGAACTCTTTTAATATAACTAGTTTTTCTGATCTTAATTATTTTAGCACATCACTTACACTTTTTGATTGCTGACAAAAAGGGGGAGAACAAGAATGATATTTTAAACAATAACGGCTAACTAGACAGAAATTCTCAAACATTCTAACTTTATTACTTGAAAATGTTTTTCTGTTTTGCTTAAAGTCTATAGGTACAAGGAAGCTCCTGGACACTCTGAAGACTAGAAGCCCTGATCATTATGAAGCTCTGATCCGCTCTGATACTCTGATCCAAAGTAAAGCTCTGACAAGAAAAGCTCTGAAGCTCTGCTCTGACATAAAGCTTCTGATAGTCAAAGACTCTGATACTCTGACGTTCAAAGAAAAGCAAAAAGATATGATCCTGAAGTACATGTGTAATCAAAGGGAAGTAATAAACTCAGGGGGAGTATCTCTCAACTCTGATATCTCTTTACTCCTTATCCTTTTACTTCTTACTCTGATGCATATCTCAGATACCTTTTCACGTTATTCTCATTTAAAAATATCTAGTTTTTGTCATCATCAAAAAGGGGGAGATTGTTAGAACAAAGTTTGAATCTACTACCCTATATTTAAGTTTTGATGATAACAAAGTGAATAGATATATTATTTATGATATTCATATATGAACTATCTGCTGCCTAAAAATTATTATGTTCTGACTTGCAGATACTCTGATTGATAAGCAAGATCACATCTAATCAGCATCAGAATTTGGTTTCAGACACCAGCATCAGAAGTTGCCATATCAGAATGATAGAATCAGATGATCAACTCACGTACATGCTGAAGCCTGATGAACAAGACTGCGCTCAACACTCTGATAAAGAAACACAACAGTTCATCAGCAGCGAAGCAGAGTCAGAATGAGCCAAGCCAGAACTTGCATTAAGTAAGCAACGGTACTGTGCATTGAAAGCAAATTAATTCCAACGGCCTCATTCCAGACAAGATCTGCTCGATAAGGAAAGTTTGTTATTAGCATTGAATCAAGAATATTGCATCCAACGTTCATCATCTCAGTGCTATATAAACAAGACTTTGAAGATTGAAATGGCTAATGCTCTAAAAATCTCTACACGCACAAAAGCTAATCAAAATCTTCTTTCTCTCAGTTTTGCTAAACCACACATTCTGATATTCTATCATTGTTTAGCAATCTAGTTTCTAAGCTTCAATTTGTGTATACATCACAGTTGTGATACAGTTTTGTAGAAAACATTCACACACTTAGTTTTATCTCTTTGTAAGAAAGTGTTACCTTGACAAATCGGGTTGTGGTTTGGATCAAGAAGGCTTTAGCAGTTGTTAAAGCAGTCTGTAATATTCAGTTGAATATAGTGGATTAAGACCTCGTTGGAGAGAGGCGAAATCACCTTGACGGGTGGACTGGAGTAGTTTGAGATCAAACGAACCAGGATAAAAATATCTTGTTCATTGCATTAGATTTCAGTTTTACAATTCAACCCCCCTTCTTGTGTTTTTCACCACTTCAGCACTCAGACGGTCCTCCAGTTGTTTGTACCTGCCCTCAGCAGGAGGGTACTGTTCATCATTGAAATTCATCTCGTTGTCAGAGACCACAGGACTAGGAACACTTCCCCCTTGGGGACTGTCTTTCCCTACAGAGGAAGTAGCTTGATCAGCCTCATTTTGCAGTGTATTACCAAACCTCCGTCCAGTGTTAAACAGCACAGTCCTTTTCTTCTTCTTCTTCAAAAGCAGAGTCTTCAATTCCTGCTGTCCTTGGGCTAAGCTCATGACCAGCTCTTGAAACTGGGCGTTCTGGGCCTGGAGGGCCTTGATAGCTTGTTCAGTAGTAGGTTCAGGATTCATGATGACTGAGTGCTGAAATAAACAGCGAAGAAGATTAAGCAACCTGTAAAAAAAAGAGTACCTGTGATGCATATGATGAATGGAATGCGTATGAGTTATGTTTTCAAAGACAATCGAGGTTCAACTTTGTAAACAAAAAGGAAACACCCGTCATTAGATTTAACTTTGGAATTTAAATTGTTCAAGAAATTGCCCTTAGGCGTTATAAGAATGAAAATACTAAAAAGGAAATAAAAGCTGTAAAGGAAACATCCAAAGCCCATCAGTGCTCCCATGGCCTCCTCTTCTCAGTACGGATGTAGTCATTCAAGATCCGTTCACTCTCCAATTGCTTGGTCAGCTTCCGGATTTTCTGTTCCTGTTCATTGAACTTTTCCCGATAAGAATCCCATTCTTCCTGTAGTTGCGCCCAAGACCTTTTTAGTGTATCAACATCAGTAGATATCTGAGGAGGGAGTACAGTTGGAGGAACCCCGCCTTTATCAGGAAATTCAAGAATGATAGGCCTGACAGCTTCCTATGGCATACCTAACTTCTGAGCACGGATGCGGACCCATCTGTAGTAGGATTCCATAGGCAGAGAAGTCTTCGGTCCCAACTCATGTGGGTCAGCTTTGTGAATTCTGTCCCAAGCCTTGATGAATCTACGATGCAGCTCGTCACTGTCTACCTGAAACTCAAAACTGATGTTAGGAACCAACATCTCATGAGGCCCCGCTCTTCTGGCTCTTCCAAATTGACAGAGAGCTAAACATGGATTATAAGAGATTTCTCCCTGAGTACCGATCAATGGAACATTAGGATATTCTCCGCAACGATCAATAATAGCTACTTCATCCAAACCTCTGAGAGTCCAAATGATGTCATTATCAGTGAGAGACATTAAACTATGAGCCCATCCCCTTCCTTCTTTGTTCTTCAGCACGAACTTAGGGAGGTGCGAAATAAACCAACTCACTAACAAAGGAGCACAACACCACAGAGTTCCCCGTCTTCGGGCAGTACGAGCATAGAGTTGTTGCAAGATATCACCCAAGAGAGTGGGTACAGGATTCCGGGACATGAAGATCCTTATGGCATTGACATTAATAAAGTTATCAGGATTTGGAAACAGAACCAGGCCATAGATTAAGAGAGCCAGAATGTCTTCGTACGCCCTGAAGTCTAAGTCATTCCAGAAACTATTAGCCTTACCAATCAGGAACTTAGCTAAAAAGCCCTTAACTCCGCTTCTAGCCACCCAGTTATCCATTACCTCCTTGGTGGTCAAAGGAATGGCTGCAGCAATCTCCTCAAGCCTGAGAGTCTTTTCCCAACCAGTGAATGGAGTCTGATCCAAAATAGGGATACCAAGCAAATCAGAGAATTCTTCCAGGGTAGGGACCAGCTGGAAGTCTTGAAAGGTGAAGCAATGGTACAGGGGATCATAAAACTAGGTCAGGACACTCATCAGTTGTTGGTCCCACTTTGAAGTGACTAAACCGAGAAGAGAACCATGCCTCTGGATGAAGGAAGTAGTATTTGGAATTCTGTCAACCAACTCTTTAAGAAAATCAGGTGGGTGAACAAAGTTAAGCCAGATAGTATTCCTTCGCACAGGCATCATGATGTCCTACAAAACAGAGCAAAGATGAAACCCTCTTGTCTTTGAAATGGGTCAGTCTTTATGCAGGATGCATGCAATGGTATGATGGCATGATGTTATGATAAAGCACACCGCAAGTATTCACAAAGGCAAACATGATAAGGCACACAAGTCACACAAGACAACCCTTAGAGTTTAGGCCAACATGAAGTTTAGGTACTACCCTCTTGAAGTTGGTGAGCTCAAAACCTGTCCTATCAAAAGTAACCGGGTTCTAGAGGATCCCAACATCACTGACTACCCTCAATCGGTCATAACTCCAGCGTCGCAATCTTTTCTTGCGGCCAGAACCATCGCGAGAGTTTAGCCTCAATGGGTGTAGCATACTGCTACTGTTCTATGGCCAAGTTGGGTCAATTTAAGGTTCTAAGGTCAGTTGGTGCTTAATGACTCCTCAAAAGACCCATATTCTCCTTGTTCCAACATAAGGGATATCGATACAGACCAAGGTGTCACACCAACGTAGCTACTGCTTCACCCGTGTCGGTCTACGCCGGACAGGTCCCTCACAGTTTATTGCTACCTAAAGGGTCTTCCCCAGATCCGAGTTAGGATCTATGAAACTCCAATACAAGCCCACAAATATAAATCATACAAAGCATGCAATTGAAAACATAGAATGATCTAATCCTAAGGTACACCTCACTTATATAATTTCCCCAGCAGAGTCGCCAGTTCTGTGATCGGTGGAAATAGAACTGACTGTTTTGGAATGCTGGTTCGTGAAATGTCGCGGTAAGCAAGAGTCGCCACCGTCTTTTATGTTCTCCAACATGGAAAGGAAAAAAGCACAGCAAAACTCCTTTTCGAGATGTTTCTCGGGTTCGGGAGGTAGATTATAGAAAGGGAAGGTATTAGCACCCTTTCTATCCATGGTAATCCATGGGATCTTAGGTACTTGCTCACTATGTTTTCAAAAATTGTTTGATTTTCAAGTGTTTGTGGGTTTTGAAAAAGTTCAGTTTGAAAACTTCTAAGTAACTCTTGTATCAGTCCTCAAGAGTGTATGAAGTATTTGTTTGAAAACTTTTTGAAAGTGTAGGTGCGAAAAGATGTTTTTGTTTTTGAAAAGAGCAAGTACCCAGGAGCAATCTACCTACTCTAAGGAATTAGGCTGTGTAAGAGTCCTTTAGACAGTACTATCCCACTATTGAGAAGTAGGTAGCACCATCGTTGGAGTTATTCAGGTCAATTCGATTATTAAGGACAATGTGGTCACCAAAGCAATAGTAGGACGCCTTAGCGGTAACCCTAATGTCCTAGATCCTTTTTATCCGAGGAAACCGTTTCGAGGCAACTGGATGTTTAGACAGAAGGGCGACCTCTAAAACACCCTATACTTAATGACCACGTCGAGGCAACCAAGTGAGGCGTACCCTAGGAGTGGCATGTGCTTGTGTGTTGTTTTCATGTTATATTATCTTGTACATGTATCATGGTGATCTACGAGTTTTTTTTAATTTTCATCCAAGTCTTGCATGCATATTAACAGTTAAGAGTGCGGAAAATAAATTGCGGAAAGGTAAATCTACGCTATTACAAGGCGCGGGTCTATACATCGCCAAAGACAAAACCCGTTTTGAAAATGTAGTTGTTTAGTTATTGGCATGCATTTTTGGTAAAACCAGGTGTGTGAATGTCATGACTGATGTCATAACATTCTAGTTTATTAGGTACTGATTCATTAGGTACCTTTGCAGAAAAATATTGTCATACAGGTGCTGCTGTTCATGAGTGTGTATCTGAGAATTTTGCAAAAAGATCACATTTACCAAAATCAGTAGACAGGATTTCAGATGTCATAACAAATGTTAAGGCATCCTGTTCTGAACTAACAGTTATGCAGTTTGGGCAATTCTGAGTTTTTTCAGGAAAATGATTCAGTCTTTCCAGAACAGAAAATCTCGTGGACTTGGGGTTAACCTAGCTCAACCTTAACCTGGTTGATAAAGTCCTGTGACCAAGTCTTAAGTTCAAACGGAATTAACCCTAGCTTTTTGTGGAAACCCTAACTGAAGATGCAGCTTCTATATATTCAACAGGGCTGCTGTTTGGAATTAACCCCTTTCTGACAGAAGATCATTTAGAAGCTGTATAGTTTTAACTATTGTAATCCAAGCAAGTATCATTGTGATAAGTGACTTGGAATAGGTTTTAATTGTAAGGGTTGTGTACCACTCAAAGCTTTGAAGCAAGAGTGTTTTTGTGTCTCTTGACTAAAGATTTGAAGCAAAGTCAAGTTAGGTTTATGTATCACTCAAAGTTGTGAAGCAAGAGTGTTTGTGTTGCTTGATTAAAAAGCTGTGAAGCATAGTCAAGTGTATGTTTTGAAGAGTGTCTTCATCAATTCATTAGTCAAATTGTTTTAAGTATCACTGCTGTGATTGAGGGGGAGTGAGCAGGAACTCAGGTTTAAGTTGTACTTAGATTGAAGTTGCATTGGGTAGGTCTTAAGTGAAGGAGATAAACTGGTTGGTTTATTCCTGAATTAATATCTCTTATAGTGGATTTCCTCCCTGGCTTGGTAGCCCCCAGAGTAGGTGTTGTTGCACACTGAACTGGGTAAACAATTGACTGTGTTCTTTACTGTTTTTGTATTTACTGTCTTATAGAAAGTCAGATACGGTGTCATAACATTGAACGTGACATTGAGTATCTGCAGCCAGAATTTCAATTGGCATTAGAGCAGGCACCCTGCCTGTATTACTGGGTGAGATCTAGGGATATCACTTTCTGGCACTATGGACAAAGAAGGAGTTTTTGGAAATAGACCACCCATTCTGGATGGAACAAATTATGACTACTGGAAACCTCGTATGATTGCCTTCTTAAAATCTCTGGACAAAAAGGCTTGGAGAGCTGCTGACAAAGGATGGAACCATCCCACCATAACTGAGAAAGATGGGACAATAAGTCTGAAGCCTGGGGAAGATTGGAGTAAAGAAGAAGATGAGTTATCCCTGGGAAATTCCAAAGCTTTAAATGCCTTGTTCAATGGAATTGATAGAAACATTTTCAGACTAGTACATCAATATGAACTGGCCAAGGAAGTTTGGGACACTCTCAAAACTACCCATGAGGGCACTTCCAAAGTAAAAATGTCAAGGCTTCAGATGTTGACTACCAAGTTTGAGAATCTAAAAATGATGGAAGATGAAACCATTCATGAGTTTCACATGAACATCTTGGAGATTGCCAACACCTCAGGAGCAGTGGGAGAAAAGATGTCAGAAGAAAAATTGGTGAGAAAGATTCTCAGATCCTTGCCTAAAAGATTTGCAATGAAGGTAACTGCCATAGAGGAAGCCCAGGACATCAGCAAGTTGAAAGTGGATGAACTTATTGGGTCTCTTCAGACTTTTGAGATGGGGATCACTGAAAATGGTGACAAGAAGAACAAGAGCATAGCACTTGTATCCAACACTGATGTTGAAAACAAGGAGGATGAAGAAGAAAATATTTCAGAAGCTATAGCCATGCTTGGAAGACAGTTCAACAAACTCATCAAAAGAATAGATCCAAAGTCAAGGTCTAATGTTCATAACATTTCCTCTGACATTGACAGTTCCAGCAGAAGACCAAGGTCAGAAGAGAAGGGAAATCAAGGCAGAGGAATTCAATGCCATGGTTGTGAAGGATATGGGCATATTCGAGCCCAATGTCTTACCTTTCTTAAGAAACAAAAGAAAGGAATGACTGTTACCTGGTCTGACTGTGATTCAGAAAGTAATTCTGAAGAAGAATCTGCCAAACTAGTTACTGCTCTAACTGGTGTTTGTACCTCTGAAAGTGACACTAGTGATGAAGAAGTGACATTTGAAGAACTGGCTGATACTTACAAGAAATTGTGTATCAGAAGTGCTGAAGTCTGTGTGCAGAATGAGAAACAATCAAAACTCATCATAAAGCTGGAGGCTAAAAAAAGGGCAGACCTTGAAACTATAAGTCATCTAGAAGGAGAAGTTCAATTGCTGAACTCACAACTGAATCAAATGACCAAATTTGTCAAGATGCTAACTAATGGAACAGACAAATTGGAAGATGTGATACGGTGGGAGAACTGACTATGGTTTTGCGTTTGTTTTCGCAAATGTTTCGGTTGAGCAAGAGTCGCCACCGACTTTTTATTTTATCCTAAGGAAAGGTTTAAAAAGCACAACAAAAACCTTTGAGATGTTTTCTTGGGTTCGGGGAGTAGATTATAGAAAGGGAAGGTATTAGCACCCTTTCTATCCATGGTTATCCATGGGCTCTTAGTTACTTGCTTAGATCACTTGCCTTTTGTTTTTAATTGTTTTAAATGGTGCTTGTGTGTGTGTGTGTGGGTTTGAAAATGTTTTGAAAAGAGGCCAATGTGGTGGCAACCTTTGTAATGATCCATGTGGGGATGTATACAAAGATGTATGTCTTTTGAAAAGGTTTTCATTTGTTTTTGAAAGTTGTTTTGAAAGTGTAATGATGTGTGGTTTTTTTTAAATAAGCAAGTGTTTTTAGTTTGCAAGTTTGATTCAAGTAACTAAGAGGTTATCTACTCCTAAATTTCTCAAATATTATTACTATGTTTTAACCCTTTTAACAAGTTTGTTCCACCATTGTATTTGGTGGACAATCTTATGTTAGGATGTGAAAGGGACAGGCGCGGGTCATCGTTTAGGCCATAATTGCAATGGTGCCAAGTATCTTTGGGCATTTTCTTTAAGGGACTTGATCATTTGTTTTGGCAATATTTTGAAAGTGTTATCGAGGGACTATGATCATTTGATTTGTTTGTTTTGCCCAAAGAGACCTAACATACAACATGGCCCAATTTTGAAAGGCAACAAGTGGAATACCCTAGGGGGTGCAAGTGTGATTTGTGTGTCCATTTTCATGCTTGTTTGTCTTGAGATTAGGTCATAACTATTTTGTCGTGTTTTCGCATACAAACCCTAATTCTAACATGGCATAATTAGAAAGCAATAAAGTGCGAAAATAAACTTACTAAACTATTACAAAACCAAATATGGGAAGGGGGGTACAAATGTTCAAATGGGGATTTTGACAAGGAATTTAAACCTAAAACTATTACATCAATATTGGATATTTACAAGACAAATATTTTGCATAGATTAAATAAAATAAGACAAATATGCAAGAATGCAAAAAAGGGTTTTTTATATGTATGAAAAAAAAGTATTATTTATGTAAAATAAACAAAATAAAAAGTATTATTTTTTTGGAATTTTTATGTATTTAGGGCAAACCCTAATTTTTATTAAGTAAAATGCATTAATTATTTAATATGTGCAATATTTAGTAATTATATACAAAATAAAATAAAAATGAAGTACATTTGTAAAAAGGGTATTTTTAGTATTAAATATTAATAAAAAATAAAAAATGTATATTTTGGTATTTTTATTCTAAGTATACTAATACATATGTATTTATTTGTATTATTTACTAAATATATATTATATGTACAAAAATAATAATATTTAATATTTATATAAAAAAAGTACATTTTATGTAAAATGTTTTCAAGAGGTAATATAAAATAAAAATCAGAAAATAGCATGTTTGTATTATTTTTTGGCTATTTTAAATAAAAGGCAAATTTATTTATTTATGTACAAAACTAACTAATAGTCAAATAAATATCAAAATAAATGTAAAAAATATGAAAAAAATATTTTTAATGTTTTTTATGAATTGAATAAAAATATGGAAACAAAATCAAAAAGAAAATATAGAAAATAACAAGTAAAAATCAAAATGGGCCAGGGGGTGTCAAAGTAGAAACAAGGTGCAAATAAGAAAAACACTCCAAGCCCAGCCCAGAAGACCTGTCTTCTTCAACCTCCAGCAAACAATGTTCAAAAACGCGCGTTTGGTTCCAACATTCAAACATCCTGATTCTTTGATCTTTTGCACAAACTTCCAACACAAAAAATGTTAAGCATGAAACCATGATTCCAAATATATAAAGAACATCTCCTAACTCTCAGAAATGAGAGAGAATTTTAACAATCCCAAATCCTGACCTAAGTTTTCTACCATTTTCAGACCTTAAATTCTCACAGCTCAGGCAAAAGAAATGAAAAGTAAAAGAATGTACATGTTCAGTGGCATGAGTAGAACATTGTTTATTCACAAACTTAGAGTTAATGATGCCTAATAAGAGAGATACGAGTTCATCAAGATACCTGTTCAGCTGAAGTTCTATCTGGCAATGAGGGAGCTTTCAGTGCAAAGTGATGATTGGAAAAGCTTCCTTGAGGTCCAGGGATGCTATTCCAATGTTTACTTTGTCTTGAAAGCTTCTGAATCGTGCTAGAGCACTTCACCTGCAAAACAAGAAACTGAAAATGGTGGAAGTGGTTAGAGGGATTACAGGTCGTGCTTTTGCTTTTGGTTAGCTTGCATAGATGGTATGGAAGGTGTGTGAACTGGTTTGGGCAAGAAAGCTTGAGAGAAATGAAAGATAGCACTCAAACTGCAGGCCTTGCCCTGTTTTTGCAGTTTGAGAGTGATTATGGCAAGGGGAGTGTTTGAGAGGTGCTAGGGTCGTGCAAAAGCTTGGTTCTGATCTTTGGAATGTGTTTGATAAGTTTGTCTAAGTGTGCCTAAGCTGATATGAGAGTTGTGTGATGTTATGACACTTTTCTTCTTTCTTAAGCAACAAAAGCCAACTTGTGTTTCTAGGCATGTAGAGGACCCCCTAATGTGCTGCATAATCCCTCCTTGATCAGTGTGTTATGCTCATAATCTTGTGCCAATCAGATTTGCAATGTACTTGTTGGATTTTCAATTTGACATAAAGCTACCTTTTACAAAAATGGCCAATTTACTTTATCTACTTTGGGATTAAACCTTTAGACAATGCTTGAACTCAAAGAACATGGTCTTGGCACAAAGAATATGCATTAAATTTATGAGTGTTGGATGGTTTAAGGACCTGTAATCTAGCTTAAGGCATGCTGAGTTCAAATTGCAAGGTTATGGACATGTAACTTGGTCATGAACAAAGTGAGTTTTTGCCATATTGTGAAATTCGATTCTCCCTAACCATGAGGTTGTTTGAGAAGTTCTTGGACATTTTGGAAAGCTTGGAATATGTACTACAATCCATCTTTGAAATTAAAATTGAAATTCCAAGTGGAAGTGTATGGAAAATGGTCTTGAAGTTAGGTAAAAACTTGTCCAAAATAGGTCAAATTTTCACTAAGTTAAGAATGGTTTAGTGCCCTTATTCAAAAATTTGTAACTTGAGATACAAGCCTCATTTGGGAAAACTTTGTGAATCAAAGTTGTAGATTATGCAACAAGCTACAACTTTCATGTTATGACTTTTGTTTGAATCCAAATGAATCTTGGTGAAAAAGTGGGGCAAAGTTGGGAAAAAATTAGGGTTTTCCATAACTTAGAAAAATTCTAAGTTATGAAAAATTCCATTTCAAACCCTAATTTGCATTTCTTGGTTTCTTGGTGAACAAGTTTCATGATTTGGCATGTTTTGATGAAAAATGAATCTTGACTCTTGATTTTGACCAAAAAAAGTCAAAGTTTGACTTTTCAGTATACAGTCAAAATTGATCAATTGACTGGGAAATTCAACTGTCAATCTTGTGTACTTGGGATCTTTTGAGTTTGTTGAACATGTCAAGACAATTCCATGGGGTCCTTGAGTCCATATGTGAGCTTGGTTTTTTCATTGTCTAGGTCAAACAGTCAAAAATTGCCTTTGTGCAGTCAAAACCTTAAAAATGACCATTTTGCCCTTTTGGTGATCTGATCAAATTTCTTGTGGAATTGTGATCCAAACTTGATCAAATGGTCCATATGAGTTCATAATATTGATATGGGTCAATTTTCATGAGATTTGACTGTCAATTGGCCACAGTTGACTTTTTCCCCAATACAGCTGATTTCTAGGTCATCTGTCCAATTGACTGGGAAAAACTTGGAATCAAGACTTGAAACTTGGTATGGATAAACTTGGGAGTCCAACATGAAGCATGAAAGTCATCTTAGGCATTTTAGGTCAAAACATTTTTGTGCAAACACAAACCCTAATTTGGATCCACAGTGCAAGGAGGAGTCTTGAGCAGAGGAAACCCTAACTGGATCTTGATCTTCAAAGATCTTATGATGAGAAAATGTTGAGGAAATGGGAGGGCAAATTTTGGGGTACAACAGTTGCCCCTGTTCAATCTTCTTGAACCTGAAGAGTTAGATTGGCAAGTTTGCCTTTCGTGACTCGAGGGTAAAAGGAGATTGGACACTAGAGTGCCCGGAAATTTGCACTCGCATGTTGAAGTATCAGTAATGTGATGTCGGGAATGGGCTTACAGATGCCATTTGGAGAGGTGGTGGATAGGGAGATGGGCTTATAGATGCCATCTGGAGATGCGACAGAACCTTGTCGGAAATGGGCTTATAGATGCCATTTGGAAGTATTGATCGCATAAGAGATTCCTTAGCGAAAACTTGTGTATTTGAGAAAGACAGATGTTTTCCTGGCTTGTTACAGGTGTTTGATCTTCAGTCTCATTATGTAGATATGCCCTGGCTAGATACATGTATCGAATCTACAATCGGTTGTTCACAGATGTGCCCTGGCTGGGTACAGGAGTCGAATATGGAAATAGTCGTCAATAGATATGCCCTGGCTGGATACAGGAATCGAATCCTCGAACTCTTCAGACGTGCCCTAGCTAGATACAGGAATCGAGTATGGAAATGTGGTCAACAGATATGCCCTGGCTGGATACAGGAGTCGAATCTGGAAATGGTCGTCAATAGATATGCCCTGGCTGGATACAGGAGTCGAATCTGGAAATGTTGTAGTTGATAGATGTGCCCTGGCTGGATACAGGAATCGAATCTTCGAACTTCTTCAGACGTGCCCTGGCTAGATACATGAGTCGAGTCTGGAAACTGATCACTCTCAGATGTGCCCTGGCTAGATACAGGTATCGAATCTGGAATTGTGACAGTTGAAGGTAGTTGTCTTTGGGATTGTCTTTTTCCCTGAAAAGGCAAAAACATAAGTTGTATGCAATGTCATGATGTATGATATGAATGATGTCATGATGCTCAACATGAGATAGTGTTGTATGCACTTTATCATGTATGTAAGCAAGATGTATGAAAATGTGAAATGTTTATGAATGTAATTCCGTCTTAGGAAAATAAATCCTTGACGAACGGCCGAAGAATTGCTCTGTGGCAGAGATACTTTGCTGAAGTTTTGATGAGAGGCCTGCTGAGGACTTCAATGATGGATTCTGCTGGGGATAATGATGATAAACTCCGCTGGGGAACAACAAAGATAAACTCCGCTGTGGAATACCAAAGATAGACTCCTGCCGGGGATTGAAGGAACTTTACCGAGGGCGATCTTCCGTGGCAATTAGCTGAGGATAAACCAGTTATAAGCCCTTGTGAGGAATAACTCTGAATAAAGCTCGGGAGAGACGTCCGTACTCTGCAGGGAACAAGCTTCCAGAATCTACTGGGGATAAGCTGTTAGACCTGCCGGGGAAAGTTGGCGACTTTACTGGGGAAAGTATTGCTGAATCTTGTCTTACTCTGCGGGGCGTTGAGATGATTTGGTCACATTCTTCAGTCGAATCTACCTGGGTACCTTGGCGGACAAAGCAACCAGACTGCATCAGACAACTCCACATTGCCCCTGTCTCTGATGTCACCTGTAATTAATCTCTTGTTTTATATGCAAATATTTATGAATCAGCAATTTAATGTCAAATGCATATATCAAAAATGAACATTGGACGTTCTTCGCAAAACAAAACAGAAAAAAGAAAAACAATGGCAATTTGTATGGACAAGTGAATTTGTATTGATTTGAACTTTGCCCGTGAATAGGCGTTTTTGTACAAGAGGCTGACATCCTAGTAAGTGGACGCCGCCAAATAACATAGAATTTACAATTTTTAAAAGGAAACAAAACAGCTATGTGAACAATCCCACTGGGTTCCAACTCTGCTATCGCCTTTATGTCTCCGAGCGTCTCATCGCTTTGCTGCCTAGTTGAAGATGAAGCTGATTGGTCGATGCCGAAGTCTGAGCCAGATAGTTGATGCCGAATTCCGGATGCGAAGTGATCCAATGAGACATAGTGTTACACTTTATCCCTAACCTTTGCCTGGACCGCCCTTTCGGGTTTTCAGCCCACCGGGATACCCATTTTTGCCCAAGCCGCCTTTTTCAGGTTTTCGACTTGCCGGGTGTACATATTTTTATTCATTTCATCCCTTATTTTTGCCCAAACCCTTTTGGTTCGTTGGGAAGCCCTTATTTTTGCCTAGGTGTGTCAACCTAGCGGGTCTTTTATTTATGCGTAGTATTTTTTCACTATGTCTGCATTGGCGGGGTGAGGAAGGTCGTCACCATCCATGGTGGTTAGGATCATGGCTCCTCCTGAGAACACATGCTTAACCACAAATGGCCCTTCGTATGTAGGGGTCCATTTGCCCCGGGGATCACTTTGAGAAAGGATGATGCGTTTGATTACCAGGTCCCTAACTTGATACTCTTGTGGTTTGACTTTCTTGTTAAATGCCCTGATCATCCGTTTTTGATACGTTTGACCATGACAGATAGCAGTGAGCCTCTTTTCGTCAATCAGATTTAATTGATCAAGTCGAGTCTGGATCCAGTCATCTTCACTCAGATCTGCATCTTTCATTATTCGGAGAGAGGGTATCTGGACTTCAATTGGCAAGACTGCCTCCATGCCATAGACCAAAGAGAAAGGAGTTGCCCCGGTTGACGTCCTTGCTGAGGTACGGTACCCATGAAGAGAGAACGGAAACATCTCGTGCCAATCTTTATAGGTCACTGTCATCTTCTGCACAATTTTCTTGATATTCTTATTGGCTGCTTCTACAGCCCCATTCATCTTCGGCCGGTAGGGAGAAGAATTGTGGTGCTGTATCTTGAATTGTTCACAGAGTTCAGTGATCATCTTGTTGTTGAGATTGATACCATTGTCCGTAATGATTCTCTCCGGGACGCCGTACCGACAGATCAGATTATGCCGGATGAAACGTGCCACGACGCTCTTGGTTACTGTGGCGTAGGAAGCTGTCTCAACTCACTTTGTGAAGTAATCGATCGCCACTAAGATGAAGCGATGCCCATTGGATGCTGTCGGTCGGATCTCACCGATCATATCAATCCCCCACATTGCGAAAGGCCAAGGTGCCGTCAAGACGTTCAGAGGAACTGGAGGAATATGCACCTTGTCAGCATAGATCTGGCATTTGTGACAAGTTCGAGAGTGTTGGTAACAATCGGCTTCCATTGTGGACCAGAAATATCCTGCCCGAAGGATTTTCTTAGCCATGGTGTGTCCACTGGAATGTGTTCCAAATGTGCCTTCATGCAGTTCTATCATGATCTTCTCTGCTTCAGCCTTATCCACACAACGTAGTAGAGTCGAATCATGATTCTGTTTATAGAGAATGCCGTTGCTGAGGAAGAATTTTGCAGTAAACCTCCTCATGAACTTCTTGTCATTGACAGATGCGCCTTCAGGGTATTCCTGAGCTTCCAAGTACCTCTTCACCTCATGATACCAGGGTTTTTCAGTCACCTTTTCAGCCTCAAGCTCGCAGCAGTATGCCGGTTCATCCAACTTCCAGATAATGATCCGGGGAGCCTCATTGTCCCATTTAACTTTGAACATTGAAGACATCGTAGCTAGTGCGTCCGCTAGCTGATTCTCCTCTCTTGGGAAGTGCTCAAAAGTTATTTCTTCAAAGTGGGGAAGCAAGGTTGACACATACTCCTTGTAAGGAATAAGATTTGGGTGTTTCGTATCCCACTCGCCTTTGATCTGATTGATCACGAGAGCGGAATCTCCGAAGACACTCAGAAATTTGATCCTTAAGTCGATTGCAGCTTGTAAACCCATGATACATGCCTCATATTCTGCCATGTTGTTGGTGTAGTTGAAACATAATCGGGCGGTGAGTGGAGTATGAGTTCCTTTGGGAGATATGATTACAGCGCCGACGCCATTACCCAGAGCATTGGAGGCTCCGTCAAAATGCATAGACCATCGGGATCCTTCTTCAGGTCCTTCATCCGGTCCAGGTACTTCACAGTCAGTTACCACCATGATGTCTTCGTCCGGAAAATCAAAGTTCAATGATTGGTAATCGTCCACAGGTTGGTGTGCCAAATGATCTGCCAGTACACTTCCTTTAATCGCTTTCTGAGTTGTATACTGGATGTCGTATTCTGTCAAGATCATTTGCCATCTCGCTATTCTTCCAGACAGAGCAGGCTTTTCAAATATGTACTTGATGGGATCCATCTTTGAAATTAATAGAGTAGTGTGAGTCAGCATATACTGTCTCAGCCGGCGAGCAGCCCATACTAGAGCGCAGCAAGTTTTCTCAAGCAGTGAGTAACGAGACTCACAGTCGGTAAACTTTTTGCTCAAGTAATAAATAGCGTGCTCTTTTCGGCCAGACTCGTCATGCTGCCCCAGCACACACCCCATTGAATTGTCAAGTACTGTCAAGTATAATATCAGAGGTCTTCCTTCCACTGGTGGCATAAGAATCAGTGGCTCTTGGAGGTATTCCTTTATCTTTTCAAAGGCGGCCTGACATTCATCGTTCCAGCGTACTACTTGATCTTTCTTCAGTAGTTTGAAGATTGGCTCACAAGTAGCAGTCAGATGTGAGATGAATCAGGCAATGTAATTCAGTCGTCCCAGGAAACCTCTGACTTCTTTCTCTGTCTTTGGAGTTGGCATCCCTTGTATGGCTTTTACCTTGGCAGGGTCCACCTGGATACCTTTATCACTTACAATGAAACCTAGCAATTTTCCGGACCTCACCCCAAAGGTGCATTTGTTGGGATTCAATCTTAGCTTGTATAACTTGAGTCGGTCAAACAACTTCCTCAGATGGTCAAGGTGCTCCTCCTCAGTCTGAGACCTTGCAATCATGTCATCAACGTATACTTCAATCTCATGATGGATCATATCATGAAATAAAGCAACCATGGCACGTTGATAGGTTGCCCCAACATTTTTCAACCCGAACGGCATGACCTTGTAACAGAAGGTGCCCCACTGAGTCACAAAGGTAGT
This sequence comes from Vicia faba, assembly GCA_948472305.1. NCBI lineage: Eukaryota > Viridiplantae > Streptophyta > Magnoliopsida > Fabales > Fabaceae > Vicia > Vicia faba. The sequence goes on along the minus strand of OX451737.1, from coordinate 139,790,005 downwards.
CTTCTCCATATCCTCCGGAGCCATCTTGATCTGATTATACCCTGAAAAACCATCCATAAAGGAGAACACCTTGTGTTGAGCAGTATTGTCAACAAGAACGTCGATGTGAGGTAAGGGGAAGTCATCCTTGGGGCTTGCCCTGCTTAGATCCCTGTAGTCGACACACATTCTGACTTTACCGTCCTTATTTGGCACTGGCACCACGTTGGCAACCCATTGATGATAAGAAGTTACTGCTAGAAACCCGGCATCGAATTGCTTCATAACCTCAGCCTTGATCTTTTCAGACATCTCTGGGCGCATACGGCGGACCTTTTGCTTTACCGGGGGGCAGTCTTCCTTGGTTGGCAGGTGATGAACTACAATGTCGGCATCCAAACCAGGCATGTCTTCATAGGACCAAGCAAATATCTCCATGTAGTCACGTAGCATCTGGGTCAATCGTTGCTTCACGCTGAGCTCTAGATTAGCCCCAATCTTGACCTCTTTCCTATCTGTCTCAGTACCCAGGTTAATCGTTTCCACTGGCTCTTCATGTGGTTGAATAGCCCTCTCTTCCTGGAGTAGCAGTCTTGCAAGCTCACCAGGCACTTCGCAATCATCTTCACCTTCGTCTTCGGCCAAGTTGATCGGATTCTCGAAGTCATAACTGGCGGTAGCAGAGCTGTTACCAGTGAGATCCAGAGTGGATTGAAACCTGTATAAGTGAGTGTGTGTAAATATAGTTGTTTTGCAATATATATAACACAGAAAGAAAAAAGAGCATAAGATTTGAAATGCAACAAATGTCCAATGTTTTGATTGATGATATATGGAAATGTCATACAAAAAGCCCTCACAAATGGAGCTACGATGCCCCGGGTAGGACACCGAGTCAATAAAAGTTTTAACACATTGTTTGTTACAAATTGGAAATCAAAAGAAATTAATTACTGCGTGACAAATGTGATAGGTGTAAAATCCTTTGTCGTCCAGTTGCTTGGTACGTTGCTGGTAGTCGGGTAGATCCAACTGTTAAACTCTGCTTCCTCTACATCCTCCTCAATAGCATTCACCCTTGGGTTGGAGATAAACACCGGAGCCTTTCTAATCTTTTCCTTGCGCAAAGCCCTCTGAGCCTCTGCAGTAAAGCCCAGCCCAAACTTGTCGTTCTTTTGAGTGAAGTCAGGAAGCTGACCCCAGTTTGCACAATTGCCTTTCTCGATTACAGCCCGGGCATCCCTTAAGGACGCCATCTTCAACGGAAAGTCTTTTTCAACCACTGCCTCAGCCGATGCCAACACTGGAGGTACTTCCTCAAAATGCTGAAAAGGGGTTTCAATAAACTCTCCGTCCATCTCGATATATCGGAATGAATTCAAGTGACTCACCATGTATTCCTCCTCACCCTGCACAGTAACAATCTTCCCTTTGACAGGGTATTTGAGCTTTTGGTGTAAAGTGGAGGTTACTGCCCCAGCTTTGTGAATCCAGGGTCGACCCAATAAGCAGGAGTAAGATGGACGAATATCCATTACATAGAACGTTGAGTCGAAAACTTGGGAACCCACACGAATAGGAATGTCTACCTCACCGTGCACCATCCTCTTAGAACCGTCGAAGGCTCTAACAATGATGTTACTCGGTTTCAACTCCAGACCCTCACAATCCAAGCGATCCAATGCCTTCTTGGGCAAAACATTCAGGGAAGAGCCGGTATCTACTAACACGTGTGCGAGAGTAGTGCCCCTGCATTCTATGGAAACATGCAGGGCATCATTGTGATTTTTTCCTTTGGCGGTAAGATCAGCATCCGAGAACCCTAAGCCATTGTCAGCCGTCAAATTAGCCACACAGTCGGTGAATTGATCCGCGGAGGTCTCTTGCGGCACATGGGTCGTTTTCAGAAATGAAATCAGGGCTTTTGCATGGGCCTCTGAGCATAGCAGTAGTGATAACATAGAGATTTTGGAGGGAGTATGCCCCAACTGTTCAACAACGTTAAAGTCACTCTTTTTGATAATTTTAAGGATTTCCTCCATTTCTTGTTGGGAGGCTTCCACAGCAGTCTTCTTTCTTGGTGCCTCCGTCCTGGCAGGCGAATCGGTAGCAACTTCTTTGCCCCGAGTATCAGAGGACTCGGTGGCAGTAGTAGACACAGGAACTTGAACTGGAACATGCACACTTGCGGGTGTGATGGTGAGAGGTTTTCGGATAACTGGCGGTGCAATGTTAGGCGAGAAGAGCCTACCACTGCGGGTAATCTTGGCGGGACCAGTGATGTTACTGATACTGGTACTGGTGTTGAACTCCTGCTTCACCCCAAGCACATACACGTCGGCTCCATAATGCCATGGAATAGCTTTATCAGACTCATATGGGAGAGGCCCCGGGACAGTAATAGTGATGGGTGCAACATACATAATTTGGACTGGTTTCTTCACAGGAGCTTTGGCAGGATTGTAAATTGTGACAACAGATATTTCTTCAACGGAAACAGACGGAACAGCAGTTTTCTTGAACAGAATCTCCTTGCTATCCATCAGGCTTTGGATGCCTGATTTCAGCAGTGGACAACCGGTAGGGATAACAACACACAGGAGGCAACCCTTACTACAACCCGGAAATAAACCGGCTAGTAGTAAGTTCCTCTTAACAGTCAAAAGAGGGGTAACAACCTCATTTACCGAAACAGCGTACAACTCTTCCTCAATGGCATTTACTCTATGCTGGGGCATAGGAGCAGTTACAACATTCGGTCTCTCAGGCGCTTCAAACTGAATTTCCTTCGCGTCGATAAGATCTTGCACTTTGTTTCTCAAGGCCCAGCAATCATCAGTAGTGTGCCTGGGACTATCAGAATGATAAGCACACCGGGCATTTGGGTTATACTTAGGAGACGCCGTGTTGATGACCTTAGGAGCTTCTTTGAGGGTCACCAAGTTGGTTGATAACAGTTGGGGTAAATTTTGAGATAGGGTCATACTCAGTTGAGTATACTGCCTCTTGGGCCTTTCACTTCTTTGTTGATTGTACTGCTGAGGAGCAGCAACAGGTTTTGAAATGACCAAAGCATTGACGGCTTGGCGACTTTTGGGCTTGACTTGTCGTCTAGGACCATAGACGGCGCTTGCTTCTTTCTTAAACGGCCTCTTCTCAGTACTTGTAGAGGCAACCTTTTGTATATTACCTGACCTGATGCCAGCTTCAATTCTTTCTCCCGTTAGAATCAAATCCGTAAACCCAGCGGAGGAGTTACCAACCAAATGATTGAAAAATGGACCAGACAAAGTCCCTAGGAACATATCAACCAGCTCACGATCAGTTAATAGAGGTTGCACCCTGCCAGCCAAATCTCTCCATTTTTGTGCGTATTCTTTGAACCCTTCACCCGTTCCTAGAGACATACCCTGAAGTTGGGTACGCGTAGGAGCGAGATCAGAATTGTATTGGTATTGTCTGTAGAATGCGGTTGCCAAATCTTCCCAGTGTCAGATGCTAATTCCATCTAATTGGTAGAACCATTCAAGCTGTGACCCCGAGAGGCTATCTTGGAAGAAGTGAATCCAAAGGTTCTTATCCGCCGTGTAAGGTTGGATCTTCCTTACGTACGACCTTAGATGCAGCTTTGGGCAGGAGACCCCATCATACTTGGCGAAGGCAGGCGCCTTAAACTTGTGCGGAATTACTACCCCAGAAGATAACCCCAGATCTCCGAAATCCAGTCCCGGCACATTCTGAATTTCCATGGCGCTCAAGCGGTCCTCCAATTGCTTGTATCTGTCAGCAGCAGGTGGGTATTGTTCGTCATTATAGTCCGTCTCGTTGTCGGAGACTGCGGGACTAGGAGCTCCTCCCCCTTGGGGACTGTTTTTCTCAGCAGAGGAAGTAGTTGGTTCAGCTTCATTATGGAGGGTGTTCCCAAATCTGCATCCGGTGTTGAACAACGCAGTCCTCTTTTTCTTCTTCTTCTTCAAGAGTAGAGTCTTCAACTCTTGCTGACCTTGGGCTAGGCTTAGGACCATCTCTTGAAACTATGCACTTTGAGCCTGAAGGGCCTTGATTGCTTGCTCACTGGATGAGTCTGGATTCATGATGACTGTTCAAAAGAAACAGCGAAGGAGATTAAGCAACCTGTGAAATAGGGTACCTGCTATGCATATGGTGCAATGGAATGCGTATGTTTTATGTTTTCAAAGACAAACAAGATTCACCTTTGTAGACAAAAAGGGAAACACACTTCATTAGATTAAAATTTTTCAATTGTTCAACAATTTGCCCTTAGGCATTACAGGAATGAAAAATACTGGAAAGGAAATAAAACTATAAAAGGAAATATCCAAAGCTCATCAATGCTCCCATGGCCTCCTCTTCTCAGTGCTGATGTAGTTGTTAAAGACCCGTTCTTCCTCCAATTGCTTAGTCAGCCTCTGGATCTTCCGTTCCTGCTCGTTGAACTTCTCCCGATAGAAATCCCGTTCTTCCTTTAGCTGCGCCCAAGATCTCTTCATTGTGTCAAAATCAGTAGGTATCTGAGGAGGGAGGACAGTTGGAGGAACCCCACCTTCATCAGGAGATTCAAGAATGAGAGGTCTAACAGCTTCGTACGGCATACCTAACCTCTGAGCACGGATGCGGACCCACTTGCAATAGGGTTCCAATGGTAGAGAAGTCTTTGGTCGTAACTCATGTGGGTCAGCTTTGTGAATTCTGTCCCAAGCTCTAATGAATCCATGGCGTAGTTTGTCATTGTCTGCCTGAAACTCAAAATGAAAGTGAGGAACCAGCATTTCATGAGGCCCAACTCCTCTGGCTCTTCCAAACTGATGGAGAGCTAAGCAGGGATTGTAAGAGATTCCTCCTTGGGTACCAATCAACGGAACGTTAGGGTATTCTCCGCAACGGTCAATAACAGCTACCTCATCCAAACCTCTGAGAGTCCAGGTGATGTCATTATTAGTGAGAGACATTAACCTCCGAGCCCAAACTTTTCCTTCTTCATTCTTCAGCACGAACTTAGGAAGGTGCGAAATAAACCACCTTACTAGCAAAGGAGCACAACACCACGGAGTTCCCCGTTTTCGAGCAGTACGAGCATAGAGTTGTTGTAGAATATCACCCAAAAGAGTGGGTACAGAATTCCGAGACATGAAGATCCTTATGACATGGGTACTGATAAAGGTGTCAGGATTGGGAAACAATACCAGACCATAGATCAAAAGAGCCAGAATATCCTCGTACGCCTTGAAGTCCAAGTCATTCTAGAAATCATTAGCCTTGCCAACCAGAAATTTGACCAAAAATCCCTTAACTCCATTTCTAGTTTCCCAGTTAGCTAATACCTCTTCTTTGGTCAAGGGGAGAATTGCAGCAATCTCTTCAGGCCTAGGAGTCTTTTCCAAACCAGTGAATGGAGTTTGTTCCAAGACAGGGATCCCAAGCAGATAAGAGAATTCTTCCAGGGTAGGAACCAGCTAGAAGTCTTGAAAGGTGAAACAATGATACAGAGGGTCATAAAACTGGGTCAGAACACTTATCAGTTGTTGGTCCCATTTTGTAGTGATCAAGCCAAGGAGAGAACCATGTCTGTTGATGAAGGAAGAAGTGTTTGGAATCCTTCCAACCAAATCCTTGAGTAAAACTGGGGGTTGAACAAAGTTGAGCCGGACAGTATTCCTACGTATGGGCATCATGATGTCCTACAAAACAGAGCAAAGATGAAACTTTTTTTTGTCTTTGAAATGGGTTAGTCCTTTATACAGGATGCATGCAATGGTATGATGGCATGATGCTATGATGAAGCACACCACAAGTATTCACACAGGCAAACATGATAAGGCACACAAGTCACACAAGACACCCTTAGGTTTCAGGACAGCATGAATTTCAGGTATTACCCTCTTTTGGTTTTGTGGGTTGAAAACCTGTCCTATCAAAAGTAACCGGGTTCTAGAGGATCTCAAATCATTGGCTACCCTCAATCGGTCATAACTCTAGCATCGCAATCTTTTCTCGCAGCCAGAACCATCTCGAGAGTTTAGCCTCAATGAGTGTAGCATACTGCTACTGTCCTAATAGCCAAGTTGGTCAATTTAGGGTTCTAAGGTTGGTTGGTGTTTAATGACTCCTTAGAGGACCTATATTCTCCCCGTTGCAACACAAGGGATATAGGTACAGACTAAGATGCCACACCAACGTAGCCACTGCTTCACCCATGTCGGTCTACGCCGGACAGGTCCCTCACAGATTATGCTACCTAAAAAGGGTATTTCCCAGATCCGGGTTAGGATCTATGAAACTCCGATGCAAAGCCCACAAATATAAAAGCAAACAAAGCAAACAATTGAAAACAAAGGTGATCTAAACCCTAAGGTTACTCCACTTTTAAGTTTTCCCCAGCAGAGTCGCCAGTTCTGTGATACGGTGGGAGAATTGACTATGGTTTTGCATTTGTTTTCGCAAATGTTTCGGTTGAGCAAGAGTCACCACCGACTTTTTATTTTATCCTAAGGAAAGGTTTAAAAAGTACAGCAAAAACCTTTGAGATGTTTTCTTGGGTTCGGGGAGTAGATTATAGAAAGGGAAGGTATTAGCACCCTTTCTATCCATGGTTATCCATGGGCTCTTAGTTACTTGCTTAGATCACTTGCCTTTTGTTTTTAATTGTTTTAAATGGTGCTTGTATGTGTGGGTAGGTTTGAAAATGTTTTGAAAAGAGGCCAATGTGGTGGCAACCTTTGTAATGATCCATGTGGGGATGTATACAAAGATGTATGTCTTTTGAAAATGTTTTCATTTGTTTTTGAAAGTTGTTTTGAAAGTGTAATGATGTGTGGTTTTTTTTAAATAAGCAAGTGTTTTTAGTTTGCAAGTTTGATTCAAGTAACTAAGAGGTTATCTACTCCTAAATTTCTCAAAGATTATTACTATGTTTTAACCCTTTTAACAAGTTTGTTCCACCATTGTATTTGGTGGACAATCTTATGTTAGGATGTGAAAGGGACAGGCGCGGGTCATCATTTAGGCCATAATTGCAATGGTGCCAAGTATCTTTGGGCATTTTCTTTAAGGGACTTAATCGTTTGTTTTGGCAATATTTTGAAAGTGTTATCGAGGGACTATGATCATTTGATTTGTTTGTTTTGCCCAAAGAGACCTAACATACAACATGGCCCAATTTTGAAAGGCAACAAGTGGAATACCCTAGGGGGTGCAAGTGTGATTTGTGTGTCCATTTTCATGCTTGTTTGTCTTGAGATTAGGTCATAACTATTTTGTCGTTTTTTCGCATACAAACCCTAATTCTAACATGGCATAATTAGAAAGCAATAAAGTGCAAAAATAAATTTACTAAACTATTACAAAACCAAATATGGGAAGGGGGGTACAAATGTTCAAATGGGGATTTTGACAAGGAATTTAAACCTAAAACTATTACATCAATATTGGATATTTACAAGACAAATATTTTGCATAGATTAAATAAAATAAGACAAATATGCAAGAATGCAAAAAAGGGTTTTTTATATGTATGAAAAAAAAGTATTATTTATGTAAAATAAACAAAATAAAAAAAGTATTATTTTTTGGAATTTTTATGTATTTAGGGCAAACCCTAATTTTTATTAAGTAAAATGCATTAATTATTTAATATGTGCAATATTTAGTAATTATATACAAAATAAAATAAAAATGAAGTACATTTGTAAAAAGGGTATTTTTAGTATTAAATATTAATAAAAAATAAAAAATGTATATTTTGGTATTTTTATTCTAAGTATACTAATACATATGTATTTATTTGTATTATTTACTAAATATATATTATATGTACAAAAATAATAATATTTAATATTTATATAAAAAAAGTACATTTTATGTAAAATGTTTTCAAGAGGTAATATAAAATAAAAATCAGAAAATAGCATGTTTGTATTATTTTTTGGCTATTTTAAATAAAAGGCAAATTTATTTATTTATGTACAAAACTAACTAATAGTCAAATAAATATCAAAATAAATGTAAAAAATATGAAAAAAATATTTTTAATGTTTTTTATGAATTGAATAAAAATATGGAAACAAAATCAAAAAGAAAATATAGAAAATAACAAGTAAAAATCAAAATGGGCCAGGGGGTGTCAAAGTAGAAACAAGGTGCAAATAAGAAAAACACTCCAAGCCCAGCCCAGAAGACCTGTCTTCTTCAACCTCCAGCAAACAATGTTCAAAAACGCGCGTTTGGTTCCAACATTCAAACATCCTGATTCTTTGATCTTTTGCACAAACTTCCAACACAAAAAATGTTAAGCATGAAACCACGATTCCAAATATATAAAGAACATCTCCTAACTCTCAGAAATGAGAGAGAATTTTAACAATCCCAAATCCTGACCTAAGTTTTCTACCATTTTCAGACCTTAAATTCTCACAGCTCAGGCAAAAGAAATGAAAAGTAAAAGAATGTACATGTTCAGTGGCATGAGTAGAACATTGTTTATTCACAAACTTAGAGTTAATGATGCCTAATAAGAGAGATACGAGTTCATCAAGATACCTGTTCAGCTGAAGTTCTATCTGGCAATGAGGGAGCTTTCAGTGCAAAGTGATGATTGGAAAAGCTTCCTTGAGGTCCAGGGATGCTATTCCAATGTTTACTTTGTCTTGAAAGCTTCTGAATCGTGCTAGAGCACTTCACCTGCAAAACAAGAAACTGAAAATGGTGGAAGTGGTTAGAGGGATTACAGGTCGTGCTTTTGCTTTTGGTTAGCTTGCATAGATGGTATGGAAGGTGTGTGAACTGGTTTGGGCAAGAAAGCTTGAGAGAAATGAAAGATAGCACTCAAACTGCAGGCCTTGCCCTGTTTTTGCAGTTTGAGAGTGATTATGGCAAGGGGAGTGTTTGAGAGGTGCTAGGGTCGTGCAAAAGCTTGGTTCTGATCTTTGGAATGTGTTTGATAAGTTTGTCTAAGTGTGCCTAAGCTGATATGAGAGTTGTGTGATGTTATGACACTTTTCTTCTTTCTTAAGCAACAAAAGCCAACTTGTGTTTCTAGGCATGTAGAGGACCCCCTAATGTGCTGCATAATCCCTCCTTGATCAGTGTGTTATGCTCATAATCTTGTGCCAATCAGATTTGCAATGTACTTGTTGGATTTTCAATTTGACATAAAGCTACCTTTTACAAAAATGGCCAATTTGCTTTATCTACTTTGGGATTAAACCTTTAGACAATGCTTGAACTCAAAGAACATGGTCTTGGCACAAAGAATATGAATTAAATTTATGAGTGTTGGATGGTTTAAGGACCTGTAATCTAGCTTAAGGCATGCTGAGTTCAAATTGCAAGGTTATGGACATGTAACTTGGTCATGAACAAAGTGAGTTTTTGCCATATTGTGAAATTTGATTCTCCCTAACCATGAGGTTGTTTGAGAAGTTCTTGGACATTTTGGAAAGCTTGGAATATGTACTACAATCCATCTTTGAAATGAAAATTGAAATTCCAAGTGGAAGTGTATGGAAAATGGTCTTGAAGTTAGGTAAAAACTTGTCCAAAATAGGTCAAATTTTCACTAAGTTAAGAATGGTTTAGTGCCCTTATTCAAAAATTTGTAACTTGAGATACATACCTCATTTGGGAAAACTTTGTGAATCAAAGTTGTATATTATGCAACAAGCTACAACTTTCATGTTATGACTTTTGTTTGAATCCAAATGAATCTTGGTGAAAAAGTGGGGCAAAGTTGGGAAAAAATTAGGGTTTTCCATAACTTAGAAAAATTCTAAGTTATGAAAAATTCCATTTCAAACCCTAATTTGCATTTCTTGGTTTCTTGGTGAACAAGTTTCATGATTTGGCATGTTTTGATGAAAAATGAATCTTGACTCTTGATTTTGACCAAAAAAAGTCAAAGTTTGACTTTTCAGTATACAATCAAAATTGATCAATTGACTGGGAAATTCAACTGTCAATCTTGTGTAATTGGTATCTTTTGAGTTTGTTGAACATGTCAAGACAATTACATGGGGTCCTTGAGTCCATATGTGAGCTTGGTTTGTCATTGGCTAGGTCAAACAGTCAAAAATTGCCTTTGTGCAGTCAAAACCCTAAAAATGACCATTTTGCCCTTTTGGTGATCTGATCAAATTTCTTGTGGAATTGTGATCCAAACTTGATCAAATGGTCCATATGAGTTCATAATATTGATATGGGTCAATTTTCATGAGATTTGACTGTCAATTGGCCACAGTTGACTTTTTCCCCAATACAGCTGATTTCTAGGTCATCTGTCCAATTGACTGGGCAAAACTTGGAATCAAGAATTGAAACTTGGTATGGATAAAGTTGGGAGTCCAACATGAAGCATGAAAGTCATCTTAGGAATTTTAGGTCAAAACATCTTTGTGCAAACACAAACCCTAATTTGGATCCACAGTGCAAGGAGGAGTCTTGAGCAGAGGAAACCCTAACTGGATCTTGATCTTCAAAGATCTTATGATGAGAAAATGTTGAGGAAATGGGAGGGAAAATTTTGGGGTACAACAGAAGAGATCCTTCAGGTTGGACAAAATGTGGGAAACAAATCTGGTCTAGGATTTGTGGAAGCAAAGAAATCTGGTACAGACAAGAAGATCAGGCCTGATAAGCAAATGTCAAAACAGATGTCTCAACACAACTCTCAACATCAGGAACAGAGACATATGAAGAAAAGGTACCAAAGATGGAGATGTCATCATTGTGGGAGGTATGGCCATATAAAGCCTTTCTGCTTCAGATTGCATGGATACCCTAATCAGAACTCAGGTGTAAAACCTAAGTCTAAAAAGGTACCACATACTCCTAAATGGAAGAAAAAGGCTACTGCCCTGATAGCCCACACTTCCCTGAGGGTCTCTACAAAGGAAGACTGGTACTTTGACAGTGGGTGTTCCAGACACATGACTGGAATCAAGAACCTCCTCAATAATGTTAAACCTCACTCCACCAGTTTTGTGACCTTTGGAGATGGTGCTAAAGGTGAAATCAAAGGAGTTGGTAATTTGGACTGCCCTGGAGTTCCAAGTCTGAATGAAGTACTGCTGGTAAAAGGGCTGACTGCTAATCTAATTAGTATCAGTCAATTGTGTGATCTAGGATTCAAGGTCAATTTCTCAAAATCTGAATGTCTTGTAATTAATGAAAAACAAGAAATTGTAATGAAAGGAGTCAGATCTAAAGACAACTGTTACTTGTGGGAGCCTGAGAACACTAATTTCTCATCTGTGTGTTCCATTGCAAAAGAAGAAAAAGAGGTGAAACTGTGGCACCAAAAACTTGGCCATCTTCATCTAAGAGGTATGAAAAGGATTATCTCCATGGAGGCAGTCAGAGGGATTCCAAGACTGCAAGGAAGAGTTTGTGGTGAATGTCAGGTTGGTAAGCAGACTAGGATGTCACATACAAAGTCAAGACATCTGACCACCTCTAAGGTTCTAGAACTTCTTCATATGGATCTGATGGGACCAATGCAGGTGGAGAGTCTTGGTGGAAAAAGATATGCCTATGTGGTTGTGGATGATTTTTCCAGATTCACCTGGATTAACTTCATTAGGGAAAAATATGATGTATTTGAAGTTTTTAAAGAATTGTGCAAAAGAATTCAAAGAGAAAAGGAAGGGTGTATTGTCAGAATCAGAAGTGATCATGGTAAGGAATTTGAAAACAACAAGTTTGATGATTTCTGTTCCTCAGAAGGAATTAGTCATGAATTTTCTTCTCCTATAACTCCTCAGCAAAATGGAGTTGTGGAAAGAAAAAACAGGACCATACAGGAATCTGCCAGAGCAATGATACATGCCAAAAGACTTCCTATGTATTTTTGGGCTGAAGCTATGAATACAGCCTGCTATGTCCATAACAGGGTCACCTTGAGAAAGGGAACCTCATCCACCATATATGAACTCTGGAAAGGAAGAAAACCAACTGTGAAGTACTTCCATGTGTTTGGCAGCAAATACTATATTCTGGCAGATCGTGAACAAAGAAGAAAACTGGACCCTAAAAGTGATGAAGGCATATTTCTAGGATACTCCTCAAACAGCAGAGCTTATAGAGTATTCAATTCCAGGACCAAAGCCATGATGGAATCAATAAATGTCATAATTGATGATTATCATGAGTAAATAGATGTCCCTTGTAATGTTGAGACATTCTTTGAGACTTCAACCCAACAGACTGATCTACCCAACACCACCACAACAGAATCTGAATCAAAGGAAGCTAGAAAGATCCCTTCCATCAGAATTCAGAAGGATCATCCAAAAGAGCTCATCATAGGAGATCCCAATAGTGGAGTCATTACAATATCTAGAGAAATCATCTCAAACTCTTGTTTTGTGTCCAAAATGGAACCAAGAAATGTCAAGGAAGCTTTAACTGATGAATACTGGATTGGAGCAATGCAAGATGAACTGAACCAATTCAAGCAACATGAAGTTTGGGAACTGGTTCCTAGACTTGAAGGAACTAACATCATTGGCACAAAATGGATTTTCAAGAACAAATTAGATGCTGAAGGAGTTGTCACCAGGAATAAGGAAAGGCTTGTTGCTCAAGGATACACTCAGGTTGAAGGGGTTGATTTTGATGAAACCTTTGCACCTGTAGCCAGGCTAGAATCAATCAGACTCCTATTGTCAATTGCTTGTATTCTGAAGTTCAAGTTATTTCAGATGGATGTGAAAAGTGCCTTTCTAAATGGGTACTTAAATGAGGAAGCTTATGTGGAACAGCCTAAAGGCTTTGTGGATCCAAACCACCCTGATCATGTCTACAAATTGAGAAAAGCTCTATATGTCCTGAAACAAGCTCCTAGAGCATGGTATGATAGGTTAACAAAATTTCTCTCAGACAAAGGATACAGAAAAGGAGGCTTGGACAAAACACTCTTTGTCAAAACTGAAGGAGGGAAGTTGATGGTTGCCCAAATATATGTTGATGACATAGTGTTTGGAGGAATGTCAGAACCTATGGTTAAACATTTTGCTGACCAGATGCAGGCTGAATTCGAAATGAGTCTCATGGGAGAACTAACTTATTTTCTTGGGCTGCAAGTCTCACAGATGGAGGACTCAATCTTCTTATCTCAAAGCAAGTATGCTAAGAATATTGTAAAGAAGTTTGGTATGGAGAATGCCAGTCACAAAAGGACTCCTGCTCCTACTCATTTAAAGCTTTCCAAAGATTCAAGTGGGGTTAAGGTGGATCAAAGTCTGTACAGAAGCATGATAGGAAGCTTGTTGTACTTAACAGCCAGCAGACCAGACATTGCTTTTGCAGTTGGAGTTTGTGCAAGATACCAAGTTGATCCCAAAGTCAGTCATATCAATCAAGTGAAGAGAATTTTGAAGTATGTGAGTGGAACCTACAACTATGGGTTGCTATATTCTCATGGCTGTGAACCAACTCTGACTGGTTACTGTGATGCTGATTGGGCTGGTAGTGCTGATGATAGAAAAAGCACCTCTGGAGGATGTTTCTTCTTGGGAAATAATCTGGTTTCCTGGTTCAACAAGAAATAGAATTGTGTGTCTCTCTTTACTGCTGAAGCTGAATACATTGCAGTTGGTAGTAGCTGTTCTCAAATGATCTGGATGAAACAGATGCTTACTGAGTATAATGTCACACAAGATGTCATGACATTGCACTGTGACAATCTGAGTACAATCAACATTTCCAAGAATCCCATTCAGCATAGTAGGACCAAACATATTGACATAAGACATCACTTTATCAGAGACCTTGTAGAAGAGAAGACAATCAAATTGGAACATGTTGCCACTGAGCTACAGCTGGCTGACATTTTTACCAAGGCACTTGATGCAAATCAATTTGAAAACTTGAGGGGTAAGTTGGGTATTTGCCAACATGAGGAATTGTAGCAATTAATTTTGCTTAAAACAAGGGTTAAAGGAGTTATGCTTGTTAAGTCTGTTCTGATTGGGTTAAACTTATATTTTCCCATTTCCTTCAATTCTTTTAAGAAGTTGAATAGACACTCCTTTTCTTCCTTCCTCTCTCGTCTCCGCATCAAAACCCAATCTCTCAATCAGAATTTTCTCTCCAGTTGCTATTGGTCTTCTAAGACTATCAAAATGTCTCAAACACCATCATCATCCAATATGACTATTTCGTCCTCTTCCTCTGATCAAGATTCTAGGGTAATCTCATCTTTCCTGGATTCTGAAGTCCTGGAGATCGCTCCTCTTAGAGAAGTGGAAACTAACCCCACCAAGGTCAAAGAGCTGAGAACAAGGCATGCAGGAAGGTCCCAAGCTACTGCCTCTGGTAATCCTTCTCATCCTTCTTCTTCTGTTCCCTCTGAAATTGCAAATAGGGAAGGGTCAACCTATGTTCGTCAAGCAATAGCTAAAATTGTTACAAGAATTCTGAACGAGAACCACTTAGTTCCTGGCATTTCTGTTCCTTTAAATCGAGAAAGTTCAAATGCTAAAACAAATCCAGATGTCTCTAAGGATGTTGAGACATCAGACAAAGAGAAGAATGCTGACATTGCTCACAAGAAAAGGAAGAAGCCCGAACCTTCTGAGTCTGATGACAGTGCTTAAAGGTTGGTGGAGTTGCTGGTTGGTGGAGTTGCTGTTTCCTGGTGGAGTTTGCAAAGTGTGTTCAGCTTTTTTTTTGTTTTGTTGCTTTTTCTTTTGGGATGACTGTATAACTTTTAAGAACATGTATCTTTGGCCAATTTGTGGCTAAAGAGGGGGAGATATATTTTGGTAGACTTTATTAGACATTCTATTTTTCTGCAGTCATATTTATTCCGCTGCTATCTATCTCTGATTGCTTAGGGTCTTTAGCCAAAAATATGCCAAAGGGGGAGTTTGTAGTTGTTTAATTATTGGCATGCATTTTTGGTAAAACCAGGTGTGTGAATGTCATGACTGATGTCATAACATTCTAGTTTATTAGGTACTGATTCATTAGGTACCTTTGCAGAAAAATATTGTCATGCAGGTGCTGTTGTTCATGAGTGTGTATCTGAGCATTTTGCAAAAAGATCACATTTACCAAAATCAGTAGACAAGATTTCAGATTTCATAACAAATGTTAAGACATCCTGTTCTGAACTAACAGTTATACAGTTTGGGTAATTCTGAGTTTTTTCAGGAAAATGACTCAGTCTTTCCATAACAGAAAATCTCATGGACTTGGGATTAACCTAGCTCAACCCTAACCTGGTTGATAAAGTCTTGTGACCAAGTCTTAAGGTCAAACGGAATTAACCCTAGCTTTTTGTGGAAACCCTAATTGAAGATGCAGCTGCTATATATTCAACAGGGCTGCTGTTTGGAATTAACCCCTTTCTGACAGAAGATCATTTAGAAGCTGTATAGTTTTAACTATTGTAATCCAAGCAAGTCTCATTGTGATAAGTGACTTGGAATAGGTTTTAATTGTAAGGGTTGTGTACCACTCAAAGCTTTGAAGCAAGAGTGTTTTTGTGTCTCTTGACTAAAGCTTTGAAGCAAAGTCAAGTTAGGTTTATGTATCACTCAAAGCTATGAAGCAAGAGTGTTTGTGTTGCTTGATTAAAAAGTTGTGAAGCATAGTCAAGTGTATGTTTTGAAGAGTGTCTTCATCAATTCATTAGTCAAATTGTTTTAAGTATCACTGCTGTGATTGAGGGGGAGTGAGCAGGAACTCAGGTTTAAGTTGTATTTAGATTGAAGTTGCATTGGGTAGGTCTTAAGTGAAGGAGATAAACTGGTTGGTTTATTCCTGAATTAATATCTCTTATAGTGGATTTCCTCCCTGGCTTGGTAGCCCCCAGAGTAGGTGTTGTTGCACACTGAACTGGGTAAACAATTGACTGTGTTCTTTACTGTTTTTGTATTTACTGTCTTATAGAAAGTCAGATACGGTGTCATAACATTGAACGTGACATTGAGTATATGCAGCCAGAATTTCAGAAAATAAGTGCGAGAAAAAAGTAAATAAAGCGATAAACCCTAATTAACTATTACATCCTCGGAAACAGATACATAAATATGATTAAAAATAATTAAAGCGTGAATAGAAATTTAATCGGGACGTCCTTAGGGTTTTGACCCTTTTGAGAAATAAAGAAAGTAGTCCTTTTTTGCAATTTAATTAAAATATTAAACCTAGTATTAATTAATTATTTAATTAAAGAAAAAAAGTGTTTTTGTGTTTTTTAATATTTTAATGAAAAATAAAAAGAAAAGAAATAAAAAGTCAAGAGAAAACCCTAATTCTAACCTATTTTATTTATTGTGAAAAAAAAGTTAAAATTACCTAATTAAACTAATTAATTTGTTAATATTTTATTGACAAAAATAACAATTAAGGTGAAATTTAATAATAATAATAATACAAATATTTTAAGTTTTTGATTTTATTATAAAAATAATTTGTTAGTTAATAATAATATTATTAATAATTAAAAGAATTAAAAAGAGAAAGAAAATAAAAAGGAAAATAAACCAGGAGGGGTGTTGATGGACCCAATGGAGGTATAGTTATGGAAATTTAGGCCCAATAAGAAGCAAGCCTGTTTGACTTTTGGAATCATCAGCACGTTGCATTGACTGGGAACACCATGGTCCACGCCTCATGGCCATCAAAATGGCATTGTGAGACACTTGGCAAGCTGAGCGCTGGAGTCCATGGTGGAATATTGTTGTGAATATGCATAGGAACACATTATGAAAAATAACATAGAGTTTTTGGGTGGACCTGGGAATCGAACCCAGGTCCCAGTAGTTACCAAGCACGTCACCTTCCATTAAGCCACTGCATTGTCTTTGTTAATATAATGGATGATGATAATAATATATAAAAACTCAACTATTCTAGAAACCAAGAAAAAGCGCGCCACATTTTTGAACGGACCAACCACGCGTGAACATGTCCTTCATCTTTTTCGTGAAACCTGCGTAAAACATATCAAATAGCGGGGGGTTTTAACCCCCACAAAGTGAAAATGCCAAAAATAGCGATTAGGTCTGTGCATTATATAAATAAGGCGCGAGGGTTGGGTTTGATTCGCCTGGCCTTGACGAATTCAACCATAGGCTTTATTAGTCCCAATTTTGCTTATGTTGTAAAGCCCTAATTTTGAAGCTTGAAAAACCTAGAATTCTCCAATGGCAGTTTTCATTTCAGGGCACCATAATCAAATTAACTTGTACCATTAGCTTCAGGGAGGTTCTAGCAATGCAAAGCACACAACAAATCACATTAATAATGCATGAATTATGATTTACGATTATGAAAAAAGAACCAAACCGTGTGACTTGTTCTGGCGTGTTCTTGGAGTGTTAAGGCTTGTTTTTGATTGCTATGCGTTCCTGAATGTCCCAGCAAGGTAGTGGAATCAAGAAAGGGCTTTCAATTGGCCTGGAAGGTAGAATTCAGTTTCAAGCTTTCTTTGAATTTTTCAATATGGTAAGCGTTCTTTGCAGCAGTTTTGCACGTTCACAGCATTAGGGTTAGCTTTAGTATTTGTAGTATGATGGATTTAGGTTACAATCTTGTCCAAGAATCCATGGAATAATGTTTTGCATCTTTGATTTCCAATCAAATCTTTTTGCACATTTTTGATTGACAAAACTTGCTAAAATTGGATATTTTGGTCCCCTTGATTGATACATGAAATCTTCAGCATGTGTTGAGTTTATTTGCATCACAAAAAGATTTGAAAACCATATCTTTTGAATTTTCCTACAATTAAATGAATTAAATGAATTAATATTAATAAAAATTCAATTAATTAATTAAAAATAAGAAAATAAATCAATTTAAGTTCAATGGGTCGTGCATAGGCCTTGGACAAAGTTTCAAGAAAGAATTTGAGGCCCATTAGTAAAAATGAGGTGTTTTGGGCAAAGTTGACTTTTGCAAATTCCCAAAAATTTCCCAACTTCTCCAATGCATATCTTGCTCAATTTTGATCATATGAACATGTTCTTGGAAATTTTGGAAAGGTCTTGAAGTCCTCTAACCAATTCCTTTGGTCCCATGTCATTTTGATTTACCAATCTCAAGTTATGGTCTTTGACTTAAAATGCCTTTTTGTTTACTTTTGAAATTGACCTATAATGTAGAAATTGATAACTTTTTGTGAGAGCATTTCTTGGACTTGGAATATGAAGATGAATTGTAGGAAATGTCATCCACTTAAAAATGAGCATGGGATGGGATTTTTATGATGAACCATGAAAAAGTTATGCCCTGGTCAAGTTACAGTTGACTTTTCAACTGTCCAAAAATAGAAACTTTTGCATCCTTGATGATTTTTGAGCCATGCTTGTGGAATCATGATCAAGACTTAATCAAATGATGATTGTGGCTTCAAAATAAGTGTTGATCAAAATTTTTGACTTTTGACTGTAAAATGACCATTTTACCCCTGCAGTTGATTGTGGAGCAAGTGGGACTTTTGACTGTGCAATTTGATGCTGTGAGTCTTGAAACTTGGCATGTAGATGCTTGACAATATATATAGGCCTATGGGACTTGATTGGACCACTGAAAACCATAAATTCCTTGCAAGAACCAAAACCCTAATTTTGACTGGCTTAGGAGATGTTTGAGTTGTGCAACCCTTGAGCCATTTGAAGATTGATCCTTGATAAAACCTTGAAGAATATGGGAGGGCAAATTTTGGGGTACAACAGCTTTGATCCCTAATTTTTGCCTGGACCGCCCTTTCGGGTTTTCAGTCCACCGGGATACCCTTTTTTGCCCAAGCAGCCTTTTCAGGTTTTCGACTTGCTGGGTGTACAGATTTTTTTTCATTTTCATCCCTTATATTTTCCTGAACCCTTTTGGTTCATCGAGAAGCCCTTATTTTTGCCTAGGCCAGTCGACCTAGCGGATATTTGATTATGCATAGTATCTTTTCACTATGTCTGCATTGACGGGGTGAGGAAGGTCGTCACCGTCCATGGTGGTTAGAATCATAGCTCCTCTTGAGAAAATGATCTTAACCACAAATGGCCCTTCGTAAGTAGGGGTCCATTTTCCCCTGGGATCACCTTGAGGTAAGATAATGCGCTTGATCACCAGATCCCCAACTTGATACTCTTGTCGTCTGACTTTCTTGTTAAATGCCTTGATCATTCTCTTTTGATACGTTTGACCATGACAAATAGCAGTGAGTCTCTTTTCGTTGATTAAGTTCAGCTGATCAAGCCGGGTCTGAATCCAGTCATCTTCGCTTAAACCTGCATCCTTCATAATCCAAAGAGAGGGTATCTGAACTTCAATGGGCAAGACTGCCTCCATGCCATATACCAAGGAATAGGGTGTTGCCCCTATTGACGTCCGCGCTGAGGTACGGTACCCATGAAGAGAGAGTGGTAACATCTCGTGCCAATCTTTGTACGTCATCGTCATCTTCTGTACAATATTCTTAATGTTCTTATTAGCCGCTTCAACAGACCCATTCATCTTCGGTCGATAGGGAGAAGAGTTGTGATGATGTATCTTGAACTGCTTGCAGAGCTTAGTGATCATCTTATTGTTGAGATTGGTACCATTGTCCGTAAGGATCCTCTCTGGTACACCATATCGACAGATCAGATTATGCCGAATGAACTGTGCCACGATGTTCTTGGTTACTGTAGAGAAGGAAGCTTCTTCAACCCACTTCGTAAAGTAATCAATAACCACCAGGATGAAACGGTGTCCGTTGGATGCCATAGGTCTGATCTCGCCGATCATATCAATTCCCCATATTGCAAAAGGCCAAGGAGCTGTCAAAATGTTCAGAGGTACTGGAGGTATATGCACCTTATCAGCATAAACTTGGCACTTGTGACATGTCTGAGAATGCTGATAACAGTCGGCTTCCATAGTGGACCAGTAATATCCTGCCCGTATGATTTTCTTCGCCATGGTGTATCCGCTGGAATGAGTTCCGAAAGTACCTTCATGTAGTTCTGTCATGATTCTGTCTGCCTCGTTCTTATCCACACATCGCAGTAAGGTCGAATCATGGTTACACTTTGTTGTACCCCAAAATTTTCCCTCCCATATTCTTCAAGAAATTGCCAAGTCATGCTTCAAAATTCCCCAAAGGTTGCATAGTTCAAGGGCCTCCTAAACAGTCAAAATTAGGGTTTTTGTTCTGATCAAGAAAATGAAGTTTCCAAGGGTCCAATCAAGTCCCACATGCCTACAAATATGGTCAAGCATCCTCATACCAAGTTTCAAGACTTTCAGCACAAAATTGCACAGTCAAAACCCTAATTGCACTACAGTCAACTGTAGGGGCAAAATGGTCATTTGACAGTCAAAAGTCCAAATTTTTGGTCAACATCTCATTTTGAAGCCACAAACATCATTTGATCAATGCTTGATCATGATTCTCAAAGCTTGGCTCAAAAATCATCAAGATGCAAAAGTTTCCTTATTTGGACAGCTGAAAAAGTCAGCTGTAAATTGACTAGGGCATAACTTTCACATGGATTATCAGAAAAATTCCATCCAAAGCTCATTTTGAAGAGAAAGACATTTCCTACAACTCCTCTTCACACTTCAAGTCCAATAAATGCTCTCACAAAAAGTTATCAATTTCAACATTATAGGTCATTTTCAAAAGTCAACAAAAAGGGACTTTAAGTCAAAGGCCATAACTTGAGATTGGTAAATCAAAATGACATGGGACCAAAGGCATTGGTTATAGGACTCAAAGACCTTTCCAAAATGTCCAAGAACATGAGCAAAGCTTAAACATTGAGCAAGTTATGCCTTGTGGAAGTTGGGAAATTTTTGGATATTTTGAAAAGTCAACTTTGCTTCAAATGACCTAAAATTGCTAGTGGGCCTATTTTTCTTCCACAATTCATTATCCAAGGCATGTGCACGACCACTTGGCCCAAAGGGAGGTTTTTCTTCATTATTTATTTATGTATTTGGATTTTTATTATTAATAATTCATTTTAATTAAATAAAATACATGAAAAATACTAAACCTAGGTTTTAAATCTTTTTATGCATAATGTATACTCAATATTTCGTGCATAGCTGGATTTGGAAAGAATTGAAGACAATTGGCCATGATTTGTACCAAATAGGCATGAAAAATATTTGAAAAGATTTTTGGAAATCAAATCTTGCAAGACATGAATGCCAAGGTTTTTGATTGTTCTCTTTGACCTAATTCACTCCATACATAAGCTGGATCAAGACCTAATGCCTCCTAACCAAAAAGCTGCGCCAGAAATCCTTACACAAACTTGGAATTTTTCAAGAAAACTCCAAATCTGAAAACCTAGTTCTAGGACGATTCAAGGCCAAGTAATTGTTCCATTAGCTTCCTGAGGCGTCAAGGGAAGTTTTCCAATCAAAATCAATCATCCCAACACCCAGAATTGGTATACAGAAATCAAGTTTTCTCACTTTTTTTTCAGAATCGTGTTTTGAGATTTAAACATTTTCATTGCATAATTTTAATGGATTCTTACTAAATGATGCATTCTGAAGCTAACCACATGGATTAATTGCGTTTTTATACACTATATGCGAATCTACCATTGTTGCTTTTTAGGGTTCTTAAGTTTTCAAATTAGGGGTTCTTGAATATGGAAAAACTGGAGCTTGAAATCTAGACCATCCAACTCAGTGCGTTTGGACGAAGAGAATGAGACTATCGCGCCTAATTTATGAGGCCCCAGGGGCTATTCGTTATTTTTCAGAAAGGTGCCTATGAGAACGTTTAAAAACCGTTGCCAATGTTTTTTTATATTTTCAGGAAAAACAAAACAACGAGGAAGAAGATGCTGAGGTGGGAAGCAATGGTTGGTTGGTTCGAATTTTCGCGCGCGGAGGCCCCACTAACCATTGTTTATTTTATATTCATTGTTTGTTGTTTAATGTACAAGACACGCGTTTGGCTTGGTTGGTTGGGCATGTGTGTGGTGACATTCAGGACCTGGGTTCGATCCCAGGTCCCCACCCCTTTCCAATAATGTTTTTCCAATTGTTATCCTGTACAGGTTCAGTCCAAAGGAATACCATACACGCTTCCATCCAACGGGCCACTTGGTCAATCTCGTTCATCCAAGGGCTCAGATCTAAAGAACATGGTGGACCTGAGTCAACACCCCACACGCTGGCCAATGAAAGTCAATCAGGCCATGAATAAATGGGCCCCAAATTGCTGGGCTTCACCTCACAACTGGGGACAACACCCCCCTAGGTTTGCAAATTTCTCTTATATTTTTTTTTCTTTTCTTTTTATTCTTTCTATTATTATTTTTAATTAATTCTGTTAATTCAATTATTTTCATAAAAAATATAAAAAAACAATAAAAAATCAGAAAAGAGAAAAATTAATAAATATTTTTATTTCAGTATTTTTTTTGTAAATAAATTCGTTAATTCACTTAATTTTAAATTTAGGTTTTAATCTTAACATTTTTCACTAAAACTCAAAACTTATAGAATTAGGGTTTAATTAATTTTTATCTTTTTTTTCTTTTATTCCACAATAATTAATTATTAAAATATTTACTATTATTTATTTTTATAATTAAATGGCATGTAAATAATTAGGTTAAATATTAGGTTAAAATTTAATCTTTTCTTAAAAAACTAAAAACAAATAGAATTAGGGTTAGCATTTTATTTTAATTAATTCTTTTTTCATTAAAAAATCATAAAATACAAAAATACCAAAAACAAATTTCTTTTCCTTTTAATTTTATTAATTTAATAATTGTTTAGTTTAATTTAATTAAAAAGGGTCCAACGCCCTTGTTTCTAATTCTTATTTAATTCGCATATTTATTTCTTCTTCGTATAATTTTTTATGTATCTCTCCCAAGGCCATGTAACATTTTAATCTTTCGCACTTTTAATTCTTTATTCTTTCTGTCAAATCGGGTTCTGGAAATTTTGGCGATGTGGACCCGCGCCTTTTGTAATAGCTTAGAACTTTACTTTTCTCGCACTTTTAACTGTTAATCAAAGCATGCAAGAATGAATGGACAAAAATAAAAACAAGCGTAGATCACTTTGACAAAAGACAAAATAAATGAAAACGACACACAAATCACACACCACCCCTAGGGTACGCCTCACTGTTGCCTTGCCTCGAAAGGTGATCGTCGAGTAGAGGATGTCTTAGTAAGTCCTCATGATCCGGGAACCTGGCATGAGGGTAGCTTCTAAGGTGTCTTCCCATTGCTCGGGTGATCACCATGTCCCGAACCCTCGAATTGACCCGAACACCTCCAACGGTGGTGCTACCTACCTCTCAATGGTGGGATGACACTACTTTAAAGGACATCTACACAGATGAATTCCTTAGGGTAGGTAGACGACTCTAGATACTTGCTCTAAATTTCAAAACAAATTCAAAAATACTTTTCACACCGACACATTTTCAAAAAGCTTTCGAAAGCAACTTTTCAAACACTCTTGAGGACCGATACAAGAGTCGAACTGGAATTTTCAAAGAAACTTTTTTTAAAACCCACAGTTGAAAAACAAACAAACCATTTTGAAAACACAAATGAGCAAGTATCTAAGAGCCCATGGATAACCATGGATAGAAAGGGTGCTAACACCTTCCCTTTCTATAATCTACCTCCCGAACCGAGAGCAATCTCTATAAGGAATTTTTCTGTGCTTTTGTCCTTTCCATTTGGAGAAAATAAAAGACGGTGGCGACTCTTGCTTCCGCGACATATCGCGAACCAACGTTAAACAGTCAGTTCCAGATCCACCGATCACAGAACTGGCGACTCTGCTGGGGATTTAACTTAAAGTGAGGTGTACCTTAGGGTTAGTTCATAACTGTGTTTTCAATTGTATTGACTTGTCTGCTTTAAATTTGTGGGTTGCATGGGAGTTACATAGATCCTAACCCGGATCTGGGGATACCCTGTTTAGGTAGCATAAGCTGTGAGGGACCCGTCCGGCGTATACCGACATGGGTGAAGCAGCGGCTACGTTGGTGTGGCGCCTTGGTCTGTACCGATATCCCTCGTGTTAAAACGGGGAGAATATGGGTCTTCCAAGGAGTCATTAAGCATCAACAACCTTAGAACCTTAAATGACACAACTTGGCCATTAGAACAGTAGCAGCATGCTACGCCCATTGAGGCTAAACTCTCGTGATGGTTCTGGCCGCAAGAAAAGATTGCGATGCTGGAGTTATGACCGATTGAGGGTAGTCAATGATATTGGGATCCTCTAAGAACCCGGTTACTTTGATAGGACAGGTTAAGCCCACCAACTTCAAGAGGGTAATACCCAGACCTCAGGCTGGCCTAAACTCTGAGGGCTTCTCTTGTGTGACTTGTGTGCCTTCGTACTTGACTACTTGCATGCTTTATCTGACACATGAACTACTTGCAGGTTTGTTTTTAGTCCTTCATTGGGACTCATGACAGGGCTTACTAAGTTTCTTGCAGGTTTTGTTCATAGTCCTTAATTGGGACTCATGACAGGGTTTACTAAGTTTCTTGCAGGTTTTTGTTTACAGTCCTTAATTGGGACTCATAACAGTGCTACTCACATTACCCCATGCATACCATAACATCATACCATTGCATACATCATAACCCATTTCAAGGATCTCAAAGGCTTGTGATGCAGGTCATGATAAATCAAACATCTAGCAAGGGGCAAAGAGGATTTATTTTCCTCTAGCCAAGGTTGTCAGGGGCTATGACCCACTTGATATGGTGAGCTTTGACTCCTGGAGAAGGTTCCCCTAACCAAGGTTGCTTGGAAGCCAGAACTAGACATGATGACTAAAGTCAGGGGCTATGACCCACTGGATATGGTGAGACTTTGACCCTTGAAGAAGGACTCCCAACAATATGAAGTGCCTTCAATCAAGTCACCGGTTTCCAATGCTAACAATTTTCTTGTTTACCCTGCGAGGTCCTTGAAAACATTGCATGCATATCATACACATCATTGCATTACAGGTATCCCTTCTGCAGGTCACTTACCCTTCTCGCTGTTTATTTCAGCCATGACCTCCCAACAAGATAACCAGGACTTTCTTACTCAAGAAACTCGGTTCGGGGAAATCCTCCTGAATCTATCCAAGGGGCAGGAGGAGCTAAGGACACTTCTCATGGGGACCTTTGTCAGGAACAGTGCTGAGGATGAAAGGCTGAAACATCTGCAAGCTGAAGTGGATATAATGAAAGTCCAGATGCTGGGGCAGGTGACTGCCATTCAAGGATTAGCTCAAAGTCAAGGTGAGCTCGGGGTTCTCGTCAACCAACTGCGTCAGGGTAACCAACTGGGGAAAACATCTAAGGGTAAAAAGCCAGTCATTGTTCAACCACCTTTGAGACAAGGAGATAAGGGGAGAGCTCCTCAAATGGCTCCAGTGTCACAAATTCAACATCAACCTCACCAGCGTCAACCAGATAAGCCTAAAAGGCAGTTCACCAAGGTCAACATGTCGCTGGATCAAGCACTACAACAAATATTGAAGGCAGGGCTGATCACCTTAAGGGCTCCTCTTCGGAATCCGAACACTTCTGCTCCTAACTATCATCCCAACGATAGGTGCGCATATCATTCTAATAGCCCGGGGCATACTACGGACAACTGCTGGCCTCTCAAAAACAAGATTCAAGACATGATAGACGCTGGAGAGATTCAGTTTAAAGTACCCAAGACTCCCCACGTGATCACTGCCCCCTTGCCAAAACATGGCTAGGATTGAGAAATTTTTGTTCATTCGAATGTTCAAGTTGCAATTCTCTTTTGTTCAAACATTTACTCATGTTAAACATTGTTATTTCATTAATGCATCACATATGTCTGTTTTGAAGCAATATATTCGTATTCACTATACGCAAATTATTTTCATATTTTTTCTGATAATCAACTCTTGGTTAATAATGCTAAGCCTCTTGAGGGAGGATGACGAAAACGATACCGCAAACGACAGTATGCTTTTGAACAGACCCCGCTGATGAGGTACAGGCATTGTTTCAATCCCTAAACACTGGAGTTATAAGGAAGATAATCCCTCGTCAACCCCTCTGAGCCAAAGAAGTAGGAGTTTTTTTTCTTTTCGAAATTTAAAACCCTTAATCATAACCTGGGGCAGGGTAGTCTCTCAGTTGATCCAAGTGCATAACGAATGGCACCAAAGAGGTCCTTACAAAAACAAAGAAAGACAGTGATGGTTCCGAATAATCAATAAAGAAAGGCAGTCATTATCTCAAAAAATAAAAAACCCATTAAGTCAAAACCCATGAAGGAGACTTACAAAACTGGGGCATCCCGCTGACTGTAATTCCAAAAAAGGAAACAGTTCAGGCAAAAAAGAAAGGGATAACAAAAATCAGACAAGAAAGAGGTCTTACAAACCCTCAACAAAAAAGGAATGACTGCCTATTCAAAATAAGTTATCAACATCCGAATCATCACCAGAAAATCAGAGCAAAGATTCAATCAAGGTCTAACGCACGATCAACTGAGTTTAGGTTTGAAGAACATCACGAAGAGCGGGTGGGTACAAATAAAATTTGAGCCTTTATCCTTTGTTTCTTAAACCGTGAACCAGGCCACGTTATAACCCCTAAAAGTCCTAGCTGAAGCATGGGTTAGTTCGAAAGCATACTGTACGAAAGGTATCCTGACTCCTTAAGGCTTACGGTAAAATACGAAGTTGACATCACGTTTTACAAACAATCACTTGTTTTATGAAAAAGAATGCATTTTCAAAATCTTCAAGACAGACATAAGCTTTGCATTTTTAACATAACTTTGTTTACATATGACTTTTTGTCTGAACAGCATAGAAGTTCGCACGACGAAAGTTTAATGAACAAAAGCGCTTCCAATCAAGGGGCATGACATGATCATTGTCCATTATCTGGGGCAGTCCAATCAAGATTCGGAGAATCTCTCAAAGGCCAATTAGCCTAGGGCAAATCTCTGTCTAGATCACTTGGGGCATTCCAACAACGAATCTTGCCTGATCAAACACCTTCTGGTGGCGTGACAAAATACTTCTAACAGGGGCAATTCCCTACATTCTGAAAGCACGGACGTAGTCGGAAAAAAAATACGCATAATCAAAGACCCGCTAGGTTGACATACCTAGGCAAAAATAAGGGCTTCCCGGCGAACCAAAAGTGTTCGGGCAAAATGAGGGATGAAATGAAAAAAATATGTACACCCGGCAAGTCAAAAACCTGCAAAGGCGGCTTGGGCAAAAAAGGGTATCCCGGTGGACCGAAAACCCGAAAGGGCGGTCCAGGCAAAATTTAGGGATCAAAGCGTACGATTAGGTCCTACCAGCTCATCACTTGCCTGCCAGAAGAAGGTTTGTCCATCAACAACTACCAAGCACCTCCACAGGTATCTTCCTCTCCCACATCAGAAACAGGGGCAATAAAGAGTTGTCTAAGCAATCTGATTGCTCTGTCCGCCAAGGTATCAAGGGATGTTCAGCTAAAGAACATAACCAATACATCTTAACCCCCCAGAGAGTGAATCAGCAAGTCCATACAGTCTCACCAAGCAAAGTACATTATCAGCCTTAAAGAAGTCGAGTATCCTCCAGCAGATCCCAACATTCCCCAGCAGTATACATGCATTCTTAACAAGCATCCCCGACAGTCTTGGTCTAAAGATTGTTCCCCGGCGGTACATCAAACATTCAATGGAGTCACTTCCCCGATACAGTTCAAAACTTCCCCAAGAGAGTCCAATCCTGTTTCCCCAGGAAAGTTGGAATCCATCTCTCCAAGCAGTAAGCTTATCCCCAGTAGATTCTGGAAGCTTATCCTCGCAAAGCATGAACGATTCTCCCGGCTTTATTCAAAGAGTTATTTCCCTACCCGGATATAACTGGGTTATCCTCAGCCAAAAGCCACGGAAAGGTCGTCGTCAACGCAGTTCTTTCTTATCCCCAGCGAAGTCTATTAACGCTTCCAATACAGCAAAGATATCCCCAGTAAGTTATTATCGACACTCAACAAAGTCTCTTTCCCCACAGAGTATTGCTTCCCAGCAAGATTGCTAGAGTACTTTGCTCCCCGCAGAGTAATCCATTTGCCAAGTTTATTCCCCAACAGAGTTATCTGCTCCTACCGGTATTCTTGCAACTATCATCCCCGGCGGAAGCAAAATCCATTCTTCAACATCAGCCCAGGAGTGACTTCCCGGCACCCGTCAAGGATTTACTTTCCTAGACGAAAAAAATACATTCATAAACATCTTCATACATTATAGCATGCATATACGCATCATGAACATACAATCTCACGTATTCAGAAGGCATCCCGCATGTCATACCACATGACATCGCATATAACTAACGCTTGTCTTCTCAGGACAAAAGTACAAAAATGATTACAATCAATGGTCGCAACTAAAGATCTGATTCCTGAATCTTGCCAGGGTGTATCTGTTGATGACCAATTACCAGATCCGATTCCTATATCTTGCCAGGGTGTGTCTGAAGAGTTCGAGGATCCGATGCCTGAATCTTGCCAGGGTGTATCTGTTGATGACCAATTACCAGATCCGATTCCTGTATCTTGCCAGGGTGTGTCTGAAGAGTTCGAGGATCCGATACCTGAATCTTTCCAGGGTGTATCCGTTGAAGGCTAGCATTACCAGATCCGATTCCTGTATCTTGCCAGGGTGTATCTGTTAATGACCAATTACCAGATCCGATTCCTATATCTTGCCAGGGTGTGTCTGAAGAGTTCGAGGATCCGATGCCTGAATCTTGCCAGGGTGTATCTGTTGATGACCAATTACCAGATCCGATTCCTGTATCTTGCCAGGGTGTGTCAGAAGAGTTCGAGGATCCGATACCTGAATCTTGCCAGGGTGTATCCGTTGAAGACTAGCATTACCAAATCCGATTCCTGTATCTTGCCAGGGTGTGTCTGAAGAGTTCGAGGATCCGATGCCTGAATCTTGCCAGGGTGTATCCGTTGAAGACTAACATTACCAGATCCGATTCCTGTATCTTGCCAGGGTGTGTCTGAAGAGTTCGAGGATCCGATACCTGAATCTTGCCAGGGTGTATCCGTTGAAGACTAACATTACCAGATCCGATTCCTGTATCTTGCCAGGGTGTGTCTGAAGAGTTCGAGGATCCGATACCTGAATCTTGCCAGGGTGTATCCGTTGAAGACTAACATTACCAGATCCGATTCCTGTATCTTGTCTGGGTGTGTCTGAAGAGTTCGAGGATCCGATACCTGAATCTTGCCAGGGTGTATTCGTTGAAGACTAACGTTACCAGATCCAATTCCTGTATCTTGCCAGGGTGTGTCTGAAGAGTTCGAGGATCCGATGCCTGAATCTTGCCAGGGTGTATCCGTTGAAGACTAACATTACCAGATCCGATTCCTGTATCTTGCAAGGGTGTGTCTGAAGAGTTCGAGGATCCGATAGCTGAATCTTGCCAGGGTGTATCCGTTGAAGAATAACGTTACCAGATCCGATTCCTGTATCTTGCCAGGGTGTGTCTGAAGAGTTCGAGGATCCGATACCTGAATCTTGCCAGGGTGTATCCGTTGAAGACTAACATTACCAGATCCGATTCCTGTATCTTGCCAGGGTGTGTCTAAAGAGTTCGAGGATCCGATACCTGAATCTTGCCACGGTGTATCCGTTGAAGACTAACATTACCAGATCCGATTCCTGTATCTTGCTAGGGTGTGTCTGAAGAGTTCGAGGATCCGATACCTGAATCTTGCCAGGGTGTATCCGTTGAAGACTAACGTTACCAGATCCGATTCCTGTATCTTGCCAGGGTGTGTCTGAAGAGTTCAAGGATCCGATGCCTGAATCTTGCCAGGGTGTATCCGTTGAAGACTAACATTACCAGATCCGATTCATGTATCTTGCCAGGGTGTGTCTGAAGAGTTCGAGGATCCGATGTCTGAATCTTGCCAGGGTGTATCCGTTGAAGACTAGCAGTACCAGATCCGATTCCTGTATCTTGCCAGGGTGTGTCTGAAGAGTTCGAGGATCCGATGCCTGAATCTTGCCAGGGTGTATCCGTTGAAGAATAGCATTACCAGATCCGATTCCTGTATCTTGCTAGGGTGTGTCTGAAGAGTTCGAGGATCCGATGCCTGAATCTTGCCAGGGTGTATCCGTTGAAGACTATTATTACCAGACTCGATTCCTGTATCTCGCCAGGGCACGTCTGAAGAGTTTAAAGATTCAGTTCCTGTAACCAGTCAGGACACATCTATACCAAGCATCTGAAGACCAGCTCCTGCAACATGTCAGGTACTCGTTTTTCTTATGCAGGTACGCAAGTTCTCGCTAAGGAATCTCTTACGCGATCAACATCCAGATGGCATCTATAAGCCCATCATCCTATTCATCAATCTCTAAATGGCATCTATAAGCCCATTTCCACCATCACTGCTACTATGTGAGCGCAAATTTCTGGGCACTCTAGTGTTCAATCATCTTCCACCTTCGGATTACGAAAGGCACGTCAGCCAATCTGCATCCTCAGGTCTAAGAAGATTGAACAGGGGCAACTGTTGTACCCCAAAATTTGCCCTCCCATATTCTTCAAGAAATTTCCAAGTCATGCTTCAAAATTCCCCAAAGGTTGCACAGTTCAAGGGCCTCCTAAACAGTCAAAATTAGGGTTTTTGTTCTGATCAAGAAAATGAAGTTTCCAAGGGTCCAATCAAGTCCCACATGCCTAAAAATATGGTCAAGCATCCTCATACCAAGTTTCAAGACTTTCAGCACAAAATTGCACAGTCAAAACCCTAATTGCACTACAGTCAACTGTAGGGGCAAAATGGTCATTTGACAGTCAAAAGTCCAAATTTTTGGTCAACATCTCATTTTGAAGCCACAAACATCATTTGATCAATGCTTGATCATGATTCTCAAAGCTTGGCTCAAAAATCATCAAGATGCAAAAGTTTCCTTATTTGGACAGCTGAAAAAGTCAGCTGTAAATTGACCAGGGCATAACTTTCACATGGATTATCAGAAAAATTCCATCCAAAGCTCATTTTGAAGAGAAAGACATTTCCTACAACTCCTCTTCACACTTCAAGTCCAATAAATGCTCTCACACAAAGTTATCAATTTCAACATTATAGGTCATTTTCAAAAGTCAACAAAGAGGGACTTTAAGTCAAAGGCCATAACTTGAGATTGGTAAATCAAAATGACATGGGACCAAAGGAATTGGTTAGAGGACTCAAAGACCTTTCCAAAATGTCCAAGAACATGAGCAAAGCTTAAAAATTGAGCAAGTTATGCCTTGTGGAAGTTGGGAAATTTTTGGATATTTTGAAAAGTCAACTTTGCTTCAAATGACCTAAAATTGCTAGTGGGCCTATTTTTCTTCCACAATTCATTATCCAAGGCATGTGCACGACCACTTGGCCCAAAGGGAGGTTTTTCTTCATTATTTATTTATGTATTTGGATTTTTATTATTAATAATTCATTTTAATTAAATAAAATACATGAAAAATACTAAACCTAGGTTTTAAATCTTTTAATGCATAATGTATACTCAATATTTCGTGCATAGCTGGATTTGGAAAGAATTGAAGACAATTGGCCATGATTTGTACCAAATAGGCATGAAAAATATTTGAAAAGATTTTTGGAAATCAAATCTTGCAAGACATGAATGCCAAGGTTTTTGATTGTTCTCTTTGACCTAATTCACTCCATACATAAGCTGGATCAAGACCTAATGCCTCCTAACCAAAAAGCTGCGTCAGAAATCCTTACACAAACTTGGAATTTTTCAAGAAAACTCCAAATCTGAAAACCTAGTTCTAGGACGATTCAAGGCCAAGTAATTGTTCCATTAGCTTCCTGAGGCGTCAAGGGAAGTTTTCCAATCAAAATCAATCATCCCAACACCCAGAATTGGTATACAGAAATCAAGTTTTCTCACTTTTTTTTCAGAATCGTGTTTTGAGATTTAAACATTTTCATTGCATAATTTTAATGGATTCTTACTAAATGATGCATTCTGAAGCTAACCACATGGATTAATTGCGTTTTTATACACTATATGCGAATCTACCATTGTTGCTTTTTAGGGTTCTTAAGTTTTCAAATTAGGGGTTCTTGAATATGGAAAAATTGGAGCTTGAAACCTAGACCATCCAACTCAGTGCGTTTGGACGAAGAGAATGAGACTATCGCGCCTAATTTATGAGGCCCCAGGGGCTATTCGTTATTTTTCAGAAAGGTGCCTATGAGAACGTTTAAAAACCGTTGCCAATGTTTTTTTATATTTTCAGGAAAAACAAAACAACGAGGAAGAAGATGATGAGGTGGGAAGCAATGGTTGGTTGGTTCGAATTTTCGCGCGCGGAGGCCCCACTAACCATTGTTTATTTTATATTCATTGTTTGTTGTTTAATGTACAAGACACGCGTTTGGCTTGGTTGGTTGGGCATGTGTGTGGTGACATTCAGGACCTGGGTTCGATCCCAGGTCCCCACCCCTTTCCAATAATGTTTTTCCAATTGTTATCCTGTACAGGTTCAGTCCAAAGGAATACCATACACGCTTCCATCCAACGCGCCACTTGGTCAATCTCGTTCATCCAAGGGCTCAGATCTAAAGAACATGGTGGACCTGAGTCAACACCCCACACGCTGGCCAATGAAAGTCAATCAGGCCATGAATAAATGGGCCCCAAATTGCTGGGCTTCACCTCACAACTGGGGACAACACCCCCCTAGGTTTGCAAATTTCTCTTATATTTTTTTTTCTTTTCTTTTTATACTTTCTATTATTATTTTTAATTAATTCTGTTAATTCAATTATTTTCATAAAAAATATAAAAAAACAATAAAAAATCAGAAAAGAGAAAAATTAATAAATATTTTTATTTCAGTATTTTTTTTGTAAATAAATTCGTTAATTCACTTAATTTTAAATTTAGGTTTTAATCTTAACATTTTTCACTAAAACTCAAAACTTATAGAATTAGGGTTTAATTAATTTTTATCTTTTTTTTCTTTTATTCCACAATAATTAATTATTAAAATATTTACTATTATTTATTTTTATAATTAAATGGCATGTAAATAATTAGGTTAAATATTAGGTTAAAATTTAATCTTTTCTTAAAAAACTAAAAACAAATAGAATTAGGGTTAGCATTTTATTTTAATTAATTCTTTTTTCATTAAAAAATCATAAAATACAAAAATACCAAAAACAAATTTCTTTTCCTTTTAATTTTATTAATTTAATAATTGTTTAGTTTAATTTAATTAAAAAGGGTCCAACGCCCTTGTTTCTAATTCTTATTTAATTCGCATATTTATTTCTTCTTCGTATAATTTTTTATGTATCTCTCCCAAGGCCATGTAACATTTTAATCTTTCGCACTTTTAATTCTTTATTCTTTCTGTCAAATCGGGTTCTGTAAATTTTGGCGATGTGGACCCGCGCCTTTTGTAATAGCTTAGAACTTTACTTTTCTCGCACTTTTAACTGTTAATCAAAGCATGCAAGAATGAATGGACAAAAATAAAAACAAGCGTAGATCACTTTGACAAAAGACAAAATAAATGAAAACGACACACAAATCACACACCACCCCTAGGGTACGCCTCACTGTTGCCTTGCCTCGAAAGGTGATCGTCGAGTAGAGGATGTCTTAGTAAGTCCTCATGATCCGGGAACCTGGCATGAGGGTAGCTTCTAAGGTGTCTTCCCATTGCTCTGGTGATCACCATGTCCCGAACCCTCGAATTGACCCGAACACCTCCAACGGTGGTGCTACCTACCTCTCAATGGTGGGATGGCACTACTTTAAAGGACATCTACACAGACGAATTCCTTAGGGTAGGTAGACAACTCTAGATACTTGCTCTAAATTTCAAAACAAATTCAAAAATACTTTTCACACCGACACATTTTCAAAAAGCTTTCGAAAGCAACTTTTCAAACACTCTTGAGGACCGATACAAGAGTCGAACTGGAATTTTCAAAGAAACTTTTTTTAAAACCCATAGTTGAAAAGCAAACAAACCATTTTGAAAACACAAATGAGCAAGTATCTAAGAGCCCATGGATAACCATGGATAGAAAGGGTGCTAACACCTTCCCTTTCTATAATCTACCTCCCGAACCGAGAGCAATCTCTATAAGGAATTTTTCTGTGCCTTTGTCCTTTCCATTTGGAGAAAATAAAAGACGGTGGCGACTCTTGCTTCCGCGACATATCGCAAACCAGCGTTAAACAGTCAGTTCCAGATCCACCGATCACACACTTGTAAAGAATGCCATTGCTGATGAAGAACTTTGCCGCGAACCTCCTCAGAAACTTCTTATCATTAACAGATGCACCCTCGGGGTATTCCTGAGCCTCAAGATACCTCTTCACCTCATGAAACCAGGGTTTATTTGCTACTTCTTCAGTCTCAATGTCATAGCAATGTGCAGGTTCGTCCAATCTTTCAATGATAATCCGGGGAGCTTCGTTGTCCCAATTGACTTTGAACATAGAAGACATCGTAGCCAGCGCGTCCGCCAACTGATTCTCCTCTCTAGGGAAGTTTTCAAAGGTTATCTCCTCGAAATGTGGAAGCAACGTCAACATATACTCTTTGTAAGGAATAAGGTTTGGGTGTTTCGTATCCCACTCGCCTTTGATCTGACTGATCATGAGAGTGGAATCTCCGAAGACACTCAAGAACTTAATCCTTAGGTCAATTGCTGCTCGAAGACCCATGATGCACGCTTCTTACTCCGCCATGTTGTTGGTGCAGTTGAAACATAGTCGGGTCGTAAACGGAGTATGAGAGCCTTTAGGAGTATGATCACGGCGCCAATGCCATTACCCAAAGTGTTTGAAGCTCCATCAAAGTACATAGACCATCGGGATCCTTCCTCAGGTCCTTCATCCGGTCCAGGTTCCTGCCAGTCAGTTACTATCATGATATTCTCATCCGGAAATTCAAAGTTCATAGACTGGTAATCATTCACTGCCTGATGTGCTAAATGGTCTGCCAACACACTTCCCTTGATTGCCTTTTGGGTCGTGTACTGGATGTCATACTCAGTCAAGATCATCTACCATCTTGCTATTCTTCCGGACAAAGCAGGCTTTTTGAAGATATACTTGATTGGATCCATTTTTGATATCAATAAAGTAGTATGAGTCAACATATACTGTCTCAGCCGGCGAGCAACCCATGCCAAAGCGCAGTAAGTTTTCTCAAGCAACGAGTATCAGGTCTCACAGTCGGTAAATTTTTTGCTAAGGTAATAAATAGCATGCTCTTTTCGGCCAGACTCATCATGCTGCCCCAGCACATACCCCATTGAGTTGTCGAGCACCGTCAAGTATAAGATCAAAGGTCTCCCTTCAACTAGAGGCATCAGAATGGGTGGCTCTTGGAGGTACTCTTTGATCCTTTCGAAAGCGGCCTAACATTCATCATTCCATCTTACCACTTGATCCTTCTTCAGTATCTTGAAGATTGGCTCACAAGTGGGCAATATAGTTCAAACGTCCCAGAAAGCCTCTGACTTCTTTTTCTGTTCTGGGAGCTGGCATTTCCTGTATAGCTTTCACCTTTGCAGGATCCACTTGAATACCTTTATCGCTTACGACGAAACCCAGCAGCTTACCAGATCTCACTCCGAAGGTGCACTTGTTCGGGTTTAACCTCAACTTGTACAACTTCAACCTGTCAAATAACTTTTGAAGGTGGTCAAGATGCTCTTCTTTAGTTTGAGATCTTGCAATCATATCGTCGATGTATACCTCGATCTCATGATGGATCATGTCACGGAACAAAGCAACCATGGCACGCTGATACGTTGCCCCAACATTTTTCAATCCAAAAGGCATGACCTTGTAGCAGAAGGTACCCCATTGAGTAACAAAGGTTGTCTTCTCCATGTCTTTGGGAGCCATTTTAATCTGATTATAACCGGAGAAACCATCCATAAAGGAGAATACCTTATGTTGAGCGGTGTTGTCAACCAGAACATCGATATGAGGCAGAGGGAAATCATCCTTGGGGCTTGCCCTATTCAGATCCCTGTAGTCAGCACACATTCGAACCTTACCATCCTTCTTCGACACAGGAACCACATTGGCAACCCACTGAGGGTAAGAAGTAACTGCTAGAAAATCGGCGTCAAACTGTTTCATAACCTCAGCCTTGATTTTCTCAGACATATCTGGGCGCATTCGACGAACTTTCTGTTTCACGGGAGGACAATCTTCCTTGGTAGGCAATCGGTGAACCACAATATCGATATCCAACCCAGGCATATCTTCATAAGACCAGGCAAAGATCTCAACGTAGTCACGCATCATCTGAATTAACCGTTGCTTAACACTAGCTTCTAGATTTGCACCGATCTTGACCTCTTTCTTGTCCTCTTCTGTACCCAGATTTACTGATTCCACCGGCTCTTCGTGTGGCTGAATATCCCTCTCTTCCTATAGTAACAGTCTTGCGAGTTCACCAGGAACTTCGCAATCATCTTCACCTTCGTCTTCGGCTAAGTTGATCGGACTTTCGAAGTCATAACTGGCAGTAGCAGAGTCGTTACCAGTGAGATCCAGAGTGGATGTAGACCTGTATATGTGAGTGTGTGTAAAATAGCTGTTTTGCAATATGTAATAAAAGAAAAACAAGGAGCGCAAAATTTGAAATGCAAAAAACGTCCAATGTTTTTATTAATGATATATGTAGATGACACACATAAAGCCCTCACAAAATGAAGCCACGGTGTCCCGGGTAAGACACCGGGCCGTAAAGTTTAAAACATTGTCTGTTACAAGTTCAAAACAAAAAGTCTCATTACTGGGTAACAAAAGAATTTGGGATGAAGTCCTTTGCTGTCCAGTTGCTTAGTCCACCGTCGGTCGTTGGGTAGATCTAATTGTCAAACTCAGACTCTTCAACATCGTCTTCGATGGCATTCACTCCTGAATTGCTGATGAACAGGGGAGGTCTTCCAATCCGTGCATTCCGAACAACCTTTTGAGCTTCTGCAGTGAAACCGAAACCAAACTTGTTAGTCTTCTGTGCAAAATCAGGGATTTGGCCCCAATTCGCACACCCACCTTTCTCGACAATAACACGGGCATCCTTGAAGGAAGCCATCTTCATTGGAGGATCTTCAATAATAGTCTCAGTTGATGCCAGCGTCTGGGGAACCTCTTCAAAATGTTGAAATGGGATCTCAATGAACTCCCCATCCACCTCTACATATCAGAAAGAGTTGAGGTGGCTCACCATGTACTCCTCTTCTCCTTGTACTGTCACAGTTTTCCCTTTGACCGGGTACTTCAGCTTCTGGTGGAGCGTTGAGGTTACTGTCCCAGCTTTGTGGATCCACCGACGACCCAACAGACATGAATAAGATGGCCAAATGTCTATCACATAGAATGTAGATGCAAAAACCTGAGAACCAACCTTAATCGGAATATTCACTTCTCCGTGCACCATTCTCTTTGACCCATCAAAGGCCCTGACGACGATGTTGCTTGGTTTCAGCTCCAACCCTTCACAGTCCAACCGGTCTAGAGCTTTCTTAGGCAAAATGTTTAATGAGGAACCAGTATCCACCAATACATGAGCAAGAGTATTTCCCCTGCATTCAATGGAGACATGCAGAGCATCGTCGTGATTCTTCCCTTTAGCAGTCAAGTCGGCGTCAGAGAAACCCAACCCATTATCAGCAGTCAGACTAGCCACACAATCTTTAAACTGGTCAGCTGATGTTTCTTGAGGTACGTGTGCAGTCTTCAGGAATGCAATCAGAGCCTTGGCATGGGCCTCTGAGCATAGAAATAGTGATAACATGGAGATTTTGGATGGGGTTTGCCCCAGCTGCTCGACTACATTGTAGTGGCTCTTTTTGATGATCTTCAAAATTTCCTCCATCTCTTGTCTAGAGGCTTCAACAGTAATTTTCTTCGGAGCCTCTGTCTGGGCAGGCTCATTAGTGGTCCCTTTTCCCTGGGTATCAGATGACTCGGCAACAGGGGTAAGTATGGGAACTTGAACAGGGATAGCAGCAGGTACACATGCAGGTGTGATCACAACAGGTTTCCGAACAGTTAGTGGAGAGATATCAGGGGAGAAAAGTCTTCCGTTGCGGGTGACTTTGGTAGGTCCAACAATATTGTTTACGTCAGTATCAGCATCCAAATCTTGTTTAACTCCGTGATAATAAACATCAGCCTCGTAGTTCCAAGGGACAACTTTATGAGATGTATAGGGGATAGGCCCTGGAACAGTGATGATCAACGACGCGATTCTTGGAACAGATGTAATTCTAACAGGCTTTCTCGAGGAAGCCTTGGAAGAATTGTCGAAAATGTTGATAATAGCAACTTCTTCAGTAGGGATCAAAGGAACAAGAGTCTTCTCAAACATAATTTCTTTATTATCCATCCGGCGTTGGACACCTGACTTCAAAAGATGGCAACCGGTAAGTAGGATAGAACACATACGGCAACCTTCGTCACAGCCCGGAAATAAACCGGCTAATAAAAGGTTCTTCTTTACAGTCATTAAAGGGGTAACAATGCCGTTCACAGAAACCACAAACGAGTCTTCATCTACAACATTTACTCCATGCTTAGGCATAGGAGCAGTCACAACATTAGGTCTTTCAGGCGCCTCGAACTCAATCTCCTTAGCATCAATCAAGTCCTGTATTTTGTTCTTCAAAACCCAACAATCATTTGTATCATGCCCTGGGCTATCAGAGTGAAAAGCACAACGGGCATTAGGGTTGTACTTTGGTGATGTAGTGTTGGGATTCTGCGGGGCCTCCCTTAGAATCACTAGATTGGTTTTCAATAACTGTGGCAGAATCTGAGATAAAGTCATGTTGAGCTGAGTGAACTGTCTTCGAGGTTTCTCGGCCCTTGGCTGATTGTTGTGCTGAGGAGCACCAGCAGGTCTTGAAATAACAACCGCATTAATAGCTTGGCGGCGTTCGGGTCTATTCTGATTTTTTGAACTGTAAACATCACTGGACTCTTTCTTAAAAGGCTACTTCTCGGTTCCTGATTAAGCACCCTTCTGTATTTTACCGGATTTGATACCAGCCTCAATCCTTTCCCCGGTCATAATCAGCTCCGTAAACCTGGATGATGAACTTCCAATCGATGGTTGAAATACGGACCAGACAAGGTCCCCATAAACATATCAACTAACTCCCTATTAGCCAAGGGTGGTTGCAATCTTCCAGCGAGGTCCCTCCACTTCTGAGTATAATCTTTGAAACCTTCACTCGCACCCATTGACGTACCTTGGAGTTGGGTACGCGTGGGAGAGAGGTCGGCATTGTATTGGTACTGCTTGTAGAAAGCAGCAGCCAAATCTTCCCAATTACGGATGCTAGTTCCTTCCAACTGGTAAAACCATTCAAGATGAGTCCCTGAAAGACTGTCTTGAAAGAAGTGGATCCAAAGATTCTTGTCAGCGGTGTATGGATGAATCTTCCTGACATACGAACGGAGGTGCAGTTTCAGGCAAGAAACCCCGTCGTATTTAGGGAAGGCTGGTGCTTTGAAATTATGGAGAATCACCACCCCAGATGATAGACCCAAATCACCAAAGTCCAGACCAGGCACCTTCTAGTTGCTTGTATCTATCTTTGGCCGGAGGATACTGGTCTTCGTCAAAGTCCGTCTCGTTGTCTGAAACCACAGGGCTAGGAACCCTCCTTTCTTCCTGACTATCTTTCCCTCCAAATGAGGTGGTCAAATCAACTTCATCTCGTAGCCTATTTCCAAACCTGTGGCCCATGTTAAACAAGACCGTCTTCTTCTTCTTCTTCTTCTTCTTCTTCTTCTTCTTCTCTTTCAAGATGAGGGCCTTCAGATCTTGCTGACCCTTAGCTAGATTCATGAACAATTCTTGGAACTGGGCGTTTTGAGCCTATAGAGCCTTGATTGCTTGTTCAGTTGATGGTTCAAAACACATGATGCTGAAATAAACAGCGAAGAAGATGAGAAAACCTGTAAGGGTACCTATTATGAGGTACATGGAATGAAATGCGTATGCTATGATTTCAAAGGCGTCGAGAGATTCAAATTCGTAAACAAGAAATTAAACACACTTTTATTAGATAAACTTGAAATTCAAATTGTTCAACAAATGCCCTTAAGGCGTTACAAGAAAGGAGTTACTGGAAAGTAAATAAAAACTGGAAATAATCAAAGGACATCAACGCTCCCATGGTCGTTTGCCTTTAGTGCTTACATAGTCATTGATGATCTGCTCCCTCTCCAGCTGCCTAGTCAACTTCGGAATCTTCTGCTCTTGCTCGTGATACTTTTCTCGGTAAGTGTCCCGCTCTTCTCTCAGCTGCATCCAGGACCTCTTCAATGCCCCAATGTCAGTAGGCATATAAGGTTGTAAGATAGTAGGAGGAACCCCTTCCTCATCAGCAACTTCAACAATGATAGGCAAAACGGCTTCGTAGGGCATTCCCAGCTTTTGGGCACGTATGCGAACCCATCGGAGATATGGTTCCATTGGTAGAGAAGTATTCGCACCCAGCTCGTGTGGATCAGATCTGTGTACTCTATCCCAAGCCCTTATGAATCTGTGGCGTTACTTGTCATTGTCCCCTTGGAAATCAAAGATGATACTAGGCATTAGCAGCTCATGAGGTCCTTCCCTTCTGGCTCGCCCAAACTGACGTAAGGCCAAGCATGGATTGTAAGTAATTCCTCCATTGGTTCCTATCAGTTGAACATTGGGGTATTCCCCATAGCGATCAATAATGGCCACCTCGTCCATACCCTTAATAGTCCAAATGATGTCATTGTGAGAGAGAGACATAACCCTATAAGCCCAGCTCATGCGTTCTTTGTTCTTCAGAACTGATTTGGGGAGGTGAGAAATAAACCACCTCGCTAATAATGGAGCACAACACATCAAGGTTCCCCGCTTCCGAGCAGTACGGGCATAAAGCTGATGAAGAATGTCACCCAAGAGAGTAGGTACATGATTACAAGAGATGAAGAGTTTTACCGCATTCACGTCGACAAAAGCATCAGAGTTAGGAAACAATACCAAACCATATATCAGAAGAGCCAGAATATCTTCGAATTCCTGGAAGTCTAGACTATCCCATAAATGATTAGCCTTACCAACCAAGAACTTATTCAAAAAGCCCTTTGCTCCACTTCTAGTCTCCCAATTAGCCATTACCTCGGCCTTTGTCAGATGAAGGGCTGAAGAAATCTCTTACGGCCTAAGGATCTTCTCCCAACCTGTGAACGGGGTCTGCTCCAGAATAAAGATACCAAGAAGATCGGAGAACTCTTCCAAGGTGGGGACCAACTGGTAGTCCTGAAA
Source organism: Vicia faba (assembly GCA_948472305.1). Classification (NCBI taxonomy): domain Eukaryota; kingdom Viridiplantae; phylum Streptophyta; class Magnoliopsida; order Fabales; family Fabaceae; genus Vicia; species Vicia faba. Next base: position 139,748,676 of record OX451737.1, on the reverse strand, counting down.
AGTAAAGTATTGGTACAGTGGATCAAAGAATTGGACTAGGACACTCATCATCTGCTCGTCCAGTTTGGAAGTGACCAAATTAAGAAGATGCCCATGTCTTCTGATGAAGGAAGTAGTATCTGACATCTTTGCAACCAATTCTTTAAGCATAGTGGGAACCTGAACAAAGTTTATCCGGATGGTGTTCCTACGCATAGGTGCCATGACCTACAAAATAGAACAAAGATGAATCCCTCCTGTCTTTGAAATAGGTTAGTCCAATGCAAGATGTATACAATGTTATGATGTCATGATGTCATGATAGAAAGCACACCACAAGTATCCATAAATAGAAAACATGGTAAAGGCACATAAGTCACACAGAGAACCCTTAAATTTCAGGCTGGTAAGAAGTCTAGGTACTACCCTCTTTCAGTTCAGTTGGTTTAAACTTGTCCTAAAAAATAGTAACCGGGTTCCAGGGGATCTCAATATCACTGACTACCCTCAATCGGTCATAATTCCAGTTTAGCAACCTTTTCTTGCGGTCAGAATCATCGCGAGAGTTTAGTTTCAATGAGTGTAGCATACTGCTACTGTTCTATGGCCAAGTTGGTCAATTTAAAGGTTCTAAGGTTAGTTGGTGCTTAATGACCGCTTAGCAGACCCATATTCTCCATGTTGCGCCACAAGGGATATCAGTACATACTAAAGTGCCACACCAACGTAGCTACTACTTCAACCGTATCGGTCTACGCCGTACAGTTCCCTCACCGTTTATTGCTACTTACCTAAAGGGTATCCCCTAGATCCGGGTTAGGATCTATAGAAACTCCGATGGAAACCCACAAAAATAAAGCATATAAGTCAATCAATTGAAAACATTATGAACTATTCCTAAGGTACACCCCACTTTTAATAAATCCCCAGCAGAGTCGCCAATTCTGTGATACAGTGGGAAAGAACTGACTATTTTTTTTGGAATGCTGGTTCGCGTTTTGCGTTTGTTTTTGCAAAATGTCGCGGTAAGCAAGAGTCGCCACCGAATTTTATTTTATCCAACAAGGAAAGGAAAAAAGCACAAAAAATTCCTTTTTTGAGGTATTTCTCGAGTCCGGGGGGTAGATTATAGAAAGGGGAGGTGTTAGCACCCTTTCTATCCGTGGTTATCCACGGGCTCTTAGGTACTTGCTCATATTGTTTTAAAAATTGTTTTCTTTGTGCTTGTGGGTTTGAAAAAGTTTTGATTTTGAAAACTTCGATTTAACTCTTGCTTCTGTCCTCAAGAGTGTACGAAGTGTTTTTGAAAACTTTGTTCGGAAAGTGTAAGTGTGAAAAGATATATTTTTTTTAAAGAGAAAGTACTTAAGAACCATCTACCTACTCGAAAAAAAAAGAATCGTTCTATGCTATCTTCCTTTAGACAATGCTATCCCACTATTGGTGAGTAGGTAGCATCGTCGTTGGATTTTGAGGGTCAATTCGAATGAGGGACATGCGGTCACTAAAGCAATGTTAGGACGCCTTAGCGGTAACCCTAATTTCTTAGATCATTTGTTTTGAGGCAACAATATCTGAGGCAACCGTTTCGAGGCGACTATGATCTTTAGACAAGAGGACGACCTCTAAAGTGACCTATACTCAATGACTACGTACGAAGGCAGCCAAGTGGGGTGTACCCTAAGAGTGCACATGTGCGAGTGTGTCGTTTTCAGTTATTTTTATCTTTGTACATTTTAATGGTTATCTAAGTTGATTTTAGGTTTAAACGTTCAATCTTGTCATGCATACCTATTATCAATCATCTAGCAGTTATATTTTGCGGAAAATAAATTGCGGATTAAATTACAAGGCGTCGGGTATTTACATCGCCAAAAGCAACCCTTTGAAATTTAAATGCGGAAAAATAAATAAAGCGATAAAAATAATTAAATGGTCCTAATTATCTATTACATTATGGGAACAAGTGCAATATTGAATAATAGATCGCGTGCGGAAAATTAAATCGAGTGCGAGTTTAGGGTTTTGACCCCTTTTGTTATTAAAGAAAAGATTTTTTGTTGTTTTTTATTAAGAAAGAAATCGACCTAAGTTAATTACTAAATCAAATTAATTAATTAATTAATAAAATAAATTATTTTTGGATATTTAGTATTTTAAGAAAGAAAATAAAATTAATTAATGTTAGTAAAAACCTAATTAAGTCTAATTAGTTTTAATTATTTACAAAAATATATTAAAGTTATTTCTAATTAATGGCCTAAATTAATTAATAGATTTGTTAAAAAAATAAAGTACTAAAATTTAATTTAATACAGAAAAATATTTTTTGGTTTTAATTTTATAAAGAAAAATAAAATTTGATTGGTTAGTTAATTAAATAGAAATAATAACTAAATAATTAAAAACAAAATAAAGAAAATATATATATATATATATATATATATATATATATATATATATATATATATATATATATATATATATATATATATATATATATATATATATATATATATATATATATATATATATATATATATATATATATATATATATATAGAGAGAGAGAGAGAGAGAGAGAGAGAGAGAGAGAGAGAGAGAGAGAGAGGGGTATGGGCCTGCTTTGGAGTGTTTGGGAAGCAATTTTGAGGCCCATTTGAATCTGGCCTCGTTTGACTTTCTTGATTCAGTGGGTATACGTTGACTGGGTCTATGGTAGACCATCAACTTCTGGCCACCAGATTTGGCCTATGGCCATCTGGCCATCAGATGATTGAGGACGTATGATAGGCTTCACGCTTGGATCTGTACCTGATTACATGAAGAAGAAAAATAACAAAGCGCATGGGGGACCTGGGACTCGAACCCTGGTCCTGTTGGATATTGGCAAGCATGCTTACCACTTGGCTATTGTGTTCTATTTGTTAATTATATACAAAATAATAATAATAAGAGAAAACAAACTAATATGCCAGCACAACAAAATTAAGCGCGCCATGGTTTGAATTGGCCACTGGGGAGGTGACACGCCATCGTCCCCTACCTCCAGCCATTGTAATATTTCCTGCGAATTTGGATCCGCAGTAAAATGCGTAGGTCGATCCAAAAATCAACTCCAGGCCATAAAAACGACCTTCAAAGACATGGTTAGGTTCGTCTCCCTCTCCTGAGTGAAACCATGCCTATCACGAGAATCAATTTTAACTGAAACACAAATCCCTAAAATCCAAAACGTAACCCTAGCCATGCTGTTATGAGGTTACAATCCATATAAATCAAATTAAGTATTGCCAAAAGTTTAGAAATGCTGTAAAGATCACAAATATGCCAAGAATTGGTTTAAATGATGCAAGAATAAGAATGTACGGTTTCAAGAACAGAGCTTGGCATCGTGATACTTACAGAGTTGTTGAAGGCTTGAGAATGCGTGTGTTGTATCCAAGAGGGTTATGTGATCACCCAGGAATTGATTGGAATGCTTCTTGGCTTCTGAAAACCTCTCTTGCTATGATTTCGAATTCCAACTTTTTCACCACTTTTTCAAGTTTGGTTTTGATTGTTCTTGCAGCCTCTAACCCATATTTCGTGTCCTTTGGCTTCTATATGTATCATGGAATGCATTAGGTCAAGAATCATGAATCCAATCTCTCTAAATCAATGCACCCATATTTGATTTGATTCACTTTTGAAAACTTGCCAAATTTTTCAAAAAACCATCTTTTTGCACATGATGTTGTGGGATACGAATTTTGATGATGACATTGATGAGAATCCAATCCTGAAAATAGCAAAAAATCTCATGTAATCAAAGTTTGGGATTTTATTTGATTCAATTTGATTTAAAATGAAATAATTCAATAAAAAATCAAATAAAATAATAAAATTGATAAATGGACACATGGCTGAAGCTAAGACACGTGGACAATGATGCAAGCTCAAATCAAGTGGAAAATAATGGGCCAATTTGACAAAATTTGAAGTTTTGGGGATAGTTGACTTTTGGCAATTTTGCAAAAATATCCAACTTCAACAATGCATAACTTCTTTAATTTTGAACTTTTGGAAGTGTTTTTGGACTTTTTAGAAAGCATTAGATGTCCTCTAACCAACCCTTTTGGTCTAATCTCATTTTGATATTCCATGCTCAAGTTTTAAGCTTTGGAAAAAAAAGGTGTTTTTGTTGACTTTCAAAAATGACCTATAATGTCCAAATTTATAACTTCTTGTGAGTGCATTTTCTGATCTTGTGGTATGAAGATGGATTGTAGGAAATTGCATCCTCTTCAAAATGAGATTTTGATGGGTCATTTCTCATAAAGTATGAGAAAGTTAAGCTTGGTAAAAGTTGAGTTGACTTTTCATGCAAAACCCTAATTTAGCAACTTTTAAGTCTTGATGAATTTTGAGCAATCCTTGATGAATCATGATCAACCCTTTATCAAATGATGAAATGTCCTTCAAAATGAGAATGTTGACAAAAAATCTTGAAGTTTGACTATTTGTAGGTCACAGTTGACTTTTGCCCTAGCACAGTCGATTTTTGGACCCTTTGAGCAATTGATTGAGCAAACTTCCTCTACAAGGCTTGAAATTTGACATGGATGACCTTGAGAACATATTAGGAAATTTGGGAGCACTTAAGATCATTTGGATTCAAGGATATTGATGCAACACAAAACCCTAATGGGTTGACTTCCTTAGGAGATGACTTGTCTGACCCACTCTTGAGCAACCTTGAGCCACTTGGAGATTTTCCTTGCAATGTTTTGAGAAATATGAGAGGGAAAATTTTGGGGTACAACAGTGCTTTTGTGTATCAACACAACTTAAATAAAAATTCTTAAAATTCACTTGCACGCCAAGTGTTTGACATATTGATTGTGTTTGTTCTTTTGAATATTGGTATTGGAAATAACTTTACTAGTAACCCGAGACAAATGATAAATAACGTGTTACTTGATATGAGTTCTATTAATATGATTCATCATATTTATTCCATTTTATATTTGTTAATAATTTGCATATCCGAGTGTTGTACCCCAAAATTTTCCCTCTCATTTTACTCAATACATGCCCATTAAGAACCTCAAATTGCTCAAGGTTGCCCAAGAGTTGACCAAACAAACTCTCTCCTAAGGCAGTATACCTCAAATTAGGGTTTCTATTTTCATCAAGATGGGTGAACTACAAAGGCCTCATATTATCTCCATGGTCTTAATATGTTCTCAAAGTCCTACATACCAAGCTTCATGCCTTACCCAATAAGTTTGCTCAGTCAACTGCTCAGATACTTGAGAATCGACTATATTAGGTCAAAAGTCAATTGTGACCCACATACAGTCAAAATTCAAGATTTTTGGTCAGCATCAACATTTTGAAGTGACTTTCATCATTTGATCAAGGGTTGACCATGATTCCCCAAGGAATGCTCCAAATTCATCAAAACCCAAAAGTTGTGAAATTAGGGTTTCTCAATAAAAGTCAACCCAACTTTGACCAAGCATAACTTCTTCATACTTTATCAGAAATTTTCCATACAAGGCTCATTTTGAAGAGGATGCAATTCCCTACAATTCATCTTCATCCCACAAGTTCAAAATATGCACTCATCAAAAGATATGAAGTTTTACATTATAGGTCCATTTGAAAAGTAAAAAAAAAACACCTTTTGGGTCAAAGCTTCATACATGAACATGGAAGATCCAATTGAGATGAAACTAAAAGGGTTGTTTAGGGAACATCCTAAGCTTTCTAAAAAGTCCAAGAACACCCTCCTAGGGTCAAAATTGAGAGAGTTGTGCATTGTCAAAGTTGGCAATTTTTGGAAAATTGTCAAAAGTCAACATTGATCAAATTTGCATTTTTTCCAAAGAGGCCCATGTTTTCTTACTTGAAACATGTTTCTAAAAGGACCCACGATCCCTGAGCTTTTCCACCCATTATTTTATTACTTTTATCTTTTATTTTTATTTTTTTCATTTAAACCAAAATAAATCAAATTAAATGGTAAAATAATGAAAACAAATCAAATCTTGGGATTTTTGTGCACATTTGGAGTCCATGTACAGCTAGCATGATGATCAATTCGTGCAAGACTCATTAGGGTTGGAAAATATTGGATTGAAGCTTGTTTTAGAAAGATATCATACATGAATCAAATCAAATCACATTTTCATAATTCTCAAAGATATGATACAATTTTATTGACCTAATTCAGTCTATTATATGTATACAACAATTGTAGATCAAGAGAAAAAGGTTAGCAGTCGTGAAAACACAAAACAAAGTTCCAAAAAAGTGATGGATCTTTTTTGCATTTATAGATTAATTCAGACCATTCCAACGCTGCTAATCACTTCCTGGCCATCTCCTGAAGCCAACAACATCGTTTGCAGCCTTCAAAACATCAAGAATCATCGCCTAGACACATCACAGTTTGCCTCCCAAACTCAAATTCGATTTCTATGTTTTACGCATGATAAATCCATTCTATCCATATATTCTTGTTCATAATCGTGTTTGCAAGCTTTCTGTATCACTTAATTGTACTAACAGTGCAGGAATCCATATTCACCATTGTTAGGGTTTAAGATCACAATTTGGGGATTTTTGATACAGGAAGAATTGGGCCATGAATGAGGTACCATGATACTCGTGAGACCAAGACGAGTTCATTGGTACCATCACAATTAATTTATCATGCTCGTATGAGATTTTTGAATTTTGTAGGGGCTATAGTTACAACAAACTTCTGTAGGTATAAGTCTTTAACCTAAGACGACAGTTGCAGTGAAAAAGATGATGCGTGGCAACCCATGACCGACTGATTTAAATTTTGCATGTTGCTTTGGTCATCATGCGCTTTTTTTATTATATTATATTTCGTTTATATATATTAATAAAAGAACAAGTAGCATAGATGGTTGAGAGACGCGCCTTTGATGCACACGTCCTGGGTTCAATCCCAGGTGTGTGCATTTTGTTATTTTCCTATTTATTTTAGGAAAATCCAATGCTCCACTCCCTCACACGTCTTCCATGAAACCTCAACGCCCATCCATTGGATGCACCTCTAGCCAGATCTAACGCTTCCTGCCTGAAGATCCTTGGTGCACCCCAAGTCAACGCATGCACAAAATCCAATGTGGTTGACTGGGCTTGGAGCTTAATGGGCTTGAAAATTCAGATTCTCACCCCCCAGAATTGCTAACAACACAGGCCTATATACTTTTTCTCAATTTATTTCTTTTATTTTAATTGTTTTGTTTAATTATTTTTTTCACTAAATTAATTACTTTTTTTTATCATAAAATCAACCAATCACAAAAGCACAAAATAAAACATTTTTTTAATAATGATAAATTATTTAATTTAATTAATAAGTTAGGTAAATTTAATTAATAAGTTAGGTAAATTTAATTTTTTGTTTCATTTAAAATCAAATAGAACCTAGGTTTTAATTTTACATATTATTTTTTCTTTTCTCAAATAAAAAAACCAAAAAACATACAAAAATCTTTTTTGTACAAAATATTTTATTTTTCTTGAAATTATTTAATTAGAAAATTAGGTTAATTTAATTCCTTTAATAATTTAAAAACAATTAGAAATTAGGTTTAATTAATTTGCAATTAAACATTTTCTCAAATAAAATCCAAAAAAAATTCTTTTCTCTCAATTAGGGTTTTAGATTATTTCAATCGTCCTCGCATTTAATTTGCCGCGCGCTTGGTAATTATTTGTCCATTATTTTGTAACTGTTCAGGGTTTGTAATAGTTAACCTAGGGTTTTTATTTACTGTTTAAATCTCCGATTTGTGGTTATGTAATTAATCCCCCTCCCCGAAGCCTTGTAATAGCTAGGTTTATTTTCTCGCATTTTTAATTCCCGCAAATATTTAACTGTCTAGATGTATGCTAATAGGATTGTATGAAAAGAATGTTTGAAATTTAAAATGGTAGATCACCTAATGTGCAAAGAATAAATAACTGAAAAAGTTCACATGCACATGTTCACTCCTAGGGTTTGCCTTACTCCGGTTACCTTCGGTAAACAGTCATTAAGCATAGGAGATTTTAGTGGTCGCCCTCCAGTCTAAAAGATCAAAAGGTTGCCTCGGAAATGTTGCCTCGGAAATGTTGCCTCAGAAAGATCTTAAGACTCTAGGGTTAATACTAAAGTTTTCTAACTATTGCTTTAGTGATTGTACTCGTCCCTTTCGAATGTCCCTTCCAATTCCAACGACGGTGCTACCTACTCCTTAATAGTAGGATAGCGCTGTCTAAAGGAAATGAGAATAAACGATCTTTTTCGAGTAGGTAGAATCTTAAGTACTTTCTCAATGAAAACTTTTCGCACAAACACCTTTTAAAACAAATTTTCAAAACAAACTTCGTCACTTCCTTGAGGACTGATACAAGGGTTATCACGAAGTAAAACATTTTCAAGACAAACACACACAAGCAATTTTAAAAATGAGAAAATACCTAAGATCCCGTAGATAACTATGGATAGAAAGGGTGCTAACACCTTCCCTTTCTATAATCTACCCCCCGTAATCAGAATATCTCGAAAAAAGGTTTTTTCTGTTCTTTTTCCTTTTCCATGATTGGATGAAATAAATGTCGGTGGCGACTCTTGCTTATGGCACATTTGCGAATACAAAATGCAAACCACTATTAAACAGTCGGTTCTGCCACCGTATCATAGAACTGGCGACTATGCTGGGGAATATAAATAAAGTGGGGTTTACCCTAGGATCTAGGTCATTAAATTGTTTCTCTTGATTGTCTTGATTGCTTTACTTTTAAGGGTTTGTTTGGGGTTACTATAGATCCTACACCCGGATTTGGGGGCACTCATTAGGTAAACAACAATAGATCGTGGAGATTGTACGACATAGACCGATATGGTTTAAGCGATGGCTGTGTTGGTGTGGCACTTTGGTTGGTACCGGTATCCTACATGGGGAAACGAGGAGAATACGGGGCCGCCGTGTGGTGTCGTGAAGCACTAACGGACCTTAGAACCTTAGTTGAACAAACTTGGCCATTAGAAAGTAGTGAGATAGCCGGCATCGGTGTAGAGCTGGGAACTGGTTGATACTCGATGCTACACTCATTGAGATCAGACTTTTGGGGTATTTTGTCCGTAAGAAAAGATTGAGAGCTGAAACAATGCCCGATAAAGGATGGTCAGTGATATTGGGAATCTCTAGAACCTGGTTACTTTTTAAGACAGGTTTGAACCAACTAAACTTCAAAAGGGTACTACCTTTAACCTCATGCAAGCCTTAAACCTAAGGACTTGGTGTGACTTGACTGTGTTTGCTATACCTGTGTTTTCTATACCTACGGTTTATCATGACATCATGCATCATAACATGGCATCCATGCGTATTGCACTAACCATTTCAAAGACCAAGGGAATTTATCTTTGTTCTGTTTTGCAGATCATGGCTTCCGTTCGTAGAAACACTATCCGAATCAACTTTGTGAAGATACCTTCCCAACTCAAAGAGCTAGCATCAAGGGTTTCTGAAACTTCTGCGTTCACTAAGAGACATGGTAAACTTCTCAACCTGGTTACTTCAAACTATGAAGAAAAGATGATGAGTTTACTCTTTCAGTTCTTTGATCCCAAGCACCACTGCTTCACCTTTCCAGACTATCAGTTGGTGCCTACCTTGAAAGAATTCTCTCAACTATTGGATATACCCATTCTTGAACAGGTACCCTTCACAGGTCTAGAAGAACTTCCTAAGCCAGAAGTCATTTCCTCAGCTTTACATCTGAAACGGGCCGACGTGGTATCCAATTGGGAAACGAGAAGTGGAGTCAAGGGTTTTCTAGCTAAGTTTCTGATAGACAAAGCCCAGCTGTTTTGGGATGATATGGATTTTTCAGGCTTTTGAGGAGGTCTTGGCTCTTCTTATTTATGGTTTAGTTCTCTTCCCTAATACGGAATCATTTATAGATGTGAATGCTATCAAGATCTTCCTCTCTCGCAACCCTGTGCCTACCTTTCTCGGAGATATTTTACACACTCTTCATACTTGTACCATGAAGAGAAGACGGATTCTTATGTGCTACACGCCATTGCTATCAAGGTGGTTTATTTATCACCTCCCTAAGTCCATACTGAAGAATGAAGAAGGTCTGGTTTGGTCACAAAGGATAATGTCACTCGCTCATACGGATATTCTTTGGTGTTCTCGATCTATGGAAAACATTGCTATCATTGACTGCTGCGGGGAGTACCCTAATGTCCCACTGCTCGGTATCAGAGGGGGTATAACCTACAATCCTTGTTTAGCTCTACGACAATTTGGTCACGCTCGAAGGTGGTCCCCATGAGTTACTTATCGAGGGTATTGTATTCAACTATGAGGATGATATTCAATAGTATCGCTGGAGGTTCATACGAGCTTGGGGCATGGTAAATAGATCCGGCATCAAGGCTTTGGGGCCAAAGACTTCCATTCCTATGGAACCTTACCTCCAATGGGTACGAGATCGTGCCCATAAGCTTATGATGCCCTATGTGTCCGTTTTACCAGTGATTGTGGAACCCAGTACTGAAGGAGGCATTCCTTACACGGATCTCTATCCTTACATGCCCACTGATCTTGGGGAATTACAGAGGTCTTGGATTCAGCTGATGAATGAGCGGGATACTTACAGGGATCAGGTCCATGCTCAGGAGAGGAAGGTTTTAGAGCTCACAAAGTAACTCCATGAGGAAAAAGGACTGAATGACTATCTCGACACAAAGAGGAAACATACATGGGAATCTTGATCTCTTTTTTAGTTTTAGATTAATTTTAATTGTAACTCCTAAACGGAATTTTGAACCTTCAAATTCAGCTAATAAAGTTTTTATTTACTTTGGTTTGCAAATTTAAATTTCCCGAAGTCTTTGAAATCATTGCATGCGCATCCCATTATCGTACACATCATTACACGTAGCATTACAGATTTCTTATCTTCTTCGTTGTTTATTTCAGCAGAAATGTCTTCTGAACAAACCATCAAGGACCTTCAGGTACAGAACACCCAGTTCCAACAAATGTTCATAAGTCTGGCAAAAGGGCAGGAAGATCTGAAAGCCCTCATCCTGAAAGAAAAGAAGAAAAAGAAGAAGGTTGTCGGTATTCTAAATATGGGCAGAAGGTTTAGAGAGCGGTTGAAGTGAAAAACTGATATGACCTATTCATCCAAGGAAGGGGAGAATCAGGAAGAAGAGAAGGACCCTAGTCCTGCAGTCTCTGACAATGATACTGATTACAATGATGAGCAATATCCTCCTACTGAGGATAGATACAAACAATTGGAAGATCTTCTGAGTGCCATCGAAGTTCAGAGGATACCTGGATTGGATTTTGAAGAATTTGGTTTGGTGTCGGAAGTGTTCATCCCGCAGAAGTTCAAAGCTCTAGTTTTTTCCAAGTATGATGGGGTGTCCTTCCCAAAGCTCCATCTCCGCTCTTACATCAGGAAGATTCAGCCCCACACCGGTGATAGAAATTTTTGGGTGCACTTCTTTCAAGATAGTCTGTCAGGGACTTAACTTGAATGGTTCTACCAGCTAGAGGGAGAAAATATCCGAAACTGGGAAGATTTGGCTGCTGCTTTCTACAAGCAGTATCAGTATAATGCCGACCTTGCTCCCACTCGTACTCAACTCCAGAGTATGTCCATGGGTGCATGTGAAGGTTTTAAAGAATATGCGCAAAAATGGAGATACTTGGTTGGAAGAGTTCAACCCCCATTGTCTGATAGGGAGTTGGTTGATATGTTTCTAGGGACGCTATCTGATCCATTTTTCAATCATTTGATCGATAACTCATCAGATGGTTTCACTGAGCTGATCCTAATCGGGGAAAGAGTGGAAGATGGGATTCGAAGTGGAAAAATACAAAAGGATGCCTTTTCAAGTTCAATAAAGAATCCTTTTGCTGGTAAGAAGGAAGCCAGTGCCATCTATAGCCTGAGGGGTCAGAACAGGGCTGAACAACGTCAGACAGTAAGTGTCGTGATGATACCTAGACCCGCATCAACATGACATTGGCTGAAGTTCTACCACATATGCTGATATCCAACTTGGAAACCTTGAGAGAGGCTCCCAAGAATCCAAATAATACATCTCCCCGATATAATCCAAATGCCCGGTGTGAATATCATTTTGAGAATCCTGTCCACGATACAAATGACTGTTGGGCTCTGAGAAACAAAGTACAAGACCCGATTGAAGCCAAGGAAATAGATTTTGATGCTCCGGAGAAGCCAAATGTCATAACTGCTCCCATGCCTAAGCACGACCATGGAGTTAATGCTATTGATACTAATTTGTTTGTTACCTCTGTCGATGAAGTATCTACTCCTCTCATGACTGTCAAAAAGAATTTGCTGTTGGCCGGTTTATTTTCGGGTTGTGGTGAAGGTTGCCACATGTGTTCGTTCCTACATTCTGGTTGCCGTTTGCTGAAGTTAGGTGTCTAACGCCTGATAGATAACAAAGAAATCATGTTTGAGAAAACTTTGGTTCCTGTTGTTCCATCTGAAGACGTTTCTATTATAACCATTTCCGCCAATCCTTCCAAGGTTTCCTCGAGAAGACCTATTAGGATTACATCTACTCCAAGAATTGCTTCACTGATAATCACTATTCCTGGTCCTGTCCCATATGTCTCGGACAAAGCTATCCCCTGGCATTATGGTGCCGATATGTACTATCATGCAATCAAGTAAGATCTGAAAGATGAAGAAGCTGATCCTAATGTTGGTAACATTGTCGGAACCAACAAAGTTACCCGAAGTGGAAGGGTCTTCTCTCCCGAGATTTCCCCGAAAACTGTCAACAAACCTATTGTCATTCCATGTGCTGCTCCTTCTAGTACATCAACTATTGTTCCTGTTCTTACTCCAGTTATTACCCCTGTCGGTGAATCGTCTAATACCCGCGGCAAGGAGATTGTAGGTGATCCTGCCCGGACGGATGCGCCTAAGAAAACTGTTGTGGAAGCCTCTAAGCAAGAAATGGAGGAAATATTGAAAATCATTAAGAAGAGCGACTATAGTGTGGTAGAGCAGTTGGGGAAGATCCCATCAAAGATATCCTTGTTATCCCTGCTGTTCTGCTCCGAGGCCCATGCAAAGGCTTTGATTGCATTCCTCAAGACTGAGCATGTGCGGCAAGAGACTTCAGTTGATCAGTTCAAAGATTATGTGGCCAGCTTGACTGCTGATAATGGGCTAGGTTTTTCAGATGCAGATTTGACACTAAAGGGAAGGAAGCATAATGATGCTTAACATGTCTCGATTGAATGCAGGGGCACCATTATGGCTCATGTGCTGGTAGATACTAGTTTTCGCTGAATGTTCTACCGAAGAAGGCGTTGGACCGGTTGGATTGCAAGGGTTTGATGTTAAAGCCTAGTAACATTGTTGTAAGGGCTTTTGACGGATCGAAGAGAATGGTGCACGGGGAGGTGGACATCCCTGTCAAAGTAGGTGCTCAGACTTTCGAGTCCACTTTCTATGTGATGGATATCAGGCCATCATATTCTTATTTGTTGGGTCGTCCTTGGATCCACGAGGCTGGGGAAGTCACCTTCACACTCCACCAAATGCTAAAGTATCCGGTGAAGGAAATATTGTCACGGTGCGGGGTGAAGAAGAATATATGGTGAGTCACCTCAACTCCTTCCGGTATGTAGAGATGGACGGGGAATTTATAGAAACTCCTTGTCAAAACTTTAAAGAGGTACCTCAGATCTTGGCATCAACTGAAACTACTAGAAAAAAACCTCCCTTGAAGATGGCTTCTGTCAAGGATGCCAGGGAAGTGGTTGAAGAAGGTGGGTGTGCCAATTGGGGCCAGCTCCCTGATTTCACTCATAAAACTGACAAATTTGGTTTGGGCTTTACTATAGGGGCTCAAAGGGCTGTGAGACGCGCTCGGGCTGGAGGACCTCCCCTACGCATCAGCAATCGTGGGATTAAATCCATTGAAGATAGTGAAGAGGAATAAGACATTGACAATTGGATCTACCCGATAACCAACGGTGGACCGAATAACTGGACGGCTAGGGACTTCATACCTGTTTCTTTTATTCCGTAGTAATTGAATTATTTGTTTTAAGATTTGTAATAAACAATTTGAAACTTTATGGCCCGGTGCCTTGCCCAAGGCACCTTGGCTTTGCTTGTGAGGGCTTTTATTTGTCATTTCATATATCATTAATAAAGCATTGGACATTTCTTGCATACAAATTTTTCGCTCTCTGTTTTTCTTTTCTGTTTTTCACTTTATCAAAACAGCTATTTCTCTTACATCATAATGCAGATCCATATCCACTCTGGATCCCATTGATAAAAGCTCTGCTATTGCCAGTTATGACTTCAAAAATCCGATCAACCAAGCCGAGGACGAAGGTGAGGATGATTGTGAGGTGCCTGGAGAACTTGCTAGACTACTACAGCAGGAAGAAAGGGCCATATAGCCTCATGAAGAGGCGGTTGAGACAATGAACTTGGGTACTGAGGAAGAAAAAAGAGGTTAAAATAGGTGCAAATCTGGAGCTTAGCGTCAAACAGAGGTTGATATAGATGTTGCACGATTATGTCGAGATCTTCGTCTGGTCCTATGAAGACACTCTTGGTTTGGACACTGATATTGTGGTACATCGCCTATCGACTAAAGAAGACTGTCCTCCGGTTAAGCAGAAGGTTCGCCGTATGCGTCCCGAAATGTCAGAGAAGATCAAGGCAGAGGTCATGAAATAGTTTGATGCAGGATTCTTGGCTGTCACTTCTTATCCGCAGTGGGTCACGAATGTCATTCCGGTACCTAAGAAGGACGGTAAGGTACGGATGTGCGTTGATTATAGAGATCTGAACCGGGCAAGCCCCAAAGATGACTTCCCACTTCCTCACATTGATGTTTTGGTCGACAACACCGTGCAACATAAAATCTTCTCCTTCATGGATGGTTTCTCTGGCTACAACCAGATCAAGATGGCTCCTGAAGACATGGAGAAGACGACCTTCGTTACATAGTGGGGAACCTTCTGCTACAAGGTGATGCCTTTTGGGTTGAAGAATGCTGGGGCAACTTATCAGCGTGCTATGGTCGCTTTGTTCCACGACATGATTCACCACGAGATCAAAGTTTATGTTGATGATATGATAGCCAGGTCTCAGACTGAGGAAGAGCACCTTGATCATCTCCAGAAATTGTTTGACAGGTTGAAGACATACAAACTGAGATTCAATTCGAACAAGTGTACCTTCAGGGTAAGGTCCGGTAAGCTTCTGGGTTTCATCGTCAGTGACAAGGGTATTCAGGTAGACCCTGCAAAGGTAAAGGCCATACAAGAGATGTCGGTTCCCCGCACGGAGAAAAAGGTTAGAGGTTTCTTGGGACGTCTGAATTACATCGCCAGGTGCATTTCACATCTGACTACTACTTGTGAGCCAATCTTCAAGCTTCTGAAGAAAGATCATATGGTAAAGTGGAATGATGAATGCCAGACCTCTTTCGAAAGAATCAAGGAATACCTTCAAGAACCACCAATTCTGATGCCTCCAGTTGAAGTAAGACCTTTGATATTATACTTGACAGTGCTAGACAGTTCAATGGGGTGTGTGTTGGGGCAGCATGACGAGTCTGGTCGAAAAGAGCACGTAATTTATTACCTTAGCAAAAAGTTTACCGATTATGAAACACGATACTCATTGCTCGAGAAAACTTACTGCGCTTTAGCATGGGCTGCTCGCCGACTAAGACAGTATATGCTGACTCACACCACCTTATTGATATCAAAGATGGATCTGATCAAGTATATTTTCGAGAAGTCTGCTCTCTCCGGAAGGATAGCAAGGTGGCAAATGATCTTAGCTGAGTACGACATACAATATACGACCCAAAAGGCAATAAAGGGGAATGTATTGGCCGGTCATTTGGCTCACCAGGCCATGGACGATTACCAGTCTATGAACTTTGAGTTTCCGGATGAGAATATCATGTTGGTAATTGACTATGAAGAACCAGGACCAGATGAAGGACCTGATGAGGGATCTCGATGGTCTATGTATTTTGATGGATCCTCAAACACACTGGGTAACAGCATTGGCGCTGTAGTTATATCTCCCGAGGGCTGTCATACTCCGTTCACCGCCCGTTTATGTTTCAACTGCACCAATAACATGGCGGAGTATGAAGCATGTATTATGGGTCTGCGAGCTTCTATTGACCTGAGGATTAAGTTCTTAAGTGTATTCGGGGATTCCGCTCTGGTGATAAGTCAGATTAAAGGTGAGTGGGATACGAAACACCCAAATCTTGTTCCTTACAAAGAGTATTGTTGTACCCCAATTTCCCCCCCTAAGATCCCTTCATCATACCATGTTGATTCAATCACAACAAGATCACATTATGGCTTTTGGTTCTTCTCCCTATCTTTAGCTTTGCTCTTTGAGGAATCCCAAAGCACCTTGACTTGTTTTCTTTTGTGATCATGAATATTTTGCTTTGATTTTCTTTCTAATTACAAAATGCAATGTTGGTTTGTCTTACTTGTTAATAATGTAGGTAAAGGCAATGAGGTTTAGCAAGTTGCTTCATGGGTTCATGGGTTTATTTCCATGGCCTAGTCAATAAATATTGAGAAATTAAAACCTCACCATTGAAGTTGTTTTGGAAGAAATGGCATGACAAGGCATATTTTGGTTCAACATACTTCAAAGTTATAAAAATTAATTTAACAGTACAAGGGGTTGAGGGAAGAAGTTGTCATGATTGGACAAGGTCTTGTTCGTATTGGTCACAAGAGCACATTTCTCTCAAATTTCAAGATATGGAAGTGGTTTTGGTGGCTATGAGTCCTCATCATCATCCTCAACAACTTATATTCACAAATAAAGAATATTGGCACAAGAAGTTTGTTCAAACTTGTCAAAGTTCCTCAAAGCATTCTCTTGATCTAGAGGCTAGGGTTTTAAACTTCAAAGGAGCATATCTTGCTCAAATTTTGATATTTTTGAGTGATTCCAAAGACATCTTTCTCTTCAAAGACTTACCAAAAAATCACTTCAAAAGTTCCAAGGAGTTTTCATGTGGAAGGAACTTGGTGAAGAAGAAAGATTACAAGACATCCAGATGAATCCACAATTTTCCATATGTGACTTCAAAAGGTAATAACTTGGTCAATTTTTATCACCTTGAGTCCATTCTTTTTCCATGATGATCTTGAAGATGTGTAATTTATGCCTTATTTTATGTGAAAAGTGACAAAAAGGATGGAAGTTTCCTTAAATATGCAAAAGATTATAGGTCATTTCATGCTTTTTGGCCAACTTCAACAAGTCATAACTTGCTCAATTTTTGGATATTTTGAGTGGTTCAAATTTCAAAATGTCATACAAGAGGTCTACTGCATTCCATCTTTTTTGGTCAAGAACAAATTCTAAGTGGAAGGCCATGTTTGGATACAAAAGATTATAGGTCATTTTTGAAGAAGAATTTGAAATATTTCTAAGTATGGAAAGTCAACTCTTTTTCTTCAACTTTGACTCCATGTAACTTTCAGCTCAAGCATCCATTTGATTCCATTCTTTTTCTGTTGCAAAGCTTGTAACCTCATCTTTCTAAAGCATCAAGAATTATGCCCTAAGACCCCTTGAGTTGGAAATGCCATGGATTTGAATTTGATAACTTGAAACTGATTTTTTCACGAAGTCAGAATTTTGAAATCCATAATGTGACTTCTAAACACGAGATTTATGCGTGTTTTTGATTTAAACTTGATTAGCAAACTTGCCAGAAGTGATTAGCGCCCCAAAACGCAAGTGTGATCGGTGGGAATGAGAACTGACTGTTTTGGAATGCTGGTTCGCGTTTGCGTTTATTTTCGCAAAATGTCGCAAGAAGCAAGAGTCGCCACCGTCTTTTATTTAATCCAACAAGGAAAGGACAAAAGCACAGAAAAATTCCTTTTTGAGATATTTCTCGGGTTCGGGAGGTAGATTATAGAAAGGGAAGGTGTTAGCACCATTTCTATGTGTGGTTATCCACGGGCTCTTAGGTACTTGCTCATTGTGTTTTCAAAAGTTTGCTTTTCTTTGTGTTTGTGGGTTTGAAAAGAGTTTTTGTTTTGAAGAAAGTGTAGGTGCGAAAAGATTTATTTTGTTTTAAAAGGAGCAAGTACTTAAGAACCATCTACCTACTCGAAAAAGGAATTAAACTGTGCTAATGTCCTTTAGACAATGCTATCCCACTATTGAGGAGTAGGTAGCACCGTCGTTGGAGTTTTCGGGTCAATTCGATTAAGGGACGTGTGGTCACTAAAGCAATGTTAGGACGCCTTAACGGTAACCCTAATGTCTTAGATCATTTTATCCGAGGCAACCGTTTCGAGGCAACTATGATCTTTGGACAAGAGGACGACCTCTAAAACTTCCTATACTTAATGACCACATTCGAGGCAACCAAGTGAGGTGTACCCTAAGAGTGGCATGTGCGAGTGTGTTAGTTCAGTTAATTTTATCTGTACATGTCATGGGTGAGCTATATTGATTTTAGGTTAAAGATTGATCTTGTCATGCATTGCCTAGTTATCAAACATCTAACAGTTGATATTGTGCAGAAATTAAATTGCGAGAAATTAAATCTAAACTATTACAAGGCGTCGGGTATTTACATCGCCAAAAACAAACCCTTTACTTTAAATTACGGAAAGTAAAATAAAGTGATAAATAATTAAAGTCCTAATTAAAAGCTATTACATTCCGGAAGCAATTACAATATTGGAAATAAATTGATCACGTGCAAGAAAATTAAATCAGCGTATTTTTTTAGGGTTTTGACCCTTTTTTGAAAGAAAGCATGTTTTTTGTTATTTTTGGAAATTATGGAATTAAATTAAACGAACAATTAAATTAAATTAAATAATGAAAATATTTTTGTATTTTTGAGTATTTAAAGAAATAACATAAATTAATCAAAGCTAATAAAAACCTAATTATCTAAATTAATTTTAATTATTGCAAAAATATTAAAGTTATTTCCTAATTAAACTAAATTAATTGAATTAATATTTATTTACAAAAATAAAGTGCTGAATTTAATTTTAATAAATAAAATATATTTTTTTGTTTTTGATTTTATTAAGTAAAAAAGATTAATTGGTTAGTGATTAATAAAAAGAATAACAATTAATTAATTAAAGGAAAATAATAAAAAGAGAGAGAGAGAGTTTAGGAGTATACGGGCCTGATTGGAGGGATGAAACAGTTGTTGGCGTCATGTGTAAACTGTTTTGTTTTGGCCATTTATGTTTTGGCTTTTGGCCATTTGTGTTATGGCCTCAACGTTCCTTAACCTTCTCATGATGTCTGTCTCGCCATGTATTGGTGTCATGTGTAAGCTGTTCTATTTTGGCCATTTGGGTTTTGGCTTTTGGCCATTTGTGTTTTGCCTTTTCGCCATTTGTGTTCTAGCCTCAACGTTCCTTAATGAACCTGCATGGGATCCTGTCTAAATCTGCAATGTTGAATCTCATGAACACATTAAATAAATTACTATATATCATAAAATACAAATAAAAGTCAATATATGAAAAAATTTAATGTTTATGCCCAATATGGCATGTATGAATGATTATACCCTTTTGATCATGGAGATCAAATCAGGCTTACCCTTGGAGAAGTAGTGATATGAATGCTTTTATGCCTTTTGATCATGGAGATCAAGCCATCCTTACCCTTATGGGAGAAGTAGTGAGATGTTGGTTGGTAACCGGGATGGCTTGTTTGTAGTGAGAGAGAGAGAGAGATTTGTAATAAGGATTTCAAGGTTTTAGGGTTTTTGAAAGAATTTGATATTCTGACAGCGTTGTGGCAAGGGTTTTTTTTCTCTCTTCTCCTGTTTGTGTGAAAAGAATGTGATTATATAATGGAAATTAGAGTAAAGAAAATGGGCTTTGAATGTGCAATTGGGCCTCCAATATTCACTTGAGTTCGTCATGTTCCAGGCTAAATCGCAGGGGCTTAAGTGCAATTTTTGAAGTTGAAATATGAAAACAAAATGTAGCCGACATCGAGAACTAACTCCTGTCCGAAAATTGGCTCAATCGGATAAACGGTGAATTAGTTCTGAATTTTTGAAGTTTCAGCTCAGACAAACTTATTTTGAGCTCCAGTGTCGACTTTGACACGTTCTTCAATAAAAAAACTGGTATTGATCAGAGCATAATTCGGTCTCGAATTTTGAAGCAAATTTGTATATCTATAAGTCAGTGACCTTGTATAAAAATATGAGCCCAATCCGATAAAAATTGACCGAGTTATGAATTTTCAAAATTTCGGCCCAGATGAAATAGTATTCAGCATTCAGGATTTTCGGCGTGTCATGCACTCTAAGCAAAAAACGAAGGCCTTTTGAATACCTTTTGAACTCAATACCTTCTGTGAAAATGTAGCCAACTCAATTTGTGAAATTTTGGCGCCAGAACCAGCTCGATACGATGAAAATCGACCAAGTTATGATTTCCTGAACATGACACAAATAAACTTCTGTCACAAATTTTCTGTACGAAAATACTTGATAAATCCACATTTTTGAAGACCTTCTGATTGAAATTGGCTTCCAGCCGTGAGAGATGAAAACATAGATGACGTCAAGAAGGAATTTTGGCCACTGGAACGGGTTCAAAACGAGCAACGATCTTCAAGTTATGAATTTTTTAGCGCGTAAAAACTGCACTTTCAGCACACTTTTTCACCATATTTCTTCGAGAAAAATCACACATTCGGATACCTTCTTTAAAGAATTGACTCTTGAGCCGAACCTGAATTTGAGAATATGTTATCAGAGATATCTTGGCGAAAGAACACCTGAATATGACGCGCCGGGTTGGACTTGTGAATTTTTCTTGAAATGTTTTGAGAAATATGGGAGGGCAAATTTTGGGGTACAACAGTTGCCCCTGTTCAATCTTCTTAAATCTGAGGATATAGATTAGCGTTCGGGGCTTTCATGATCTGAAGGTGGGAGATGATTGAACACTAGAGTGCCCAGAAATTTGCACTCGCATGAAGTAGTATCAGTATGGTGATGTTGGGAATGGGCTTACAGATGCCATTTGGAGATTGATGATAGGAGGATGGGCTTACAGATGCCATCTGCAGGAGTGTCGATCGCATAAGAGATTCCTTAGCGAGAACTTGCATACTTGTTGTTGGGGGAGATTCCGCTGGGGAATGTTGTTCTTTATTTTAGGAGAAATAGAACTTTAGGAGCTTCGGTCGTCCGTTATTCTACTGGGGAATCATCTCTGTTGAAGAGGTGAGAGTGAACTACTATCTGGTCACAACCCAGGCTTCATAGCGATAAGACCGACTACTATCTGGTCGTAATCCAGGATTTACAGTGATTTACTGGGGAGATGAGATTAAACTTGCTATCTGGTTGTATTCCAGGCTTTGCAATACCTCACTTCTTATTTGGTCGAAATCCAGGCTTCAGAACAAATCAATTGGTTATCCGGTTGCATCCGGGCTTCAACTTGAATTTAGGGCACACTAATATCCGGCCGACTCCGGTCTTCTTAGTAACTGTCCATGTAAATTGCTATTTGGTCGGAATCCAAGCTTCACAGTGTCTTGTACCGCTATCTGGTCGTAATCCAGGCTTCACGATGCGTTATACCATTATTTGGTCGAATCCAGGCTTCATGGTTTCACGTACTGCTATCTGGTCGAATCCAATCTTCACAATATCTCACTTCTTATCTGGTCGAAATCCAGGCTTCAGAACAAATCAAGTAGTTATCCGGTCGCATCCGGGCTTCCCTTTGACTGTTGGGTTTACTAGTATCCGGTCGAATCCGGGCTCCATAGTAACTGGCTGGGTAGACTGCTATTTGGTCGTAATCCAAGCTTCACAGTTTCCCTTAACGCTATCTGGTCATAATCCAGGCTTCAGAACAAATCAAGTGGTTATCCGGCCGCATCCGGGCTTCCCTTTGACTATTCGGTTTACTAGTATCCGGTCGAATTCGGGCTTCATAGAAACTGGCTGGGTAAACTGTTATTTGGTCGTAATCCAAGCTTCACAATACCTCACTTCTTATCTGGTCGAAATCCAGGCTTCAGAATAAATCAAGTGGTTATCCGGCCGCATCTGGGCTTCCCTTTGACTGTTGGGTTTACTAATATCCAGTCGAATATGGGCTTCATAGCAACTGGATGGGTAAACTGTTATTTGGTCGTAATCTAAGCTTCACAGTGTCCCTTAACGCTATCTGGTCGCAATCCAGGCTTCACGATGTATCATACCACTATCTGGTCGAAACCCAGGCTTCGTAGTACTCTTGGTTGCTATCTGGTTGTAATCCAGGCTTCACAATAACTTGTTGTGTTGTTATCCGGTCGTGATCCGAGTTTCACAGCTTGTGTTTATGATATACCACTATCTGGTCGAATCCAGGCTTCATGGTGCTTACTGAGCTTCTATCCGGTCGTAATTCGGGCTTCACGGCTCACTGGGGAATAAACTATTATCCGGTCGTTCTCCGGGCTTTATAGCTTGCTTTTGAGAGATATCACTATCTGGTCGTAATCCAGGCTTCGCGGTAGTCTGATATTGTTATCTGGTTGTAGTCCGGGCTTCTCAATATGCTGTAGAAATCAAGATACTATCCGGTCGTACCCGGGCTTCATAACTTGAATTTTGATTGTATCTTTCTGAAAGGTAAAGGTTAGCTGTATGTAATGCATGATATGTATCAGGCAATGATGTTCTTAAAATAAATGAGATTGTATGGTATGATGCATATATGCATGCATCATGATGTATGGACATGTAATGTCTTAGCTGGGTAAAATAAATCCCGGAGCTGCTGGGAGAATAAAGTTGAATGCTTTGCTTCCGCCAGGGATGGTGGACGAAGATGATTGTGAGAATAAACCTGCAGGAGAAAAGAACTTCGTTGGGTAATAAACTAATGAAGAGATTACTCCGAGGGGAATTACTCTATGGGGAAGAGATGCTCTACTGAGGATTTTAACTGATAAACTCCACTAAGGATTCTGCTGATACACTCTGCTGGGGATTTCAATGATGAACTCCGCTGGAGATGGATTACCGTTGCTGGTGAGATTGAATCTTTTGAGGATTGAAGTCCTGCTGGGGGGAAAAGAAAGAACTTTGTTGGGGGATGATCTGTCAATTGCAACTTGCTGGGGATAACCCTGTTAATCTTTCGTGGGGATAATCCTCTAAATTTGGCTGGGGAGATTGATTTTGTACTCCACTGGGGGTAAGCTTCCAAAGTCTACTGGGGATGATGCCTCAACTCTGTTGGAGAATCTTCTTTAGACTACGCTGGGGAAATGGCTCCACTGGGGAATCTTGTATTCTGTCGGGGATACTCTTACGCTTGTTGGGGAATATCTTTATATTTCGCTGGGGAAGATTAAGACCTTCTAGGGATACCCAACCTTTCTAGTGTTGATGGTAGATCAACTCTGCTTGGGGAGAGTGTTGTTGATTCGTTCATAGTTGCAAGTCTTAGCTGGGGGAGAGCTATCATTACTGTCTGATCTTGCGGGGAGTGAATGATATTGGGACGCATGCTAAGGATATGAGGATGGCTTTGCATCGAGACTTTTCTGCCCCTGTATCTGCGGGAGAAGGTGCCTGCGGAGGCCTTGTGGATCGAGTATTATCCCAACCTATGAGGTTCTTGGTATCTTTCGATTGAAATGATAAGTCTTCTTTTGGTAGGCAAGTGACGAGATGATGGGACATAGTCGTACGCTTTAATCCCTAATTTTTGCCTGGACCTCCCTTTCGAGTTTTCAGTCCATCGGGATACCCTTTTTTGCCCAAGCCGCCTTTTCAGGTTTTCGACTTGCCGGTTGTACATATTTTTTCCATTTTTATCCCTAATTTTTGCTCGGACCCTTTTGGTTCGCCGGGAAGCCCTTATTTTTGCCTAGGCCAATCGACCTAGCGGGTCTTTGATTACGCGTAGTATTTTCTGATTATGTCCATGCTCTCAGGATGTAGGGAGGAGGCACTGTTTGTAGTGTCGTGTTGCCATACTACCAGAAGATGTTTGATCATGCAATATTCGTTGCTGGAATTCATGTCCAATGCCCCAATTGATTCAGATGGAGATTTGCCCCTGGCTATTTGGCATTTTGAGAGATTCCTTGAATCTTGACTTGACTGCCCCAGATGATGGACAATGATCATGTCGTGCCCCTTGATTGGAAGTGTTTTTCCACTTGAGGTGGTCCTTTTTATTGAGAAGGTTTTTTTTGTTCACTAGATATTCGTCGTGCGAATTTCTCTGCTGTTGAACAAATAGTCATATGCAAACAATATTATTTTAAAAATGCAAAGCTTATGTCTGTTTTGAAATTTTTTGAAAATGCATTTTTCCAGTAAAACAGGCAATTTTTTTGTAAAATGTGATGTCAACTCAGGATTTACAGCAAGCCCTACAGGAGTCAGGATACCTTTTGTAACAGTATGCCTTCGGACTAACCCATGCTTCACCTAGGACTTTTAAGGGTTATAACATGGTCTGGTTCACGGTTTAAGAAACAAAGGATAAAGGCTCAAATTTTATTTGTACCCACCCTTTCTTCGTGATGTTCTTCGATCCTAAACTCAGCCAATCGTGCATTTAGATCCCGTTTGAGTCTTTGCTCTGATATTCCAGTGGTGGTTCGAATACTGACAATTTATTTTGAACAGACAGTCATTTTGTTGAGAGTCTGTAGGATCTCTTTATTTTTGATTTTATTATCCCTGTCTTTTGCCTGAACTGTTTCTTTTGTGATTACAGTCAGCGGGATGCCCCGGTTTTGTAAGTCTCCTTCATAGGTTTTGACTTATTGGGCTTTTATTTTGAGAAATAATGACTGCCTGTCCTTACGATTAAACGGAACCAACACCGTCTTTTGTTACGGAAGGACTTCTTTAATGCCATTCATTGTGCATCTGGATCAACTGAGAAAACTACCCTGCCCCAGGTTATAATTAAGGGTTTTAATTTGTGAAAATAAAAACTACAACTTCTTTGGCTCAAAGGGGTTGACTAGGGATTATCTTCCTTATAACTCCACTGTTTAGGATTTGAAACAATGCCTGTACCTCGTCAGTGGGGTCTGTTCAAAAGCATACTGTAGAGATTTTGATATCATTTTCGTCATCCTCCCTCAAAAGGCTTAGAATTTTTTAATCGAGTGTTGAACATCACAAAAATGAAAGCAATTTGAATATAGTGAATACGAATGGACTGATTCAAAACAGACATATGCAATGCATTGATAAAGTAACAAAGTTTGACATGAATAAATGTTCGAACAATCAAAAGAAAATTACAGCTTGAAAATTCTAATGAGCAAAAGTCTCTTAGTTCAAACTAGTCATTTCAGGTGGAGAACCCTCAGTGGAAGATTTTCATCTCGCCATCTGGCATGAATTCCAGCACTCTTCTGTCAATCAAGTCTTGGATCTTGTTTTTCAAAGCCCAACAGTCGTCGGTGTCATGCCCAGGACTATAGGAGTGGTATACACAAAATGCGTTGGGGTGATAGCCAGGAGCAGAGGTATTGGGATTCCGGAGAGGATCCTTTAAAGGAATCAGACTGACCTCTAACAAGCGTTTCAGTATTAGAGATGATGGTATATCAGTCTCAGAGAAATGTCTTCCAGATGTATTTTGCTTACGCCGATTACCCCATTGACGCTGGCGAGGTTGTTGTTGGGCTTGTGACCCTGAAGCAAGCTGGGGTTCTTTTCCCTTGTCTTCTTATCTCAAAGGAGGTTGAATGATGACTTGATCTTCAACCCTAGTTGTTTTCCCCCACTTGGTTATTTTGAAGTAGTTTGTTGACGAGGACCCTGAGCTCTTCTTGTCTTAGTACTTGTCACTTCAAATGGTGAACCTTGGGGGATGGCAAAAGAATTCAATCTGACTGTCTTGTGTGAGTTCCAATGCTCCTTCATCAATCAGGTCTTGAATTTTGTTGCTCAACACCCAACAGATGTTAGTATCATGCCCCGGGCTGTTGGAGTGATATGCACACCTTGCATCAGGATTGTACTTTGGGGAGGCTATGTTGGCATTCTTAGGAGGGTCCCTTAACGTCACCAGATTCAATCTCAACAGGTGTTGTAAAGCTTGAGACAGCAGCATGTTGAGCTTGGTAAATTTCCTCCTGGGCATGTTTGGCTTACTCTAATCAACCCGTTGTTCTTGGCGAGGTCGTTGTTGGACCCGTGAGGTAGTAGCAACTTGGAGAGGTCTATTCTTCATCAAACCAAACCTTTGACTTCTCGGACGTTGATTAATGACTTGGTCCCCGGCCTTGACTGTTTGCTTCATGTTGTTGTATCTGTCTTGATGAAGCTGGTTGATAATGGTTCTCAGTTCTTCTTGTTCCCGAGCTAAGCCTTGGATAAGAGCCATCTGCCCTGGCATCTGGGTTTTCATGGAACTGAACTCAGCTTGCAGTTGTTCTAGCCGTTCGTCCTTATTGTCTTCAGGACTTTTTGTGACCAAGTTCCCAACGAGGAGTGTTTTCAACTCTTCCTGCCCCTTGGATAGGTTTAGGAAGATTTCTCTGAACTGAGCTTCTCGAGTTTGAAGATCTTGGTTGTCTGGTTGGAAAGCCATTGCTGAAATAAACAGCGAGAACATGAGAGACCTGTACTGGGAGACCTGTTATGCAATGATATGTGTGATCGGTGGAAATAGAACTGACTGTTTTTGAATGCTGGTTCGCGAAATGTTGCGGTAAGCAAGAGTCGCCACCGTCTTTTATTTTCTCCAACAAGGAAAGGACAAAAGCACAGCAAAATTCCTTTTCGAGATGTTTCTCGGGTTCGGGAGGTAGATTATAGAAAGTGAAGGTATTAGCACCCTTTCTATCCGTGGTTATCCACGGGCTCTTAGGTACTTGCTCACTATGTTTTCAAAAGTTTTTACTTTTCTTGTGTTTGTGGGTTTTGAAAAAAAAGTTTGTTTGAAAACTTCGTTTTAACTCTTGTATCTGTCCTCAAGAGTGTATGAAGTGTTGTTTGAAAACTTTTGTTTGAAAAGTGTAGGTGCAAAAAGTAGTTTTGTTTTTCAAAGAGCAAGTACCTGAGAACCTCTACCTACTCAAAAGAAATTAAGCTGTGTAAATTTCCTTTAGACAGTACTATCCCACTAATGAGAAGTAGGTAGCACTGTCGTTGGAGTTATTCGGGTCAATTCGATTATAGGGACATGTGGTCACCAAATAAATAGTAGGACGCCTTAGCGGTAACCCTAATGTCCTAGATCCTTTTTTATCAGAGGCAACCGTTTCGAGGCAACTTGATCTTTAGACAGGAGTGCGACCTCTAAAACACCCTATACTCAATGACCACGTCGAGGAAACCAAGTGAGGCGTACCTTAGGAGTGACATGTGCGAGTGTGTCAGGATTCAGTTAAGTTATCTTTGCACATGTTATGGTGAGCTACAGGTTGATTTTATTATTCATACAAGTCTTTCATGCATATTAACAGTTAAGAGTGCTGAAAATAAAGTGCGGAAAGGTAAATCTACGCTATTACAAGGCGCGTGTCTATACATCGCCAAAAACAGAAACCCGTTTGGAAAATAAATGAGGAAAGTAAAGAAAGCAATAAAATCCTAATTAACTATTACATCCTCGGAAACAGTTACAAAAATATAATAAAAAATAATGATAATGCGCGAAAAGAAATTTAATCAGGACGTCCTTAGGGCTTTGACCCTTTTGAGAAATAAAGAAATTTTGGTCCTTCGCATTTAATTAAATATTAACCCTAAACTAATTATTTAATTAATTAAAAGAAAAAAATGTTTTTTTTGTGTTTTTAATGTTTTAATGAAATAAAATAAAAAAGATATTAAAAGTGTCAAAAGAAAAAAAAAACCTAAGTCTAATTTATTTTTAAGTTATTGAGAAAAAATTAAAGTTGACCTAATTTTAAAAAAGACTAAATTAATTAACCATATTTATTTACAAAATAATGATTAATAATAATAAATAATAGTAATAAGTAAAATATTTACATTTTTTAATATGTCTGAATTTATTGTGAAAATAATAATTTATGAATAATTATAATAATAGTTATAATAATTAAATAGCAATTAAAATATAAAAGAAAAGAAGAATACTAGAACCAGGGGGGTATGCTGGCCCAGATGGAGGTTTGTTTAGGAATTTTCTGGCCCATTAAGCTTCCAAGCCTGTTTGACCTTTGGAATTATCTGCACGTTGCATTGACTAGGAACACCATGGTCCACGCCTCATGGCCCTCAGATTGGCGTTAGTGGCCACTTGGCAGGCTGATTGCTTGAGATGTATGATGGATGCTTTGAGGATGCCTGCACAGGATTTTGTTAAGAAAAATAATAGAACGAATATTGAGTGGACCTGGGGATCGAACCCAGGTCCCAATGCTTACCAAACATATCACCTTCCACCCAGCCACTTATGCGCATCTGATATTACAATAGCCATTAATTATAATATATAAAAAATCAAAACATGTGCTGGAGAACTAAACGCGCGCCATATTTTTTGAACGGACCAACCATGCGCTTACACCTATTGTCTTCTTCTTCCTTTTGCCTGTAAAACAAAAACAATTAGCGGGGGTTTTAAACCCCCACAAAGTAAAACTGCCAATAATAGCGAATAGAAATCCAAGCTATATAAATATGGCGCGAGGTGTCCATTGTATTCGTCACGTTCAGACGGTTTCAACCATGGGCATGGGAGGTTCCAATTTTGCCTGTGCTGTAAAGCCCTAATTCAAGACCTTAAGAAACCTAAGATTCGTTAATGGCAAGTCACGATCCTGTGCGTTATAATCCAATTGATTAATATCATTAGCTTCCCGTGGACTCAAGCAAAGCAATACAACCAACAAATCATGTTAAATGCGCATGGAATATGAATTATGATTACGAACAAAATTGCCAAACCGTGAGTCTGTTTGAGGTGATTCCTGGAGCTTTAAGGCTTGTTTTCGATTGCAATGTATTCCTGGAGACTTATGCAATGTGTTAGAATCAAGAAGATGCCTTGAATTGGCCTGGAAGTGAGAAAACGATTTGGCAATTTTCTTGAAAAAAACTCAATATTGTTATGGCTTCTGCAGCAGTTTTGCACGTTAATGGATTTAGGTTTAGCTTCAGTATATGTAATGGAATGAATTAGGTTAAATCTTTGGGCAAAAGATCCATGGCATTATGTTTTGCATCTTTGATTTTCAATCAAATATTTTTCAATCTTTTTGATTGAAAAACCTTTCCAAATTGGGAGATTTTGTCCCCTTGATGTGTACACGAGATCTTCAGCTTGTCTTGAGTTCATTTGCATCACAAAAAGATTTGAAAACCATATCTTTTGAATTTTCCTACAATTAAATGAATTAAATGAATTAATATTAATAAAAAAATTCAATTAATTAGTTAAAAATAAGAAAATAAATCAATTTAAGCTCAATGGGTCGTGCATAGGCCTTGGACAATGTTTCAAGAAGGAATTTGAGGCCCATTAGCAAAAATGAAGTGTTTTGAGCAAAGTTGACTTTTGCAAATTCCCAAAAATTTCCCAACTTCTCCAATGCATATCTTGCTCAATTTTGATCATATGAACATGTTCTTGGACATTTTGGAAAGGTCTTGAAGTTCTCTAACCAATGCCTTTGGTCCCATGTCATTTTGATTTACCAATCTCAAGTTATGGTCTTTGACTTAAAGTGCCTTTTTGTTGACTTTTGAAATTGACCTATAATGTAGAAATTGATAACTTTTTGTGAGAGAATTTCTTGGACTTGGAATGTGAAGATGAGTTGTAGGAAATGTCATCCCCTTAAAAATGAGCATTGGATGGGATTTTTCTGATGAACCATGAAAAAGTTATGCCATGGTCAAGTTACAGTTGACTTTTCAACTATCCAAAAATAGAAACTTTTGCATCTTTGATGATTTTTGAGCCATGCTTGAGGAATCATGATCAAGAATTGATCAAATGATGATTGTGGCTTCAAAATAAGATGTTGACCAAAATTTTTGACTTTTGACTGTAAAATGACCATTTTGCCCCTGCACTTGGTTGTGGAGCAACTAGGGCTTTTGACTGTGCAAACTGCATTGTGAACCTTGAAACTTGACATGTAGATGCTTGACAATGTGTATAGGCATATGGGACTTTATTGAGCCATTAAAAACCTCAAATTCTTTGCAAGAACCAAAACCCTAATTTTGACTGCCTTAGGAGGCATTTGGACTGTGTAACCCTTGAATAGACTTGAGCAAATTGAGATGATGCTTGTCAAAACTTTGAAGAATATGGGAGGGCAAATTTTGGGGTACAACAGTTGCCCCTGTTCAATCTTCTTAAACCTGAGGATGTAGATTGGCTTGTGTGCCTTTCGTGATCCGAGGGTGGAAGATGATTGAACACTAGAGTGCCCAGAAATTTGCACTCGCATAGTAGAATATCAGCAACGTGATGGCGGGAATGGGCTTATAGATGCCATTTGGAAATATGGTGGATAGGAGGATGGGCTTATAGATGCCATTTGGAAATATGGTGGATAGGAGGATGGGCTTATAGATGCAATCTAGAGACGTGACAGAACCTTGTCGGGGATGGGCTTATAGATGCCATCTGGAAGTGTAATGGATGGCTGAATCTGAGTAAGAAATAGAATAGCTTCTGTGTCTGGAGCATATCTAGTCTGTGTCTAATTGCTGACGTCTGAACGAGTAGTAGAATAACCGCCGTGTCTGGGGTATATCCATACTGCATCTGAATGAGTGACAGAATGTCATCCGAATCTGGATCGTATCTGGACTGTCTTTTGAATGAATCTGGACTAAACAAATAGAATAGCATCTGTGGTTGGAGCATCTCTAAGTTGTCTTTAGGAGTTTGAATCTGAATAAGCAGTAGAATAGCGTCCGGGTCATGAGCATCTCTAGGCCATCTCTGGAGAGAAATCTGAATAAGCAGTAGAATAACATCCGGGTCAGGAGCATCTCTAAGCTATATCTGGAAGGAAATCTGAATAAGCAAAAGAATAACATCCATATCTGGAGCATCTCTAAGCCATTTCTGGGAAGAAACTTTGAATAAGCAAAAGAATAACATCCGAGTCAGGAGCATCTCTAAGCTATCTCTGAATAAGAAACTCTGAATAAGCAACAAAATAGCATCCGGCTCTGGAGCATATCTGAACTATCTCTGAGGAGAAACTTTGAATAAGCAAAAGAATAGCATCCGGGTCAGGAGCATTTCCAAGCTATCTCCGAAAGGAAATTCTGAATAAGAAATAGAACAGCATCCGGGTCCGGAGCATCTTTAGGCCATCTCTGAAAAGCAACTCTGAATAAGAAAAAGAATAGCATCCATATCTGGAGCGTTTCCAAGCTATCTCTGAGAAGAACTCTGAATAAGTATCAAAATGTAGCCATATCTGGGTCGCATCTGAACCATCTCTAGAAGGGAATCTGGAATAAGTATCAGAATGTAGCCATGTCTGGATCACATCTGAACCATCTCTAGAAGGACATCTGAATAAGCAATAGAATAGCATCCGTGTCCGGAGCATCTCTAAGCTATCTCTAGAAGGAAGTCTTAATAAGCAATAGAATAACATTCGCATCCGGAGCATATCTAAGCTATCTTTGAAAGGAAATCTGAATAAGCAAAAGAACAGCATCCATATCTGGAGCATTTCTAAGCTATCTCTGAAATCTCTTTAATGTAGATATGCCCTGGCTAGATACAGGTATCGAATCCACAATCAATCGCTCACAGATATGCTCTGGCTAGATACAGGTATCAAATCTGGAACTAGGTCGTCTACAGATATGCCCTGGCTGGATACAGGTATCGAATCTCTAAACTCTTCATGCAGATATGCCCTGGCTGGATACAGGTATCGAATCTACAATCAATCACTCACAGATATGCCCTGGCTAGATACAGGTGTCGAATCTGGAATTAGTCGTCCACATATATGCCCTGGCTGGATACAGGTATCGAATCTGGAATTGCGACAGTTGATAGTAATCATCTTTGGATTGACCTTTTTCCTGAAAAGGCAAAACATCAGTTGTATGCAATGTCATGATGCATGAACTGCATGATTTTAAGATGTTCTCAAAAATAAATGAGATTTGTGTTGTATGATGCGTATGCATGCTATAATGTATGAAGATGTGATGTTCATGAAGGTATTTTCGTCTGGAAAATAAATCCTTGACGATTGCCGGGAGCTTGAATCCTGGGCTGATGTTGAAGAGTAGAGTTCTTCATTTCCGCTGGGGAATATGATTGCATGGATAAACCGGTAGGAGAAGATGACTCCGTTGGGGAATAAACTTGTTGAAGAGATTACTCTGCGGGAATCTACTCTGTGGGAAGAGATACTTCGCTGAGGATTTACTCTGTGGGGAAGAGATACTTTGCTGAGACTTTGAAGATAACTCCGATGGGGATTCCGTTGATAAGTTTCGTTGGGGAATTTGATGAACTCCGCTGGGGATAGGAAGAAATTCGCCGAGGACGATCTTTCCGTGGCAATTAGCTGAGGATAACCTAGTTATAAGCTCTGGTGGGGAATAATCTTCTGAATAGAGCCGGGGAGAGATATGTACTCTGCAGGGGACCAGCTTCCAGACTCTACTGGGGATAAGCTTCCAGAATCTACTGGGGATATGCTTCCAGAATCTACTGGGGAGGATGATTCAACTCTCCTGGGAAAACTTTTGAACTGTACTGGGGAAGTGGCTCCACTGGGGTGTCTGTGTTCCACCGGGGAACATTCTTATATTTCCGTTAAGGAATATTAAGACTGTCGGGGATGCTTGCTTAGGAACATTTGTATACTCCGCTGGGGAATATTGAGATCTTCTGGGGGTACCCAACTTCCTTAAGGCTTATAGTAGACTACTTCTGCTTGGGGAGAGTATCGCTGAATCTTGTCTTACTCTGCGGGGAGTGGAGGTATCTTGGTCATACTCTTCAGCTGAACCTATCTTGGTACCTTGGTGGACAGAGCATCTTGTACAGTTCAGACAATTCTTATTGCCCCAGCTTTTGTGGGAGAAGGTACCTGTGGAGGTGCTTGATGACTGCCGATTGACACATCTTCTTCTGGTAGGCAAGTGACGAGATGACGAGACATAGTCATACGCTTTTGATCCCTAACTTTTGCCTGGACCGCCCTTTCGGGTTTTCAGTCCACCGGGATACCTTTTTTTGCCCAAGCCGCCTTTTCAGGTTTTTGACTTGCCGGGTGTACAAATTATTCATTTTCATCCCTTATTTTTGCCCGAACCCTTTTGGTTCGCCGGGAAGCCCTTATTTTTGCCTAGGCCAGTCGACCTAGCGGGTCCTTGATTATGCGTAGTATTTTTTCGACTATGTTCGTTCCCTCAAGATGAAGGGAGTTGTCACTGTCAGTAGTGTTGTGTTGCCCGACTACCAGAAGATGTCTGACCATGCAAGATTCGTTGCTGGAATTCATGCCCAATGCCCCAAGTGACTCAGGCGGAGATTTGCCCCTGGCTGTTTGGCCTTTTAAGAGATTCTCTGAATCTTGACCTAACTGCCCCAGATGATGGACAATGACCATGTCGTGCCCTTTGATTGGAAGTGCTTTTGTTCACTAGATATTCTTCGTGCGAACTTCTATGCTGTTCAAACAAAAAGTCATATGCAAACAGTGTTATATTAAAAATGCAAAGCTTATGTCTGTCTTGATGTTTTTGAAAATGCAGTTTTTTTTCTTCCATAAAACAAGTGAATTTTTTGTAAACTGTGATGTCAACTCGTTATTTTACCCCAAGCCTTAAGGAGTCAGGATACCTTTCGTAACAGTATACTTTCAAACTAACTCGTGCTTCAGCTAGGACTTTTAAGGGTTATAACGTGGCCTGGTTCACAGTTTAAGAAACAAAGGATAAAGGCTCAAATTATTTGTACCCACCCGTTCTTCGTGATGTTCTTCAAACCTAAACTCAGTTGATCGTGCGTTAGACCTTGTTTGAGTCTTTGCTTTGATATACCGGTGATGGTTCGGATATTGACAGTTTATTTGGAATAGGCAGTCATTCCTCTTTTTGTTGAGGGTTTGTAGGACCTCTTTCTTTTTTATTTCGTTATCCCTGTTTTTTGCCTGAACTATTCCTTTTTGTGATTACAGTCAGCGGGATGCCCCAATTTTGTAAGTCTCCTTCGAAGGTTTTGACTTAATGGGCTTTTATTTTGAGAAATAATGACTGCCTGTCTTTATGATTATTCAGAACCATCATTGTGTTTTGCTTTGGAAGGACTCCTTTGATGCTGTTCGTTGTGCACCTGGATCAACTGAGAGAACTACCCTGCCCCATGTTATAATTAAGTGTTTTAATTTTTGTGAAAAGAAAAACTCCTACTCCTTTGGCTCGAAGGGGTTGGCGAGGGATTATCTTCCTTATAACTCCAGTCTTTAGGGTTTGAAACAATGCCTGTACCTCATCAGCGGGGTCTGTTCAAAAGCATACTGTAGATCATGGTATCGTTTTCGTCATCCTCCCTCAAGAGGCTTAGAATTTTCAATTGAGAATTGAACATCACAGAAACATGAAAGAAATTTTGAATATAATGAATACGAAATAATTACTTCAAAACAGAAATGTGTAATGCATTAATGAAATAACAACGTTTGACATGAATAAAATGTTTGGACAATCAAAGAAAAATACAACTTGAACATTCGAATGAACAAAAGTTTTTTCAATCCTAGCCATGTTTCGGCAAGGGAGCAGTGATCACATTGGGAGCCTCGGGCGCTTCGAACTGGACCTCCTTTGCATCGATTAAGTCCTGAACCTTGTTCCTCAAAGTCCAACAATCATCTGTAGCATGCCCCGGGCTGTCAGAGTGATAAGTGTAGCGGGCGTTGGGGTTATACCTTGAAGGTGTCCTGTTGGGATTCTTAGGAGGGTCCCTTAGAGTTACCAACTTGGTCTCCAGCAACTGTCGCAATATCTGGGACAAGGTTATGCCGAGGGGAGTAAATTGCCTTTTAGGTCTCTCTTCCCTTTGTGGGTTGCGATGTTGAGGAGCACTGGCCGGTTTTGAAATAACTACCGCGTTGACAGCACTAGATTCTTTCTTGGATGGTTTCTTCTCAGTGTTCGAGGAGTCACCCTTTTGTATCTTCCCAGACTTGATACCATCTTCCATCCTCTCACCGGTTAAGATCAGATCTGTAAACCCATCAGAAGAATTCCCAATCAGATGGTTCAAGAACGGACCAGATAGGGTCCCCAAAAACATATCCACCAGTTCACGGTCAGTCAAAGGTGGTTGCACCCTTCCAGCAAGGTCTCTCCACTTTTGCACATACTCTTTGAATCCTTCACCCGTCCCTAGTGACATACCCTGGAGTTGGGTACGCGTAGGGGCGAGGTCGGAATTGTACTGATACTGCTTGTAGAATGCAGTAGCCAAGTCCTCCCAGTCACGAATACGGGTTCCATCCAGCTGATAGAACCATTCGAGTTGAGTTCCTGAAAGACTATCCTGGAAGAAATGGATCCATAGATTCTTGTCTGCAGTGTAAGGTTAGATCTTCCTTACATATGATCTGAGATGCAGCTTAGGACAGGAAGCCCCATCGTACTTCACAAAGGCAGGTGCCTTGAACTTGTGTGGGATCACCACCCCGGAGGATAGACCTAGATCTTCAAAGTCCAGCCCGGGCACTTTCTGTATCTCCATAGCACTTAACCGGTCTTCGAGCTGTTTGTACCTGTCTTCGGCAAGAGGATACTGTTCATCATTGAAATCCGTCTCGTTGTCGGAGACCACGGGACTAGGAACCCTCCTCTCTTAGGGACTGTCCTTGCCCATAGACGAGGTAGTCATCTCAGCCTCATTCTCATTCCCAGATCTGCGTCTAGGGTTGAACAAAACCGTCCTCTTCTTCTTCTTCTTCCTCTCTTTCAGCATCAGAGTTTTCAAGTCCTGTTGATCCTGGGCTAGGCTCATAACCAACTCCTGGAACTGGGCATTCTGGGCCTAGAGGGCCTGGATAGCTTGTTTAGTGGATGGTGCAGGATTCATGCTGATTGCTGAAATAAACAGCGAAGAAGGTAAGTGACCTGTAAGAAAGGTACCTGTTATGCAATGATATGTATGTATGCATGCAATGTTTTCAAGGATCTTGCGGGGTAAACAAGAAAATTGTTAGAATCTGGTAGGTTGATTGAAGGAACTTCATGTTGTGGAGGGTCCTTCTTCAAGAGTCAAAGCTCACCATATCGAGTGGGTCATAGCCCCTGACAACCTTGGCTAGAGGAAAATAAATCCCCTTTGCCCCTTGCTAGACATTTGGTTCATCATGACATGTATCATAAACCCTTGAGATCCTTGAAATGGGTTAGTCTTTATGCAGGATGCATGCAATGGTATGCTGTTATGCTATGCATGGAGTTATGTAAGTAAACCCTGTTATGAGCCCAAATTAAGGACTGTAAACAAACCCTGCAAGAAACTCATGTGTTAGGTAACAAGAATGTGCAAGTAGTCCAAGTTTAAAGGCACACGAGTCACACAAGACAGCCCTTAGAGTTCAGGCTGGCATGAAGTTTAGGTACTACCCTCTTGAAGTTGGTGGGCTCAAACCTGTCCTATCAAAAGTAACCGGGTTCTAAGGAGCTCAATATCATTGGGTTGTTTTCTGTGTTCATTGTTTTGATTTAGCCACTGAACTGGCGATCAAAATATTCCAAGAGAACAACCCTCAATGAGTGTAGTATCGAGTATCTACCAACTTCGGACTGCACCAAAGTCGGTCATCTCACTACCCCTAAAAAGGCCAGGATGGTCAAGTAAGGTTCCTAAGGTCAGTTGATGCTTCACGACACCACGCGGCGGCCCCGTACTCTCCTTGACTTGACTCAAGGGTTACCGGTACTCACCAAAGTGCCACATCAATGTAGCAATTGCTTCAACCGTGTCGGTATACCCCGCACAGTTCCCTCACAGTTTGTTGCTACTTCTAAAAGGTATCCCCCCAGATCCGGATTAGGATCTATGAAACTCCAAGACAAACCCACAATATTAAAGCAAACAAGGCAAGCAATTGAAAACAAGAGTGGTCTAATCCTAAGGTACACCTCACTTATTTAGTATCCCCAGCAGAGTCGCCAGTTTTGTGATCGGTGGAAATAGAACTGACTGTTTTTGAATGCTGGTTCGCGAAATGTCGCGGTAAGCAAGAGTCGCCACCGTCTTTTATTTTCTCCAACAAGGAAAGGACAAAAGCACAGCAAAATTCCTTTTCGAGATGTTTCTCGGGTTCGGGAGGTAGATTATAGAAAGGGAAGGTATTAGCACCCTTTCTATCAGTGGTTATCCACGGGCTCTTAGGTACTTGCTCACTATGTTTTCAAAAGTTTTTGCTTTTCTTGTGTTTGTGGGTTTTGAAAAAAAAGTTTGTTTGAAAACTTCGTTTTAACTCTTGTATTTGTCCTCAAGAGTGTATGAAGTGTTGTTTGAAAACTTTTGTTTGAAAAGTGTAGGTGCAAAAAGTAGTTTTGTTTTTGAAAGAGCAAGTACCTGAGAACCTCTACCTACTCAAAAGAAATTAAGCTGTGTAAATGTCCTTTAGACAGTATTATCCCACTAATGAGAAGTAGGTAGCACTGTCAATGGAGTTATTCGGGTCAATTCGATTATAGGGACATGTGGTCACCAAAGCATTAGTAGGACGCCTTAGCGGTAACCCTAATGTCCTAGATCCTTTTTTATCCGAGGCAACCGTTTCGAGGCAACTTGATCTTTAGACAGGAGGGCGACCTCTAAAACACCTTATACTTAATGACCACGTCGAGGCAACCAAGTGAGGCGTACCTTAGGAGTGGCATGTGCGAGTGTGTCAGGATTCAGTTAAGTTATCTTTGCACATGTTATGGTGAGCTACGGGTTGATTTTATTATTCATACAAGTCTTTCATGCATATTAACAGTTAAGAGTGCGGAAAGGTAAATCTACGCTATTACAAGGCGCGGGTCTATACATCGCCAAAAACAGAAACCCGTTTGAAAAATAAATGCGGAAAGTAAAGAAAGCAATAAAATCCTAATTAACTATTACATCCTTGGAAACAGTTACAAAAATATAATCAAATATAATGATAATGCGCGAAAAGAAATTTAATCAGGACGTCCTTAGGGCTTTGACCCTTTTGAGAAATAAAGAAATTTTGGTCCTTTGCATTTAATTAAATATTAACCCTAAAACTAATTATTTAATTAATTAAAAGAAAAAAAATGTTTTTTTTTGTGTTTTTAATGTTTTAATGAAATAAAATAAAAAAGAAATTAAAAGTGTCAAAAGAAAAAAAAAAAAACCTAAGTCTAATCTATTTTTAAGTTATTGAGAAAAAATTAAAGTTGACCTAATTTTAAAAAAGACTAAATTAATTAACCATATTTATTTACAAAATAATGATTAATAATAATAAATAATAGTAATAAGTAAAATATTTACATTTTTTAATAGGTCTGAATTTATTGTGAAAATAATAATTTATGAATAATTATAATAATAGTTATAATAAGTAAATAGCAATTAAAATATAAAAGAAAAGAAGAATACTAGAACCAGGGGGGTATGCTGGCCCAGGTGGAGGTTTGTTTAGGAATTTTCTGGCCCATTAAGCTTCCAAGCCTGTTTGACCTTTGGAATTATCTGCACGTTGCATTGACTGGGAACACCATGGTCCACGCCTCAGGGCCCTCAGATTGGCGTTAGTGGCCACTTGGCAGGCTGATTGCTTGAGATGTATGATGGACGCTTTGAGGATGCCTGTACAAGATTTTGTTAAGAAAAATAATAGAACGAATATTGAGTGGACCTGGGGATCGAACCCAGGTCCCAATGCTTACCAAACATATCACCTTCCACCCAGCCACTTATGCGCATCTGATATTACAATATCCATTAATTATAATATATAAAAAATCAAAACATGTGCTGGAGAACTAAACGCGCGCCATATTTTTTGAACGGACCAACCATGCGCTTACAACTATTGTCTTCTTCTTCCTTTTGCCTGTAAAACAAAAACAATTAGCGGGGGTTTTAAACCCCCACAAAGTAAAACTGCCAATAATAGAGAATAGAAATCCAAGCTATATAAATATGGCGCGAGGTGTCCATTGTATTCGTCACGTTCAGACGGTTTCAACCATGGGCATGGGAGGTTCCAATTTTTCCTGTGCTGTAAAGCCCTAATTCAAGACCTTAAGAAACCTAAGATTCGTTAATGGAAAGTCACGATCTTGTGCGTTATAATCCAATTGATTAATATCATTAGCTTCCTGTGGACTCAAGCAATGCAATACAACCAACAAATCATGTTAAATGCGCATGGAATATGAATTATGATTACGAACAAAAATGCCAAACCGTGAGTCTGTTTGAGGTGATTCATGGAGCTTTAAGGCTTGTTTTCGATTGCAATGTGTTTCTGGAGACTTATGCAATGTGTTAGAATCAAGAAGATGCCTTGAATTGGCCTGGAAGTGAGAAAACGATTTGGCAATTTTCTTGAAAAAAACTCAATATGGTTATGGCTTCTGCAGCAGTTTTGCACGTTAATGGATTTAGGTTTAGCTTCAGTATATGTAATGGAATGAATTAGGTTAAATCTTTGGGCAAAAGATCCATGGCATTATGTTTTGCATCTTTGATTTTCAATCAAATATTTTTCAATCTTTTTGATTGAAAAACCTTGCCAAATTGGGAGATTTTGTCCCCTTGATGTGTACACGAGATCTTCAGCTTGTCTGGAGTTCATTTGCATCACAAAAAGATTTGAAAACCATATCTTTTGAATTTTCCTACAATTAAATGAATTAAATGAATTAAGATTAATAAAAAATTCAATTAATTAGTTAAAAATAAGAAAATAAATCAATTTAAGCTCAATGGGTCGTGCATAGGCCTTGGACAATGTTTCAAGAAGGAATTTGAGGCCCATTAGCAAAAATGAAGTGTTTTGAGCAAAGTTGACTTTTGCAAATTCCCAAAAATTTCCCAACTTCTCCAATGCATATCTTGTTCAATTTTGATCATATGAACATGTTCTTGGACATTTTGGAAAGGTCTTGAAGTTCTCTAACCAATGCCTTTGGTCCCATGTCATTTTGATTTACCAATCTCAAGTTATGGTCTTTGACTTAAAGTGCCTTTTTGTTGACTTTTGAAATTGACCTATAATGTAGAAATTGATAACTTTTTGTGAGAGCATTTCTTGGACTTGGAATGTGAAGATGAGTTGTAGTAAATGTCATCCCCTTAAAAATGAGCATTGGATGGGATTTTTATGATGAACCATGAAAAAGTTATGCCCTGGTCAAGTTACAGTTGACTTTTCAACTGTCCAAAAATAGAAACTTTTGCATCTTTGATGATTTTTGAGCCATGCTTGAGGAATCATGATCAAGACTTGATCAAATGATGATTGTGGCTTCAAAATAAGATGTTGACCAAAAATTTTGACTTTTGACAGTAAAATGACCATTTTGCCCCTACACTTGGTTGTGGAGCAACTAGGGCTTTTGACTGTGCAAACTGGCATTGTGAACCTTGAAACTTGACATGTAGATGCTTGACAATGTGTATAGGCATATGGGACTTTATTGAGCCATTAAAAACCTCAAATTATTTGCAAGAACCAAAACCCTAATTTTGACTGCCTTAGGAGGCATTTGGACTGTGTAACCCTTGAATAGACTTGAGCAAATTGAGATGATGCTTGTCAAAACTTTGAAGAATATTGGAGGGAAAATTTTGGGGTACAACAATATGTATGATATATGTATGCAATGTTTTCAAGGATCTCACGGGGTAAACAAGAAACTTGTTAGAATTTGAATTTTGCAGCTTTGATTGAAGAAACTTTGTGTTGTTAAGAGTCATTCTTCAAGAGTCAAGCTCACCATATCGAGTGGGTCATAGCCCCTGACTCAAGTTATCGTGTTTTGATCTCTATACGGAATTGGCTAGAGGAAAACAAATCCCCTTTGCCCATTGTTGGACATTTGATTTACCATAACCTGCATCACAAGCCCTTGAGATCCTTGAAATGGTTAAGGAAATATTAAGGCATGATGTTATGATGTGTATGATATGTGTTTAAGCAAAAGTGTGAAGTGATGTAAGTAAACCCTGCAATAAATCCAAATTATTGGATGAGGACTGTAAACAAAACCTGCAAGGAACTCATGTTGTCAGATATCAAGAATGTGCAAGTAGTTCAAGTTTTGAAGGCACATAAGTCACACAATAGCCCTTAAATTTCAGGCTGGCATGGAGTTTAGGTATTACCCTCTTCCAGTTTAGTTGGCTCAAACCTGTCCTAGAAATAGTAACGGGGTTCTAGAGGATCTCAATATCACTGACTATCCTCGATCGGTCATAATTCCAGTTTAGCAACCTTTTCTTGCAGCCGGAATCATCGCGAGAGTTTAGTCTCAATGAGTGTAGCATACTGCTACTGTTCTATGGCCAAGTTGGTCAATTTAAGGTTCTAAGGTTAGTTGGTGCTTAATGACCCCTTAGAAGACCCATATTCTCCTCGTTCCAACACAAGGGATATCGGTACAGACTAAAGTGCCACACCAATGTAGCTACTGCTTCAACCGTGTCGGTCTACGCCGGACAGTTCCCTCAC
Source organism: Vicia faba (assembly GCA_948472305.1). Taxonomy (NCBI): domain Eukaryota; kingdom Viridiplantae; phylum Streptophyta; class Magnoliopsida; order Fabales; family Fabaceae; genus Vicia; species Vicia faba. The sequence continues at coordinate 139,706,904 of OX451737.1, read as the reverse complement.
AGTTTATTACTACTTACCTAAAGGGTATCCCCAGATCCGGGTTAGGATCTATAGAACTCTGATACAAGCTCACAAAGATAAATCATACAAAGCATACAATTGAAAACACAATGATCTAATCCTAAGGTACACCTCACTTATTATAATTCCCCAACAGAGTCGCCAGTTCTGTGATCGATGGGAATGAGAACTGACTGTTTTGGAATGTTGGTTCGCGTTTGCGTTTGTTTTCGCAAAATGTCGCAGTAAGTAAGAGTCGCCACCGTGTTTTATTTTATCCAACAAGGAAAGGACAAAAGCGCAGAAAAATTCCTTTTTGAGATATTTCTCGGGTTCGGGAGGTAGATTATAGAAAGGGAAAGTGTTAGCACCCTTTCTATCCGTGGTTATCCACGGGCTCTTAGGTACTTGCTCATTGTGTTTTCAAAAGTTTGCTTTTCTTTGTGTTTGTGGGTTTGAAAAGAGTTTTTGTTTTGAAGAAAGTGTAGGTGCGAAAAGTTTTGTTTTGTTTTAAAAGGAGAAAGTACTTAAGAACCATCTACCTACTCGAAAAATGAATTAAACTGTGCTAATGTCCTTTAGACAACGCTATCCCACTATTGAGGAGTAGGTAGCACCGTCGTTGGAGTTTTCGGGTCAATTCGATTAAGGGACGTGTGGTCACTAAAGCAAAGTTAGGACGCCTTAGCGGTAACCCTAATGTCTTAGATCATTTTATCTGAGGCAACCGTTTCGAGGCAACTATGATCTTTGGACAAGAGGACGGCCTCTAAAACTTCCTATACTTAATGACCACATTCGAGGCAACCAAGTGAGGTGTACCCTAAGAGTGGCATGTGCGAGTGTGTTAGTTCGGTTAATTTTATCTGTACATGTCATGGGTGAGCTATATTGATTTTAGCTTAAAGATTGATCTTGTCATGCATTGCCTAGTTATCAAACATCTAACAGTTGATATTGTGCGGAAATTAAATTGCGGGAAATTAAATCTAAACTATTACAAGGCGTCGGGTATTTACATCGCCAAAAACAAACCCTTTAATTTAAATTGCGGAAAGTAAAATTAAGTGATAAATAATTAAAGTCCTAATTAAAAGCTATTACATTCTGGAAGCAATTACAATATTGGAAATAAATGGATCGCGTGCAAGAAAATTAAATCGGCGTATTTTTTAGGGTTTTGACCCTTTTTTGAAAGAAAGCATGTTTTTTTGTTATTTTTGGAAATTATGGAATTAAATTAAACGAACAATTAAATTAAATTAAATAATGAAAATATTTTTGGATTTTTGAGTATTTAAAGAAATAACATAAATTAATCAAAGCTAATAAAAACCTAATTATCTAAATTAATTTTAATTATTGCAAAAATATTAAAGTTATTTCCTAATTAAACTAAATTAATTGAATTAATATTTATTTACAAAAATAAAGTGCTGAATTTAATTTTAATAAATAAAATATATTTTTTTGTTTTTGATTTTATTAAGAAAAAAAGATTAATTGGTTAGTGATTAATATAAAGAATAACGATTAATTAATTAAAGGAAAATAATAAAAATAGAGAGAGAGTTTAGTAGTATACGGGCCTGATTGGATGGGTGAAACAGTTGTTGGCGTCATGTGTAAACTGTTTTGTTTTGGCCATTTGTGTTTTGGCTTTTGGCCATTTGTGTTCTGGCCTCAACGTTCCTTAACCCTCTCAGAATATCTGTCTCGCCATGTATTGGTGTCATGTGTAAGCTGTTCTGTTTTGGCCATTTGGGTTTTGCCTTTTGGCCATTTGTGTTTTGGCTTTTGACCATTTGTGTTCTGGCATCAACGTTCCTTAATGAACCTGCATGGGATCCTGTCTAAATCTGCAGTGTTGAATCTCATGAACACATTAAATAAATTACTATATATCATTAAATACAAATAAAAGTCAATATATGAAGAAATTTAATGTTTAGGCCCAATATGGCATGTATGAATGATTATACCCTTTTGATCATGGAGATCAAATCAGCCTTACCCTTGGAGAAGTAGTGATATGAATGCTTTTATGCCTTTTGATCATGGAGATCAAGCCAGCCTTACCCTTACGGGAGAAGTAGTAAGATGTTGGTTTGTAACCGGGATGGCTTGTTTGTAGTGAGATGTTGGTTTGTAACCGGGATGGCTTGTTTGTAGTGAGAGAGAGATTTGTAATAAGGATTTCAAGGTTTTAGGGTTCTTGAAAGAATTTGATATTCTGACAGCGTTGTGGCAAGGGTTTTTTTCTCTCTTCTCCCGTTTGTGTGAAAAGAATGTGATTATCTAATGGAAATTAGAGTAAAGAAAATGGGCTTTGAATGTGCAATTGGGCCTCCAATATTCACTTGAGTTCGTCATGTTCCAGGCTAAATCGCAGGGGCTTAAGTGCAATTTTTGAAGTTGAAATGTGAAAACAAAATGTAGCCGACATCGAGAACTCACTCCTGTCCGATAATCGGCTCAATCGGATAAAAGGTGAATTAGTTATGAATTTTTGAACTTTCAGCTCAGACAAACTTATTTTGGGCTCCAGTGTCGACTCTGACACGTTCTTCAATAAAAAACTGGTATTGATTGGAGTATAATTCAGTCTCGACTTTTGAAGAGAAGTTGTAGATCTATGAGTCAGTGACCTTGTGTAAAAATATGAGCCCAATCCGATAAAAATTGACCGAGTTATGAATTTTCAAAATTTCGGCCCAGATGAAATAATATTCAGCATTCAGGATTTTTGGCGTGTCACGCACTCTGAGCAAAAAATTAAGGCCTTTTGAATACCATTTGAACTCAATACCTTTTGTGAAAATGTAGCCAACTCAATTTGTGAAATTTTGGCGCCGGAACCAGCTCGATACGATGAAAATCGACAAAGTTATGATTTTCTGAACATGATGCAAATAAACTTCTGTCACAAATTTTCAGTACGAAAATACTTGATAAATCCACATTTTTGAAGACCTTCTGATTGGAATTGGCTTCCATCCGTGAGAGATGAAAACATAGATGACGTCAAGAAGGAATTTTGGCCACTGGAACGGGTTCAAAACGAGCAACGATCTTCAAGTTATGAATTTTTTAGCGCGTAAAAACTGCACTTTCAGCACACTTTTTCACCATATTTCTTCGAGAAAACTCACACATTCGGATACCTTCTTTAAAGAATTGACTTTTGAGCCGAACCTGAATTATAGAATATGTTATCAGAGATATCTTGGCGAAAGAACACCTGAATATGACGCGCCGGGTTGGACTTGTGAATTTTTCTTGAAATGTTTTGAGAAATATGGGAGGGCAAATTTTGGGCTACAACAGCAAGGTCTAGCTGAGTTTTGATGGAAATGAAGTCACACTTCACTCGTGCTCGACCTTCACTCAATTTCCCTCCAAACTTCCTTGTTTCTTCAAATTTTCATTCCCATTCACTTCCCTATAAATAGAGGGTCATCCCCCATCCATTTTCCCAAGCTCAGAGAGCCAAGAACACTCTGCCAAAACCTCACACGAACCCACTTTTTTTTAATTCAGTTTCTAAGATTTAAGCTTCCTTTTCCAAAATTCTTGTGCATTCATCATCCTTGAGCATCATATAAACTCTCCAGCACTTAAATCAATCAAAACGAGCCATAATTTAAGCTACAGAAGTCCAGTTTTAGAGCTTCTTACTTGAACTTCGAAAAGGTAGAATTCTCCACCATTTGGATCCAAATCAAGCACTAATCTATTCTACTCCTTCTTCTGATTCTAATGCTGCTTACAATTTTTAAATTTATTGAGAATTAAGAGGGAAATCTCAAATTGAAGGTGCTCGCTATTTTCTGGATTTTTGATTCATATCTCTCCATACTTTATATAAATTTGGCGCGATGGTTGTGTTAGAATCGTCTTAAAGAGATGAGTTCAATGATGCTAGCCTGGGATCCTAATTTTTCCATTTGAAGGATCTCACAAAATCCCTATTGCAGGGTGTCTGGAGGTTGAAGACGATAACATGTCTCGTCTCAGCCAATGATAGCGTGCCAAACGTTTTAATTCCATTGATTGCCCTTTTTCTGATCACATGTGTGTTTCACTAAGGTCCATATCAAGTACAGCGCGTCTGGTCCATTGGATTAGCTTACTAACGCGTTTTGACTATGATCTGATGGTCCACATCTTTTTGGTTTTATTTTATTTTCTGATTTTATATTTTTATTGATTAAATTTTCAAAAATCCATAACTCTTTTATTTTTTATCCAAAAATTATGAAAAAATTCACAAAAATACTTTGAATTATTTCTGATCTCATGACTATTTTTTCACATTTTTATTTTAACATTTGGTATTTTTTATATTTTTTGTATATTTGCTTTCATTAATTACTTAAAAAATACTTTCTGACATTTTTTAATTCTGGAAAAATTCATAAATATTATTTTGCATATTTTTGACTTTCTGAAAATTTTATGGAATTTTATATTGAGGTTTACTATTTTTGATCTATTTTATGTTTGTTTAGCAATTTTAAATAGTTTAAAAATACTTTCTGACTTTTAATATTTACCAAAATTTTTATAAAAATATTTGGATCCATTTCTGATTTTTCTATAGCCTTATTTTTCATTTCTTGATTAATTTGAACATAGTTGATATTTTTCTCATTGTTTTCTATTTTTAAACCTTTTTTTTACCCTTTTAATGTATATATTAAATGTGATATTATTTTGTGATTATTTTCTGGCTAATCTTGGGTTAGGTTTTGGATCATGAACTTTATTAACATCATTGGATCCATGGTGTTGAGTTTAACTCCACAAGAAATGGATGAATGATTTTAATAATAGTTTAATTAAAATTTAATTCAAATGTGGTTTGTACATTCTTTTTACCCTATCCCTCATCATCTCATCCCCTTGTTATTGCACTAAATGTTATTGGAGCATGATCTCTATATCATGTCTCAAAACAAATAGTGCATAGATTGCTATTGACCGACCTCAAAATAGGTGTGACCTCAAAATAGGTGTATGGATGCTTTAGTTCTACCAATCCTCTAATGAGTTCTAAATGCAAGTTTCAAGATGGTCATCCAACTAACCACTAATTATTGACTTGTTTTGTCTTATGCTTTTATTCTTTTTATGCTTTATGTACTATTTATTTTTTAGCATTTACATTTCATGTCATTTTCATCTTTGCTCATTTGAGCATTTATTTTCTTGCCATTTTTACTTTGCTCACTTGAGCTTTTTCTTTTCATTTCTTAAGATACTTAATAATCAACATAAACCCTAAAAAATATTTAATGGCACTTGGACTATTTGGTTACTATCCTTGGCATTATGGAGCATGGGAATTTTTCTTGGACTTAGGATTAGAAACCTTGGCCTATCTTGGAGACCTTGTGATCTTATCTGATTATTTTGTCTGGAGTTCTTGAGGTTTACCTCAAGACATTGGGTTGCTTGTTTGTTTTTGTGTGCAGATTTTTGTGATTACACTCTTTGTTTGTAATCTGGAACTCATCTGTATACAACCGTTACTCTGCCCAAATTTTGTGAAGACTAAATACACTTGAAGTTTGGTTCTCTCAAAAGGTGTAGTATCTTTGCTTGCTTGGTTTCAATCCAAAGAATGGGAATTATACCTTGGCTCATAATGTCAAGTTTTGGCTTCTTGTTGGTTAGATGATTCTTGTCCCTAGCTTTTACCTTATGCTTTAGGATAGCCTCTTCTTCTCCTCCCATCTTCTTTAATTTCAAAATCTTCTTCCTTCTTTTGAAAACTCTTCTTGTTTTTGAACTCAAACCATTTTCATAATAAACCTGGACTTATGTCCATGCATTTTCAAAACATTTTCATAAATAAACTCCAATCAACTTAATAATACCTTGACATCTTTTTTATGAGAAGACTAAAAGTCAATCAATCTCATTTCAAACCATTTTGCCACTTTGGCATTCATCTTTAAACTTTTCTCAAAAGATTAGACTCTTGTCAATCCTTGTAGTGATGCAAACAATTATACTTCTACAATATATAGTGAAGTGATATATTTTCCACTTGGGTGTTGAGTGAGGCATTGTTGATTTTAAAATCCAAGCCATATCCTCCACTTTAAGATGATGCAAATTCTCATTTCTCATGATTGTGGGTAGTAAGTATGTTTTCCACACGGACAATGACGATGATGTCTTATCTCTTAAAATTAACAACACACTTGTGTTTCGAATTTTTAAAAGAGGAACTACGTGTACCCTGATCCCCTATTTCACGAAAGATGGTACGTAGGCACTAAAGGTTCGCAACCGCGGCGGGTGCAAAAATCATAAAAAATATTTCTCTTCTCACCTCCACCATCCATTTTCTATACAACACATTTTTATAGCCAAAATATACAGATTTTTCAAAGATGTTCCTGCGGAGTACCATAGATGTTTAGGGTGCTAATACCTTCCCTTTGCATAACCAACCCCCTTACCTTGAATCTTTCCCCCTTTTTTTGGGTTATTCTCCCTTTTCCCATTCCTTTGGAAACAATAAAGCGCGGTGGCAATTTTTATTTTTGATTTGTATAAAGTCTAGTCAATCCAATGGCTTAGTCTTGAACATTTCTACCGCTACAGAAAAATAGCGACTTCACTGGGGACAGATTGACCTCTTGCTGGTCCATCCCTAAGTGAGTTGAGCCTATCTTTGTTTATATCTGTATATGTGCTATTGTTGTTTATGTGTTATATTTTGTATATATGTTTGTTTGGATTTTCCTGGTTTTCAGGGGGCTTGGTGATTACTCATAAGTCCTATACCCGGACTTGGGAAAACTTTAAGATAGGATGGGCGATATAGTCATTTTAACTTTGAGGGAGTAATCCCAAAAAAGGAGTTATGAGATCCCCCTCTCAGTGGAAGCCCCTTTGACTGTAGTGTCGTTTACTGAGTAATCGGGAAGACGTACTGCTTTCGACCTGAGAGCCTGCTGAAGCTGAGGACCATAGAATACCAAACCCATCTTGGCCTTTTAGGTGTAGTGCAGAAGCTATGATAGAGTAATCCGGAAATAGTTGTCACGCGATACTACGCTCGGACGAGTCTTTCTTGAGAATATTACTAATTACCGAGTTAATTGGGAAGTTGATAATATCCGAAGGAAGGATGTAGACTCTGGGAACCTCTAGAACCTTGTTTGGCAGGTGATAGCTTTTTAGACCAACACCTTATGGGTAGTATCTTCGACCTCATGCGCGTGACGTTGAACCTATGAACCCTATATGTATGATCTTGTATGTGATTGTTGCATCATGCATCCGTGCACTCATAAGCATCTTTTGAAGAAAACAATATTTCAAGGGATTTAAAGGTTGACTATTTGTGAATATCTCAGGTACTTTTAACCATGGATTCTGGAAAGAGAAAGACTGGGAAATACAGTTTCAAGGATCCTAAGATAGATGAGCTGGTCAGCATAATTCCAGAGATCGAGTGTTCTGCAGACTTTCGGAAGAAGTATCGATCCATTATTCCTCTCATGAAGCTGAAGATGAAGGAGGGTATTCTCTCGACCTTGGTCCAGTTTTATGTCCCGATGTATCACTGCTTTACTTTTCCTGATTATCAGTTGATGCCTACACTGGAGGAGTATTCTTATCTATTAGATTTACATCTTACTGATCGTGTTCCTTTTACTGGTTTAGAGGGTGAGCCAAAACCACGTGAGATTGCTGCTTTGATTCATCTGGGAAAGTCTAAGGTGGAAGCCCATATGACTACTAAAGGAGGGATTAGAGGATTACCAACTCAGTACTTATTGGAGAAAGCTCGTTACTTTTATATAATGAAGAGTACCGTTTCTTTTGAGGCCATCTTTGCTTTACTTGCTTACGGATTGTTCTTATTTCCTAATGTGGACAAGTTTTTCGACATTAGCGCTATCAGGATTTTTATGATTGGAAACCCAGGTCCTACACTGTTGGGTGATGCTTATTACTCTGTTCATCTTCAGAATTCTTATCATGGGGAATGATTATCTATTGCACGCCTTTGTTATACTGGTGGTTCATCTCTCATATGCCTCAGTCTGATGCTTTTTGGGATGTCAAGAAGGAACCTTGGCGGGCTCCTAAGATCATGGCACTTACTCACTCAGATATTGATTGGTATCATCGAGCTTATCAGGATATGGAGATTATTGATAGTTGTGGTAGTTTCCCTAATGTACCGCTTCTTGGTACAAAGTGAGGAATTAACTATAACCTTGTTCTTGCACAGCGACATCTTGGTTACCCAGTGAGGGATAAACCGAATAACATTCATTTGAGTAGTTTCTTTCTGAAGGAAGGAGAAGACCGTAGGGAAGCTAGGGAGCAGATTTCAAAGGCCTGGTATCACATTCATAAGTAGAGTAGGAAGGATTTGGGACATAGGGGTGTTGTTTCTTTGGAGCCATATCTTCAGTGGGTCTGATCAAGAGCCATTCAGTTGAAGATGTCGTATACTCGAGAGACACCATGCATGATCTATTTGTGAAGACCAGTCCTCCCTTATTAGATGATCTAGAAGAGCTGCAACTCGCTTTGGTTAGGATGCAACATGAAAGGGATGCTTGGAAGAACAAGTTCCAGACTTTAGAGAGTTCCTACAGAGTAGACCTGAAGGAGAAAGACGATTTGATCGAGATCCTTGAGATTCGAGCGGTAGAGTCTATGGAGAGGCAATGTGATTTATTTTCCCCTAAGCCTCAAACAGGTTTTGGTTACTGTTGTACCCCAAAATTTTCCCTCTCATATTTCCCAAGACATTGCAAGAATAATCTCCAAGTTGCTCAAGATTGCTCAAGAGTTGGACAATCAAGCTATCTCCTAAGGCAGTCAATCTCAAATTAGGGTTTTGTATTGCATCAAGGTCCTTACATAAAAATGACCTAAAGTGCTCCCCAATTTCCTAATATGTTCTCAAGTTCTTCCATGTCAAATTTCAAGCCTTGCAGAGGAAGTTTGGTCAGTCAATTGCTCAAAGGGTCCAAAAATCGACTGTGTTAGGGCAAAAGTCAACTGTGACCTATAAACAGTCAAACTTCAAGATTTTTTGTCAACATTCTCATTTTAAAGGATATTTCATCATTTGATCAACGGTTGATCATGATTCATCAAGGATTGCTCAAAATTCATCAAGACTCAAAAGTTGCTAAATTAGGGTTTTGTAGGAAAAGTCAACTCAAATTTTACCAAGCATAACTTTCTCATACTTTATGAGAAATGACCTATCCAAATCTCATTTTGAAGAGGATTCAATTTCCTACAATTCATCTTCACACCCCAAGATAAAGAAATGAACTCACAAAAGGTTACAAATTTGGACATCATAGGTCATTTTTGAAAGTCAACAAAAACACCTTTTTTTTCCAAAGCTTATAACTTGAGCATGGAATATCAAATTGCGATGAGACCAAAAGGGTTGGTTATAGGACATCTCAATATTTCTATAAAGTCCAAGAACACTTCCAAAAGTTCAAAATTTAAGAAGTTATTCATTGTTGAAGTTGGGCATTTTTGCAAAATTGCCAAAAGTCAACTATCCCCAAAACTTCAAATTTTGTCAAATGGGCGCATTCTTTTTCACTTGATTTGATCTTGTCACACTACACACGTGTCCTAGCTTCATCCTTGTGTCCATTTATTATTTTTTCTATTTTATTTGATTTTTTATTGAATTAATTCATTTTAAATCAATTTAAATCAAATAAAATCCAAATATTGATGACTTAGGATCTTTTTGGTTGTTATAGGTCTTAATTATCATCATGATCATGATCAAATCCGTATCAAGCTTTTCATGTACAAAAATATTGGATTTTGGACCAAATTGGAAGGTCATCAATGGTGAATCAAATCATATCTCCAAGCATTGATTTACAAAGATTCAAGACCCAAAACATGACCTAATCCAATGCAGCATACATATACAATGCAAAGGCACACGAATTATAGGTTAGAGGCTACAAAATCACAAGAACCAAACTTGAGAAAATTGTCAAAAAGCTTGAAACTGAAATCGTGCTTAGAGGCAGTTTCAACACAAAATCTCAACACCACTCCATTGCTGGGCAATCATTGAGTGAGAAGCAATCAAAAGCAAGCCCTTACACCCTCTCAATCACGTTGTAAGTCTCTCACAAAACCGCTTTGCATTTGAAATCGCAACTCCATATTCTTGCACTTCTTGGACAAATCTTTGGTATATTCATGATGCTCATTCATTTTGCAAGCTTTCTGCATTAACCAATTGTGTTTATATGACCTGTAGTGCCCTAGCCGCATCTAGGGTTCTTGGATTGTTTTTTTTGGGCGTTTCGTTTTCAGGCCAAATCAGTGCGATTGATGGATCTAGACGTGCTCAGGATTCCCAGACGAGCACAACCATGGTCTTGGGGTTGGTTTTAATGGCCTAAAATTGATTTTAGGAGACACCTACAGATTTAGTTGCGGATATAAATCTGCAGGTAAATAACCAGGTTCCAACGAGGAAGACGATGACGCGTCCCCCTCCCATTCGCTGATTCAAACATTCGTGCGTTTTTGTTTTTAATTCTGGCATATTAATTGTTTTTCCATATAATAATTGTTATCCAATACACTAACGAATGAAGCATAGTGGTATAGTGGTAAGCACGCTGTCCCGTGACTCACAGGACCTGGGTTTGAATCCCAGGTCCCCATATTGCTTTGTATTATTTTGCAATAGGTAATTCAGTGTGAAACCAAACGCGTGATGTACCATGCTCTCTCATGCAATCAGTGGACAGATGGCCCCCAGGCCAAATCTGATGGCCCGGATGGGATGCCTACCATATGCCCTAGTCAACGTGCCACATAGAATTCCAGAAGTCATACATGCCTGCTTGTATTGGGCCACCAAAATTGCTAATTAACCCCCTGATTAGGCCCAAAACCCCCTTGAGTATTTCTATTTCTTTCTTTTTATTTTACTTATTTATTTGTTTTATTAATTATTTTTATTTTTTAACTAACCAATTAAAATTCTTTCTTTCATAAAATCAAAAAAACCAAATAAATATATTTTATTTATTAAAATTAAATTCAACACTTTATTTTTATTAATAAATATTAATTGAATTAACTTAGTTTTAATTAGGTATAAATTTTAATATATTTTGCTATAATTAAAATTTATTTAGACGATTAGGTTTTTATTAACTTTGATTATATTAATTTTTATTTCTTTAAATACCAAAAACTCTAAAAAATGTATTTTTATTAATTAATTTGTTTATTAATTTAATAACTAACTTAGTTTAATTTCTTTTAATTCAAAAACAAACTAAATTTTTTTTCTTTAATAATTAAAAGGTCAAAACCCTAGAATGCGCCCGATTTAATTTTCCCGCATGCGATCCATTTTATCATATTATTGTATCTGTTTCCTGGAATGTAATAGTTTAATAGGACTTTAAATACTTTTATCGCTTTATTTATTTTCGGCATTTTAAATTCAAGGGTTGCTTTTGGCGATGTAAATACTCGAAGCCTTGTAATAGTTAGTTTTAATTTCCGCAATTTAATTTCCACAACTTATAAATTGTTAGATGTTTGATGATAGGGAATGCATGACAAGATCAAATGTTTAAACCTAAAATCAACATAGATAACCATTGACTTGTACAAAGATAAAATTAACCGAAACAACACACTCGCATATGCGCACTCTTAGGGTACACCTCACTTGGTTGCCTTCGAACGTGGTTATTGAGTATAGGAAGTTTTAGAGGTCGCCTTCTTGTCCAAAGATCATAGTTGTCTCGAAACTGTTGCCTCGGAAAAATGATCTAAGACATTATGGTTACCGCTAAGGCGTCCTAACATTGCTTTAGTGACCACACGTCCCTTAATCGAATTGACCCTTAAAACTCCAACGACGGTGCTACCTACTCATTCATAGTGGGATAGCATTGTCTAAAGGATATTAGCACAGATTGATTCCTTTTTCGAGTAGGTAGATGGTTCTTAAGTACTTGCTCCTTTCAAAACAAAACAAAACTTTTCGCACTTACACCTTTCAAACAAAAACTTCTTTCAAACCCACAAACACAAAGAAAAGCAAATTTTGAAAACACTTTGAGCAAGTACCTAAAAGCCCGTGGATAACCACGGATAGAAAGGGTACTAACACCTTCCCTTTCTATAATATACCCCCCAGACCCGAGAAACATCTCGAAAAAGGAATTTTTCTGTGCTTTTTTCCTTTCCTTGTTGGATAAAATAAAAGACGGTGGCGACTCTTGCTTACCGCGACATTTTGCAAAAACAAACAAAAAACGCAAACCAGCATTCCAAAAACAGTCAGTTCTCTTCCACCGTATCACAGTTACTCACTTCCTGATCTAGATGATTGGAAGGAGGTTGCCATCAGACATGTGGAAGAAAACCAGAAGTTGAGGGCTCAAATTGTCAGGCTCACAGGGAAGCCCCAGCGTACAGATTGATCTCCATCAGTTCTTTTTCTCAGAATTTTAGATTGTATTTTCATCTTGTACTTGGGATCATTGAAACTTGTAATCCATTTTGAAGTTATTTTAATAAAAAAATTTAGTATTTCAAAAGCTTTATTACTTTGATGTTTGCAATATGCCTATAAATCTTAAATCCCTTGAAATATTAAATAATGAAGTAAAAATAATCATGTGCATTGCATGTCATGCATCATATTGCACATATTTCTTGCATTTATTATGCATATTCAGGTGCCTTACCCAGCTTTTTACTTCATTCAGCAAGCTGACTCATCACTACAACCCTCAGGCTAATTTCAAAAAGAAGATGGACAACTTAGAACAGGAGAATCGCGAGCTTTACGAAGAAGTTTTTGCTTTGAAGGCCGGCTTGGGCAATTTGACTACTCTGATGGAAGCTCTAGTGGTTGCTCAGAATCAGCCACCGAGTGTTCAACCTCAACCAACAAGGGCAAATACTGAAGTTCTGACTGTTCCTGTATTCTCTACTTCGGCTGTTGTTCAAAACCGTATGCCTCAAGGATATCCATGGGGAATGCCAGAGAATTTTGCACCTGAAGGTTTCAATCATGGTCCTCAAGATACTCCAGTGGTTCAGAATGTTGTTACTCCGGCACCTCTTGTGGTGCATATTGTTCCCGCTACACCTCCTTTGGTGAATTTGGTTCCGTTTGTTAATGAAGATGTGTGTCGTCCTTTCCCTCCGCTGAGCGAAGACTTGGGTCTTTATGACATAATGGATGATTTTCAAGAGCAGTTTGATAGAATGCAAAGAGAGATGAAGGCTCTTAGGGGAAAAGAGCTATTTGGGCAGAATGTGAATGAGCTATGTTTGGTCACGAATGTTAAGATACCAGCTAAGTACAAGGTCTCGGAATTTGAGAAGTATGAGGGTAACACTTGTCCTAGTGCTCATTTGGTGATGTACGTAAGGAGAATGTCTACCCACACTGATGATCAGCGTCTGCTGATTTACTTTTTTCAGGATAGTTTGACTGACGTAGCGTTGAAGATGTATATGAGTTTAGACAACACTAACATCCATACTTTTAATGATTTGGGAGAAGCATTCATCAAACCATACAAGTACAATGTGGACATGGCGCCCGACCGTGACCAACTTAGGGCCATGATTCAGAAAGACAGGGAATCGTTCAAAGAGTATGCGCAGAGATGGCGCGAAGTAGCTACCCAAGTGATTCCCCCCATGGAAGAGAAAGAAATGACTAAGATTTTTCTGAAGACGCTGGGTGCTTTCTACTACGAAAGGATGGTAGAAAGTGCGCTGAGTGATTTTACAGAGATGGTAGGAATGGGTATCCGCTTAGAAGAGGCGGTAAGAGAAGGCCGTTTAACGAAGAGTGAAGGATCCGGAGGTGTGAAGAAGCCATCTTATGGGTTTACTAAGAAAAATAAGGGGATACCAATGCTGTTGTACAAGAGAGGAGGGTAAACGCTCCTAGAAGGAATTATCAGCGTCACCAGTAAGTCGCCTCAGTTACTCCTGTGATGAGTGTCGCTCCGACTACCAATGCTTATCAAAGACCGTCCCAACAGGGGAACCAAGGGAATAATCAGAGAAGGGAGAACTATGACCATATTCCCATGAGTTATGAAGAGCTACTACCGACATTGATTCAGAAGAAGTTGCTCCAGACACGACCACCTCCCGTTGTACCATCACCATTGCCTTGGTATTACAAGGCAGACCAAACGTGTGCTTTTCATCAGGGAGCACCAGGGCATAGTGTTGAGAATTGTTATCCTTTAAGGACTGAAGTGCAAAGGTTGGTGAAGTCTGGAATTCTATCTTTCAAGGACATGGGACCTAATGTGAAAGACAATCCGCTACCCAAGCATAGGGGAGTAAATGTTGTGAATATGGTAACCGATTGTCCAGGCGACTTCCGGATCTTTGACATTAATCTGGTTAGAGGAGATTTGGTGAAAATGCATGCAGACCTCTGTGAATTCAGCTATTATACGCATGACCATGCCGGTTGTGCTGTTTGCAGTACATATATACAGGGTTGCGAGAAGATAAAGGCTGATTTACAAGAGATGATAGATGAGGGTTTAATCCATATAATCAGGCCTAGGGCAGAGTATGAAGAGGAAGTCAATATGGTTTCTGGATGTCCTGGTGAATTAAGAATTTTTGATGAGGAGTATTTGAATGAGGATCTCGTGCAGTTGCATGCTACCTTCTGCCGTACTGCTGGTCAGGTGGAACACCAATATGGGTCTTGCATAGTTTGCTGTCCAGACCCCCGAGGATGTTCTATTGTGAGGGAGGGTGTTCAGTTGTTGTTAGACAACGGAACTATCAAGATCACAGGTCAGAGGGATGATTATCATGAGATTGATATGGTTGAAGTTTGTTTAATGGAAGAAGAGTCAGAGGAAGAGTATGTTTCCGTGGATGAGTATTTCTCTTTAGACGAATATTTTTTTCCCAGAAATGACTTTTTGATGACTGATTATGTTGAAGAAGGGGTAAACGTCATTGTGCCTTGTTTTTGTGCACCCGCTCATCTTGAAGTGGAGTACCATAGCAAACCAGTTGTTACCCAATTGGTAATTAGTTTTCCAGGTCCTATTCCCTACAAATCAGATAAGGTTGTGCCTTACAAATACAACGCTACAATATTAGAACATGGGGTGAAATTTCCCATCCATCCAATGCTTGATGTTGGAAATATAGCTGAAAATAGCAAGGTGACCCATAGCGGTCGCGTGTTTACGTCGGTTGTTCGAAGAGATGTCATTGCTGGAAAGAAAATTGCTGAGAATGATGAGCCTAAGAAGGCTACAGGAGAGACTAGTGGAGCTACATTAGAGAAAGAAGTGGACGATATTTTGAAGATAATTAAGATGAGCAACTACAGAATTATAGATAAGCTACTGCAGACTCCTTCAAAGATATCTATCCTAGCTTTATTGATGAACTCCTCTGCTCATAGAGAATCATTGATGAGAGTACTAGATCAAGCTTTTGCAGAGAGTGACATGCCATTAGATCAATTCAGCAACGTAATTGTAAACATTACGTCATGTAACAACTTGAGTTTCTGTAATGATGAATTACCAGATGGAGGGAGGAATCACAACCTGGCCCTCTACATATCTATGAACTGCAAGAATGATTCACTGTCCAATATGCTAATTGATAATGGATCCGCGTTGAATGTTATACCGAGGAGTACTCTCATGAAGTTAAAGTATCAAGGAGCACCTATGCACCCGAGTGGCATCATTGTGAAGGCATTTGATGGATCGAGGAAATCTGTCATCGGTGAAGTGGACTTACCCATCCATATAGGACCACATTTGTTCCTGATAACCTTCCAGGTCATGGACATTATTCCTGCATATAGTTGTTTGCTAGGACGGCCATGGATACACGAAGCAGGGGCTGTCACTTCAACTATGCATCAGAAGCTAAAGTTTATGCATGAAGGGAAGGTAGTGATCATAAATAGAGAGTAGGCGCTGTTGATATCCCATTTATCCTCTTTTAGTATTGTAGAAGCGGATGAGGCTTTTGTTGGAACCCAGTTCCAAGTCCTATCCATTGACAACATAAGGAGAAATGAGAATTCTGTGGTTTCGCTGAAGGACATGTAGCAGGTTGTGCGCAATGGTCATAATACAGTTTGGGGACGACTTGTGGATCCACCCGTGAACAAAAATAGAACTGGTTTGGGTTTCTTTTCGAAGGATGGCAAAGGCGAAAGTTTGAAGTCAAAGTCTATTGTGAACAGTTATCATGATGTTTTCTACAGCGGAGGCTACCTCCATCCAATTGATTCTGGAATTAATGTTGTCGAAGAGGATGAAGCAGAGAAGGAAGTACCGAATTATGTGATGCATGGAGTCAGAGTTCAGAACTGGGTCACCATTGATGTTCCTTCTTGCATACATGTTTCAAAGTAATTTGTTTTGTTAATATGTTTCTTTTGAAAAGCTTTCACTATGCCTGAGATGGAAGTATTAATGTTGTAGGGCTTGTCTGTTTGCTGTGACTTTTAAGATCATTAATAAAAGTTGTCTTTTCTTCCCAAATTATGTCTTTGTCTTCTTCTTTTTCTTGGAAAATGGTAATCAGAAAAAACCTTTCAAAATAAATAATAACGGAAAATCAATCTGCATGATCACTTATTATATGTGTCAGTTTCTAAAAGCAATCATAAATCATATGTGCAGATTAATTAAAAAACCCGTTGAATACAATGATCTTGCACCCTCTCCCAACTTTGAATGTCCTGTGTTTGGGGCTGAAGAAGAATATTATGATGAGATTCCAGAAGAGGTCTCACGATTGCTTGAGCACGAGGAAAATACCATTCAACCATATAAGGAGCCTTTGGAAGTGATCAATTTGGGTTCAGAAGAAGATCCGAAGGAAGTCAAGATTGGGGCATCGTTGCATCCCGATGTAAAGAACAGGTTGATTGAGTTGTTGAAAGAGTATGTGGATATTTTTGCTTGGTCTTATCAGGATATGCCTGGTCTAGATACAGATATTGTCGAGCATCGTTTGCCGTTGAAGCCAGAGTGTCCGCCAGTTAAACAAAAGTTGAGAAGAACCCACCCAAATATGGAAGTAAAGATCAAAGAGGAGGTTCTAAAGCAGATTAATGCTGGTTTTCTTATGACGTCAGTGTATCCTCAATGGATTCCAATATTGTCCCAGTACAGAAAAAAGACGGAAAAGTCCGCATGTGCGTAGATTATGGATATCTAAATAAAGCTAGTCCAAAAGATGATTTTCCATTGCCTCACATCGACATGTTAGTGGACAACACAACAAAATTCAAAGTATTCTCGTTCATGGACGGATTTTCCGGGTATAATCAAATAAGAATGGCTCCAGAGAACATGAAAAAAAACAACGTTTATCACACCCTGGGGAACATTCTGTTACCGAGTGATTCCCTTTGGGTTGAAGAAAGCTGGTGCAACGTACCAGAGGGCTATGACAACCCTATTCCATGATCTGATGCACAAAGAAATCGAAGTATATGTTGATGATATGATTTCCAAATCCCAAACTGAAGAAGGGCATATAGAAGATTTGTTGAAGTTTTTTCAACGTTTGAGGAAGTATCGTCTCCGCTTGAATCCAAATAAATGCACCTTCAGTGTTTGATCGAGGAAATTGTTGGGTTTCATTGTTAGCCAGAAAGGAATTGAAGTTGACCCTGATAAAGTCAAAGCAATTCAAGAAATGCCAGCACCAAGAACTGAAAATCAAGTCAGAGGTTTCCTCGGGCGTTTAAATTATATTTCCAGATTTATTTCCCACATGACTGCAACATGTGAATCGATCTTTAAGTTGTTAAAGAAAGATCAAGGTTGTGTGTAGACGGATGACTGCCAAAGTGAATTTGAGAGTATTAAAGAATGCCTGCTTAAACCTCCTATCTTGCTCCCTCTCGTAGAAGGAAGACCTTTGATTATGTATCTAGCAGTGTTAGATAAATCCATGGGTTGTATTCTGGGACAACAGGATGAAACAGGGAAGAAGGAGTTCACCATTTATCATCTCAGCAAAAAGTTCACTGATTGTGAGTCGCAATATTCCATGTTAGAAAAGACATGTTGTGCTTTGGCCTATGCGGAAAAGCGTTTGTGGCAGTATATGTTGAATCATACCACTTGGTTGATCTCCAAAATGGATCCAATCAAGTATATTTTTGAAAAGCCTGCTCTTACCGGGAGAATTTCCCGCTGGCAGATGTTGTTATCTGAATATGATATCGAGTACCATACTTAAAAGGCTATTAAAAGTAGTGTGTTGGCAGATTACCTTGCTCACCAACCGGTGGAAGATCATGAGTCTGCATAATATGAATTCCCCGATGAGGATGTGATGTTATTGAACGTGAAAGATTGTGATGAACCATTTCCTGAGGAAGGCCCTAAACCTGAATCTCGTTGGAGTATGATTTTTGATGGAGCGGTGAATGCTTATGGTAAAGGAATTGGTGCTGTGATTGTTACTCCTCATGGATCGCACATTCCTTTTACTGCAAGGTTAACATTCGATTGCACTAATAATATGGTAGAATATGAGGCTTGCATCATGGGTCTTGAGGAAGCTATTGATCTCAGAATCAAAATTCTAGATGTGTATGATGATTCAGCTTTGGTAATAAATCAGATTAAAGGGGAATGGGACACTTGTCACCCTAGCTTGATCCCTTACAAAGATTATGCTAGAAGATTATTACTATTCTTCAATAAAGTTGAATTCCATCACATCCCTAGAGATGAAAATCAAATGGCAGATGCTCTGGAAACTCTGGCTTCCATGTACCAAGTGAATACTTGGAATGATATACCCCGAATTAGAGTTCGACGGCTGGATAGGCCCGCTCATGTGTTTACGACAGAGGAGGTAGTAGATGAAAAACCTTGGTATTATGATATCAAACATTTTCTTCAGACTCAGGAATACCCGATTGGCGCGTCGGGGAAAGATAGAAAGACACTGAGAAGATTGGCAGGCAGTTTCTTCCTCAGTGAAAATGTGATATACAAGAGAAATTATGACATGGTCTTACTCAGATGCGTGGATAGACACGAAGCAGACATGTTGATGCATGAGATTCATGAATGTTCATTTGGCACTCATGCTAATGGACATTAGATGGCTAAAAAGATGCTAAGGGCAGGTTATTATTGGTTGAAAATGGAATCTGATTGTTATAAATTTTCAAAGAAGTGCCATAAATGCCAGGTTTATGCAGATAAGGTCCATGTGCCTTCGACACTTCTCAATGTGATTTCCTCCCCATGG
The DNA here is from genome assembly GCA_948472305.1 of Vicia faba. Lineage (NCBI taxonomy): Eukaryota > Viridiplantae > Streptophyta > Magnoliopsida > Fabales > Fabaceae > Vicia > Vicia faba. The sequence goes on along the minus strand of OX451737.1, from coordinate 139,687,581 downwards.
CCTTTCTCTATGTGGGGTATAGACATGATCGGAATGATAGAACCCAAAGCTTTGAATGGGCACCATTTTATCTTGGTAGTAATTGAATACTTCACCAAATGGGTAGAGGCTGCTTCATATGCTAATGTTACCAAATAGGTGGTTGTGCGTTTCATCAAAAATAATCTCATATGCCGGTATGGTGTGCCGAGCAGAATCATCACCGATAATGGCTCGAATTTGAACAACAAGATGATGACAGAACTGTGTAAAGAATTCAAGATTGTCCATCACAATTCATCTCCATACAGGACAAAGATGAATGGGGCTGTTGAAGCTGCTAATAAGAATATCAATAGAATTATCCAGAAAATGGTTGTTACTTATAAGGATTGGCATGAAATGCTCCCTTTTATTCTGCATGGATATCGAACATTTGTTCTCACATCAAGATCCTTGAGCCCAAGGGGTCCCAAATGCTCAAAATTGTCCTAATATGTTCTCAAGATCACCCATGTCAAGTTTCAAGCCTTGCAGAGAAAGTTTGCTCAGTCAATTGCTCAAAGGTCCAAAAATCGACTATGCTAGGGCAAAAGTCAACTGTGGCCTACATACAATCAAACTTCAAGATTTTTGGTCAACATCCTCATTTTGAAGTATATTTCATCATTTGATCAAGGGTTGATCATGATTCATCAAGGATTGCTCATAATTCATCAAGATTCAAAAGTTGCTAAATTAGGGTTTTGCAGGAAAAGTCAACTCAACTTTGAACAAGCATAACTTTCTCATACTTTATGAGAAATGACCCATCCAAAGCTCGTTTTTAATAGTATGAAATTCCATACAATCCATCTTCAGCTCCCAAGATCAAAATATGCACTCACAAGAAGTTATGAATTTGGACATTATAGGTCATTTTGAAAAGTCAACAAAAACACATTTTTGTCAAAGCTTCATACATGAGCATGGAATATCAAAATAATATGAGACCATAATGGTTTATTAGAGGACATTTAAAGCTTTCTAAAAAGTCCAAGAACACCCCCAAAGAGTCAAAATTGAGGAAGTTATGCATTGTTAAAGTTGACCATTTTTGCAAAATTGTCAAAAGTCAACTATCCCCAAAACATCAAATTTTGCCAAAAGGGCCCATTCTTTTTCACTTGTTTTAAGTTGGCAACATAGCCCACGTGCTCTAGCCTTTTCCACTTGCCCATATCATATTTTTATTAATTATTTTGATTTTGATTTGAATTAATTTGATTTAAATCAAAATAAATCAAATAAAAATCCAAAAAACATTAATAACCAAGGATTTTGTGTTGTTTCAGGCTTCATTATACATCTATCATCCTTCCAATTCGTGCCAAGCCTTAGAGTGCACAAAAAGATTGAAAAGAAGCCATTTTTGGAAAGTTGTTCAAAGCAAATCAAATTAAATCCAAAATCATTGAAAGAAGAAGATTTGGACTGAATAAACAACCTTAATGCATTGTGCAATACATAAGGAGGCGAGACAGATCAAAACAAGGGTAGAAACAAGCGTGAGAGGCAGAATCAGATTCAAAAAAATCAAAGAAAAGTGTGAGATCAAAGTCCCACTTAGAAGCATCCTCAAGGCATGATATATGTCCCAATCGTTTCCTGGAAGTCTCCACAAGCGAAAGCAGTCCAAAGCAGGCATTTTCAAGCCCTCCCGCGCACTGTAAGTCCGCAACGGTATCACTCTTTTCTTGAATTCTAAAAGCTTCATTCTTGCATCCATAGCGTAAAATAATGGCATAATCTTGATCATCATGATGTTTGCAAGATTTTGGCATTATTCAATTTCATTTATATGACCTATACCGTGAATCACCATTTATAGATCTTTTTGGAGTTTTTTAGGGTTTTTGATTTCAGGAATAATTGGCCCTAGTAATGGGTATGGTTGTGATTAGAAGAAGGAGACGAGTCTAACCATGGTGTTAGAATTCATTTACATGGCCTATACGAGATTTTGAGAGTGGACAGGTTTGTAGCGACGGACATTTGTCCGTGGATATAGGTATTGTAGGTTTTTAGCTACGGAGAGAGGAAGGGGATGAAGGCGTGTCACCCCACCATTGGCTTGTTTAAACGAGCGCGCGTTTTTTTAATTCATGTCCACTAACTTTTGTTTTTATGTATTATTATTACTTTGTATTATGATAACAATCAAAACAACGCAACCTAGTGGTTGCCACGCAGGTCTTAAGGCATTAGAGGCTGGAGGTCAGGGGTTCGATCCATGCCTCCAACATTTGTTATTTTTCCTTGTTATTTCAGGGAATCCAGTACACGCTCAAGCCAAACTTCCACCATGCTCCTTCCTCATCAACACGCCAGATGGCCAGATGGCCAGATCTGGTGGCCATCATTGAAGGTGCACCAAAGGACCAAGTCAACGCCAGCGCACTAGATTGCAAAAGTCAAATGGATCTTCATCAAATGGGCCAGATTTCTTGCTATTGACACCCTTAAAAATCAGGCCCAATCTCTTTCTTTATATTTTCTTTTATTAATTGACACCCTTAAAAATGTCACTTAATTGTTTTTCATTTATTAATTTAATAATTAATTAATTTAGCATTTAACTTTAGGAATTAATTTCTTTTATTAAAAATTAAAAACAACAAAAAAAAAGCATTTTCTTTAGTTAAGAGGGTCAAAACCCTAGTTTCGCATTCGATTCAATTTCTCGCGCGCTTTATTTTTCTTTATCCAAATTATTGTATCTGCTCCCGGCTTGTAATAATTTAATTAGGACATTTACTTTTTCACGCTTTTATTTTCAAAGGCTTGTTTTTGGCGATGTAAATACCCAACGCCTTGTTATAATTTAGTTTAATTTCCGCACCTTTAATTTCTGCAAATATACAACTGCTAGATGTTTGATAATAGGGTTTGCATGACAAGAATGAATGTCTAATTTTAAAACGTTTAGATCACCCTAAACATGTGCAAAGATAAAAATAACTGAAATCAACACACTCGCACATGCGCACTCCTAGGGTACACTTCCACTTGGTTGCCTTCGTAAATGGTCATTGAGTATAGGTTGTTTTAGAGGTCGCCCTCTTGTCTATAAGATCATAGTTTCCTCGAAATGGTTGCCTCGGATATTGTTGCCTCGAACAAATGATCTAAGACATTAGGGTTACCACTAAGACGTCCTAACATTTCTTTAGTGACCGTATGCCCCTCTTTCGAATTGACCCTCAAACTCCAACGACGGTGCTACCCGCTCACTAATAGTGGGATAGCATTGTCTAAAGGAAATTAGCATAGAACGATTCTTTTTTCGAGTAGGTAGATTAGTTCTTAGATACTTGCTCATCCAAAACAAAACTTTCTTCACACTTACACTTCTTTACAAACAAAGTTTTCAAAAACACTTCATTACACTCTTGAAGACAGAAGCAAGAGTTAAATCGAAGTTAAAACAAAAACTTTTCAAAACCCACAAGCACAAAGAAAACAATTTTCAACATGATGAGCAAGTCACTAATAGCCCGTAGATAACTACGGATAGAAAGGGTGCTAATACCTTCCCTTTCTATAATCTACCACCCGTACTCAGAAATATCTGGAAAAAAGGAATATTTATGTGCTTTTTTCCTTTCCTTGTTGGATAAAATAAAAGTCGGTGGCGACTCTTGCTTACCGCGACATTTTACGAATACAAACGCAAAACGCAAACCAGCATTCCAAAAACAGTCAGTTCTTCCCACCGTATCACAGAACTGGAGACTCTGCTGGGGACTTAATAAGTGGGGTGTACCTTAGTATTAGTTCATCATAATGTTTTCAATTGCTTGATCTGTATGCTTTATCTTTGTGGGTTTGAATCGGAGTTATTATAGATCCTAACCCGGATCTAGGGATACCTTTTAGGTAAGTAGCAATAGACTGTGAGGTAACTATATGGCGTAGACCAATACGGTTGAAGCAGTAGCTACGTTGGTGTGGCACTTTAGTTAGTACAGATATCCCTTGTGGGGGAATAAGGAGAATATGGGGCTGCTAAGGGGTCATTAAGCACCAACTGACCTTAGAACCTATTATTGACGAACTTGGCCAAAGAAAAGTAGCAGTATGCTACACTCATTGAGACCAAACTCTCGCGATGATTCTGGCTGCAAGAAAAGGTTGCTAAACTAGACTTATGACCGGTCGAGGGTGGTCAGTGATATTGAGATCCTCTAGAACCCGGTTACTATTACTAGGACAGGTTGAACCAACTAAACTGAAAGAGGGTAATATCTAAACTCCATGCCAGCCTGAAATTTAAGGGCTACTGTGTGACTTGTATGCCCTTACCATGTTTGCTATCTGTGAATACTTGTGGTGTGTTTCTATCATAACATCATGCATCATGACATTGCATGCATATTTCATTAGACTAACCCATTTCAAAGACCGAGGGGATTCATCTTTGTTCTGTTTTACAGATCCCGGCATCTATGCGCAGAAATACTATTCGCATCAGCTTCGTTCAAATCCCTGCTCAACTTAGAGAGTTGGTTTCTAAAGTTCCAGATACATCTTCCTTTATCAGAAGACATGGTCACCTCCTTGGTTTAGTCACTTCTAAGATGGATGAGCAGATGATGAGTGTCTTGTTCCAGTTCTTTCACCCATTGCACCACTGCTTCACCTTCCCGGACTATCAGTTGGTCCCTACTTTGGAAGATTTCTCGGATCTACTTGGTATTTCTATTCTATAGCAGATGCCATTTATAGGTTGGGAGATAGCTCTTAGGCCAGAGGATGTTTCTACAGCCCTACGTCTAACAAAGGTTGATGTAATGTCTAACTGGGAGACTCAGAGTGGGGTAAAAGGCTTCCTGGCTAAGTTCTTGATTGATCAAGCTCAACAGTTTTGGGACAGTTTGGACTTTCAAGCATTTGAAGACATCCTGACACTTCTCATTTATGGCCTGGTTCTATTCCCTAATTCAGATTCTTTTGTCGACGTGAACGCAGTGAAGATCTTCATGTCCCGTAATCTGGTGCCCACTCTCTTAGGTGACATTCTACATGCTCTTTATGCCGTACTGCTCAGAAACAGGGAACCCTTATGTGTTGTGCACCATTGCTGGCGAGGTGGTTTATTTCTCACCTCCCCAAATCTGTTTTGAAGAACAAGGAAGGCATGGGTTGGGCCTACAGAATTATGTCCCTTGCTCACACGGACATCATCTGGAGTACTAAAGACATGTAAGAAGTAGATGTTATTGACCGGTGCGGAGAATACCCCAATGTTCCACTACTTAGAATTAGGGGAGGAATAACCTATAATCCTTATCTGGCCTTATGATAGTTTGGGCGAGCTCGAAAGGACGGTCCTCATGAGTTGCTGATTCTGAGCATTGTCTTTGACTTCCAAGGGGATGCTGAGGGACATCGCCGTAGGTTCATACGAGCTTGGAATAGGGTTAACAGGTCTGATCCACATGAGTTAGGATTGAAGACTTTTCTTCCAATGGAACTGTATCTCCGATGGGTTCGAGCCCGTGCTCAAAAGCTATGGATGCCATACGAAGTTGTCTTACCGGTAATTGTTGAGAGTACTGATGAATAAGGGGTTCCTCATACTATCCTCCAACCATACATGCCTACTGACATTGGGGCATTAAAGAGGTCGTGGATCCAGTTGAGGGAGGAACGGGATACTTACAGAGAAAAGTATCATGAGAAGGAACGGAAGATCCTAAAGCTTACAAGGCAGATGGAGAATGAGAAGGTCCTCAACGATTATGTCACCACCAACGAAAAACGACCATGGGAGCGCTGATGTCTTTTTCTATTTCTAGTTTTGATTTACTTTTCAGTTTTTCTCTTTGTAACGCCTTAAAGGCATTTTCAAACATTGTTTCAAGTTTTTAATCTAATAAAAGTGTGTTTCATTTTGGTTTACGGATTTGATTCCCTAAAGTCTTTGAAATCATATCATATGCATTCCATTTCCATGCACCTCATTACAGGTACCCTTACAGGTCTCTTATCTTCTTCGCTGTTTATTTCAGCATCATGTCTGCTGAAACATCCACTGATCAAGCTATTAAGGCTCTTCAAGCTCAAAAAACTCAGTTCTAGGAAATGTTCATGAACCTGGCCAAGGGGCAGAAAGATCTGAAGACTCTTATCTTGAAGGATAAGAAGAAGAAGAAGAAGAAGAAGAAGAAGACGGTCCTCCTAAACATGGGTCACAGGTTTGGAAATAGGTTGCGAGAGGAAGTTGATTTGTCTCACTCATCTGGAGGGGGAGAAAATCAAGAAGAAAGGAGGGCTCCTAGCCCTGTGGTTTCTGACAACAATACTGACTTTGATGAAGACCAGTATCCTCCTGCCGAGGACAGATATAAGCAGCTCGAAGACCGGTTAAGTGCGATGGAAATCCAGAAGATACCTGGGTTGGACTTTGGTGATTTGGGTCTGGAATTTGGGTTGGTGATTCCTCACAAGTTCAAAGCGCTTGTCTTTGTTAAGTACGACGGGGTCTCCTGCCCAAAGTTACACCTCCGTTCGTATGTTAGAAAGATTCAGCCATATACCGGTGACAGGAACCTCTGGGTTCACTTCTTTCAAGATAGTCTTTCAGGGAATCAACTTGAGTGGTTCTATAAGCTAGAAGGAGCTAATGTCCGTAACTGGGAGGACCTTGCTACTGCTTTTTACAAGCAGTACCAATATAATGCAGACCTTTCTCCCACGCGTACCCAACTTCAGGGTATGTCTATGGGTGCGAGCGAAGGTTTTAAAGATTACACTCAGAAGTGGAGAGATCTCGCTGGTAGAGTCCAACCCCCTCTGGCTGACAGGGAGTTGGTGGATATGTTTCTGGGGACCTTGTCTGGTCCGTATTTCAACCATTTGATCGGAAGTTCATCATCAAGTTTTACTGAGTTAATTATGACTGGGGAGAGAGTTGAAGCCGGTATCAAGAGCGGCAAGATACAGAAAGGTGCTTCGTCAAGTACCAAGAAGAAGCCCTTCAAGAAGGAGTCTAGTGCAGTTTACAGCTCTAGGAGCCAAAGTCGACCCGAGCGCCGCCAAGCGGTTAATGCAGTAGTTATTTCAAGACCAACTGTTGCCCCACAATGCAACAATCATCCATTAGCAGAGAGGCCTCAAAGATAGTTTACTCGGCTCAGCATGACTTTATCTCAAATTCTGCCACAGTTGTTGAAGATTAACTTGGTGATTCCAAGGGAAGCTCCGAAGAATCCCAACACCACCTCACCGCTGTACAATCCAAACGCCCGCTGTGCTTATCTCTCTGATAGCCGGGGGCATGATACCAATAATTGCTGGGCCTTGAAGAATAAGGTACAGGATCTGATTGACGCTAAGGAGATTGAGTTCGAAGCTAGAAATGCCTAATGTTATGACCGCTCCTATGCCCAAGCATGGAGTGAATGCTGTAGATGATGACTCGTTTATGACTTTCGTAGAAGACATTGCTACTCCATTGATGACTGTGAAGAAGAACCTTTTGTTAGCCGGTTTATTTCCGGGCTGTGGCGAAGGTTGCCATCTATGTTCCGTCCTACCTACTGGTTGCCATCTTTTGAAGTCAGGTGTCCAACGCCTGATGGATAATAAAGAAATCTTGTTTGACAAAACTATTGTTCCTTTGGTTCTTGTTGAGTAAGTTTCCATAATCACCATTTTCGCCAATTCTTCCAAGGCTTCCTCGAGAAATCCTGTTAGAATTACATCTGTTCTGAGAATCGCTCCATTGATCATTACTGTTCCTGGACCTATCCCTTATACGTCGGATAAGGTTGTCCCGTGGCACTACGGGGATGATGTGTATTATCACGGGGTTAAACAAGACTTGAAGGATGAAGAGGTTGATACTGATGTCAGCAATATTGTTGGATCTAGTAAAGTCACCCGAAGCGGAAGACTTTTCTCCCCTGAGATCTCTCCACCAATTGTTCAGAAGCCTATTGTTATCACACATGTCAGTACTTCTGCTACTGTCCATGTTCATGTTCCAATCCTTACCCCTGTCGCCGAGTCATCTGACGCTCGGGGTAAATGGATCACCGGTGGGCCTGCCCAGATGGAGGCACCGGGGAAGATTACTGTTGAAGCCTCTATACAGGAGATAGAGGAAATTTTAAAGATCATCAAGAAAAGCGACTACAATATAGTCGAACAGCTGGGGCAAACCCCGTCAAAGATCTCTATGTTGTCCTTATTGTTATGTTCAGAGGCCCATGTTAAGGCTCTGATTGCTTTCCTAAAGACCGCGCACGTGCCGTAAGAGACATCTGCTAACCAGTTCAAAGATTGCGTGGCTAGTCTGACAGTAGATAATGGGTTGGGTTTCTCCAACGCAGACTTGACTGCTAAGGGGAAGAATCACAATGACGCCCTCCATGTCTCCATTGAATGCAGGGGCACTACTCTAGCTCACGTGTTGGTGGATATTGGGTCCTCGTTGAATGTTTTGCCTAAGAAAGCTTTAGACCGGTTGGACTGTGAAGGTTTGGTGCTAAAGCCAAGCAACATTGTGGTTAAGGCCTTTGACGGGTCCAAGAGAATGGTACATGGAGAGGTGGATATTCCAGTTAAGGTTTGTTCTCAGATTTTCGCGTCTACATTCTATGTGATGGACATTCGACCATCTTATTCTTGTTTGTTGGGTCGCCCGTGGATCCACAAAGCTGGAGCAGTAACTTCTACGCTCCACCAGATGCTGAAATACCCAGTGAAAGGGAAAATTGTTACGGTGCGAGGAGAAGAAGAGTACATGGTGAGCCACCTTAACTCTTTCCGGTATGTGGAGATGGACGAGGAGTTCATTGAAACCCTGTGTCAACATTTTGAAGAAGTCCCCCAGACGCTGGCATCAACTGAAACTTTTACTGAAGATCCTCCAATGAAGATGGCTTCCCTAAAGGATGCTCGGGTTGTTATTGAGAAAGGTGGGTGTGCAAATTGGGGCCAACTCCCTGACTTTGCACATAAGACTGACAAGTTTGGTTTGGGTTTTGTTGTACCCCAAAATTTGCCCTCGCATTTTTCCCCAAGAAATCTCAGCTTCAAGCCTTTCCTGACTTTTCAAACTGGCGCAAGAATCAGACAAACGGACTTTTCTTGACAGTCAAGCAAAATTAGGGTTTTTACTGATTTTCAGAGCTCTGGATTGTTTCATACAGTTGGCTTAGTGTTTGGATGATTTTTGGTTCATTCGTGATCAGGCGAGCGTTATTTGGCATTTAATCAGGAGTTAGGGTTTTATGGGCATATTCTCAGAAGAATTTAAATTCCACAGCACTTTGCGGTTTATTCCAAGATTCGGATTAAAATTCGCGTTATCTTGGTTTAATCAGTAAAAGAGACAGTGGTTTGAATTCAGTACGTTTTGATTGGGCCAGTCAGATACAGTATGCAGTATTGGGTTCACAATGTTTATGGCAAATCAGTGAAGAAGGAATGCGCTTGGACAGTTCAGTTTGGTTGACTGCTGCTTTGCTTTGGATATCGGAAGAGACAGGTTTAATTGACCAATATTGTTATTATTTAAGTTATTTATTATTCTAAAAAATTTGAATGATTGAAATTTATTTTTCAATTGTTTTAATTCTAAGAATTTTAAATAAATAAATAAACAATAAAGAAATTAGAATTAATTGGATAATTTAGATTTTTATTGATATTTGAATTATTTGTACAAATTGTTGTTTATAATTTAAATTATGAACAATAATATACATCAATTTAAAATATTACATAAAATAGAAACTATCCTATTCTCTAATATTCTTCATTCTTCACTCCGCTCCGGTACTCCATGTTTTATCTGCAAAAAGAGAAGAAAAAGTCAGAAAGCAGTTAAATTAAAAAAGACAGTTAAAGTTGCTCATCATTAGGGGCCACTGACTGGGATCAGTTGCCCTCTCTGCAAATCACGGGATTTCTCCCGGTTCACAAAGAGGGAAGAATTCTATTTTTTATTCATGAAATGCAAATGTCAAAAAGTATAAGTTCCAAAATTCAAATTGCAAACTTCCAACTAAACTGAAAAAAGATCCAGTTTCAACTTTCTATCCAAAGCAAAAGGGAAGTTACTGTCAAAATGCCTAAGTTTACTCAAAGAAAGAAGCAAGAAGTACAATTGCTGTCAAATCCCAAGCATACAAGCTGTCAAAGAAGATTTTGGAAAGGATATCAAAATGCAAAGTCAGAGCAAAGCACAAAAGCTGGATAAAGAGGATGCAGTCAAGAAATGTAGGATGCAAGCAACTAAGATCTTTTCATCATTTCCCATCAGCATAGTAGGCCCCTTCAGAGCAAGTACAACATAATCATATAAAATTCTAAAGTTGTACTTCAAGAGAGAAAAAGAGAGATAATAGAAGCATAGGCAGGCTTAGGAGAAGACAGAAGAAAAAAAGATATACAAATCCACAAGCAACTCAGTTCAGCATAGCAGGTTAGGACAGAGAGAGGGAGAAAAGATACAAAACACACAACTCTGCATAATATAAAGATCCAGAAGCCAGTACAAAGAAGTAAAAAAAAGGGTGAGGATAGAAGAGAAAGATACAAACTCAAAAAGCAAAAGAAGGCCTCATTACTGTCAAGGCAGAAAAACCTGCATCAAACACACAAGAGCCACTAAAGCAAGCTCAAACACCTAACAAAAAGCATACTGAACCTGTCCCAAACCTCACATAACCTGCAAACTGTGAATCAGAACCAGGTTAACAACCTCAAACTTCAAAACTGAAACCTCACAAGTTATCAAACCTTTTTTCAAAAACTCAAAAAAACTAAAACATCTCAAACTTCATACCAGAATCACCACCCCTACTGCCAAAGTCCCTGTCAAAAACTTGTGAACAAAACCACTATGCTGTCAAACTGAACCAGCATAAGCAAAAGTCACAAAGCCAAGCTTCAAAGGGTGAACCTGCACTACCATTACCATTAGCCTCACAAACCCATCAAACTGAAGCAAACAAAGACCAACACTGAACATCTCAAAAAAACATAACACAATGCCATAACCATCAAACTTCATCAACCCTGCCCAAACACAAAACTCAGAAATACCAACAACCTGCCTGTCTAGTTCAAACCAACCTCTCAAACATATCCAAACATACCCCCTCAAGCATGTCAAAACATTCAAACCAACCTCTAAGCCTCAGAATTTACTCATCATAGGCAATAAAAAACATGACATCCAACTCAACAAAGGCGTCAAGGGCATCAATCTCAGGAAGCAATTCAAAAATCTAAAGGCAAGCAAACGTACAAAAGGGCAAGTTCAAGATAACACTGAACAACCATTCAAGGCATCAGGGGCTCAGAGGAAAACAAAAGTATCAAAGGCAACCTAGGCCCTCAGATCTCTGAGATCATCACTGGGCATCTCAAAGCACACATAGGCAAATCGTCCAAGAAAGCAACCAACAATTCAAAGGGACATAAAGTAGAAGAGATAAAGAAATGAGGAATTAAAGGTTCTCAGTCTAGCATCATCATCAAAACCCTAAAATATCAATCAGATAAAAATACCAGGGAAGCTCAAAGCTCCATCACCGAATCTCCGGCCTCCTAAGCGCCATAGCTCCCCTCTTCTCTCCTCCTTCTCCAAAGTCAGGTAACGAGCCTTCTATCTCTTCTCCTTCACCTCATAAAAAACGAAAAAATAAGAACTCAAAACAAAACACGCGAATCCAGAAAAGAAGAAAGAAACATAAGACATTAAAGCTAACCTTGTATCAAGAGGACGCGAAACTTACGCCTTGGAGGGAAGAGAGTTTGAGAATAACGCTGGTGGCCGGAGGAAGCATTCAGGGAAGCGAAGTGAACGGAGAAGACGAACGCACCGTCGCTGCCTCGCTAACCCTAAAACGTTCATTACCAAATTGACTAACAATCCCTAACCCTAAGTTTGTTTCAGAATCCATGGGCTTGACCCGTTTTGACTTTCTCCAAAGCCCAACAGCATCACTAATTTTTTTTCTCTTTTACTAACCTATTCCTTTTTTCTTTTTTTCATATTAACACTAACCTTTTATATATATTATGTAAACACTTCATTTGCTTTACAAAAATCATTTTAATGCAAAATACTTTCTTTTTTTACATTTTTTAAATTTACAATTTAATTAAAGCATTTTATATATACTTAATTTAATTAATTTGAAAACCTTTTTTATACACATCAAAATACATTTGTACATACCAAAATAAATATACATCTCTTGCATAATTTAAATTTCTTAAGACATTTTATACATAATTTAGTTAGAAACATGAATATTCTATTAAAAACATTTTATTTTGTACATACATTCTAAAACATTAATTTTGTACATATTATACATTTTTTTTACATAATTAAAATTGAACTTTTTAATTAACATACACATTTGTACATAACAATTTAAATACATTTTTTTTCTCTAATATTAAATTCACAAATATTTGATTAAAATACTTTCTTTTTTTGCATAATACAATTTAATTAAAATTTGAACATACCATTTAATTAAATCAAAACACTTTCTTTTTCTATTGTACATAGCTACATATAAATCAAAGTTTCATTTAAAAACATTTCTCTAGGTCAAACCCTAATACGCCTCAATTCCACAATTCGCACTTGTACATAATTACACATACACAATACACATATACACTTGTACACTTACACAATACATTGCCCTACACACATTTTTATCTTACATCTGTATATTCGATATTTACATATTGATCGCACATTCGATTTGGTTGTAACTTATTGGATACCATAAGTCTCATCCCCTTGTACATTTATACCCCCATTCCCGGACACTATTTTGTAATAGCGTAGATTTTACATTCCGCAATTTACAGTTTTCCAATTATGCCATGGTTAGACCTAGGGTTTGTATGTACATGAAATCAAACGCTAGATAACTTAATACAAGACAAATACATGTAATCAATACACAATCACACTTGCACCCCCTAGGGTAATCTCACATGTTGCCTTCCAAAATGGGCCATGCTTGCACGTCGAGTATCTTTGGCAAAACAAAATCAAATGATCATAAGTCTCAAAGTGTTGCTTAAACGGAATGATCATAGTCCCTTCAAAACAAATTGCCAAAGACACTTGGCACCATTGCATTCATGGTCCATACGATGACCCGCGCCCGTCCCAAATAAACTTCCTAAACGCAAGATTGTCTACCAATTTCAATGGTGGAACAAAATTGTTAAAAGGGGTTAAAACATGACAAAAACCTTTGAGTACAAAAGGGTAGACATAACTCTTAGTTACTTGAGATCAAACTTGCAAAAAAACACTTGCCTTCTTTTCAAAAACCACAATCTACAACACTTTCAAACAAACTCTCAAAAACATTTGAAAACATCTTTTCGAAAAGATTCACACTTTTGTAAAACACTCAAACACGAGTCAAATACATTAGTTGCCTAAGACAAGGCATCTTTTTCCAAAACCTTTTCAAAAAGCACCCACACACACACCATTTTCAAAGCAATCGAAAAACAAGGCAAGTGATCTAAAAAACCAAGTAACTAAGAGCCCATGGATAACCATGGATGAAAAGGGTGCTAATACCTTCCCTTTTCATAATCTACCCCCCGAACCCACGAAATATCTCAAAAGGTTTTTGCTGTGCTTTTTTAACCTTTCCTTTAGGATAAAATAAAAAGTCGGTGGCGACTCTTGCTCAACCGCACAAGTGCGAATACGAACGCAAAACACTAGTCAGTTCTCCCACCGTATCACAGAACTGGCGACTCTGCTGGGGACAAATCTAAAAGTGGGGTTACCTTAGGGTTTAGATCACCTTTGTTTTCAATTGATTGCTTTGTTTGCTTTACATTTGTGGGCTTTGCATTGGAGTTTCATAGATCCTAACCCGGATCTGGGAAATACCCTTTTTTAGGTAGCATAATATGTGAGGGACCTGTCCGGCGTAGACCGACATGGGTGAAGCAGTGGCTACGTTGGTGTGGCGTCTTAGTCTGTACCTATATCCCTTGTGTTGCAACGGGGAGAATATAGGTCTTCTAAGAGGTCATTAAACACCAACCAACCTTAGAACCCTAAATTGACCAACTTGGCTATTAGGACAGTAGCAGTATGCTACACTCATTGAGGCTAAACTCTCGAGATGGTTCTGGCCGCGAGAAAAGATTGCGATGCTGGAATTATGACCGATTGAGGGTAGCCAATGATATGAGATCCTCTAGAACCCGGTTACTTTTGATAGGACAGGTTTTAACCAACAAACTGAAAGAGGGTAGTACCTGAACCTCATGCAAGCCTAAACCTAAGGACTTGTTTGCTTTGTGTGAATATTGTTTGCCTGTATATACACTCACTTGCTTGTGCATACATGTACATAACATCATGACATCATACCATAGCATTCTAGCATTTTCAATAACCATTTCAAGGATCTCGAGGGTTCTGTTGATGCAGGATTACGTTGAGCCAGACGTCTATCAAGGGGCAAGAGGTTTCTCCTCTAGCCAATCCAGTCAAAGTTCAAGTGCAACAACTTGAATCAGTGGCTATGACCCACTCGACATGGTGAGCTTGATTCTAGTGGAAAGACATCCGCCGATACAAAGTTCTCCAATCAAAGATCAAGTGCAACAACTTGAATCGGTGGCTATGACCCACTCGACATGGTGAGCTTGATTCTAGTGGAAGGACGTCCACCGGTACAGGGCTCTCCAATCCAAGAGCAGAGTTCAACCTCTAAAATTTTCTTGTGTTTACCCCAAGAGATCTTTGAAAGCATGCATCCATATATCATGCATTTAATTTTGACAATCCTTCCTTTTTCAGGTTTCCTTACTCTCCTGCTGTTTATTTCAGCAAGAGATGGCTCTAGAACGGTCTGTCAAAGACATCCAAGACCAGACTGCTCAGCTGCAGGAGATGTTCCTGAACTTGTCTCTGGGGCAAGAAGAGATGAAAGCTCTCCTCACCAAGGGCTTGGGGAGTTCCAACAATGCCAGGAGTAATCAGATTGCGGAGCTGCAGTTTGATCTGACAACACTGAGGACCCAAGTGATGGGACAGTTGGTGGGCCAGATGGCTCTCATCCAAGACCTATCTCAAAGACAAGAGGAACTCAGAGTTCTTGTCCGCCAACTGCTTCCAAACAACCAACTGGGGCAAACATCTGAGGTCGAAGAGCAAGTCACCGCTCAGCCTCCATCCACTCAAGAAGACAAGGGGAAAGCTCCTTTGCTAGCTTCAGGGTCACAATCTCATCAACAACCTCGCCAGCGTCAACGGGGGAATCGGCGTAAACAAGAAAAGTCGGGAAGACAGTTTACGGAGACTGAAATACCATCATTCTTCATACTGAAGCGCCTGTTGGAGGTCGATTTGCTCACCATAAAGGACCCTCCTCAGAAGCTCAACATCTCCTCTCCTCACTTTAATCCCGACGCATTCTGTGTTTACCATTCCTACAGCCCGGGACACAGCACCAACGACTGTTGGGCCTTGAAGAACAAGATTCAAGATCTGATCGACATTGGGGTGCTGGAATTCATGCCAGACGGCGAGATGAAGATCTTCCGTTAAAGGGTTCTCCGCTTGAAGTGACGAAGCTTGAACTGAAAGACTTTTGCTTCTTTTTGAATTTTTCAAAGTTGTAATTTCTTTTACTGTCAAAACAATTATTTGTTGATGTTAAACTTTGTTTTCATTAATGCATTGCATATGTTTGTCTTGAATTCATCCATTCGTTTCACTACTCTTATGCTTTTCTTTATGATATTTAAACTCTTGATAAAAAGCTGCAAGCCTTTAGAGGGAGGATGACGAAACAATACCATGATCTTATACGGTATGCTTTTGAACAGACCTTGCTGATGATGTACAGGCATTTCTTTCAATTCCCAAACACTGGAGTTATAAGGAAGTTAATCCCTAGTCAACCCCTTCGAGCCAAAGAAGTAGGAGTTTCCCGTTCTAAACAATCGAAACCTTTGATATAAACCCGGGGCAGGGTAGTATCTCAGCTAATTCAAAAAGAAAATGCGCATTGAAGTCGCAGACTCTCAAGTTCGTAACACAACGAACGACGTCGAAAAAGAAAGCATTCCTTTGGAATCAAAAGACAAGGGTGGTTCCCTATCACATAGACAGTCAATCTCTCAAAAGAGAAAAGCCCACCAAGCCAAAACCTATAAAGGAGGCTTAAGAAAGCTGGGGCATCCCGCTGACAGTAATCCCGAAAAACGGTAACGGTCAGGCAAAAGTTAGGGATAACAAATCAAAATCAAAATAGTGAGGTCATTACAAAATCCTCAACAACATGAAAAGTGTTGTAAAAGAAAAAGGAGATGATGACTGTCACCAAAAATTCAACTGGTGAACCATCGCCCAAAAGTCGTTCCAAACTCAAAACAGAGTGTGACGCACAGTTAACTGAGCTTAGTTGAAGGACATCACGAAGAGCGGGTGGGTACAAATATACTTTGAGCCTTTATCCTTTGTTTCTTAAACCGTGAACCAGGCCACGTTACAACCCTTTAAAAGTCCTAATTGAAGCATGGGTTAGTTCGAAAGCATACTGTTACAAAAGGTATCCTGACTCCTGTAGGGCTTTGCTCTAAATCTTGTGATTAACTTGTCTTATGAAAAGTTTTCTGCTAAAAACGCATTTTTCAAAACTTCGAGACAAACATAAACTTTGCATTATTCGAATATCACTGTCTGCATTTGACCCCTTTTGTTTGACAGCGAAGAAGTTCAGACAGCGAATGTTCGGAGGAACGAAAACTCTTTAGTAAGTCAAAATCACTTCAAGAGGATAACACTTCCCTCAAATCCCTTATCAACAAAGGGGCATGACATGTCACAATTCAATTAACCTGGGGCAGTCCAGTCAAGGTCCAACAGATCTTTCAAAGTACAGTTAACCTGGGGCAGTCCAGTCAAGATTTCAAGAAATCTCTCAATATGCAGAGTAATCTGATTCAAGATTCCTTCATCACCACTTGGGGCATTCGAATGTCAAAAGTGTCCAACAAATCAACTACAACATTTCCAGATTCGACTCCTGTATCCAGCCAGGGCATATCTGTTGATCACATTTCCAGACTCGATTCCTGTATCTAGCCAGGGCACGTCTGAAGAGTTCGAAGATTCGACTCCTGTATCCAGCCAGGGCATATCTGTTGACTATTTCCAGATTCGACTCCTGTATCCAGCCAGGGCATATCTGTTGACTACATTTCCAGACTCGACTCCTGTATCTAGCCAGGGCATGTCTGAAGAGTTTGAAGATTCGATTCCTGTATCCAGCCAGGGCATATCTATCAACTATCACCTTTCCAGATCCGATTCCTGTATCCAGCCAGGGCATATCTGTTGACGACCATTTCCAGATTCGACTCCTGTATCCAGCCAGGGCATATCTGTTGATCACATTTCCAGACTCGATTCCTGTATCTAGCCAGGGCACGTCTGAAGAGTTCGAAGATTCGACTCCTGTATCCAGCCAGGGCATATCTGTTGACCACATTTCCAGATTCGACTCCTGTATCCAGCCAGGGCATATCTGTTGACCACATTTCCAGATTCGACTCCTGTATCCAGCCAGGGCATATCTGTTGACCACATTTCCGGACTCGATTCCTGTATCTAGCCAGGGCATGTCTGAAGAGTTTGAAGATTCGACTCCTGTATCCTGCCAGGGCATATCTATCAACTATCACCTTTCCAGATTCGACTCCTGTATCCAGCCAGGGCATGTCTGAAGAATTCCAGATCAACACCTGCAACAACTCGGGAAACATCTGTGAACGACCGATTGTAGACCAACACCTGTAATAAGCCAGGATTTTATCTACATCACCACTTGGGGCATTCGAATGTAAAAAGTGTTCAAAACCCGATGCAGTTTTACACAAGCTCATCATCAGGAAGCCCTACACTGGTTCCTCTTCAAGACTTCTGAAACAAGTTTACGGATTCTTCCCAACAACGGATGTCGATCTACCGACTTGTCCAGACTCTTCGCAGCCTTTGAAATTAGTTTACGGATGCTTCCCAACAACGGATGCGGCTCTATTGCTGATTCAACTTCGAGATTTCTGAAAGCAGTTCCCGGGTCCTCCAAGTAAACAGAGGTTAACCTATCGCTTGTTCAGATTCTTCTCAAGCTAACCACCACGGAAGATCGCGCTCGCCAAAATTCTTCAGTATCCCCAGCGGAGTTCATCAAAATTCCCCAACAGTAACTTATCTTTGCAAATCCCCAGCAAAGCTAAAACTTCAGTTTATCAATCCCCAGCGGAGTCAGACTTTTAAACCTTCTCCCCACAGAGTTTTGGGAGGAGAAATCTTGAGTTCCCCAGTGAAGTCTCCAGAGTTATTTCCCATCAAGCCGAAGATTCTCAATCTGGTCTCCCCGGCATGAGTCTACTAGTTTGGAACCCCCCAATAGAGGTCATCAGGGATTCTCTTCCCCAGCGACAGCCAAGGATTTATTTTCCCCGGCAGCAGTCAAGATGCTTTTATCTTCAGCCATCTCGGATTCATGTATCCTCGGCGAGATTAGCTCATCAGCTTACATGCGCATCCATCACATTCATAAACATTAATATCACGTACATTGCATCATGCATCATAGCATTGCATACAACTAACCCTTTGCCTTTTCAGGAAAGATCAGTCGACAGACACAGATCATCTCCCGAGATTCATCCAGAAATAGTTCAGATGTGACCCAGACACGGCGACATTCTGATACTTATTCCAGATTCATTCAGACGCATCAGCAGAAACCTTACACCATTTCCTCTTCAACTTCTCAACTTCTGAAACAAGTTTACGGATTCTTCCTTACAACGGATGTCAATCTACCGATTTGTTCAGACTCTTCTCAACTTTTGAAGACAGTTTACGGATTCTTCCCTACGACGGATGTCAATCTACCAACTGATTCAGACTCTTCACAATTTTTGAAAATAGTTTACGGACGCTTCCCAACAAAGGATGTTGCTCTATTGCTTATTCAATCTCAACTCCTGAAATAGTTTACAGATTCTCCAGACATGGGCGTCAATCTGTTGCTTGTTCAGACCCCAATTCAGAGATATTCCAAAACATGGATGCCCTTCTGATATTTGTCCACTCACCATTGACATACAGTTCAACATGTCCAGATGGAATCTATAAGCCCATCCTCCTACCAGCAGTCACCAGATGGCATCTTTAAGCCCATCACCAAATGGCATCTTTAAGCCCATTCACATCTACCGTCACATCGACGAGCGCAAATTTTCTGGGCACATTAGTGTCCAATCTCCTTTTACCTTCAAGTCGCGAAAGGCAAACTTGCCAATCTAACTCTTCAGGTCCAAGAAGATTGGACAGGGGCAACTGTTGTACCCCAAAATTTGCCCTCGCATTTTTCCCCAAGAAATCTCAGCTTCAAGCCTTTCCTGACTTTTCAAACTGGCGCAAGAATCGGACAAACGGACTTTTCTTGACAGTCAAGCAAAATTAGGGTTTTTACTGATTTTCAGAGCTCTGGATTGTTTCATACAGTTGGCTTAGTGTTTGGATGATTTTTGGTTCATTTGTGATCAGGCGAGCGTTATTTGGCATTTAATCAGGAGTTAGGGTTTTATGGGCATATTCTCAGAAGAATTTAAATTCCACAGCACTTTGCGGTTTATTCCAAGATTCGGATTAAAATTCGCGTTATCTTGGTTTAATCAGTAAAAGAGACAGTGGTTTGAATTCAGTACGTTTTGATTGGGCCAGTCAGATACAGTATGCAGTATTGGGTTCACAATGTTTATGGCAAATCAGTGAAGAAGGAATGCGCTTGGACAATTCAGTTTGGTTGACTGCTGCTTTGCTTTGGATATCGGAAGAGACAGGTTTAATTGACCAATATTGTTATTATTTAAGTTATTTATTATTCTAAAAAATTTGAATGATTGAAATTTATTTTTCAATTGTTTTAATTCTAAGAATTTTAAATAAATAAATAAACAATAAAGAAATTAGAATTAATTGGATAATTTAGATTTTTATTGATATTTGAATTATTTGTACAAATTGTTGTTTATAATTTAAATTATGAACAATAATATACATCAATTTAAAATATTACATAAAATAGAAACTATCCTATTCTCTAATATTCTTCATTCTTCACTCCGCTCCGGTACTCCATGTTTTATCTGCAAAAAGAGAAGAAAAAGTCAGAAAGCAGTTAAATTAAAAAAGACAGTTAAAGTTGCTCATCATTAGGGGCCACTGACTGGGATCAGTTGCCCTCTCTGCAAATCACGGGATTTCTCCCGGTTCACAAAGAGGGAAGAATTCTATTTTTTATTCATGAAATGCAAATGTCAAAAAGTATAAGTTCCAAAATTCAAATTGCAAACTTCCAACTAAACTGAAAAAAGATCCAGTTTCAACTTTCTATCCAAAGCAAAAGGGAAGTTACTGTCAAAATGCCTAAGTTTACTCAAAGAAAGAAGCAAGAAGTACAATTGCTGTCAAATCCCAAGCATACAAGCTGTCAAAGAAGATTTTGGAAAGGATATCAAAATGCAAAGTCAGAGCAAAGCACAAAAGCTGGATAAAGAGGATGCAGTCAAGAAATGTAGGATGCAAGCAACTAAGATCTTTTCATCATTTCCCATCAGCATAGTAGGCCCCTTCAGAGCAAGTACAACATAATCATATAAAATTCTAAAGCTGTACTTCAAGAGAGAAAAAGAGAGATAATAGAAGCATAGGCAGGCTTAGGAGAAGACAGAAGAAAAAAAGATATACAAATCCACAAGCAACTCAGTTCAGCATAGCAGGTTAGGACAGAGAGAGGGAGAAAAGATACAAAACACACAACTCTGCATAATATAAAGATCCAGAAGCCAGTACAAAGAAGTAAAAAAAAGGGTGAGGATAGAAGAGAAAGATACAAACTCAAAAAGCAAAAGAAGGCCTCATTACTGTCAAGGCAGAAAAACCTGCATCAAACACACAAGAGCCACTAAAGCAAGCTCAAACACCTAACAAAAAGCATACTGAACCTGTCCCAAACCTCACATAACCTGCAAACTGTGAATCAGAACCAGGTTAACAACCTCAAACTTCAAAACTGAAACCTCACAAGTTATCAAACCTTTTTTCAAAAACTCAAAAAAACTAAAACATCTCAAACTTCATACCAGAATCACCACCCCTACTGCCAAAGTCCCTGTCAAAAACTTGTGAACAAAACCACTATGCTGTCAAACTGAACCAGCATAAGCAAAAGTCACAAAGCCAAGCTTCAAAGGGTGAACCTGCACTACCATTACCATTAGCCTCACAAACCCATCAAACTGAAGCAAACAAAGACCAACACTGAACATCTCAAAAAAACATAACACAATGCCATAACCATCAAACTTCATCAACCCTGCCCAAACACAAAACTCAGAAATACCAACAACCTGCCTGTCTAGTTCAAACCAACCTCTCAAACATATCCAAACATACCCCCTCAAGCATGTCAAAACATTCAAACCAACCTCTAAGCCTCAGAATTTACTCATCATAGGCAATAAAAAACATGACATCCAACTCAACAAAGGCGTCAAGGGCATCAATCTCAGGAAGCAATTCAAAAATCTAAAGGCAAGCAAACGTACAAAAGGGCAAGTTCAAGATAACACTGAACAACCATTCAAGGCATCAGGGGCTCAGAGGAAAACAAAAGTATCAAAGGCAACCTAGGCCCTCAGATCTCTGAGATCATCACTGGGCATCTCAAAGCACACATAGGCAAATCGTCCAAGAAAGCAACCAACAATTCAAAGGGACATAAAGTAGAAGAGATAAAGAAATGAGGAATTAAAGGTTCTCAGTCTAGCATCATCATCAAAACCCTAAAATATCAATCAGATAAAAATACCAGGGAAGCTCAAAGCTCCATCACCGAATCTCCGGCCTCCTAAGCGCCATAGCTCCCCTCTTCTCTCCTCCTTCTCCAAAGTTAGGTAACGAGCCTTCTATCTCTTCTCCTTCACCTCATAAAAAACGAAAAAATAAGAACTCAAAACAAAACACGCGAATCCAGAAAAGAAGAAAGAAACATAAGACATTAAAGCTAACCTTGTATCAAGAGGACGCGAAACTTACGCCTTGGAGGGAAGAGAGTTTGAGAATAACGCTGGTGGCCGGAGGAAGCATTCAGGGAAGCGAAGTGAACGGAGAAGACGAACGCACCGTCGCTGCCTCGCTAACCCTAAAACGTTCATTACCAAATTGACTAACAATCCCTAACCCTAAGTTTGTTTCAGAATCCATGGGCTTGACCCGTTTTGACTTTCTCCAAAGCCCAACAGCATCACTAATTTTTTTTCTCTTTTACTAACCTATTCCTTTTTTCTTTTTTTCATATTAACACTAACCTTTTATATATATTATGTAAACACTTCATTTGCTTTACAAAAATCATTTTAATGCAAAATACTTTCTTTTTTTACATTTTTTAAATTTACAATTTAATTAAAGCATTTTATATATACTTAATTTAATTAATTTGAAAACCTTTTTTATACACATCAAAATACATTTGTACATACCAAAATAAATATACATCTCTTGCATAATTTAAATTTCTTAAGACATTTTATACATAATTTAGTTAGAAACATGAATATTCTATTAAAAACATTTTATTTTGTACATACATTCTAAAACATTAATTTTGTACATATTATACATTTTTTTTACATAATTAAAATTGAACTTTTTAATTAACATACACATTTGTACATAACAATTTAAATACATTTTTTTTCTCTAATATTAAATTCACAAATATTTGATTAAAATACTTTCTTTTTTTGCATAATACAATTTAATTAAAATTTGAACATACCATTTAATTAAATCAAAACACTTTCTTTTTCTATTGTACATAGCTACATATAAATCAAAGTTTCATTTAAAAACATTTCTCTAGGTCAAACCCTAATACGCCTCAATTCCACAATTCGCACTTGTACATAATTACACATACACAATACACATATACACTTGTACACTTACACAATACATTGCCCTACACACATTTTTATCTTACATCTGTATATTCGATATTTACATATTGATCGCACATTCGATTTGGTTGTAACTTATTGGATACCATAAGTCTCATCCCCTTGTACATTTATACCCCCATTCCCGGACACTATTTTGTAATAGCGTAGATTTTACATTCCACAATTTACAGTTTTCCAATTATGCCATGGTTAGACCTAGGGTTTGTATGTACATGAAATCAAACGCTAGATAACTTAATACAAGACAAATACATGTAATCAATACACAATCACACTTGCACCCCCTAGGGTAATCTCACATGTTGCCTTCCAAAATGGGCCATGCTTGCACGTCGAGTATCTTTGGCAAAACAAAATCAAATGATCATAAGTCTCAAAGTGTTGCTTAAACGGAATGATCATAGTCCCTTCAAAACAAATTGCCAAAGACACTTGGCACCATTGCATTCATGGTCCATACGATGACCCGCGCCCGTCCCAAATAAACTTCCTAAACGCAAGATTGTCTACCAATTTCAATGGTGGAACAAAATTGTTAAAAGGGGTTAAAACATGACAAAAACCTTTGAGTACAAAAGGGTAGACATAACTCTTAGTTACTTGAGATCAAACTTGCAAAAAAACACTTGCCTTCTTTTCAAAAACCACAATCCACAACACTTTCAAACAAACTCTCAAAAACATTTGAAAACATCTTTTCGAAAAGATTCACACTTTTGTAAAACACTCAAACACGAGTCAAATACATTAGTTGCCTAAGACAAGGCATCTTTTTCCAAAACCTTTTCAAAAAGCACCCACACACACACCATTTTCAAAGCAATCGAAAAACAAGGCAAGTGATCTAAAAAACCAAGTAACTAAGAGCCCATGGATAACCATGGATGAAAAGGGTGCTAATACCCTCCCTTTTCATAATCTACCCCCCGAACCCACGAAATATCTCAAAAGGTTTTTGCTGTGCTTTTTTAACCTTTCCTTTAGGATAAAATAAAAAGTCGGTGGCGACTCTTGCTCAACCGCACAAGTGCGAATACGAACGCAAAACACTAGTCAGTTCTCCCACCGTATCACAGGTTTCACTGCAGAATCTCAAAGAGTTGTTCGGCGTGCGCGGATTGGAAGACCTCCCCTGCATATTACTAATCCTGAAGTGAATATGATTGAAGACGATGATGAAGAGTCTGAGTTTGATAGCTGGATCTACCCGACTACTGACGACGGACTAAGCAATTGGACGACAAAGGACTTCGTGCCAATTTCTTTTATTACACAGTAATAGACTTTTGTTTTGGATTTGTAACAGAAAATTTTAAACTTTACGGCCCGGTGCCTTACCCGAGACACCGTGGTTTTGTTTAAGGGTCGATTATGTGTCATTTCCATATATCATTAATAAAAGCATTGGACGTTTTCTTGCATTACAAATTTTGCGCTCCTTGTTTTTCTTTTTCTATCTTGCAAAATAGCTATTTTATACACACTCACATATACAGGTCTACATCCACTCTGGATCCCACTGATAACGATTTTAATACTGCCAATTATGACTTCGAAAATCCGATCAACCAAGCCAAGGACGAAGGTGAGGATGATTGCGAAGTGCTTGGTGAACTTGCTAGATTGCTACTTCAGGAAGAGAGGGCTATACAGCCGCATGAAGAGCCAGTGGAAATAGTAAATCTGGGTACAGAGGTAGACAAGAAAGAGGTCAGGATCGGTGCAAATCTGGAGCCTAGTGTTAAGCAATGGTTGATACAAATGTTGCGTGACTATGTTGAGATCTTTGCCTGGTCTTATGAAGATATGCCTGGGGTAGATACTGATATCGTTGTTCATCGATTGCCTACCAAAGAAGATTGTCCTCCAGTGCAACAGAAAGTCCTCTGAATGCGCCCAAAGATGTTTGAGAAAATCAAGGCTGAGGTTATGAAATAGTTTGATGCCGGTTTTCTAGCAGTTACTTCTTACCCGTAGTGGGTTGCCAACGTGGTTCCAGTGCCAAAGAAAGATGGTAAGTGTTGTACCCCAAAATTTTCCCTCTCATTTTATCAACATTTCTCATCACAAGACTCTTGGAACTCAAGATCAAGCTAGGGTTTGCTCTGCTCAAGACACCTCCTTGCACTGTTGACTTAAATTAGGTTTTGAGTTTGCACAGGGATTTTTGGACCTTCAATTCCAAAATTGACTTTCATACTTCATGTTGGACTCATAAGTTTGTCCATACTAAGTTTCAAGCCTTGAATCAAATTTTTGCCCAGTCAATTGGACAGTTGACCTAAAAATCAGTTGTATTGGGGAAAAAGTCAATTGTGACCAATTTACAGTCAAACCTCATGAATTTTAACCCACATCAACATTATAAACTCATATGAACCATTTAATCAAGTTTGGACCATAATTCCACAAGATATTTGATCAGATCACCAAAAGGGCAAAATGGTAATTTTTAGGGTTTTGACTGTACAAAGGCAATTTTTGACTGTTTGACCTAACCAATGGCAAATCAAGTTCAACCAAGGACTCAAGGACTCAATGACATTATCTTTACCTATTCGACAAGTTCAAAAGATCTCAAATACATGGGATTGACAGATGAATTTTCCAGTCAACTGATCAAAATTTGACTATACACTGAAAAGTCAAACTTTGACTTTTTGGTCAAAATCAAGTGCCAAGGGTCATTTTTCATCAAGATATGTCAAATTATGAAACTTGTTCATCAAGAAATCCAAAATTGCAAATTAGGGTTTGAAATTGAAAATTTTCATAACTTAGAAATTTTCTAAGTTATGAAATTTTCTTAATTTTTCCTAACTTTTCCCCACAGTTTCACCATGATGCAAATGGATTCAAACAAAACTTACAACATAAAAGTTGTAGTCCTCCACAAAGTATACAAATTTGATTCACAAAGTTTTCTCAAAAAGAAGCTTGGATCTCAAGTTATGATTTTTGGAACAAGGGTCCCTAAAACTTTTAACTTAGAGAAATTTTGCCCTAGTTTAGGCAGGATTTTGACCCATATTCTTGGACATTTTTCACAAAGTTCCACTTGTAGTCTCAAGTTTCACTTCAAAGATGGATTATATTACATGTTGCAAGCTTTCCAAATTGTCCAAGAACTCCTTAAACACATTTGTGGTTAGGGAAAATCGAATGCTTGAAGTTGGCAAAAACTCACTTTGTATCCATGGCCAATACATGTTCATACAAGTTGCAAAATATGTCCAAAATAGCTTTGTACTTGTTTACAGGTCTCTAAAACAATTCACACTCAAAAATTAATTGCAAATAAATTGGACATTGGTATTATTCTGATCAATGGAGCTTGGCACAATGAATAAATCCATTTTAGGAATAAAGGTAGCACTTCCATTTACATAAAGCATGCTTTATGTCAAGTTGCATTTCTTGAGCCATACACCAAGCTCTTTGCTGCAAACAAGGCTCCCTAATGTCAGGCAAAGTTCAACAATTTGTGCAGCTAGGTTACAAGCCGGTACAACCATAGCATTGTCAACTCTCACTTTTTATTTCAAAACCAAGTAATTGTGCAAAAGGTCAACAACTTCCATACCCGATATATTCAACTCTTGCCAACATTCAAAAGACGTTTTGTGCATTGCCTTGAGCCAGAAACACGATTTTATTGAGCCCTCAAACCTTCCAAAACACCAAATCACTTTCTTCTTGCAAAATAGGGCACTCCCTGCAGATTCACATCCATCACACAAACCACTCGTGTGTTTGGCCTCAAACTTGTTCCAATACCTTCCACTCAACTCACTCAAGCTATCCCAAACCTCCATTGCCAATTGTAACTCCATTTACAATGTTGACCATTTCTGTTTTGAAGTTTTGCAGGTTGAGTTCTATAGAGAGATTCAGATCATTTCAAAACAAACTAAGCATTGGGAAAGGTCCGGGGAACATCAAGCAAGCTCAAAAGAACCTCAGGCCTCACTAAAAGTTGCTGCATTGCCATACTCGACCTTGACTGAAACAGGTATTTCTCAAACTTCTATCTCTCTATTTAGGAACATTTAGCCTTAGGTTTGTGAATGAAAGATGTAGTACTCATTGCCATGAAACCATACATATGCTCAGTTTTCATTTATATTAAACGTGCTAAGAGAATTTCATCCATGAACATGCTGAAAAAACTAGTCAGATTTTAGGGCCAGAGAAATTCTCTCTGGTCTTTGAGTGTTAGATTAAGTTTTTTATATGGTTAGAATCGTGGTTTGATGCTCTACAAGTTTCATATTTTGAGTTTTGGCAAAAGATCACGTATACAGGATGTAGCATTTGAACAGGGCAAGCGCGCGTTTTTGTCACAAGGAAGAAGATGAAGTGGAAATGGGTTGGGCCTGTTTGTTCTCACTTTTGACACCCCTCTTTTCAGTTTCACACCCCCTGGCCCAATTTCTTTATATTTTGTTATTTTTGCATTTTTATTTCATTTCTGATTTTATTATTTTATCCCCAAATATAAAAAATGCTTAAAAATATTTTCACATTTTTTTACATTTATTTGGTATTTTATTCCATTATTTCTAACATTAAAACATTTTTATACTTTTACATTATTTGTTTAAGTTTAAAAATAATGTAAATAATACTTTTATTTTCATTTATTATTTTTATTCACACTGAAAATATTTTCTTGAATATATTTTATTTTTGTAAATATTTTATTTTATTTTATACATCCTTTATATATATATATATATATATATATATATATATATATATATATATATATATATATATATATATATATATATATATATATATATATATATATATATATATATATATATATCCTTTATATATATATATATATATATATTATATATATATATATATATATATATATATATATATATATATATATATATATATATATATATATATATATCCTTTATATATATATATATATATATATATATATATATATATATATATATATATATATATATATATATATATATATATCCTTTATATATATATATATATATATATATATATATATATATATATATATATATATATATATATATAATATATATATATATTATATATATATATATATATATATATATATATATATATATATATATATATATATATATATATATATATATATATATATATATATATATATATATATATATATATATATATATATATATATATATATATATATATATATATATATAATATATATATATATATATATATATATATATATATATATATATATATACCTTTATTTTATTTAAAAACATAGAATAAAAATACAAAAATATTAATTTTCATTTTTTATTATTTATACCAAAAAACACTTTTTTTCCAATATATTTTATTTTGTACATATTAAATATATTATTTGTATATAAATAATATAATATATTATTTTCTTAAAAGAATTAGGGTTTACCCCTTAAATGAATAAAATTAATCTTTTTTTTATTTACTTATTTCTTTATATTTCTTTACATTAAAAATACTTTACTTACATAAAAACTTCTTTTTTTGCATAATACATTTTATTCTATATTTATTTATTTTGTTTATTTAAATATTTTACATTTAAATGTTGATTTGAGATTCAACTTGGTTGTAATAACTTAGGGTTTAAATTTCTTGCAAAATAACCCCCTATTCAAAATTGTACCCCCATCTCCATAATCATGTTGTAATAGCTTAGAATTTAAATTCTCGCACTTAACGCTTTCAATTATGCCATGATTAGAGAATTAGGGTTTGTATGCAAAATCAAAACCAACAAATAGTTTGACCTAATCAAAGACAAAAATGCATGAAAAACAAACACAATGCACACTTACACCCCTAGGGTTACAATCCACTTGATGCCTTCAAAAATGGGCCATGGTATGCATGTTAAGTACTTTGGCAAAACAAAAACAAACAAAAGATCATAGTCCCCTCGATGACGCTATCTTGGTTGCCTAAACAAAAATGATCAAGTCCCTCAAGAAAGTTGCCAAAGATACTTGACACAATTGCTATCATGGTCTATACGATGGCCCACGCCTGTCCCGTTTAACATCCTAACACAAGGTTGTTCACCAAATACAATGGTGAAACAACACTGTTAAAAGGGTTAAAAACATAAGAAAGATCTTTGAGTAAAATAAGGTAGATAACTCTTAGTTACTTGATCAAAAGCTTGCAAAAACATCCTTGCTATTTTCAAACACACTTCACAACAAAATTTCAAAATCCAACTTTCAAACCTTGAAAACTTTTCAAAAGACAAAAACACCTTTGTATACATTCAAACAAGAATCATTACAAAG
This sequence comes from Vicia faba, assembly GCA_948472305.1. NCBI lineage: Eukaryota > Viridiplantae > Streptophyta > Magnoliopsida > Fabales > Fabaceae > Vicia > Vicia faba. The sequence continues at coordinate 139,658,149 of OX451737.1, read as the reverse complement.
GTTGCCACAACGATGGCCTCTTTTCAAAAAATCTTTCAAAACCACACACAAAGCACCATTTCAAACAATTGAAAAGTAAAGCAAGTGATCTAATCAAGTAACTAAGAGCCCATGGATAACCATGGATGAAAAGGGTGCTTGCACCTTCCCTTTTCATAATCTACTCCCCGAACCCAAGAAAACATCTCAAAGGTCTTTCCTGTGCTTTTTGACCTTTCCTTAGGATAAAATAAAAAGTCGGTGGCGACTCTTGCTAAACCGAAACATTTGCGAACACAAACGCGAAACCTAAAGTCAGTTCTCCCACCGTATCACCGTAAGGTTCGTATGTGTGCTGACTATAGGGATCTGAACAGGGAGAGCCCCAAGGATGATTTCCCTCTGCCTCATATCGACGTTCTGGTCGACAACACCGCACAACATAAGGTCTTTTCCTTTATGGATGGTTTCTCCAATTACAATCAGATTAAAATGGCTCCCGAAGACATGGAGAAGACAACGTTCGTCACTCAATGGGGTACCTTTTGCTACAAGGTCATGCCTTTCGGATTGAATAATGCTGGGGCAACGTATCAGCACGCCATGGTCGCTTTGTTCCATGACATGATCCATCATGAGATTGAGGTATACGTTGACGACATGATTGCAAGATCCCAGACTGAGGAAGAACATGTTGACCATCTTCAGAAGCTATTTGACAGGTTGAAGTTGTACAGACTAAGGTTAAACCCGAACAAGTGCACCTTCGGGGTGAGATCTGATAAGCTGCTGGGTTTCGCCGTTAGTGACAAAGGTATTCAAGTGGATCCTGCAAAGGTGAAGGCTATACAAGAAAATCCAGCTCCTCGAATAGAAAAAGAAGTCAGAGGCTTTTTGGGACGTTTGAACTATATTGCCCGATTCATCTCACACCTGACTGCTACTTGTGAGCCAATCTTCAAGTTACTGATAAAATATCAGGTGGTAAGATGGAACGATGAATGTCAGGCCGCTTTCGAAAGGATCAAGGAATATCTCAAAGAGCCACCTATTATGATGCCTCCAGTTGAAGGGAGATCGTTGATCTTATACTTGACAGTACTCGACAACTCAATGGGGTGCGTGTTGGGGAAGCATGACGAGTCTGGCCGAAAAGAGCATGCTATTTATTACCTTAGCAAAAAGTTTACTAACTGTGAGACCCGATACTCGTTTCTTGAGAAAACTTGCTACGCTTTGGCATGGGCTGCTCGCCGGCTGAGACAGTATATGCTCACTCACACTACTCTATTGATATTAAAGATGGATCCAATCAAGTATATCTTCGAAAAGCCTGCCTTGTTCGGAAGAATAGCGAGATGGCAGATGATCTTGACTGAGTATGACATTCAATACACGACCAAGAAAGCAATCAAGGGAAGTGTGTTGGCAGATCATCTGGCACATCAGGCAGTGTATGATTACCATTCTATGAACTTTGAGTTTCCGGATGAGAACATCATGTTGGTAACTGACTGTGAAACACCTGGACCAGATGAAGGACCTGAGGAAGGATCTTGATGGTCTATGTACTTTGATGGAGCTTCAAATGCTTTGGGTAATGGCATTGGCTCCGTGATCATATCTCCTGAAGGCTCTCATACTCCGTTCACCGCCCGGTTATGTTTCAGCTGCACCAACAACATGGCGGAGTATGAAGCGTGCATTGTGGGTCTTCGAGCAACTATTGACCTAAGGATTAAGTACTTAAGTGTATTCGGATATTTCGCTCTCGTGATCAGTCAGATAAAAGGAGAGTGGGATACGAAACACCCAAATCTTATTCCTTACAAGGAGTATGTATTGACTTTTCTTCCACACTTTGAGGAGATAAACTTTGAACACTTCCCTAGAGAGGAGAATCAGTTGGCAGACGCGCTAGCTACGATGTCTTCTATGTTCAAGGTCAGATGGGACAACAAGGCTCCCCAGATTACCATTGAGAGGTTGGACGAACCTGCACATTACTGCGACATTGAGACTGAAGAAGTAACGGATAAACCCTGGTTTCACGAGTTAAAGAGGTATCTTGAGGCTCAGGAATACCCCGAGGGTGCATCTGTTAATGATAAGAAGTTTCTGAGGAGGTTCGCGGCGAAGTTCTTCATCAGTAACGGCATCCTTTACAAGCGTAACCATGATTCAACCTTATTGCGTTTGTGGATAAGAACGAAGCAGAAAGGATTATGGTAGAGTTACATGAAGGTACTTTCGGAACCCATTCCAGTGGACACATTATGGCAAAGAAGATCCTACGGGAAGGATATTATTGGTCCACCATGGAAGCCGACTGTTATCAGCATTCTCGGACCTGTCATAAGTGCCAAGTCTATGCTAATAAGGTACACATACCTCCAGTAACTCTGAATGTTTTGGCAACACCTTGTCCTTTTGCAATGTGGGGCATCAACATGATCAGAGAGATCAGACCTATCGTGTATAACGGGCATCGTTTCATTCTGGTAGCGATTGATTACTTTACGAAGTGGGTTAAATCAGCTTCCTTTGCTACTGTAACCAAGAACGTCGTGACACGGTTTATTCGGCACAATCTGATTTGTCGATATGGTGTACCAGAGAGGATTATTACGGACAATGGTACAAATCTCAACAATAAGATTATTACCGAGCTCTACAAATAGTTCAAGATACAACATCACAACTCATCTCCTTACCGGCCAAAGATGAATGGGGCTGTAGAAGCGGCTAATAAGAACATTAAGAAGATTATGCAGAAGATGACGGTGGCATACAAAGATTTGCACGAGATGTTACCGTTTGCTCTTCATGGGTACAGTACCTCAACGTGGACGTCAACAGGGGCAACACCCTATTCCTTGGTATATGGTATGGAGGCAGTCTTTCCCATTGAAGTTTAGATACCCTCTCTTCGGATTATGAAGGATGCAGGTTTGAGCGAAGATGACTGGATTCAGACCCGGCTTGATCATCTGAACTTAATCGACGAAAAGAGACTTACTGCTATTTATCATGGTCAAACGTATCAAAAGCGGATGATCAAGGCATTTAACAAGAAAGTCAGACGACAAGAGTATCAAGTTGGGGATCTGGTTATCAAGCGCATCATCCTGCCACAAGGTGATCCCAGGGGCAAATGGACCCCTACATATGAAGGGCCATTTGTGGTTAAGAACATTTTCTCAAGAGGGCTATGATTCTAACCACCATGGATGATGACGGCCTTCCTCACCCCGTCAATGCAGACATAGTGAAAAAATACTACGCATAATCAAAGACCCGCTAGGTCGACTGGACTAGGCAAAAATAAGGGCTTCCCTGCGAACCAAAAGGGTTCGGGCAAAAATAAGGGATGAAAATGAAAAACTGTACACCCGGCAAGTCGAAAACGTGAAAAGGCGGCTTGGGAAAAAAAGGGTATCCCGGTGGACTGAAAACCCGAAAGGGCGGTCCAGGCAAAAGTTAGGGATTAAAGCGTAACACTATGTCTCATTAGATCACCTTGCAACCAGACTTCGGTATCGATTATCAAGCTCGGACGACACTAATCAATCTGATCTACCTTCAACCAAGTAGCAAAGTGATGAGATATTCGAGGACATAAAGGCAATAGCAGAGTTGGAACCCAGTGGGATTATTCACATAGCTGTTTTTCTTTCACAAATTGTATAAATTCTATTTCTTCGGCGGTGTTCTCTTACTAGGACGTCAACCTCTTGTACAAAAAATGCCTATTTACAGGCTAACTTCAAAATCAATAAAAGTCATTTTACAAAGAAATTTCAAATTGTTTTCCTTTTTCTGTTTTGTTTTGTGAGAACATCCAATGTTTCATTTTTGATATATGCATTTGACATTGATTGTTGCTCATAAATATTTACATGCGAAACAAAAGACAACTACTTGTAATATCAGAAACAGGGGCAAACGAGAAATGTCCAAACCGTACTGTTGCTCTATCCACCAGGTATAAGGATAGACCTAGCTGGAGGAAATAGTTGAAAGTACATTCATTCCCTGCAGAGTAAGAAGAGAAGGATAGTGGTGTTAGCTCTCCCCAGCTGAGGCTCGCAACTGTGAATGAATCGGTAATATTCTCCCAAAGCAGAATTTATCTACCATCAGCACTAAAGTCTTATCATCCCCAGTGGAGTATAAAAAAAATCCCCAGTGGAGTTTGAAGAGTTGTCCCCAGTAGACTCTGGAAGATTATCCCCAGTAGAATCTAAAAGGGCTATCCCCAGTAAGGTCGCTATTGGAAAATCATCCCCAGCGGATTTCTATCCTTTCACAAAACAGGAATTCAATCCCCAACAGGTTTCATTATCACCAGCAACGGTAATTCATTCTCACCTGAATTTGTCAACGGAATCCTCAGCAGAGCATCTCTTCCCCACAGAGTCATTCTCTCATCAGTTTATTCCCCAGCGGAGTTATCCTCTCCTGCCGGTTTATTCTCACAAATATCTTCATCCACTATCTCTGGCAGAAATGAAGAATTCAATTCTTTTCTCCAATAGCAATCCGGGATTTATTTCCCCAGCTAAAAACATCACATTTTCATACATCATGACATGCATACGCATCATACAACACAATCTCATTTATTTTGAGAACATCATTGCCTGATACATATCATGCATTACATACAACTAACCTTTACCTTTCAGGAAGGATGCGGTTAAATTCTCACAAAGTACAAGCTATGAAGCTTCTACCACAGTTGAATTACGGACGAGTTCCTAAATCTCGACGAAAATATTTCCTCAGTCGAATTACGGACAAGTTCCTAAATTTTGACAGATATCTCATCAGTTGAATTACATACGAGTTCCTAAATCTCAACAAAGTTGTTGAATTACGGACGAGCTCCTAAATCTCGACAGATGTTTCCTCAGTTGAATTACGGACGAGTTCCTAAATATCAGCAGAGATGTTTCCCAGTTGAATTACGGGCGAGCTCCTAAATCTTGACAGAGATGTTTCCCCAATTGAATTATGGACGAGCTCCTAAATCTTGACAAGGATGTTTCCTCAATTGAATTACGGACGATGTTCCTAAATCTCAGCAAAAATATTTTCCCAGTCGAATTACGGACGAGTTCCTAAATCTCAGCAGATGGTTGCTTAGTTGAATTACGGACAAGTTCCTAAATCTCAGCAAAGTAGTTGAATTACGGACGAGTTCCTAAATCTCAGCATAAATACTCCCCCGGTTGAATTATGGACAAGTTCCTAAATCTCAACGAAGTTGTTGAATTACGGACGAGTTCCTAAATCTCGACAGATATGTTCCTCAGTTGAATTACAGATGATGTTCCTAAATCTCAGCAAAGTTGTTGAATTACGGACGAGTTCCTAAATCTCGACAAAGATGTTTCCTCAGTTGAATTACGGACGAGCTCCTAAATCTCAGCAGATATTTTTCCTTAGTTGAATTACGGATGAGTTCCTAAATCTTAGCAGAGCTGTTTCCCCAGTAGAATTACGGACGAGTTCCTAAATCTCAGCAGAGATGGTTTCTTAGTTGAATTATGGAAGAGCTCCTAAATCTCAGCGAAGATTTTTCTTCAGTCGAATTATGGACAAGTTCCTAAATCTCGATAAAACTATTTCCTCAGTTGAATTACGGACAAGCTCCTAAATCTCAGCAGAGATGTTTCATCAGTCGAATTACGGACGAGTTCCTAAATCTCGACAGATATGTTCCTCAGTTGAATTACGGACGAGTTCCTAAATCTCAGCAGAGATGTCTTCTCAGTGGAATTATGGATGAGCTCCTAAATCTCAACATATTTGATTCCCCAGTTGAGTACGGATGATTGAAGTTCCTAAATATCAACAAAGACGACTCACCAGCAGAATAACGGACGACCAAAGCTCCTAAAATTCTACTTCTCTCAACAAAGATCAGACTTCCCCAACGAAATCTTCCACAACAACAGGTATACAAGCTCTCGCTAAGGAATCTCTTATGCGATCGACACTCTTCCAAACAGCATCTGTAAGCCCATTCCCGGCATCACAAGACAATTACCACTTAATGCGAGTGCAAATTTCTGGGCACTCTAGTGTTCAATCCTCTTCCACCTTCGGATCACGAAAGCCAATCTACATCCTCAGGTTTAAGAAAATTGAACATGGGCAGTTGTTGTACCCCAAATTTTCCCTCCCATTTTTCTCAAAACATTTCAAGAAATATCTCCAAATTGCTCAAGGTAGTCCAAGGGTTGGCCAGACAAGCTCTCTCCTAAGGCAGTCTACCCCAAATTAGGGTTTCATGTTGCATCAAGATCCTTGAGCCCAAGGGGTCCCAAATGCTCAACATTGTCCTAATATGTTCTCAAGATCATCCATGTCAAGTTTCAAGCCTTGCAGAGGAAGTTTGCTCAGTCGATTGCTCAAAGGTCCAAAAATCGACTGTGTTAGGGCAAAAGTCAATTGTGGCCCACATACAGTCAAACTTAAATATTTTTTGTCAACATCCTCATTTTTAAGTATATTTCATCATTTTATCAAGGGTTGATCATGATTCATCAAGGATTGCTCATAATTCATCAAGATTCAAAAGTTGCTAAATTTGGGTTTTGTAGGAAAAGTCAACTCAACTTTGACCAAGCATAACTTTCTCATACTTTATGATAAATGACCCATCCAAAGCTCATTTAATAGGATGAAATTCCCTACAATCCATATTCATCTAACAAGATCAAAATATGCACTCACAAGAAGTTATGAATTTGGACATTATAGGTCATTTTGAAAAGTCAACAAAAAGACCTTTTTTGTCAAAGCTTCATACATGAGCATGGAATATCAAAATGATATGATACCAAAAGGGTTTATTATAGGACATCTCAAGATTTCTAAAAAGTCCAAGAACACCCCCAAAGAGTCAAAATTGAGGAAGTTATGCATTGTTGTAATTGACCCTTATTGCAAAATTGCTGAAAGTCAACTATCCTCAAAACTTCAAATTTTGCCAAATGGGCCCATTCTTTTTCACTTGTCTTGAGTTGGAAACATAGCCCACGTGCTCTATCCTTTGCCACTTGTCCATATCATATTTTTATTAATTATTTTGATTTTTATTTGAATTAATTTGATTTAAATCAAAATAAATCAAATAAAAATCCAAAAAATATTAATAACCAAGGATTTTATGTTGTTTCAGGCTTCATTGTACAGCTATCATCCTTCCAATTCGTGCCAAGCCTTAGAGTGCACAAAAAGATTGAAAAGAATCCATGTTTGGAAAGTTGTTCAAAGCAAATCAAATCAAATCCAAAATCATTGAAAGAAGAAGATTTGGACTGAATAAACAACCCTAATGCATTGTGCAATACATAAGGAGGCGAGACAGATCAAAACAAGGGTAGAAACAGGCGTGAGAGGCAGAATCAGATTAAAAAAATCAAAGAAAAGTGTGAGATCAAAGTCCCACTTAGAAGCATCCTCAAGGCATGATATCTGTCCCAATCGTTTCCTTGCAGTCTCCACAAGCGAAAGCAGTCCAAAGCAGGCATTTTCAAGCCCTCCCATGCACTATAAGTCCGCAATGGTATCACTCTTTTCTTGAATTTGAAAAGCTTCATTCTTGCATCCATAGCGTAAAATAATGGCATAATCTTGATAAGTCTTTTTGGAGTTTTTTAGGGTTTTTGATTTCAGGAATAATTGGCCCTAGTAATGGGTATGGTTGTGATCAGAAGAAGGAGACGAGTCTAACCATGGTGTTAGAATTCATTTACATGGCCTGTATGAGATTTTGAGAGTGGACATGTTTGTAGTGATGAACATTTGTGCGTGGGTATAGGTATAGGTATTGCAGGTTTTTAGCTACGCAGAGAGGAAGGGGATGAAGGCGTGTCACCCCACCATTGGCTTGTTTAAACAAGCGCGCGTTTTCTTAATTTCTGTCCACTAACTTTTATTTTTATATATTATTATTACTTTGTATTATGATAACAATCAAAACCACGCAGCCTAGTGGTTGCCACGCAGGTCTTAAGGCATTAGAGGCTGGAGGTCAGGGGTTCGATCCCTGCCTCCAGCATTTGTTATTTTTCCTTGTTATTTTAGGGAATCCAGTACATGCTCAAGCCAAACGTCAACCATGCTCCTTCCTCATCAACACGCCAGATGGCCAGATGGCCAGATCTGGTGGCCATCATTGAAGGTGCACCAAAGGACCAAGTCAATGCCAGCGCACTGGATTGCAAAAGTCAAATGGATCTTCATCAAATGGGCCAGATTTCTTTCTATTTACACCCTTAAAAATCAGGCCCAATCTCTTTCTTTATATTTTATTTTCTATATTTCACTTAATTATTTTATTTTATTTTATTTTTACTAACAATTAATTAATTTTCTTTTTTTATCAAAAATCACAAAGAATCGTTTTTACCCATTTAAATTTTAGAATTTTATTTTTCATTAATAAGTATTAATTAATTTAATTAGGATATTAATGTTAGATAACTTTAAATGATTTTTGCAAATATTTAAAACTAATTAGAATTAATAGGTTTTAACCCTAATTTAATTATTTTATTTTCTTTCCTAAAAATAATAAAAATCCAAAATATGTCACTTAATTATTTTTCATTTATTAATTTAATAATTAATTAATTTAGCATTTAACTTTAGGAATTGATTTCTTTTCTTAAAAATTAAAAACAACCAAAAAAGCATTTTCTTTTAGTTAAGAGGGTCAAAACCATAGTTTCGCATTCGATTCAATTTCTCGCGCGCTTTATTTTTCTTTATCCAAATTATTGTATCTGCTCCCGGCTTGTAATAGTTTAATTATGACATTTACTTTTACCGCTTTTATTTTCAAAGGATTGTTTTTGGCGATGTAAATACCTGATACCTTGTTATAATTTAGTTTAATTTCCGCACCTTTAATTTCTGCAAATATACAATTGCTAGATGTTTGATAATAGGGTTTGCATGACAAGAATGAATGTCTAATTTTAAAACGGTTAGACCACCCTAAACATGTGCAAAGATAAAAATAACTGAAATCAACACACTCGCACATGCGCACTCCTAGGGTACACTTCCACTTGGTTGCCTTTGTAAACGGTCATTGAGTATAGGTTGTTTTAGAGGTCGCCCTCTTGTCTATAAGATCATAGTTGCCTCGAAATGGTTGCCTCAGATATTGTTGCCTCGAACAAATGATCTAAGACATTAGGGTTACCACTAAGACGTCCTAACATTGCTTTAGTGACCATATGTCCCTCTTTCGAATTGACCCTCAAGCTCCAACGACGGTGCTACCCACTCACTAATAGTGGGATAGCATTGTCTAAAGGAAATTAGCATAGAACAATTCTTTTTTCGAGTAGGTAGATTAGTTCTTAGATACTTGCTCATCCAAAACAAAACTTTCTTCACACTTACACTTCTTTACAAACAAAGTTTTCAAAAACAATTCATTACACTCTTGAAGACAGAAGCAAGAGTTAAATCGAAGTTAAAACAAAAACTTTTCAAACCCCACAAGCACAAAGAAAACAATTTTGAAAATGATGAGCAAGTACCTAAGAGCCCGTAGATAACTACGGATAAAAAGGGTGCTAATACCTTCCCTTTCTATAATCTACCCCCCGTACTCAGAAATATCTCGAAAAAAGGAATTTTTCTGTGCTTTTTTTCTTTCCTTGTTGGATAAAATAAAAGTCGGTGGCGACTCTTGCTTACCGCGACATTTTGCGAATACAAACGCAAAACGTAAACCAACATTCCAAAAACAGTCAGTTCTTCCCACCGTATCACAGGCAGCTTAGGCAAAAGTTAGGGATTTTTCTTGGCAAGTAACTACGTTAGACAAGACGTGATCGTTGAAGTAACAATCTTCTCGGATCCTCACCATACTTCAACAAAAGTTGTTACTCAGGATTTCAAAAGTTGTTAAGGGGAATAGTGGTCATTGTATCTCAATATATCTTTTCCATTATGTATTACCATTTCCCAAACTTTGTAATCATTCATGGAGTCTCGCCATTCGCAGACTACAATTCTATTAATTTAATTCGAGCTTTTACCCAATTCTTTGTGTTCTTATTTTATTTAGCTTGCAAAGACTCTATTTATTACTGATGATAACTTTCAAAGCAAAAAGATTAAAAAGCAAAATTGACTTTTAAAAAAAAAAGAGATCTTTACAATTCAATTTACTTTGATATTTATGATGACACAATGACAACAAAAATGGTGATCCCAGGAATGAACAAACTCCGGTTGTTTTGAGAAGACTTACTTCCTTCATGAAGGTTCTCTCAGGTCGTTTTGCTGGTATATGCACGGTCTTTGTTCATTTCTCAGGTAGTTAAAGATGATACCAATTGGTGTAAGGTGCAGTATTGGTTTGTGACCCCGTTGTCCCCAGACAGGTCTTGGCTCATTTTTGATTTTGGGTTTGCATGGTCAGAAGACTATGTCCCAGATTCCTCAGCAAAGTCTTCCTTCATATGATGAAAGGTTTTATTCCATTGGTATGCTGAGATGTCGCTCTTTCTTCAGTATTGGCATTATTGTTGACTTCTTGATTCCCCGAGAAGGCTATCCTAGGGCATCTTTTGTTGGAATAAGTTTTCATGATGTAAAGTTTCAATCCACATCTTTCTCCAGGGAGGTAGGCTTGAATTCCCCAGTGAGGTTTGATTGTTTCGACGTCAATATGCTTTATTTGAGGCTGGTCTTACAATCTCCAGTAGGCATGTCGCTTTTGGAAAAAACTGGTTTCTCCAATGAGGCCAGAAGAAGGATATTCAATCTCGGTATCTGTTTAATTTGTATACCTCCGAATTATGTTTCTCTTTAGTAAAGTTAAAGGAAGTCAATAGGTTTGGTTTCCGCAGTTGGCCTTTACATTTCTTGGAATGATCTTTCTGGTTGAAGTTTAGCCAAGTGTTGTTAGTAGCTGAGGCGGTTTTGTTTGTTTGTTCCTACTGATTGTATATATGTTTTACCAGCATACGCATGATAGCACTCATACATTCATACATACATCATGCATGGCTAAAATTGACAAATCATTATTCATTGACATTTTGCTCTAGCCTTCCTACAACGCTCCTTGCTTAGATGGATTTGATTTTCCCTCTTGAGTTTATTTCTCAAAGGATGTATCTTCGTCGGCTGTCTTGCTCCAGTTTATTTCTGATTTGGATCTGTGGTTGCATGACAATATTATTTACTTTGGATTTCTGAAAACTTTGAATTTTAGTTTGTGCATTTATTTTGCACGAGAAGACTTTATCTCCTCAGCAGGAACATCGTGGCATTTCCCCGGGAAGTCATATTTCTATCTTGAGAAAGTCATTTCTTTTTGCAATTCTCCATGGCAACAAGTAACAAGTCTTTTTATTTGAGACAACTTATGTTTGATCTTTTCCAGGAAGATTTCCTTGGTTAAAGAAGAAGTTGGGACCTGTTATGGGTGAAACACCAGAATTTTAGGGAAAACTTGATATAGTTTCTCTTTCTACCTTCAGTGAACGTTGGTAGGACATCGACAGTGAACGTCGGTGTTTGTTATCTTTTTGCTATCTTCAGTGAACGTTGATAGTTCATCGGTAGTGAACGGAGGGGATATGATATATTTTCTCTTTCTACCTTCAGTGAACGTGGGTAGGACATCGGCATTGAACGTCGGTGTTAATTATCTTTTTGCTATCTTCAGTGGACATTGATAGTTCATCATTAGTGAACAGAGGTGATATGATATATTCTCTCTTTCTACCTTCAGTGAACGTTGGTAGGACATCGGCAGTGAACATTGGTGTTTGTTATCTTTTTGCTATCTTCAGTGAACGTTGATAGTGAAGGAAAATTGCGATAAAAAACGCAGCGGAATATAAAATTTTCCTTTAGAGATCCTTACGAATGAGCATGGTCAGTGATAGAAAGTTTTACCTCTTGTGGAGATTCAGACCTTTGATGTCGTGATCACGAGCGTTGATGAAGAACAACGCCTCTACTCAGTCCACACGAACAGATCGCTTCCGGTCACAGTGCTAGCTGATCACGAACGGAAACCTTGAGTGAGAGAGAGAGTCAAAAACGAAAATGCATCAAGTGAAAAAACTTCATCACAAGGGATCTATTTATAGAATCACTCGTGTGGGCTACAAGCTAAAAGCCCAATTAAGGCTATAAGCTAAAAGCCCAATTAAGCTTATGGACATCATACCTTATGATGTACCATATATCACTTATCCACGTGGTACCTTACCACTTTCCGTATTACACTTAAGTGCACCGTACCTTACGGTGTTCCTTATTTATTCTATCTCTCATCAACCTGTCCTTATGTGTGTGACCCTGTAGGTTTTCGCGACGTTGGAAATTATATTAAATTACACATTTAATATAATAAACAGTGAGCGGTATCTAGCAACACATCACTGTTACCCAAGTCACGAAAATTTCATGTGATCTGACCAAACCTTTTCTGTGATAATATTTGTGTTGTACAATTACCCTTTTTCCCTCATGTCTATATTGAACACAAGGCATACACTGTGTCATCCTTGTCCAGTTCAATATTGGGCCCTTAGACATTTATCCTGTTATGCAGGATGAGCAAATTCCATCTAGGTCACTCATGTCCCTTAGCATGCTTTGTAAAGTACCCATCAACCATCTTTATAGTCATCCAGTTACGGATGACGTTTGATCAGCAATAAAGTACTTGACTCTACATCTAGGGTCCATAGTGGTTTCAGGTCGAAGGGTGGTATACACCATTATCATCATGAGAATAACTTATGACACTTTGCATAACATTCTATGTAGTATTCTCATAACGGGTCAATCCAGTATAAATATTACTCCTAATATTCATACCTATGTCAAGACTTGATAACTCCTTATCTATGATCCATGAGATGTGATCATCAATCTATCTTCATAATAATCTTAATGCTTTAATGTTATCCCACTTCACATTAAAGCTTGACTACGAATACTTTAAGAATAGTTTCTTATGTTTAATGGGATCTCATGATTAAGTCACACTTAACATTTCATTAAACCAATAAACCATTCTAGGGACTTTATTATTTTGGAAAACATAATAAGGAAATGCCTTTTATTATTAATAAATAATTCGATACAAGTACCAAAAGTATTGGCCTCTAGGGCTTACACCAACAGATAGTTCATCGTCAGTGAACAACGATGATATGATATTTTCTATTTCTACCTTCAGTGAGCGTTGGTAGACCATCGACAGTGAACGTCGATGTTTGTTATCTTTTTGCTATCTTCAGTGAACGTTGATAGTTCATCGTCAGTGAACGGTGATGATATGATATATTTTCTCTTTCTACCTTTAGTGAATGTTGGTAGGCCATCGGCTGTGAACGTCGGTGTTTGTTATCTTTTTGCTATCTTCAGTGAACGTTGATAGTTCATCGTCAGTGAACGGAGGTGATATGATATTCTCTTTCTACCTTCAGTGAACGTTGGTAGGACACCAACAGTTAACGTCGGTGTTTGTTATCTTTTTTCTATCTTCAGTGAACATTGATAGTTCATCGTCAGTGAACGACGGTGATATGATTTTCTCTTTCTACCTTCAGTGAACGTTGGTAGGACATCGACAGTGAATGTTGGTGTTTATTATCTTTTTGATATCTTCAGTGTACGTTGATAGTTCATCGTCAGTGAACAGCGGTGATATGATATTCTCTTTCTACATTCCGTGAACGTTGGTAGGACATCAGTAGTGAACGTCGGTGTTTATTATCTTTTTGCTATCTTCAGTGAACGTTGATAGTTCATTGTCGGTGAACGGAGGTGATTTGATATATTTTCTCTTTCTACCTTCAGTGAACGTGGGTAGGACATCGGCAGTGAATGTTGGTGTTTATCATCTTTTTGCTATTTTCAGTGAACGTTGATAGTTCATCATCAGTGAGCGGTGGTGATATAATATTCTCTTTCTACCTTCAGTGAACGTTGGTAGGCCATTGGCAGTGAACGTCGTTGTTTGTTATCTTTTTTCTATCTTCAGTGAACGTTGATAGTTCATCGCCAGTGAACGGCGGTGATGTGATTTTCTCTTTCTACCTTCAGTGAACGTTGGTAGACCATCGGTAGTGAATGCCGGTGTTTGTTATCTTTTTGCTATCTTCAGTGAATGTTGATAGTTCATCGTCAGTGAATGATGGTGATATGATATTCTCTTTCTACCTTCAGTGAACGTTGGTAGGCCATCGGAAGTGAATGTCAGTGTTTGTTATCTTTTTTCTATCTTCAGTGAACGTTGATAGTTTATCGTCAGTGAACGGCAGTGATATGATTTTCTCTTTCTACCTTCAGTGAATGTTGGTAGGACATCGGCAGTGAACGTCGATGTTTATTATCTTTTTGCTATCTTCAGTGAACGTTGATAGTTCATCGTCAGTGAACGGCGGTGATATGATATTCTCTTTCTACCTTCAGTGAACGTTGGTAGACCATCGGCAGTGAACGTCGGTGTTTGTTATCTTTTTTGTATCTTCAGTGAATGTTGATAGTTCATCGTCAGTAAACGACGGTAATATGATATTCTCTTTCTACCTTCAGTGAACGTTGGTAGACCATCGGCAGTGAACGTCGATGCTTGTTATCTTCCTCTCTGATTCAGTTCTTTTGGTCCACCAGTGATTTATATTCCTGGTGGGGTTTCTCTTTTGTTTCTTTATTTGTGTTGCATCCCCAGTGATACTTTGCGTCTCTTTGGTACTGTTCATATGCATTCATATGCATAAGCATTTGCATGCCATCTTAGGGCTAAAAATAGGGTTTGTTTTATATTTAAGTTTCTTCGATCACGTCGACACGAAGATTTTCAACCTTCGTATCTCCAGATAGAAGAGACTTAAATAAGGGCAACTGTTTTGTACCCCAATTTTTCCCCCTAAGATCCCTTCATCATACCATGTTGATTCAATCACAACAAGATCACATTAGGGCTTTTGGTTCTTCTCCCTATCTTTAGCTTTGCTCTTTGAGAAATCCCAAAGCACCTTAACTTCTTTTCTTATGTGGTCATGAATATTTTGCTTTGATTTTATTTCTAATTAATAAAATGCAATGTTGGTTTGTCTTACTTGTTAATAATGTAGGTAAAGGCAATGAGGTTTAGCAAGTTGCTTCATGGGTTCATGAGTTTATTTCCATACCCTAGTCAATAAATATTGAGAAATTAAAACCTCACCATTGAATTTGTTTTGGAAGAAATGGCATGATAAGGCTTATTTTGGTTCAACATACTTCAAAGTTATCAAAATTGATTCAAAAGTACAAGGGGTTGAGGGAAGAAGTTATCATGATTGGACAAGGTCTTATTCCTATTGGTCACAAGAGCACATTTCTCTCAAATTTCAAGATATGGAAGTGGTTTTGGTGTCTATGAGTCCTCATCATCATCCTCAGCAACTTCTATTCACAAAGAAAGAATATTGGCACAAGAAGTTTGTTCAAACTTGTCAAAGTTCCTCAAAGCATTCTCTTGATCTAGAGGGTAGGGTTTTGAACTTCAAAGGAGCATATCTTGCTCACATTTTGGTATTTTTGATTGATTCCAAAGACATCTTTCTCTTGAAAGAGTTACCAAAAAATCACTTCAAAAGTTCCAAGGAGTTTTCATGTGGAAGGAACTTGGTGAAGAAGAAAGATTATAAGACATCCAGATGAATCCATAATTTTCCATATGTAACTTCAAATGGTCATAACTTGGTCAATTTTTATCACCTTAAGTCCATTATTTTTCCATGATGATCTTGAATATGTGTACTTTATGCCTTCTTTTATGTTCAAAGTGAGAAAATGGATGGAAGTTTCCTTAAATATGCAAAAGATTATAGGTCATTTCATGATTTTTGGCCAACTTCAACAAGTCATAACTTGCTCAATTTTTGGAGATTTTGAGTGGTTCAAATTTCAAAATGTCATTCAAGATGTCTACTTCATTCCATCTTTTTTGGTCCAGAACAAATGCTAAGTGGAAGGCCATGTTTGGATACAAAAGATTATAGGTCATTTTTGAAGAAGAATTTGAAATATTTCTAAGTATGGAAAGTCAACTCTTTTTCTTCAACTTTGACTCCATCTAACTTTCAGCCCAAGCATCCATTTGATTCCATTCTTTTTCCGTTGCAAAGATTGTAACCTCATCTTTCCAAAGCATCAATAATTATGCCCTAAAACCCCTTGGGTTGGAAATGCCATGGATTTGAATTTGCTAACTTGAAACTGAATTTTTCACAAAGTCAAAATTTTGAAATCCATAATGTGACTTCTAAACATAAGATTTATGCGCGTTTTTGATTTAAAATTGATTAGCAAACTTTCCAGAAGTGATTAGAGCCCCAAAACACAAGGTTTGGCTGAGTTTTGATGGAAATGAAGTCACACTTCACTCGTGCTCGACCTTCACTCAATTTCCCTCCAAACTTCCTTGTTTCTTCAAATTTTCATTCCCATTCACTTCGCTATAAATAGAGGGTCATCCCCCATCCATTTTCCCAAGCATAGAGAGCCAAGAACACTCTGCAAAAACCTCACTCGAACCCACTTTTTTTGAATTCAACTTCTGAGATTTAAGTTTCCTTTTCCAAAGTTCTTTGTGCATTCATCATCCTTGAGCATCATATAAACTCTCCAGCACTTAAACCAATCAAAACGAGCCATAATTCAAGCTACAGAAGTCCAGTTTCAGAGCTTCTTACTTGAACTCCGAAAAGGTAGAATTCTCCACCATTTGGATCCAAATCAAGCACTAATCTATTCTACTCCTTCTTCTGATTCTAATACTGCTTACAATTTTTAAATCCATTGAGAATTGAGAGAGAAATCTCAAATTGAAGGTGCTCGCTATTTTCTGGGTTTTTGATTCATATCTCTATCCATACTTTATATAAATTTGGCGCGATGGTTGTGTTAGAATCGTCTTGAAGAGATGAGTTCAATGATGCTAGCCTGGGATCCTAATTTTTACATTTGAAGGATCTCACAAAATCCCCATTGCAGGGTGTCTGGAGGTTGAAGACGATGACATGTCTCGTCCCAGCCAATGATAGAGTGCCATTTTTCTGATCACATGTGGGTTTCACTAAGGTGCATATCAAGTACAACGCGTCTGGTCTATTAGATTAGCTTACTAACGTGTTTTGACTATGATCTGATGGTCCACATCTTTTTGGTTTTATTTTATTTTCTAATTTTATAGTTTTATTGATTAAATTTTCAAAAATTCATAACTCTTTTACTTTTTATCCAAAAATTATGAAAAAATTCACAAAAATACTTTGAATTATTTCTGATCTCATGACTATTTTTTCACATTTTTATTTTAACATTTGGTATTTTTTATATTTTTTTATTATTTTCTTTCTTTTAATTACTTAAAAAATACTTTCTGACATTTTTTAATTCTGGAAAAATTCATAAATATTATTTTGCATATTTTTGACTTACTGAAAATTTTATGGAATTTTATGTTGAGGTTTACTATTTTTTATCTATTTTATGTTTGTTTTAGCAATTTTAAATAGTTTAAAAATAGTTTCTGACTTTTTAAAATTTACCAAATTTTTTATAAAAATATTTGGATCCATTTCTGATTTTTCTATAGCCTTATTTTTCATTTCTTGATAAATTTGAAGATAGTTGATATTTTTCTCATTATTTTCTATTTTTAAACTTTTTTTTACCCTTTTAATGTATATATTAAATGTGATATTATTTTGTGATTATTTTCTGGCTAATCTTGGGTTAGGTTTTGGATCATGAACTTTATTAACATCATTGGATCCATGGTGTTGAATTTAACTCCACAAGAAATGGATGAATGATTTTAATAATAGTTTGATTAAAATTTAATTCAAATGTGGTTTGTACATTCTTTTTACCATATCCCTCTTCATCTCATCCCCTTCTTATTGCACTAAATGTTGTTGGAGCATGATCTCTATATCACGTCTCAAAACAAATGGTGTTGTTGTACCCCAAAATTTGCCCTCCCATATTCTTCAAAGTTTGTCAAGAATCATCTTCAAATGGTTCAAGACTACTCAAGGATTGCACAGTCCAAACACCTCCTAAGCCAGTTCAAAACTAGGGTTTTGGTTCCTTCAAAGAATTTGAGGTTTTCAATGGCTCAATCAAGTCCCATAGGCCTATATACATTGACAAGCATCTACATACCAAGTTTCAAGACTCACAGTTCCAAATTGCACAGTCAAAAGCTTCATTTGCTTCACAATCAACTGCAGGGGCAAAATGGTCATTTGACAGTCAAAAGTCATAATTTTTGGTCAACATCTTATTTTGAGCACACAATCATCATTTGATCAAGTCTTGATCATTATGCCTCAAGAATGGCTTAAAAATCATCAAAGATGCAAAAGTTACTATTTTTGGACAACAGAAAAGTCAACTGTATCTTGACCAAGGCATAACTTTTTTATGGTTTATCATAAAAATCCCATCCAATGCTCATTTTGAAGGGGATGACATTTCCTACAACTCATCTTCACATTCCAAGTCCAAGAAATGCTCTCACATAAAGTTATCAATTTATACATTATAGGTCAATTTCAAAAGTCAACAAAAATGCACTTTAAGTCAAAGACCATAATTTGAGATTGGTGAATCCAAATGACATGGGACAAAAGGAATTGGTTAGAGGACTTCAAGACCTTTCCAAAATGTCCAAGAACATGTTCATATGATCAAAATTGAGCAAGATATGCATTGGAGAAGTTGGGAAATTTTCATGAATTTGCAAAAGTCAACCATCCTTAAAACTTCAATTTTTGACAAAAGGGCCCACTTTCTTCCACTTGATTCAGCCTTGTCAGGCCACACACGTGTCCCATGATTAATTTCAAGATCAAACATTTATTTTTCCATTTTTATTGATTTAATTCATTTTAAATCCATAATAATTCAAATAAAATCTAAAAATTAGTGGAATAGCATCTTTGTGATTTGAATAGCTTTTATATGTCATATGCCAGCTAACCAATTCGTGCTAAGCCTTTTTTGTGCATAAAATCCTAGATTTGAACCAAATATGAAAAGGTCTTCAATGGTGGTCAACCAAATCTCCAAACTTAAATACACAAGGATACAAGCCCAAATTTAAACCTAGACTGCTTGCCTTATACATATGCAAGTAACCTAAACCTAATTCACGACCTAAGCATTGCTAAAACGGCCAAAGCAAAACTCAAAAATTGTTGGAAAAGTGAGAGATCAAGAACAAAGTTGCAGGCGTTTTCAGACCAAAATAAGAACGTGACCTTCTTCCTTGCTATCCACTGAAGCTAAAGCGATCACAAACCCATCCTGAGACCACCTACAAAGCGCTGTAAGTCATCACAAACTCACCTTTGAACACGAAACTTGAATTCTCTATTCTTGCATTTTTTTTCTCAAAAACGTTAGCATATTCATACTCCTTGCTTGATTTCTAACGTAACTGTAATATCCAATTTCGTTTTTAGGCCCTGAATCGTGATGCCCGATTCTAGGGTTCATCCTTTTGCGTTTTAGGTATTTTGTTTCCATGTACAATTGGAACAAATCATGAGTATGGATGAACTCAGGGGACATCGACGATCCTGACCATGGGCTTGGATGGCATTTTTGCAGCCTAGGGATGGTTTTAGGAAAGAGCCTACGGAACTTCCTGCGGATAAAAATCCGCAGGTAACTGAACCAGGAATTTGGAGAAGACGACCACACGTCATTCCCCCATTCGTTCTTTCAAACAATCGCGCGTTTTTTTTTATTTTTTAAGCATATGTGTTGATTTACTAATATATTAACCACTTATTATCATTATTTCAATTGAAGCAATTGGCTCAGTGGCTAAAGCAAGCAGGCATTGGACGTTGGAATCTGGGTTCGAATCCCAGGTCCCCCAAATAAATTATTTCCATTTTTTCTTATGTAATCTCATGCAGGCTTCAAAGAATAGTCCATCATACGCCTCATAAATCAGTGCGCCAAGTGGCCACAAATGTGAATCCAAAGGCCATAGATGGAGGATCATGGTGTTCCTCAGTCAACATGCACGTAGACCATTCAGAAGGTCAACCCAGGCTTGAGGAATTGGGCCACAAAATTACTTCTTCACCTCCTTCTGGGCCCAGAACCCCCTTGGTTCATTCCTTTTTTTTAATTTATTTTATATTTTCTAGTTTATTTATTAATTATTTTTCTAATTATTATTATTATCACTAAAACTAACATAATTAATTTTTCACAATAAAAATTCAGAAAACTAAAAAATGTAAATATTTTATTTATTATTATTAATTTCACTTTAGTTTAATTATTTTGTAAATAAACACTAACTTAAATTAATTTAGTTTAATTAGGTTTAACTTTAATTTTCTTTTACAATAAATAAAAATGAATTAGACTTAGGATTTTTCTTTTGACACTTTTAATTTCTTTTTTATTTTATTTCATTAAAAACATAAAACCACAAAAATACTTTCTCTTGTAAATAATTAATTAATTAGTAAATTAGGTTTAATATTTAATTTAATTGCAAAAAAGGACCAATTTCAATTCTTTTCTCAAAAAGGGTCAAAACCCTAAGACGTTCCCGATTTAATTTTTTCGCGCTTTAATTCCTTTTGATTATATTGATGTAACTGTTTCCGAGGATGTAATAGTTAATTAGGTCTTTTACCGCTTTCTTTACTTTTCTCGCATTTATTTTCCAAACGGGTTTTGTTTTTTTACGATGTATAGACCCGCGCCTTGTAATAGCGTAGATTTACCTTTCCGCATTTTATTTTCCGCAAATTATTAAACTGTTAATTATGCATGACAAGACTTGTATGACAAATAAAATCAACCTGTAGCTCACAATGATGCATGTTCAAAGATAAACATTAACATGAAACCTGACACACATGCACATGCCACCCTTAGGGTACGCCTCACTTGGTTGCCTCGAGGTGGTCGTCAAGTATAGGGTGTTTTAGAGGTCGCCCTCCTGTCTAAAGATCCAGTTGCCTCGAAACGGTTTCCTCGGATAAAAAAGTATCTAGGACATTAGGGTTACCGCTAAGGCGTCCTACTATTGCTTTGGTGACCACACATGTCCCTAATAATCGAATTGACCCGAAACTCCAACGACGGTGCTACCTACTTCTCAATAGTGGGATAGTACTGTATAAAGGACTATTACACAGCTTAATTCCTTAGAGTAGGTAGATTTCTCCTGGGTACTTGCTCTTTCAAAAAAACAAAAACATCTTTTCGCACTTACACTTTCAAAAAGTTTTCAAACAAATACTTCATACACTCTTGAGGACTGATACAAGAGTTACCTAGAAGTTTTTCAAACGAAACTTTTTCAAAACCCACACACACTTGAAAAGCAAACAATTTTGAAAACATAGTGAGCAAGTACCTAAGAGCCCGTGGATAACCACGGATAGAAAGGGTGCTAACACCTTCCCTTTCTATAAATCTACCTCCCGAACCGAGAAACATCTCGAAAAGGAATTTTTTTGTGCTTTTGTCCTTTCCATGTTGGAGAACATAAAAGATGGTGGCGAATCTTGCTTACCGCGACATTTCGCGAACCAGCATTTCAAAAAAAGTCAGTTCTATTTCCACCGATCACAGAACTGGCGACTCTGCTGGGGACATACTTATAAGTGAGGTGTACCTTAGGATTTGACCACTCTTATGTTTTCAATTGCTTGCTTTGTTTGCTTTAATATTGTGGGCCTGTCTTGGAGTTTCATAGATCCTAACTCGGATCTGGGGGATACCTTTTAGAAGTAGCAACAAACTATGAGGGAACTGTGCGGGGTATACCGACACGGTTGAAGCAGTTGCTACGTTGATGTGGCACTTTGGTGAGTACCGGTAACCCTTGAGTCAAGTCAAGGAGAGTACGGGGCCGCCGCATGGTGTCGTGAAGCATCAACTGACCTTAGGAACCTTACTTGACCATCCTGGCCTCTTTAGGGGTAGTGAGATGACCGACTTTGGTGCAGTCCGAAGTTGGTAGATACTCGATACTACACTCATTGAGGGTTGTTTTCTTGGAATATTTTGATCGCCATTTCAGTGGCTAAATCAAAACAATGAACATAGAAAACAACCCAATGATATTGAGTTCCTTAGAACCCGGTTACTTTTGATATGACAGGTTTTGAGCCCACCAACTTCAAGAGGGTAGTACCTAGACCTCATGCTGGCCTAAACTTAAGGCTATATGTGTGACTTGTGTGCCTTCAAACTTGAACTACTTGCACATTCTTGTTATCTGACAACATGAGTTTCTTGTAGGTTTTGTTTACAGTCCTTAATCTGGGCTTATAACAGGGTTCACTTACATCAATCCACGCATAGCATAACATCATACCATCATACCATTGCATACATCCTGCATAAGGACTAATCCATTTCAATGATCTCAAGGGTTTGTGATGCAGGTCATGATGGACCAAATGTCTAGCAAGGGGCAAAGGGGATTTATTTTCCTCTAGCCAAGGTTGTTCGGAGATCAAAATATGACAACTTGAGTCAGGGGCTATGACCCACTCGATATGGTGAGCTTTGACTCTTGAAGAAGGACTCTCAGCAACATGAAGTTCCTTCCATCAAGCTACCGTATTCAACTTCTAACAAGTTTCCCTGTTCACCCTGCGAGATCCTTGAAAACATTGCATGCATACATACATATCATTGCATTACAGTTACCCTTTTGACAGGTCACTTATCTTCTTCGCTATTTATTTCAGCAATCATCATGTCTTCTGAACGTTCCGCTGAACAAGCTATCAAGGCCCTCCAGGCCCAGAATGCCCAGTTCTAGGAGTTGGTTATGAGCCTAGCCCAGGGTCAACAGGACTTGAAAAATCTAATTCTGAAAGAAAGGAAGAAGAAGAAGAGGACCGTTTTGTTCAACACTAGACGCAGATCTGGGAATGAACTACAGAATGAGGCTGAGCTGACTACCTCATTTGTAGGCAAAGACAGTCCCCAAGAAAGAAGGGTTCCTAGTCCCGTGGTCTCCGACAATGAGACAGATTACAATGATGAACAGTACCCTCCTGCTGAGGACATGTACAAACAGCTAGAAGACCGGTTAAGCGCTATGGAGATACAGAAAGTGCCCGGCCTGGACTTCTAAGATCTAGGTCTATCCTCTGGGGTGGTGATTCCCCATAAATTCAAGGCACCTGCTTTCACAAAGTACGACGGAGCCTCATGTCCTAAGCTGCATCTGAGGTCTTATGTAAGGAAGATCCAACCTTACACTGCCGACAAGAATTTATGGATCCATTTCTTCAAGGAAAGTCTTTCAGGGACTCAACTCGAATGGTTCTATCAGCTGGATGGAGCCAGTATTCGTAACTGGGAGGACTTGGCTACTGCGTTCTACAAGCAGTATCAGTATAATTCTGACCTCGCTCCTACTCGTACCCAACTTCAGGGTATGTCACTAGGGACGGGTGAAGGATTTAAAGAGTACGCCCAAAAGTGGAGAGACCTGGCTGGCAGGGTGCAGCCACCGTTGACTGACCGTGAACTCGTGGACATGTTCTTGGGGACCCTGTCTGGTCCGTTCTTCAACCATCTGATTGGTAATTCTTCTGCAGGGTTTACAGACCTCATTCTGACTGGTGAAAGAATTGAAGCTGGTATCAAGGCTGGGAAGATTCAAGAGGCCACACCTTCTGACACTCAGAAAAAGCCTTACCATGGGAAGAAAGAGTCTAATGTTGCGTACAGTCAAAAGAGTCGTCGTGACCAACACGTAGGGGCAGTCCTGATCTTTGGTTCTACATCACGCCGACAACAGCAAAAGGGAAATCAACAAAGGCCGGACGAGCCTAAAAGACAATTCACCAACATCAACATGCCATTGTCACAAGCATTGCAGCACATGTTGAAGATTAATCTGATTGCGGTGATCAACCCTCCTGCAAATCTCAAGACCTCTTCTCCAAACTACAACCCAGATGCGAGGTGTGCTTATCATTCTGGTAGCCCGGGGCACGATACTGAGGATTGTTGGGCGCTGAAATACAAGATCCAGAATATGATCGATGCTAAGGAGATCGAATTCGAGCCTGCTGAGACTCCTAATGTGATCACTGCTCCCTTGCCAAAACATGGCTAGGATTGAGAAACTTTTGTTCATTCGAATATTCAAGTTTTATTTTTCTTTGATTTGTTCAAACATTTATTCATGTCAAACGTTGTTATTTCATTAATGCATTACACGTGTCTGTTTTGAAGTAATTATGTTTACTATATTCAAAATTGCTTTTATTTTTTGATGTTCAACTCTCGATTGAAAATTCTAAGCCTTTTGAGGGAGGATGACGAAAACGATACCATGATCTTTACAGTATGCTTTTGAATAGACCCCGCTGGTGAGGTGCAGGCATTGTTTCAATTCCTAAACACTGGAGTTATAAGGAAGATAATCCCTCGTCAACCCCTCTGAGCCAAAGAAGTTGGAGTTTTTCTTTTCGAAAATTAAAACCCTTAATCATAACCTGGGGCAGGGTAGTTCTCTCAGTTGATTCAAATGCACAATGAACAGCATCAAAGGAGTCCTTCCAAAACAAAAGACGATGATGGTTCTGAATAATCATAAAGACAGGCAGTCATTATCTCTCAAAATAAAAGCCCATTAAGTCAAAACCTATGAAGGAGACTTACAAAACTGGGGCATCCCGCTGACTGTAATCACAAAAGAAACAGTTCAGGCAAAAAAACAGGGATAACGCAATCAAAAGAAAGAGGTCCTACAAACCCTCAACAAAAGAAATGACTGCCTATTCAAAATAAATTGTAAGTATCCGAACCATCACTGGAATATCAAAGCGAAGACTCAAACAAGATCTAACGCACGATTAGCTGAGTTTAGGATCGAAGAACATCACGAAGAACGGGTGGGTACAAATAAAATTTGAGCCTTTATCTTTTGTTTCTTAAACCGTGAACCAGGCCACGTTATAACCCTTAAAAGTCCTAGCTGAAGCATGGGTTAGTTCGAAAGCATACTATTACCAAAGGTATCCTGACTCCTTAAGGCGTACTGTAAAATCCTGAGTTGACATCACAATTTTACAAAAAATTTGTTTGTTTTACAAAAAAAGGCATTTTCCAAAATTTCAAGACAGACATAAGCTTTGCATTCTTAAAATAGCATTGTTTGCATATGATTATTTGTTCGAACAACAGAGAAATTCGCACGATGAATATCTTGTGAACAAAAATCTTATCAACAAAAGGTCATCTCAAGTGGAAGAAACACTTCCAACCAAGGGGCACGGCATGATCATGGTCTATCATCTGGGGCAGTCAGGTCAAGATTCAGAGAATCTCTCAAAGGCCAAATAGCCTGGGGAAAATCTCTTCCTGAGTCACTTGGGGCATTGAGCATGAGTTCCATCGACGAATCTTGCATGGTCAGACATCTTCTGGTAGTATGGCAACGAAACACTACTGACAGTGACAATTCCCTACATCCTAAGAGCGTGGACATAGTCAAAAAATACTACGCGCAATTAAAGACCCGCTAGGTTGACTGGCCTATGCAAAAATAACGGCTTCCCGGCGAACCAAAAGGGTTTGGGCAAAAATAAGGGATGAAATGAAAAAAAATCTGTACACCCGGCAAGTCGAAGACCTGAAAAGGCGGCTTGGGCAAAAAAGGGTATCCCGATGGACTGAAAACCCGAAAGGGCGGTCCAGGCAAAAATTAGGGATCAAAGCGTACGACTATGTCCCGGCATCTCGTCACTTGCCTACTAGAAGAAGATTTGTCAATCGGAAGTCATCAAGCACCTCCACAGGTACCTTCTCTCGCAGAAGCTGGGGCAATAAGAATCGTCTGAACTGGATAAGCTGCTCTGTCCTCCAGGTACCAAGGTAGATTCAGCTGAAGAGTACGACCAAGATACCTTCACTCCCCGCAGAGTAAGACCAGACTCAGCAATACTCTCTCCAAGAAGAGTTGGTCTCCCGTCAGCCCCGAAAAGGCACAATATCCCTAGCAAATCAACAGCACTCTCCCCAAGTAGAGTTAGGCTACTGTCAGCCTTAAGCAAGTCGGATATCCCCAGAAGATCTCAACATTCCCCAGCGGAGTATATAGATGTTCCTAAGAAAGCATCCCCGGCAGTCTTAATATAAGATTGTTCCCCGGTGGAATACCAGACACCCTAGTGGAATCAATCTCCCAAATGCAGTCTAAAAGTTTCCCCAGGAGAGGTGAACCATCCTCCCCAGTAGATTCTGGAAGCTTATCCCTAGTAGATTCTGGAAGCTCATCACCTGCAGAGCACGAATGCGTCCCCGACCATATTCAAAGGTTATTCCCCACCAGAGCTTATAACTGGGTTATCCTCAGCTAATTACAACGGAAAGATCGTCCTCGGCGAAGTTCTTCCTATTCCCCAGCAGAGTTCATCAAATTCCCCAACATAACTTATCAATGGAATCCCCAGAGGAGTTATCATTAAAAATCTCAGCGAAGCATCTCTTCCCCACAGAGTATCTCCCCACAGAGTAATCTCTCCAACAGGTTTATTCCCCAACGGAGTCATCTTCTCCTACCGGTTTATCCTTGCAACCATCCTTCCCAGCGGAAACGAAGAACTCTACTCTTCAATATCAGCCCAGGATTCAACAAGCTCCCGACATTCGTCAAGGATTTATTTTCCCAGACAAAAATACATTCATAAACATATCACATTTCATATCTCCTATTTACATACATGATGAAGTGCATACGACACAATCTCATTTATTTTTTAGAACATCATGACATCATGCATCTCATACATCATGACATTGCATACAGCTAATGTTTTTCCTTTTCAGGAAAAAGTCAACCAAAAGATGATTACCATTTACCTTTGCAGTTCCAGATCAACACCTGTAACAAGCCAGGAAAATTCTGTGGACGACTGATCGTGGGTTAATACCTGAAACCAGACTGATCATCCTTAGGCAACCCTACACCGGTTCCTTCTCAATCTCAGATGCAGTCTTACACGGACTCATCCCTAGGCAACCCTACACCGGCTCCTTTTCTTTCAGAAGAAGTCTTACACGGACTTCTCATCAAAGTAACCCTACACCGGTTCCTTTTCTTTCAGAAAAAGTCTTACACGGACCTATCTCAAGGCAACCTTACCCTGGTTCCTCCTGAAGTCTTACACGGACTTATCACAAAGTAACCTTACCCCGGTTCGGCCTGAAGTTTTACACGAACTTATCTCACAGTGACCTTACCCCGGTTTATCCTGAAGTCTTACACGGACTTATCACAAAGTAACCTTACCCCGGTTCAGCCTGAAGTTTTACACTAACTTATCTCACGGTAACCTTACCCCGGTTCCTCCTGAAGTTTTACACGAACTTATCCCGAAGTAACCCTACACCGGTTCCTTCTCAACTCCAGACGTAGTTTTACACGGACTCGTCACCAAGAAACCCTACACAGGTTCTCTCTTTCCAAACGTAGTTTTACACGGACTCGTCGCCAAGAAACCCTACACAGGTTCTCTCTTTCCAGACGCAGTTTTACACGGACTCGTCATCAAAAAACCCTACACAGGTTTTATTTCTTCCAGGATGCAGTTTTACACGGACTCGTCATCAGTAAACCCTACACAGGTTTCCTTCTCAAATCCAGACGTAGTTTTACACGGACTCGTCATCAAGAAACCCTACACATGTTCTCTCTTTCCAGACGCGGTTTTACACGGACTCGTCATCAAAAAACCCTACACAGGTTTTCTTTCTTCCAGGATGCAGTTTTACACTGACTCATCATGAGGAGACCCTACATCGGTTCCCTTTCTCTTTCCAGATGCGGTTTTACACTGACTCATCATCAAAGTAACCCCACATAGGTTCCTTCTCCATTTCAGACACAGTTTTATACGGACTTGTCATTAAGAAACCCCACACAGGTTTCCTTCCTTCGAAGATGCAGTTTCACATGGACTCATCATCAGTCAACCCTACACAGGTTTCCTTCCTTCCAAGATGCAGTTTCACATGGACTCATCATCAGTCAACCCTACACAGGTTTCCTTCTTTCCAAGATGCAGTTTTACACAAGCTCATCAGGCAACCCTACACAGGTTCCTTCTTTCCACTTACCTAGTTACAATTCAACAAACAATCTCCAGATGGCATCTATAAGCCCATCCACCTACCAACAGTCTCCAAATGGCATCTATAAGCCCATTCCCGACAAGGCTCTGTCACATCTCCAGATGGCATCTATAAGCCCATCCTCCTGTCCATCATATCTCCAAATGGCATCTATAAGCCCACTCCCGACAAGGCTCTGTCACATCTCCAGATGGCATCTATAAGCCCATCCTCCTGTACATCATATCTCCAAATGGCATTTATAAGCCCATTCCCGACATCACACTACTGATACTCCACTATGCGAGTGCAAATTTCTGGGCACTCTAGTGTTCAATCATCTTCCACCTTCGGATCACGAAAGGCACGCAAGCCAATCTACATCCTCAGGTTTAAGAAGATTGAACAGGGGCAACTGTTGTACCCCAAAAT
Source organism: Vicia faba (assembly GCA_948472305.1). Taxonomy (NCBI): domain Eukaryota; kingdom Viridiplantae; phylum Streptophyta; class Magnoliopsida; order Fabales; family Fabaceae; genus Vicia; species Vicia faba. Next base: position 139,629,547 of record OX451737.1, on the reverse strand, counting down.
TTTCCCTCCCATATTCTTCAAAGTTTGTCAAGAATCATCTTCAAATGGTTCAAGACTACTCAAGGATTGCACAGTCCAAACACCTCCTAAGCCAGTTCAAAACTAGGGTTTTGGTTCCTTCAAAGAATTTGAGGTTTTCAATGGCTCAATCAAGTCTCATAGGCCTATATACATTGACAAGCATCTACATACCAAGTTTCAAGACTCACAGTCCCAAATTGCACAGTCAAAAGCTTCATTTGCTTCACAATCATCTGCAGGGGCAAAATGGTCATTTGATAGTCAAAAGTCAGAATTTTTGGTCAACATCTTATTTTGAGCACACAATCATCATTTGATCAAGTCTTGATCATGATGCCTCAAGAATGGCTCAAAAATCATCAAAGATGCAAAAGTTACTATTTTTGGACAGTAGAAAAGTCAACTGTATCTTGACCAAGGCATAACTTTTTTATGGTTCATAAGAAAAATCCCATACAATGCTCATTTTGAAGGGGATGACATTTCCTACAACTCATCTTCATATTCCAAGTCCAAGAAATGCTCTCACAAAAAGTTATCAATTTCTACATTATAGGTCAATTTCAAAAGTCAACATTAATGCACTTTAAGTCAAAGACCATAATTTGATATTGGTGAATCCAAATGAAATGGGACCGAAGGCATTGGTTAGAGGACTTCAAGACCTTTCCAAAATGTCCAAGAACATGTTCATATGATCAAAATTGAGCAAGATATGCATTGGAGAAATTGGGAAATTTTCATGAATTTGCAAAAGTCAACCATCCTTAAAACTTCAATTTTTGACAAAAGGGTCCACTTTCTTCCACTTGATTCAGCCTTGTCATGCCACACACGTGTCCCATGATTAATTTCAAGATCAAACATTTATTTCTCCATTTTTATTTAATTTTTATTGATTTAATTCATTTTAAATCCATAATAATTCAAATAAAATCTAAAAATTAGTGGAATAGCATCTTTGTGATTTGAATAGCTTTTATATGTCATATTCCAGCTAACCAATTCGTGCTAAGCCTTTTTTGTGCATAAAATCCTAGATTTGAACCAAATATGGAAAGGTCTTCAATGGTGGTCAACCAAATCTCCAAACTTAAATACACAAGGATACAAGCCCAAATTTAAACCTAGACTGCTTGCCTTATACATATGCAAGTAACCTAAACCTAATTCAAGACCTAAGCATTGCTAAAACGGCCAAAGCAAAACTCAAAAATTGTTGGAAAAGTGAGAGATCAAGACCAAGGTTGCAGGCGTTTTCAGACCAAAATAAGAACGTGACCTTCTTCCTTGCTATCCACTGAAGCTAAAGCGATCACAAACCCATCCTGAGACCACCTACAAAGCGCTGTAAGTCATCACAAACTCGCCTCTGAACACGAAACTTGAATTCTCTATTCTTGCATTTTTTTCTCAAAAAACGTTAGCATATTCATACTCCTTGCTTGATTTCTAACGTAATTGTAATATCCAATTTCGTTTTTAGGCCCTGAATCATGATGCCCGATTCTAGGGTTCATCCTTTTGCGTTTTAGGTATTTTGTTTCCAGGTACAGTTGGAACAAATCATGAGTATGGATGAACTCAGGGGACATGGACGATCCTGACCATGGGCTTGGATGGCATTTTTGCAGCCTAGGGATAGTTTTAGGAAAGAGCCTACGGAACTTCCTGCGGATAAAAATCCGCAGGTAACTGAACCAGGGATTTGGAGAAGACGACCACACGTCATTCCCCCATTCGTTCTTTCAAACAATCGCGCGCTTTTTTTTTAATTTTTTAAGCATATGTGTTGATTTACTAATATATTAACCACTTATTATTATTATTTCAATTGAAGCAATTGGCTCAGTGGCTAAAGCAAGCAGGCATTGGACGTTGGGACCTGGGTTCGAATCCCAGGTCCCCCAAATAAATTGTTTCCATTTTTTCTTATGTAATCTCATGCAGGCTTCAAAGAATAGTCCATCATACGCCTCATAAATCAGTGCGCCAAGTGGCCACAAATGTGAATCCAAAGGCTAGAGATGGAGGACCATGGTGTTCCTCAGTCAACATGCACCTAGACCATTCAGAAGGTCAACCCAGGCTTGAGGAATTGGGCCACAAAATTACTTCTTCACCTCCTTCTAGGCCCAGAACCCCCTTGGTTCATTCCTTTTTTTTTATTTATATTTTCTAGTTTATTTATTAATTATTTTTCTAATTATTATTATTATCACTAAAACTAACATAATTAATTTTTCACAATAAAAATTCAAAAAATTAAAAAATGTAAATATTTTATTTATTATTATTAATTTCACTTTAGTTTAATTATTTTGTAAATAAACACTAACTTAAATTAATTTAGTTTAATTAGGTTTAACTTTAATTTTCTTTTACAATAAATAAAAATGAATTAGACTTAGGGTTTTTCTTTTGACACTTTTAATTTCTTTTTTATTTTATTTCATTAAAAACATAAAACCAAAAAAATACTTTCTCTTGTAAATAATTAATTAATTAGTAAATTAGGTTTAATATTTAATTTAATTGCAAAAAAGGATCAATTTCAATTCTTTTCTCAAAAAGGGTCAAAACCCTAAGACGTTCCCGATTTAATTTCTTTCGCGCTTTAATTCCTTTTGATTATATTGATGTAACTGTTTCTGAGGATGTAATAGTTAATTAGGTCTTTTACCGATTTCTTTACTTTTCTCGCATTTATTTTCCAAACCGGTTTTGTTTTTTGGCGATGTATAGACCCACGCCTTGTAATAGCGTAGATTTACCTTTCTTCATTTTATTTTCCGCAAATTATTAAACTGTTAATTATGCATGACAAGACTTGTATGACAAATAAGATCAACCCGTAGCTCACAATGATGCATGTTCAAAGATAAACATTAACATGAAACCTGACACACATGCACATGCCACCCTTAGGGTACGCCTCACTTGGTTGCCTCGAGGTGGTCGTCAAGTATAGGGTGTTTTAGAGGTCGCCCTCCTGTCTAAAGATCCAGTCGCCTCGAAACGGTTGCCTCGGATAAAAAAGGATCTAGGACATTAGGGTTACCGCTAAGGCGTCCTATTATTGCTTTGGTGACCACACATGTCCCTAATAATCGAATTGACCCGAAACTCCAACAACGGTGCTACCTACTTCTCAATAGTGGGATAGTACTTTCTAAAGGACTCTTACACAGCCTAATTCCTTAGAGTAGGTAGATTTCTCCTGGGTACTTGCTCTTTCAAAAAAAACAAAAACATCTTTTCGCACTTACACTTTCAAAAAATTTTCAAACAAATACTTCATACACTCTTGAGGACTGATACAAGAGTTACCTAGAAGTTTTTCAAACGAAACTTTTTCAAAACCCACACACACTTGAAAAGCAAACAATTTTGAAAACATAGTGAGCAAGTACCTAAGAGCCCGTGGATAACCACGGATAGAAAGGGTGCTAACACCTTCCCTTTCTATAAATCTACCTCCCGAACCGAGAAACATCTCGAAAAGGAATTTTGCTGTGCTTTTGTCCTTTCCATGTTGGAGAACATAAAAGACGGTGGCGACTCTTGCTTACCGCGACATTTCACGAACCAGCATTTCAAAAACAGTCAGTTCTATTTCCACCGATCACAGGTGCATATATTGATATTGATCGGCCTCAAAATAGGTGCGACTTCTATATAAGTCCACTTACGATTGCTTAACATAGCGCTAAATTTTGTCCTGATTCGAATAAATGATCATCCGTGGCCCAAACTTATGATTGCAAGCCCAAGTATGTTAATTTGATCTCTTTGATCCAATAACCTTGAGATTCATTGTGTGGAGGCTTTGGTTCTACCAATCCTCTAATGGATCTACAACACCTTTGGTCAACGCGGATCACTTAAACATCGTTGATCATTAAATGGTACTTGTGAGAATTCCAAATGGATGATATACTTGACAAAAAGCAAATGAAACTTGTTGTGTGGAGGCTTTGGTTCTACCAATCCTATAATGAGTTCCAAATGCAAGTTTCAAGATGGTCATCTAACCACTAATTATTGACTTGTTTTATCTTATTCTTTTATTCTTTTTTATGCTTTATGTACTATTTATTTTCTAGCATTTACATTTCATGTCATTTTCATCTTTGCTCATTTGAGCATTTATTTTCTTGCCATTTTTACTTTGCTCACTTGAGCTTTTTCTTTTCTTTTCTTAAGATACTTAATAATCAACATAAACCCTAAAAATATTTAATGGCACTTGGACTATTTGGTTACTATCCTTAGCATTATTGAGCATGGGACTTTTTCTTGGACCTAGGATTAGAAACCTTGGCCTATCTTGGAGACCTTGTGATCTTATCTGATTATTTTGTCTGGAGTTCTTGAGGTTTACCTCAAGACATTGGGTTGCTTGTTTGTTTTTGTGTGCAGGTTTTTGTGATTACACTCTTTGTTTGTAATCTGGAATTCACCCGTATACAGCCGTTACTCTGCCCAATTTTTGTGAAGACTAAATACACTTGAAGTTTGGTTCTCTCAAAAGGTCTAGTATCTTTCCTTGCTTGGTTTCAATCCAAAGAATGGGAATTCTACCTTGGCTCATAATTTCAAGTTTTGGCTTCTTGTTGGTTAGACGATTCTTGTCCCTAGCTTTTACCTTATGCTTTAGGATAGCCTCTTCTTCTCCTCCCATCTTCTTTAATTTCAAAATCTTCTTCCTCCTTTTGAAAACTCTTCTTGTTTTTGAACTCGAACCATTTTCATAATAAACTTGGACTTATGTCCATGCATTTTCATAAATAAACTCCAATCAACTTAATAATACCTTGACATCTTTTTTGTGAGAAGACTAAAAGTCAATCAATCTCATTTCAAACCATTTTGCCACTTTGGCATTCATCTTTAAACTTTTCTCAAAAGATTAGACTCTTGTCAATCCTTATAGTGATGCAAACAACTATACTTCTACAATATATAGTGAAGTGAGATATTTTCCACTTGGGTGTTGATTGAGGCATTGTTGATTTTAAAATCCAAGCCATATCCTCTGTAACGCCCGTAATTTAATTAATTATTTAATTAAATTTTTTTTGGAATATTTGTGAAGAAGTGTTATTAAATTGGATTTATTTTATTAAATGGAGAAATAATAATATATTTGAGGTATTATATTATTATTTGGTGAAATAATATTAGAAGCTAATGTTATTTAATGTGGGCCTTTATGGTGTGAGTGGAAGTATTAAGGGGGTGTAAGCTTGGAGCCCACTAAGGAATAATATAATAATATTAGGTTATTTTATTATTTGTTGTTAGAATAGAAGAAAGAAGCAGTAGAGGAAAAATAAAGATTTGAGGAGAACGTGAAGTTGCTGGAAAAAGTGGAAAACGGCAAGAACGAAGATTCTGAAGTGGTGAAAAACACAAGAAGGGGGGGTTGAATTGTAAAACTGAAAATCAATGCAATGAACAAGATATTTTTATCCTGGTTCGTTTGATCTCAAACTACTCCAGTCCACCCGTCAATGTGATTTCGCCTCTCTCCAACGAGGTCTTAATCCACTATATTCAACTGAATATTACAAACTGCTTTAACAACTGCTAAAGCCTTCTTGATGCAAACCACAACCCGGTTTGTCAAGGAAACACTTTCTTACAAAGAAGATAAATCTAGGTGTGAATGTTTTCTACAAAACTGTATCACAACTGTGATGTATACACAACTTAAGCTTATGAAACTAGATTGCTAAACAATGATTGAATAGAGAAATGTGTAGTATTTAGCAAACTGAGAGAGAGAGAGAAGATTATGATTAGCTTTTAGGCGTGTAAAATGTTGGAGAGCATTAGCCAATTCAATCTTCATAGTATTGTTTATATAGCACTGAGATGTTGAACGTTGGAGCAATATTCTTGATTCAATGCTAATAACAAACTTTCCTTATTGAGCAGATCTTGTCTGGAATGAGGCCGTTGGTAATAATTTGCTTTCAATGTACAGTACCGTTGCTTACTTAATGCACGTTCTGGCTTGGCTCATTCTGATTCTGCTTAACTGCTGATGAACTGTTGTTTTTCTTTATCAGAGTGTTGAGCGCAGTTCTGTTCATCAAGCTTTAGCAAACACGTGAGTTGATCTTCTGATTCTGGTATTCTGATATAGCAACTTCTGATACTGATGTCAAGAACCAAATTTCTGATGCTGATTAGGTATGATCTTGCTTATACCTATCAGAGTATCTGCAAATTAGAACGTAATAATTTAGGCAGCAAATAGTTCATACATGAATCATAATATATCATTTCACTTTGTTATCATCAAAACTTAAACATAGGGTAGTAGATTCAAACTTTGTTCTAACAATCTCCCCCTTTTTGATGATGACAAAAACTGGATATTTTTTAATTGAAAATAACGTGAAAAGGTATCAGAGAGATGTATCAGAGTAAGAGGTTATCAAAGATAAGGGATAAAGAGATATCAGAGTTGAGAGATACTCCCCCTGAGTTTATTGCTTCCCTTTTTGATTCCAAGAGTTCTTCAGGATCAGATCTTTTTGCCTTTCTTTGAACATCAGAGTATCAGAGTCTTTGACTATCAGAAGCTTTAGATCAGCATATCAGAGCAGAGCTTTAGATCAGCGTATCAGAGCTTTTCTTGTCAGAGCTTTGCTTTGGGTCAGAGTATCAGAGCGGATCAGAGTTTCAGATCTTTAGTCTTCAGAGTGTCCAGGAGCTTCCTTGTACCTGTAGACTTAAGCAAAACAGAAAACATTTTCAAGTCTAATAGAGTTAGAATGTTCGAGAATTTCTGTCTTAGTAATCCGTTATTGTTTAAAATATCATTCTTGTTCTCCCCCTTTTTGTCAGCAATCAAAAAGTGTAAGTGATGTGCTAAAAACAATTAAGATCAGAAAAACTTGTCATATTAAAAGGTTCAGAATCAGACAAAACATATTAAAACAGTACATCAAATAATCAAAGAACATGAAAATGATATGAATGAAAAACTAAGGTTGGGGAGGAAGGCGTGTGAACAGGTTCTCCAGCATGGCTTTGATCTGATCAGCAGTTTCATTCTGCTTGTGTACCATGCTGACAATAGTGTCAATCTTGCTATCCTGCACATCCATTCTTTCTTTCATCTTCTGGTCATTTTCATCCATCCTCTGCTGCAGACGCATGTCATTCAGCTTCAGCTCTTCCAGAGTCTGCCTGTCCAAGGAAGCTTGAGAAACATCAGAAGCAGGGAGCTTCTGAGAGCTTTCTGCAACATCTTCTGCTTGACTTGCTTCAGCTTGAATGGTCTTGTCTTCTTCTGGTTGCACCTTTGGAGCTAGCTGTTTCTCAGACCATGGCTCACTATCCAGAGGGAGTACGACTTCCTGAGGCAACTGACTTTCAACTTCCTTCAGCAGCTTGCTGAAGTTCTGTTGTGCCTGCTCATAGTTGATATCCTGCAACTTGAGGGCTTCAGCACGTACCCAAATTCTGAATTGTGACCAGAGCTGGTCAGAGGCAGCTGGGTCAATCATTCCAGGACAGACTTGCTTCAGAGACGCAATCCACTGCTGTAAACCTGTTTCAAAATTCATAATACCAGAGCCAACATCTGGTTGTTTTGGTTTTGGGATGGCAATTTTATGTTTCAGATCAGCAAGACAGTCAAAGATTGTTAAGTCTATGAAGGTTCTGCTGGGGTTTTCGGTGGTTTGCTTGGCAGCTGTTTGTTTTGGAGATGGAGTGGGAGAATCTGATATTATGATTGGATTGTTTGGTGTTTTGGGAGTAGTTGGTGGTGTAGATTCTGATGAGGATGGCAACTGGGCCATTGTGATTGTTGTTCCACATGACAGCTGGATTGCCAGAGGTGATGGTTGAGGTGAATGAGGTTCAGAAGGTGGAGGAGAAGGAGTTTCAGAATGATGAAACTCAGGTTGAGGTGATGGTGGATGAATTTCTGGTTGAGGAGAGGGAGAAGGAATTGCTAGTTGTGGAGAAGTTGTTGGAATTTCTGGTTGTTCAGGGATAAGGGGTTCTTCTGGAATGGATGAGAGAGGTTGTTGTTGTTCTGGTTCTTCAGCAGATATCTGTTGTTCTGGTTGTTGAGGAGGGACAATTTGTGGTTCAGAGTTTGGATTGGAGGAGTGATCAGAAGTGTGTTGATCAATGTCAGACAACACTTTGTCAATTGCTGATGTTGTTGAGATTGTTGGTTTGGGATGTTTGGTTCTGGGTCTTCTGAGTTTTAATGCCTCAGAAGGGTCATCTTCTGGTTCAGTTTCATCTATTGTTGGGATGGGGATAGAGATTCTATGAGAGGTTGGAGGTGGAATAGATGTTGGAATAGTAGAAGAATTTAAAACAGAAACAGCAGATAAATTACCTCTTTTCTTGGGTGTCTGCTGGGATGATCCTTCTGATGGTGCCTTCCTTTTCTTCGTCTTCTTCAGAGTCACTTCTGGTTGTGGTTGGTGCAGATCTTTGATCTTCAGATTGGGATCTGTACCATCAGCTTTGCACGCGTCCATATATGTGAGAACTACCACTGGCTTGGATTCTATCTGAGAGAATAAGGGAAAGTCACTCAGTGGAACTCTTCTGCTGGAGATATCAGCAATAGGAGTAGCGCTGGGTTCCTTTTTGATATTCTCTATCAACTTCATTTTCTTCAAGTTCTTCGCGTTCAGAGGCTTCCCAACCGTTAGTTCAATGGTGCTTAACTCTTGAGCTTCTATCAGATGCTCTATCAGTCTATTCTCTGTCAGAATATCTGATATCAACCTTCCAAAGGGTATCCAATCCCTCTTTGTTCTTTCTTCTTCCCTGGTTTCCTTCACGCTTGTTCTGAGGTGGTTGAACAGAAGATGAGCCAAGTTGATTTTTACCTTCTGATTGATAAAGTAGATCAGAAACTGCTGATCCACATTTATGTAATCAGGGGAACTAGTTGGCTTCCTATGGTTGAAACACCCCAAAATTATCTTCGCCCAAACTCTGTGATGATCCTTCAGATCTTTGATCTTGCTGCTGGGCACCCCATGGGTGAAAATCCTTTCAGCTATGACGCCCACGTCAGCACATCTCTCAGTCATATCAATACAGCGGACGCCACCGCCACTGTAACTGATTAGCCTTGTTATGTGATCCTCAGTGATCACAATCTTCTTCCCCATAATGTAGGAGGTGACTTGATGTGTTGTGTGATCGGTGGATCTGGAACTGACTGTTTAACGCTGGTTCGCGAAATGTCGCGGAAGCAAGAGTCGCCACCGTCTTTTATTTTCTCCAAATGGAAAGGACAAAAGCACAGAAAAATTCCTTAAAGAGATTGCTCTCGGTTCGGGAGGTAGGTTATAGAAAGGGAAGGTGTTAGCACCCTTTCTATCCATGGTTATCCATGGGCTCTTAGATACTTGCTCATTGTGTTTTCAAAAATGGTTTGTTTGCTTTTCAACTGTGGGTTTTAAAAAGTTTCTTTGAAAATTCCAGTTCGACTCTTGTATTGGTCCTCAAGAGTGTTTGAAAAATTTGCTTTCGAAAGCTTTTTGAAAAGGTGTCAGTGTGAAAAGTATTTTGAATTTGTTTGAAATTTAGAGCAAGTATCTACGAGAACCTACCTACCCTAAGGAATTCGTCTGTGTAAATGTCCTTTAAAGTAGTGCCATCCCACCATTGAGAGGTAGGTAGCACCACCGTTGGAGGTGTTCGGGTCAATTCGAGGTTCGGGACATGGTGATCACCAGAGCAATGGGAAGACACCTTAGAAGCTACCCTCATGCCAGGTTCCCGGATCATGAGGACTTACTAAGACATCCTCTACTCGACGATCACCTTTCGAGGCAAGGCAACAGTGAGGCGTACCCTAGGGGTGGTGTGTGCGATTTGTGTGTCGTTTTCAAGTATTTTTGTCTTTTGTCATGTTATTGGTGATCTAGCGCTGGTTTTTATTTTTGTCCATACATTCTTTCATGCCTTGATTAAACAGTTAAAGATTGCGAGAAGGTAAAAATTCTAAGCTATTACAAAAGGCGCGGGTCCACATCGCCAAAATTTCTTGAACCCGATTTGACAGAAAATAAAGAATTAAAGAAAATAAAGTGCGAGCAATTAGTTACACGGCTTCGGGAGAGATACATAAATATTTAAACGAAATAAAATAAATATGCGAATTAATAAGAATTAAATACGAGGGCGTTGGACCCTTTTTGCAAAATTAAAATTACATGGAATTAATTAATAAAGAAAAAGAAAAGAAGATGTTTTTGGTATTTTTTAGTATTTTAGGATTTAAATGAAAAAAGAATTAATTGAAATTAAATGCTAACCCTAATTCTATTTGTTTTTTTAATTTATTAAGAAAAGAAGATTAAAACCTAATATTAACCCTAATTAATTTACATGCAAATTTAATTATAAAAATAAATATCTAACATTTAGTTATTATGGAATAAAAGAAAAAAAGATGAAAATTAATTAAACCCTAGTTCTATGTTTTTTAGATTTTTATTAAAAGAATTAAAATTAAAACCTAATTTAAAACTAATTTAATTATATGCAATTTAATTACAAAAAATATCAAAATAAAAATATTTATTATATTTTTCCTCTTTTCTGATTTTTATGTGTTTTTTATATTTATGAAAACATTAAATTAATTAAACAAACAATAATAAAAAGAAAATAAAAAAATTATAAAAATAAAGAAAGTTAGGAAAATTTGCAAACCAAGGGGGTTCAGACCCCAAATAGGAGGTGAGGCCTTTAGCAATCTGGCCCATTTAAATTCCTGGCCTTGTTGGACTTTTCCACTAGCGTGTAGTAGCGTTGACTGCAGTCTATGATGCTCCTCCAATTATGGCCCTGAGATTGTCCTTAGCGTACGCGTGGCAGGCGGGATGGTGGGCTACATAGTACGCTCATTGTGTTGAAACTGCATAGGATAATTAGTTGAAAAATAAGATGGAAATAGTGAAGACCTGGGGCTCGAACCCAGGTCATGATTGTTACCAACAAAGCCTTCTACCAACTGCTCCAACCAACGCGCTTGTATATTTAACATCAAACAATTAATATAAAATAAAAACAAACATTGATGATGTTTTAGCGCAAAAATTCAAAAGAGCCAATGGTTGCTGGCCACCACATCATCTTCTTCGTTGTTTTTTATTTTCCTGAAACACAAACATATTAGGCAACGGTTTTGCAAGCGTTTTAAAAGGTCATCTATGGAAAAATAGCGAATAGCCCGGTGATGCTCATAAATTGAGCGCGAGCATGGCCTTATGATCGTCTAAACGCACTGATTTGAATGGTGGTGGTTTCACACTCCAATTTTTCCTCATTCAAAAACCCCCAATTCGGAGCTTCCTGAACCCTAATGAACAACAATGGCATAATCGCGTATAATGCATAAAAATACAATTAAATCATTGGGTTAGCATCAGAATCAAATGACAAACATGAATCAAGCGTTAAAATCCACAAACAATGCATGAATTGAGATGCACGACTATGAAATTTTTTGTGTACAGGTCCTGTTCGTTGTACCAATTCTTGGAGTTATGATGGACGATTTTGATTGGAATCGTTTCCTGACAACCCTGGAAAGCTAATGGAACAAGTTTGGAGGCTTGAGTTGACCTGCAAGCGTGTTTTCAGTTATGGAGTTTTCTTGAAAAAAAATGCAAGTTTGTTTAGGGTTTTCTGCGCAGCTCAGTGGTCTTTTTCATTAGGTTTTGATTCCTTGTATAAGTATGAGTGAATTAGGTCAAGAAAAACAAACCAAATCATTTGCATTCATGGTTTTTGAAATTTGATTTTCAAAGATCTTTTTCAATCTTTTTCATGCAATTTTGTACCAATCATGATCAATTCAATCCAATTCCTTCCATATCTGATCATGCATGTTTTATTGAGTATATTTCATGCAGAAAAAGATTTTATTTCATTGGTTTTATATTTTTCATGTATTTTATTTAATAAAATGAATTATTAATGATAAAAAATCCAAATAAATAAATAAAAATAGAGAAAAACTTCCCTTTGGGCCAAATGGTCGTGCACATGCCTTGGATGATGAATTGTGGAAGAAAAATGGGCCCATTAGCAATTTTAGGTCATTTGATTCAATGTTGACTTTTCAAAATATCCAAAAATTTCCCAACTTCCACAAAGCATAACTTGCTCAATTTTTAAGCTTTGCTCATGTTCTTGGATATTTTGGAAAGGTATGTGAGTCCTCTAACCAATGCCTTTGGTCCCATGTCATTTTGATTTACCAATCTCAAGTTATGGCCTATAACTTAAAGTCCCTTTTTGTTGACTTTTGAAAATGACCTATAATGTTGAAATTGATAACTTTTTGTGAGAGCATTTCTTGGACTTGAAGTATGAAGATGAGTTGTAGGAAATGTCTTTCTCTTCAAAATGAGCTTTGGATGGAATTTTTCTGATGATCCATGTGAAAGTTATGCTCTGGTCAATTTACAGTTGACTTTTTCAGCTGTCCAAATAAGGAAACTTTTGTATCTTGATGATTTTTGAGCCAAGCTTTGAGAATCATGATCAAGCATTGATCAAATGATGTTTGTGGCTTCAAAATGAGATGTTGACCAAAAATTTGAACTTTTGACTGTCAAATGACCATTTTGCCCCTACAGTTGACTGTAGTGCAATTAGGGTTTTTGACTGTGCAATTTTGTGCTGAAAGTCTTGAAACTTGATATGAGGATGCTTGACCATATTTGTAGGCATTTGAGACTTGATTGAACCTTTGGAAACTTCATTTTCTTGATCAGAATCAAAACTCTAATTTGACTGTTTAGGAGGCCCTTGCACTGTGCAACCCTTGGGGAGATTTTGAAGCTTGACTTGCAATTTCTTGAAGAATATGGGAGGGAAAATTTTGGGGTACAACAGTTGCCCCTGTTCAATCTTCTTAGACCTGAGGATGCAGATTGGCTGACGTGCCTTTCGTAATCCGAGGGTAGAAGATGATTGAACACTAGAGTGCCCAGAAATTTGCGCTCACATAGTAGCAATGTGATGATGGAATGGGCTTATAGATGCCATTTAGAGGTTGATGGATAGGATGATGGGCTTATAGATGCCATCTGGATGTTGATCGCGTAAGATATTCCTTAGCGAGAACCTGCGTACCTGCAAAAGAAAAAATGAATACCTGACACGTTGCAGGAGCTGGTTTTCGGATGCTTTGTATAAATGTGTCCTGACTGGTTATAGGAGTTGGATCTGGAGCTTCACAAGATGATGAATGAACCAGGGATGGTTACTACCTCAACATGAACGGTGAGAGAACCTTGGGTCACTTTAACTTCAACAACGCTCCTTGAGAAAATCTTGGTGGGAATTACCATCTTTGCAGTATCGGGAAGAGAACCAATAGGCAATTATAATCTCAAAAGCGAACGTTTGAGAAGAACCTGGAATGGGATTATCATCTCACGCACCGTCGGGGAGAGAACCATAGGAAATTATAATCTCAAAAGCGGACGTTTTGAGAAAAACCTGGGATGGAATTATCATCTCACGCACCGTCGGGGAGAGAACCATAGGAAATTATAATCTCAAAAGCAGACGTCTGAGAAAAACCTGGAATGGAATTATCATCTCACGCACCGTCGGGGAGAGAACCATAGGAAATTATAATCTTAAAAGCGGACGTCTGAGAAAAACCTGGAATGGAATTATCATCTCACGCACCTTCGGGGAGAGAACCATAGGAAATTATAATCTCAAAAGCGGACGTCTGAGAAAAACCTGGGATGGAATTATCATCTCACGCACCGTCGGGGAGAGAACCATAGGAAATTATAATCTCAAAAGCGGACGTCTGAGAAAAACCTGGAATGGAATTATCATCTCACGCACCGTCGGGGAGAGAACCATAGGAAATTATAATCTCAAAATCGGACGTTTGAGAAAAACCTGGGCTGGAATTATCATCTCACGCACCGTCGGGGAGAGAACCATAGGAAATTATAATCTCAAAAGCGGACATTTGAGAAAAACCTGGGATGGAATTATCATCTCACGCACCGTCGGGGAGAGAACCATAGGAAATTATAATCTCAAAAGCGGACGTTTGAGAAAAACCTGGGATGGAATTGTCATCTCACACACCGTCGGGGAGAGAACCATAGGAAATTATAATCTCAAAAGCGGAAGTTTGAGAAAAACCTGGGATGCTTCTACTGAGTCTTCATCAGAAAAATCTGTTGGGAGTCGATTTAGCTGGACTAGAGAAGGCCTTGGACTGGATAAGGAATCTTTGGAGTTGATTAACTGAACCGGTCTAGGTCTTGGAATGTCTTCAACAGATACACCCCAGCAAGATACAGGAATCGGATCTGGTAATGCAAGGTTGGTGAGTTGTCTCTACTGACAGGTTATTTCCATGGACGGGTGGTCTTTAACGACGAGTGTCTATAACGACGAGTGTCTATAACGACGAGTGTCTATGACAACGAGTGTCTATGACGACGAGTGTCTATAACGACGAGTGTCTATGACGACGAGTGTCTATAACGACGAGTGTCTATAACGACGAGTGTCTATAACGACGAGTGTCTATAACGACGAGTGTCTATAACGACGAGTGTCTATGACGACAAGTGTCTATGACGACAAGTGTCTATAACGACGAGTGTCAATAACGACGAGTGTCTATAACGACGAGTGTCTATAACGACGAGTGAAGGTAATTTTAACTGGACTTGTCTTCTTTTGACTGGATTTGTCTACTTTGACTGAATTTGTCTACTTTGACTGAATTGGTCTCTGTTGGCTATATTTGTCTACTCTGACATAGCTGATCATTTAATTGTATCCTTCCTGAAAGGTAAAGGTCAATCATATGCAGTGCATGATATGGATCAAGCAACGACATAAATGAGATTGTATGACATGACGCACATATGCATGATGTATGAAAATGTGATGTTTATGAATGTATTTTTGTCTAGGAAAGCAAGTCCTTGACGGGTGCCGGGAAGTCATTCCTGGGCTGATGTTGGAGAATAGATTTTGCTTCCGCTGGGGACGACGATTGCAAGAATACCGGTAGGAGAAGATGACTCCGTTGAGGAATAAACTTGGCAAATGGAAGATTCTGCGGGGAGAAAAATACTCTAGCGACCATGCTGGGGAGCGATACTCTGTGGGGAGAGAGATACTTTGTTGAATTGTTGATAATAATTTGATGGGGATATCCTCATTGTATTGGAAGTGCTAATAGACTTCGCTGGGGGTAAGAGAACTTCGTCGGGGACGCTCTTTCCATAGCTTTTGGCTGAGGATAACCCAGTTATATCCTGTTAAGGAAATAACTCTTTAAATATGGCCGGGCGACGCGTTCGTGCTTTGCGAGGGATAAGCTTCCAGAATCTACTGGGGATAAGCTTACTGCTTGGGGAGATAAATTCCAACTTTCCTGGGGAACTGGATTGGACTCTCCTGGGGAAGTTTTGAACTGCGGGGGAAGTGATTCCTTTGAATGTTTGATATGCCACCGGGGAACAATCTTTAGACCAAGACTGCCGGGGATGCTTGTTATGAATATGTATACTGCTGGGGAATGTTGAGATCTGCTGGAGGATACCCAACTTCCTTAAGGCTGACTGTAGCTTTGCTTGGGGAGAGTGCACTGACTTGCTGACTTACTCTCTGGGGAATTAAAATGTACTGGTCATGTTCTTTAGCTGAACCTACCTTGATACCTTGGAGGACAGAACAATTAGATCGCTTGGACAACTCTTTATTGCCCCTGTTTCTGAGGTATGAGAGGAAGACCTGTGAGGTGCTGATAGTTGTTGATGGACAAACCTTCTTCTGGTATGCAGGTGACAAGATGACAGGACATGGTCGTACGCTTTGATCCCTAACTTTTGCCTGGACCGCCCTTTCGGGTTTTCAGTCCACCGGGATACCCAATTTTGCCCAAGCCGCCTTTTCAGGTTTTCGACTTGCCGGGTGTACAGATTTTTCATTTCATCCCTTCATTTTTCCCGAACCCTTTTGGTTCGCCGGGAAGCCCTTATTTTTGCCTAGGTGTGTCAACCTAGCGGGTCTTTGATTACGCGTAGTATCTTTTCGACTATGTCCATGTTCTCAGAATGTAGGGAGCTTCCCCTGTTAGAAGTGTTTTGTCATGCCGCCAGAAGGTGTTTGACCAGGCAAGATTCGTTGCTAGGATGCCCCCAGTGACTCAGGCGGAGATTTGCCCCAGGCTATTTGGCCTTTGGGAGATTCTCCGAGTCTTGATTGGACTGCCCCAGATAATAGACCATAGTTATGTCTGCCCCTTGATTGGAAGTACTTCTGTTCATTAGGCATTCGTCGTGCGAACTTCTGCTGTTCAAACAAAAAGTCATATGCAAACAATGTTATATCAAAAATGCAAAGCTTATGTCTGTCTTGAAGATTTTGAAAATGCGTCTTTTTTCATGAAACAAGTGAATGTTTGTAAAACGTGATGTCATCTCCGTATTTACCATAAGCCTTAAGGAGTCAGGATACCTTTCGTAACAGTATGCTTTCGAACTAACCCATGCTTCAGCTAGGACTTTTAAGGGTTATAACGTGGCCTGGTTCACGGTTTAAGAAACAAAGGATAAAGGCTCAAATTATTTGTACCCACCCGCTCTTCGTGATGTTCTTCAAACCTAAGCTCAATTGATCATACGTTAGACCTTGTTTGAGTCTTTGCTCTGATTTTCCGGCAATGATTCGGATGTTGATAACTTATTTTGAATAGGCAGTCATTCCTTTTTTGTTGAGGGTTTGTAGGACCTCTTTCTTTTCTGATTTTTTGTTATCCCTTTCCTTTTTTGCCTGAACTGTTTCCTTTTTTGGAATTACAGTCAGCGGGATGCCCCAGTTTTGTAAGTCTCCTTTTAGGTTTTGACTTAATGGTTTTTTTTATTTTTTGAGAGAATGACTGCCTTTCTTTATTGATTATTCGGAACCATCACTGTCTTTCTTCGTTTTGTAAGGACCTCTTCGGTGCCATTCGTTATGCACTTGGATCAACTGAGAGAACTACCCTGCCCCAGGTTGTGATTAAGGGTTTTAAATTTCGAAAAGAAAAACTCCTACTTCTTTGGCTCAAATGGGTTGACGAGGGATTATCTTCCTTATAACTCCAGTGTTTAGGGATTGAAACAATGCATGTACCTCATCAGCGGGGTCTGTTCAAAAGCATACTGTGGATCGCGGTATCGTTTTCGTCATCCTCCCTCAAGAGGCTTTAGAATTTTAGATCAAGAGTTGACATCAGAAAAAATATGAAAACAGTTTGCATATAGTGAATGCGAATATATTGCTTCAAAACAGACATATGCGATGCATTAATGAACTAACAACGTTTAATCATGAATAAATGTTTGAACAGTTAAAAGAAAGTTACAACTTGAAAATTCTAATAAACACAAGTCTTCCAGTCTCAGGGCTTATTACTTCGACTGGTGCATCTTGTAGGGATGGCAGGAGCATTCAGCCTGGCCCATCTGGGTGAAATCCACAACTCTTTCATTAATCAGATCTTGGATCTTATTCTTCAAAGCCCAGCAGTCGTCAGTGTCATGTCCTGGACTGTCAGAGTGGTATGCACATCTTTCCTCAGGATTGTACTTTAAGGAGGTTGTGTTGAGACGCTTAGGAGGATCCCTTAACGTCACCAGATTCAACCTCAACAATTGTTGTAAAGCTTGAGACGGTGTCACGTTGAGTTTGGTGAACTGCCTTTTAGGCTTGTCTGGCTTAAGCTGGTGAGGTTGATACTGAATTGGTGATACTGAAGCCATCTGAGGAGCTTTTCCCTTGTCTGCTTGTCTCAAGGGTGGTTGAATGATGACTGGCTCTTCAACCCTAGATGTTTGCCCCAGCCGGTTACCCCGAAGCAGTTGGTTGATGAGAATACCGAGCTCGTCTTGTCTTTGAGCTAACCTTTGAATGGCAGTCGCCTGCCCCAGCATCTGGACTTTCAATGCATCCACCTCAGCTTGCAGGTGTTTCAGCCTTTCATCCTCAGCATTGTTCTTGACAAAAGTCCCCATGAGAAGTGTCCTTAGCTCCTCCTGCCCCTTGGATAGATTCAGGAGGATTTCCCCGAACCGAGTCTCTTGAGCAAGAAGGTCCTGGTTGTCTGATTGGAAAGCCATTGCTGAAATAAACAGCGGGAAAGGTAAGTGACCTGCAACAAGGATACCTGTTATGCAATGATGAGTATGACATGCATGTAATGTTTTCAAGGACCTCGCGGGGTAAACAAGAAAATTTGTTAGCGTTTGGATCCGGTAGCTTGATTGAAGGAATTTCATATTTGTTGAGAGTCCTTTTTCAAGAGTCAAAGGCTCACCATATCAAGTGGGTCATAGCCCCTGACAACTTTTGGCTAGAGGAAAATAAATCCTCTTTGCCCCTTGCTGGGATAGTTGATTCACCATGACCTGCATCACAAGCCTTTGAGATCCTTGAAATGGGTTAGGATGTATGCAATGGTATGATGTTATGCTATGCATGGAGTGATATGGGTAACTTTGTTATGAGTCCCTACTAAGGACTATAAACAAAACCTGCAAGTAAACTCAGTAACCATGTTATGAGTCCTAATTAAGAACTATAAACAAAACCTGCAAGTAAACTCAGTAACCATGTTATGAGTCCTAATTAAGAACTATAAACAAAACCTGCAAGAAACTTAGTCAACCCTGTTAGGAGTCCCAATTAAGGACTATAAATTAAACCTGCAAGAAGTTCATGTGTCAGATAACAAGCATGCAAATAGTCAAGTACGAAGGCACGCAAGTCACACAATAGAAGCCCTTAGAGTTTAAGGCCAGCATGGGGTCTGGGTAGTATCCTCTTGAAGTTGGTGGGCTCAAACCTGTCCTATCAAAAGTAACCGGGTTCTTAGAGGATCCCAATATCATTGACTACCCTCAATCGGTCATAACTCCAGCATCGCAATCTTTTCTTGCAGCCAGAACCATCACGAGAGTTTAGCCTCAATGGGCGTAGCATACTGCTACTGTTCTAATGGCCAAGTTGTGTCATTTAAGGTTCTAAGGTTGTTGGTGCTTAATGACTCCTTGGAAGACCCATATTCTCCTCGTTGCGACACAAGGGATATCGGTACAGACCAAGGTGCCACACCAACGTAGCCACTGTTTCACCCGTGTCAGTCTACGCCGGACAGGTCCCTCACAGCTTATGCTACCTAAACAGGGTATCCCCAGATCCGGGTTAGGATCTATGTAACTCCCAGGCAACCCACAAATTTAAAGCAGACAAGTCAATACAATTGAAAACACAGTTATGAACTAACCCTAAGGTACACCTCACTTTAAGTTTATTCCCCAGCAGAGTCGCCAGTTCTGTGATCGGTGGATCTGGAACTGACTATTTAACGCTGGTTCGCGAAATGTCGCGGAAGCAAGAGTCTCCACTGTCTTTTATTTTCTCCAAATGGAAAGGACAAAAGCACAGAAAAATTCCTTAAAGAGATTGCTCTCGGTTCGGGAGGTAGGTTATAGAAAGGGAAGGTGTTAGCACCCTTTCTATCCATGGTTATCCATGGGCTCTTAGATACTTGCTCATTGTGTTTTCAAAAATGGTTTGTTTGCTTTTCAACTGTGGGTTTTAAAAAGTTTCTTTGAAAATTCCAGTTCGACTCTTGTATTGGTCCTCAAGAGTGTTTGAAAAATTTGCTTTCGAAAGCTTTTTGAAAAGGTGTCGGTGTGAAAAGTATTTTGAATTTGTTTGAAATTTAGAGCAAGTATCTACGAGAACCTACCTACCCTAAGGAATTCGTC
Organism: Vicia faba; assembly: GCA_948472305.1. NCBI lineage: Eukaryota > Viridiplantae > Streptophyta > Magnoliopsida > Fabales > Fabaceae > Vicia > Vicia faba. The sequence continues at coordinate 139,609,700 of OX451737.1, read as the reverse complement.
TGTGTAAATGTCCTTTAAAGTAGTGCCATCCCACCATTGAGAGGTAGGTAGCACCACCGTTGGAGGTGTTCGGGTCAATTCGAGGTTCGGGACATGGTGATCACCAGAGCAATGGGAAGACACCTTAGAAGCTACCCTCATGCCAGGTTCCCGGATCATGAGGACTTACTAAGACATCCTCTACTCGACGATCACCTTTCGAGGCAAGGCAACAGTGAGGCGTACCCTAGGGGTGGTGTGTGCGATTTGTGTGTCGTTTTCAAGTATTTTTGTCTTTTGTCATGTTATTGGTGATCTAGCGCTGGTTTTTATTTTTGTCCATACATTCTTTCATGCCTTGATTAAACAGTTAAAGATTGCGAGAAGGTAAAAATTCTAAGCTATTACAAAAGGCGCGGGTCCACATCGCCAAAATTTCTTGAACCCGATTTGACAGAAAATAAAGAATTAAAGAAAATAAAGTGCGAGCAATTAGTTACACGGCTTCGGGAGAGATACATAAATATTTAAACGAAATAAAATAAATATGCGAATTAATAAGAATTAAAAACGAGGGCGTTGGACCCTTTTTGCAAAATTAAAATTACATGGAATTAATTAATAAAGAAAAAGAAAAGAAGATGTTTTTGGTATTTTTTAGTATTTTAGGATTTAAATGAAAAAAGAATTAATTGAAATTAAATGCTAACCCTAATTCTATTTGTTTTTTTAATTTATTAAGAAAAGAAGATTAAAACCTAATATTAACCCTAATTAATTTACATGCAAATTTAATTATAAAAATAAATATCTAACATTTAGTTATTATGGAATAAAAGAAAAAAAGATGAAAATTAATTAAACCCTAGTTCTATGTTTTTTAGATTTTTATTAAAAGAATTAAAATTAAAACCTAATTTAAAACTAATTTAATTATATGCAATTTAATTACAAAAAATATCAAAATAAAAATATTTATTATATTTTTCCTCTTTTCTGATTTTTATGTGTTTTTTATATTTATGAAAACATTAAATTAATTAAACAAACAATAATAAAAAGAAAATAAAAAAATTATAAAAATAAAGAAAGTTAGGAAAATTTGCAAACCAAGGGGGTTCAGACCCCAAATAGGAGGTGAGGCCTTTAGCAATCTGGCCCATTTAAATTCCTGGCCTTGTTGGACTTTTCCACTAGCGTGTAGCAGCGTTGACTGCAGTCTATGATGCTCCTCCAATTATGGCCCTGAGATTGTCCTTAGCGTACGCGTGGCAGGCGGGATGGTGGGCTACATAGTACGCTCATTGTGTTGAAACTGCATAGGATAATTAGTTGAAAAATAAGATGGAAATAGTGAAGACCTGGGGCTCGAACCCAGGTCATGATTGTTACCAACAAAGCCTTCTACCAACTGCTCCAACCAACGCGCTTGTATATTTAACATCAAACAATTAATATAAAATAAAAACAAACATTGATGATGTTTTAGCGCGAAAATTCAAAAGAGCCAATGGTTGCTGGCCACCACATCATCTTCTTCGTTGTTTTTTATTTTCCTGAAACACAAACATATTAGGCAACGGTTTTGCAAGCGTTTTAAAAGGTCATCTATGGAAAAATAGCGAATAGCCCGGTGATGCTCATAAATTGAGCGCGAGCATGGCCTTATGATCTTCTAAACGCACTGATTTGAATGGTGGTGGTTTCACACTCCAATTTTTCCTCTATCAAAAACCCCCAATTCGGAGCTTCCTGAACCCTAATGAACAACAATGGCATAATCGCGTATAATGCATAAAAATACAATTAAATCATTGGGTTAGCATCAGAATCAAATGACAAACATGAATCAAGCGTTAAAATCCACAAACAATGCATGAATTGAGATGCACGACTATGAAATTTTTTGTGTACAGGTCCTGTTCGTTGTACCAATTCTTGGAGTTATGATGGACGATTTTGATTGGAATCGTTTCCTGACAACCCTGGCAAGCTAATGGAACAAGTTTGGAGGCTTGAGTTGACCTGCAAGCGTGTTTTCAGTTATGGAGTTTTCTTGAAAAAAAATGCAAGTTTGTTTAGGGTTTTCTGCGCAGCTCAGTGGTCTTTTTCATTAGGTTTTGATTCCTTGTATAAGTATGAGTGAATTAGGTCAAGAAAAATAAACCAAATCATTTGCATTCATGGTTTTTGAAATTTGATTTTCAAAGATCTTTTTCAATCTTTTTCATGCAATTTTGTACCAATCATGATCAATTCAATCCAATTCCTTCCATATCTGATCATGCACGTTTTATTGAGTATATTTCATGCAGAAAAAGATTTTATTTCATTGGTTTTATATTTTTCATGTATTTTATTTAATTAAATGAATTATTAATGATAAAAAATCCAAATAAATAAATAAAAATAGAGAAAAACTTCCCTTTGGGCCAAATGGTCGTGCACGTGCCTTGGATGATGAATTGTGGAAGAAAAATGGGCCCATTAGCAATTTTAGGTCATTTGAATCAATGTTGACTTTTCAAAATATCCAAAACTTTCCCAACTTCCACAAGGCATAACTTGCTCAATTTTTAAGCTTTGCTCATGTTCTTGGATATTTTGGAAAGGTCTTTGAGTCCTCTAACCAATGCCTTTGGTCCCATGTCATTTTGATTTACCAATCTCAAGTTATGGCTTTTAACTTAAAGTCCCTTTTTGTTGACTTTTAAAAATGACCTATAATGTTGAAATTGATAACTTTTTGTGAGAGCATTTCTTGGACTTGAAGTATTAAGATGAGTTGTAGGAAATGTCTTTCTATTTAAAATGAGCTTTGGATGGAATTTTTCTGATGATCCATGTGAAAGTTATGCTCTGGTCAATTTACAGTTGACTTTTTCAGCTGTCCAAATAAGGAAACTTTTGTATCTTGATGATTTTTGAGCCAAGCTTTGAGAATCATGATCAAGCATTGATCAAATGATGTTTGTGGCTTCAAAATGAGATGTTGACCAAAAATTTGAACTTTTGACTGTCAAATGACCATTTTGCCCCTACAGTTGACTGTAGTGCAATTAGGGTTTTTGACTGTGCAATTTTGTGCTGAAAGTCTTGAAACTTGATATGAGGATGCTTGACCATATTTGTAGGCATGTGAGACTTGATTGGACCTTTGGAAAATTCATTTTCTTGATCAGAATCAAAACCCTAATTTGACTGTTTAGGAGGCCCTTGCACTGTGCAACCCTTGGGGAGATTTTGAAGCTTGACTTGCAATTTCTTGAAGAATATGGGAGGGTAAATTTTGGGGTACAACACGTTGAAGCCGTCGCATGAATCCAAAACTCCTTCACTAACATAGGGAATGTTGGACCAACCAACCTGTCAAAATACCTTTCCCATTTCTGTGCCCTAACTTCTTCTGTTAGGTCAAAGTCATTTTCCTTCAAACTTCCAAAGTCAATGATCAATTCAGATAACACTTCAAGATTCTTCACAGGAGTGAGGAGTGTTCTGAATGGCACTTGATACTGTTCAGATGATGCTTTCTTCTGAGAACCTGCAGAAGCACTGCTGGAGGTTACCATGTTCACACTAAAAGATTTTGAGAGAAACTGAGAAAAAGTTTGAGAGAGATGAACACAGAAAGATGCAGAGAATGCTTGAGAAAAGTGAGAAACTGTAAAAGATGAAAATGAGAGGTTAACGTGTTTAAATAGGGTTCAGAATATTTTGAAAAAGTAAACGTTTTTAAGAAAGAGAAAATAAAATCATGATTACGTTTTAAAAACATGATTACTTTCATTTAATGCTTGCTGATTTTGGGGGATTTGAGAAAGATACTTAAAAACGGTTACCAGACATGTGTCTCAATGCACCCAATCAGCGTTTTGCCTTCTCAGGAGCATGCACGCGTTCTGCTTCAGAGATTTGCTGATGATTGGTTGACACTTGTTTGATGTAGTGATCAGCACGTCTGTCTTTGAGCTTAGACTCTCAGATCTTTAGACTTGCATCTGATACAATCTGCATGTTCTATCTTTCTGAAAAGAGATTGATCAGAAGTTCACAGTAACACAAATATATTCTGAAGATAAATATATGGAATTAAAACATTTTCACTCTGGGAAGACTTTCATGCTGAGATGTTTCAGAATGAAATTAAACCTATCTTCTGAAAGGGGTTTAGTAAAGATATCAGCCCATTGATGGTCTGTATCTATAAATTTTAAATTCAAAATTCTTTTCTGAATATAGTCCCTAATGAAGTGATGTTTTATTTCTATATGCTTAGCTCTAGAATGTAAAATGGGATTCTTACTTAAGAAAATAGCAGAAGTATTATCACAAAGTATAGGAATGTTACTCTCAAAAATCTGGAAGTCTTCAAGCTGACTTTTCATCCAGAGCATTTGTGTGCTACATCCTGCTGCTGCTATGTACTTAGCTTCTGCTGTTGATAGTGCAATTGTTGATTGCCTTTTGCTGGACCAAGAGATCAGATTTTCTCCCAGAAATTGGCAGCTTCCAGAAGTACTTTTACGCTCCACTCTGTCTCCAGCAAAGTCAGCATCGCAGTAGCCTACTAAACTGTAATCACTAGATTTTCTATAAAACAAACCCAGATTAGTAGTACCTTTCAGATACTTGAAAATTCGCTTAACAACTGTTAAGTGAGATTCTCTAGGATCTGATTGGAATCTAGCACAAATACAAATGCTGAATAATATATCAGGTCTTGAAGCAGTCAGATAAAGGAGAGAACCAATCATACCTCTGTAGACTTTCTGTTCTACATTTTTGCTTACCTCTTCTCTTTCCAGAATGCACGTGGGATGCATTGGAATCTTTGATGGCTTACATTCTGAGAGGTCAAATTTCTTCAGAAGATCTCTGATGTATTTGCTCTGATGAATGTAAGTTCCCTCTGGAGTTTGATTGATCTGAATTCCTAGAAAGAATTTCAGTTCCCCCATGAGGCTCATCTCAAATTCTGCCTGCATACACTTAGCAAATTTTCTTCCAAGAGAAGGATTAGTAGAACCAAAAATAATATCATCAACGTAAATTTGACAGACTAAGATGTCATTCTTAACTGATTTACAGAATAAGGTAGTGTCCACCTTCCCTCTGGTGAATTCATTTTCTAACAGAAAGTTACTTAGCCTTTCATACCAAGCTCTGGGAGCTTGTTTCAGACCATATAGTGACTTCTTTAGTTTGAAAACATGTTCTGGATGTTTTGTATTTTCAAAACCAGGGGGTTGGTGCACATAAACCTCTTCTTCTATATAACCGTTTAAGAATGCACTCTTGACATCCATCTGATACAGAGTGATGCCTCTATTAACAGCAAATGAAATTAAAAGTCTGATAGATTCTAACCTGGCGACTGGGGAAAAGGTTTCTGTATAGTCTATCCCCTCTTGCTGACTATAACCTTGTGCAACCAGCCGTGCCTTGTTTCTGATGACTTCACCTTGTTCATTTAGCTTGTTTCTGAACACCCATCTTGTTCCAATGACGTTGAATCCTTTAGGTCTGGGAACAAGATCCCATACGTCATTTCTGGTGAATTGATTCAGCTCTTCTTGCATTTCCAGAATCCAGTCATTATCCAGATGTGCTTCATCAATAGAAGAAGGTTCAATCAGAGACACAAGTCCCATGAGAGTTTCTTCAGAGTTTCTGAAGCTTGCTCTTGTTCTGATTAGATCTTCCTTTCTTCCTAAGATAGTCTCTTCTGGGTGATCCAAGCTGCATCTGGGTAATCTCTTCTGAGGTTGATCAGCAGCTGTTGTAGGATTGCTAGCAGTGCTCCTTTCAGACGTTGAAGGAGTGTCTGTGTTGAGAGCTTCTGATGACTTGTCTTCAGAACCTGTAATTTCAATTTCCATACCTGCAAAAACTTCATTCTGCTTTGACTTTTCAGAGTCAAGCTTGTCATCAAAACGAACACTGATTGATTCTTTCACAATCTGTGTTTCTGTATTGTATACTTTGTACTCTCTTGAGCGTTCAGAGTATCCTAACATAATACACTTCTGTGCTTTAGAGTCAAACTTGTTCAAATAATTCTTTGTATTTAACATAAAGCAAGTAAATCCAAATGGATGAAAATATGAAATGTTTGGCTTTCTGTTCTTCCATAATTCATATGGAGTCTTTTCCAGAATAGGTCTTATTGAGATTCTATTCTGAATGTAGCACGCTGTGTTTATTGCCTCTGCCCAGAAGATCTTAGCAACGTTTGTCTCATTGATCATGGTTCTGGCCATTTCTTGCAATGTTCTGTTCTTTCGTTCTACAACTCCATTTTGTTGGGGAGTTCTAGGACAAGAGAAATCATGCAGAATGCCTCTGTCATTAAAGAATGACTCAAAATCTTTGTTTTCAAATTCTCCACCATGATCACTTCTGACTTTAACGATTCTAAGATCCTTTTCATTCTGAACTTGGTTACAGAAGGTAACAAACACAGAGTGTGACTCGTCCTTGTGTCTTAAGAACTTTACCCATGTCCATCTGCTATAGTCATCTACGATTACTAACCCATACTTCTTGCCACTGACTGAAGCAGTTTTAACTGGTCCAAATAAGTCAATGTGCAGAAGTTCTAATGGCTTAGAGGTAGAAACAACATTTTTAGATTTAAAAGAAGGTTTTGCAAACTTGCCTTTCTGACATGCTTCACACAGAGCATCTGAATTGAACTTCAAATTAGGAAGTCCTCTGACCAGATTGAGTTTGTTAATCTGAGATATTCTTCTCATACTAACATGCCCCAATCTTCTGTGCCAGATCCACTGCTCGTTGTTAACAGACAGAAGGCACTTTACATTCTGACTTTTTAGTTCAGAAAGTTTGATTTTGTAAATGTTGTTTTTCCTCTTACCATTAAACAGGATAGTCCTATCTTTCTGACTAACAGCTTTACATGATTTTTGATTAAAGATTATATCATAACCGTTATCACTTAATTGACTTATGGATAACAGATTATGCATTAATCCATCTACTAGCAGAACATTATTAATAGAGGGAAGATTTCCATTACCTACAGTTCCAGAGCCAATTATCTTTCCCCTCTGATTGCCTCCAAAGCCAACGTGGCCTCCAGGCTTAAGTTCCAGGCTTTGGAACATATGCCTTCTTCCCGTCATGTGTCGCGAGCAGCCAGAGTCCAGGTACCATGACTGGTGTTTCTGACTTGCTGCTAAAGATATCTGCAACATGTATTATTTTATCCTTAGGTACCCAGATTTTCTTGGGTCCTGATTTGTTAGTTTTACCAAAACTCTGGTTGAATTTTGGTTTCACAGAGTGCTTACTGCTAGTGTATTTAATATCATGTGTGTGACCATACACAAAATGTGAATTCAGAGGAGTGTGTTTAATGGTTAAGTCCATGACATTCTTTGGTGTAGGAACCTTACCTTGGTATCCTATTCCTTTCCTTCCGTTTCTGCTAACTCCATAGATCATTGAAGCCATTTTGCTTCTATCTATGCTTTTAGCAAGGAACTTCTGGAAACTGTGATCATACTCCTTGATGATCTCATCAGAGTTGCTGGGAGTTTCAGAAATTGGTTCCTTCTGAGAGTTTTGTAAAGTATTTTCTAATTTTGAAATCTTATTTCTCAGCTCAGAATTCTCCAATTTGAGACTCTCAGTCTTATTAGAGTCAGATTCAAGATTCCTTTTCAGGTCTCTGAATTTAACTCTAATTTGCTGATACCTTTCCAGAATCTCATTAAGGCTTTCAGCAAGTTCAGCCTTGGTAAAGTTAACAGCAAAGTTAGGAAATACCTCTTCAGTGTCTGATTCAGAGTCTGATTCAGAAGCTTCACTATCTTCTGAAATGTTAGCCATGAGAGCTATGTTTGCCCTCTCATCATCTGATTCTGAGTCAGCTTCAGACGAGTCAGAGTCATCCCATGTAGCCATGAGACTTTTCTTCTTCTCTCTTCCAAACTTCTTTTTGGGCTTTTCCCTCTGAAGCTTTGGGAAGTCACTCTTGTAGTGTCCTTGCTCATTGCACTCATAGCAGATGATGTCCTTGGTGTTTGGCTTTTTGCTACTTGAGGAGCCTTCAGATCTTCTGTATCCAGAGGAAGAGTTTATTCTTCTGTATCTGGAGGAGGACTCGTTCTGATCAGATCTTCTGGGATTCCTGAACTTCCTTTGTCTTTGCTTCCACAGTTGATTTACTCTTCTGGAGAGGAGGGAGAGTTCGTCTTCTTCTGATGAGGATCCATCAGATGTTTCTTCAACTGCCTGCAAAACTTTAGACTCAGATTTTTTGTTAGATTTTAATGCTAAAGGCTTACCTTGCTTCTGAGGCTCGTCAGCTTCTAGCTCTATCTCATGACTTCTGAGGGAGCTGATAAGTTCCTCCAGAGTGATTTTGTTGAGATCTTTTGCTAGCTTCAGAGCTGTAACCATAGGTCTCCACTGCTTGGGTAAACTTCTGATGATTTTCTTGACATGGTCAGCAGTAGAGTATCCTTTGTCCAGAACCTTGAGACCAGCTACCCGAATCTGGAATCTTGAGAACATTGTTTCAATAGATTCAGATTCTTCCATTTTGAACGCCTCATACTTCTGAATGAGCGCCATAGCTTTAGTTTCTTTGACCTGAACGTTGCCCTCATGCGTCATTCTGAGTGAGTCAAAGATGTTCTTTGTTGTGTCTCTGTTGGAGATCTTTTCATATTCAGTATAGGAGATGGCGCTGAGAAGGATGGTTCTGGCCTTGTGGTGATTCTTGAAGTCACGCTTTTGTTGGTCAGACATTGTTTTTCTATCAATCTTCTGACCACTTGCATTCACAGGGTGTGTGTATCCATCTGTCACCATATCCCACAGATCAGCATCATGTGCCAGAAAGAAGCTTTCAATTCTGTCTTTCCAGTAATCAAAGTTTTCTCCATCAAAGACTGGAGGTTTGCCGCTGAATCTGTCTCTGTCCTCATGGTTGTCATTGCTGGTGTGAGAATAGTTTCCTGCCATTGTGTTTTTCTGACGCTGGATCTTGTACTGACACGGTTAAGTGTTTTAGCTCAGAACCAGGCGCTCTGATGCCAATTGAAGTGGTGAAAAACACAAGAAGGGGGGGTTGAATTGTAAAACTGAAAATCAATGCAATGAACAAGATATTTTTATCCTGGTTCGTTTGATCTCAAACTACTCCAGTCCACCCGTCAAGGTGATTTCGCCTCTCTCCAACGAGGTCTTAATCCACTATATTCAACTGAATATTACAAACTTCTTTAACAACTGCTAAAGCCTTCTTGATGCAAACCACAACCCGGTTTGTCAAGGAAACACTTTCTTACAAAGAAGATAAATCTAGGTGTGAATGTTTTCTACAAAACTGTATCACAAATGTGATGTATACACAACTTAAGCTTATGAAACTAGATTGCTAAACAATGATTGAATAGAGAAATGTGTAGTATTTAGAAAACTGAGAGAGAGAGAGAGAAGATTATGATTAGCTTTTAGGCGTGTAAAATGTTGGAGAGCATTAGCCAATTCAATCTTCATAGTCTTGTTTATATAGCACTGAGATGTTGAACGTTGGAGCAATATTCTTGATTCAATGCTAATAACAAACTTTCCTTATTGAGCAGATCTTGTCTGGAATGAGGCCGTTGGTAATAATTTGCTTTCAATGCACAGTACCGTTGCTTACTTAATGCACGTTCTGGCTTGGCTCATTCTGATTCTGCTTAACTACTGATGAACTATTGTTTTTCTTTATCAGAGTGTTGAGCGCAGTTCTGTTCATCAAGCTTTAGCAAACACGTGAGTTGATCTTCTGATTCTGGTATTCTATATAGCAACTTCTGATGCTGATGTCAAGAACCAAATTTTTGATGCTGATTAGGTGTGATCTTGCTTATACCTATCAGAGTATCTGCAAATCAGAACGTAATAATTTAGGCAGCAAATAGTTCATACATGAATCATAATATATCATTTCACTTTGTTATCATCAAAACTTAAACATAGGGTAGTAGATTCAAACTTTGTTCTAACAGATTCAACCTGGAAATTATAGAGCGACCTTCGATCCAAGGTAAGGGTGGGGTTCTGGCTTTATAATTGGGTTCATGATGTTTAAAATATGGGGTTAGATGTGATTGTTGTTTGTTCTTGAATTGAATGCATTATGAATTATGTATGATGAAGATTTGATGAATTCTTGATGAATAATGACGTTATCATGTTGTTTGATCAATGGAGTAATAGAGTATAATGATTAGGTGATGAATTATCATGATGATAATGAGGTTTTTAGGGTTGTAGTGTGATTTTCGTAGTAAAATTACAGTAGAAAACGCAGAAAATTATGCAGACTGTCGAAGGATGTGTCGACCCCATGCTTCATGTGTCGATACATGAAGGATGTTCGACTCAGGATGAGTCGATGCATGGAGGGTTTGCGTCAATACATGATGAGTACAAGACTCAGGATGAGTCGACACGAAGCGTACATGTGTCGATACATGCTGTATTGAAAGCCAGAATGAGTCGATCCATAAGGAGGATGTGTCGACTCATAGTAGTATACATATGAAGTAGGATGAGTCGATCGAAGAAGTTTTGTGTCGACCCATACTGAATAATTTTCGACAGAATCAGTTTTTAAGTTGTTGTAACTTGAGTTGTAGGACGCTGTTTGAGATGTCGTTCGAAGCGTTGATTAGCTAACATGATGAACTCTATTCTAGAGGATTAAAATGATGGATAAGAAGTGTAATCCTAGTAACTAATTTATGATTTAGGATTAATTCCCGTGATTGACAGTTATGCTGGATTTTGGACAGAATGATGAATTTTGAGATGTTAGAGGCTGCTGCTAGAATTATGACAATAGTATTTATGGACAATGATAATGTACAGTAGCAGAATAACAGTATGAATTACTGTAGTATTAATATACAGTTGAGTTATTAGTAAGATGTGGTTATTAAAGTTGTGTTTGATAGTTATGATGAACAAATGACGTTTGATAAATAAATGATGTTTAATAAATTATCTTGAGATGTTTATGAGATGCTGTAATTGAGATGTTTTGAGATGTTTATGAGATGTTTTTATTTTGAGATGATTGAGATGTTGTTGTTCTGAGATGTTTATGAGATGTTGTTGTTTTGAGATGTTTATGAGATGTTGTTATTTTGAGATGATTGAGATGTTGTTGTTCTGAGATGTTTATGAGATGTTGTTATTCTGAGATGTTTATGAGATGTTGTGTTTTGAGATGATTGAGATGTTGATATTACATTCATGGCATACATTGCATTTTTGAGATGGAGCTTATGCTCGTTGAAATGGCCTGGATTGGCAAATTTTGAGATGAAGGTTATGCCTTGTTGATGCCTCTATTAATTGGAAGATTAGATTTTTTAGACGGGAGTTCTGCTCCAATGGTACCACATGCATTTGCATAGTTTTGAGTTGCATTATATGATTGAGTAATGAAGTGTATTTGATGTTGATGAATGAGTATACATGTTATAATTGTTGTTGATTATGAGATGAGAAGTGGTGATATTATTGATCTAACTTAATATATTAATTATCATGCGCTTTATTATATTGTTAGATATCTCACCCCTTCTGTTTGAATGTTGCCCTTATGTTGGTAACGTGCAGGTAATTGAGAGTGAAGGTCGTATACCTTCAATAGATCGAGTCGGTGTCATTGCTTTGATATGTAACACTCGGGGGGATGAACACTTGCTGATTTTTGATTGCTGATTTTTAGTAGTTGAACTTTAAATTGTTTATTTATAAAAATGAGATGTTTCGAAGTTGTTATTTTATTTAAAGATGTTATTGAAGAATTCCGCTGCGTAGTTGTTGAATTATTTAATGAAAGATGTTACGTTGATGGTTCATCTGATGTTTTGAAAAAGTGTTATATATCCATGATGAATACAATGAATTTGTTAGAAGAATTTGTGACGTCCCGATTCGTCTGTATGCTTGAAATTTTATAACTCTGATTTATTTTGCATAATTTGCTTGGGGTAGAATTGGGGTGTTACAAAGTTGGTATCAGAGCAAAAGGTTGGTCTGACCTTGTCGTTGAGTCTTAGTTGTCTAACAATCGAGTATTGTTATTTTGAGTTCTAACAGTTGTTTGTGTTGTAGTGATAAGTTGAGATGGCTGGAAGGAATGATGTTGCTCTTGCTGCTGCTTTAGAAGCAATGGCTCATGCGATGGAAAATCAGCCGAATGCTAACGGGAATGCTGGATCTCATAGCTTGGTGACTTTCCAGAGAGAGAATCCACCTACGTTCAAGGGAAAATATGATCCTGACGAAGCATTGGAATGGTTGAAAGAGATTGAAAGGATATTTCGCGTGATAGATTGCACTCCAGCGCAGAATGTTCGTTATGGGACTCATATGCTAGCAGTCGAGGCTGAGGACTGGTGGCTAGAGACTTGCTAGAAGTTAGAAGCTGCAGGTGAGAATGTCACTTGGGCTGTGTTCCGTAGGTAGTTTTTGAGAAAGTATTTTCCTGAAGATGCCCGTGGTAAGAAGGAAATTGAGTTCCTTGAGCTGAAGCAAGGAAGTATGTCTGTTGTTGAGTATGCTGCCAAGTTTGCTGAGTTGGCCAAGTTTTATCCGCATTACACTGAGGAAAATGCTGAGTTTTCGAAGTGTATTAAGTTTGAGAATGGGTTGCGCCCGGAAATTAAGAAGGCAGTTGGATACCAGAAGATCCGTGTCTTTGCTGATTTGGTTGATAGCTGCAGTATTTTTGAGGAAGACAATAATGCACATTACAAGATTATTAGTGAGAAGAGGGGTAAGCACCCATAGAGTCGTGGTAAGCCTTATGATGCCCCAGCTGGTAAGGGTAAGCAGAGAGTTGCTCATGGTCAGAGGACTAGTGGGGGAGATGCTTCTGCTGGTGTGATTTGTTTTAAGTGTGGGAAACCTAGACACAAGAGTAATGTGTGTACTGTTGAAGTGAAGAGATGTTACCGTTGTGGTAAGAACGAACATGTTGTGTCTGAGTGTGAGCACAAGAATATGGTTTGTTTCAATTGTAAGGAAGAAGGGCACATTGGTAGCCAATGTCCGAAACCGAATAAGGCTCAGTCTAGTGGTAAAGTGTTTGCTTTGGTGGAGGATCAGACAGCTTCCGAGGACAGACTTATTAGAGGTACATGTTTCTTTAATAGTACTCCTTTAATTACTATTATTGATACTGGTGCTGCGCATTGTTTTATTGCTGCTGATTGTGTTGAAAGATTGGGTCTTGTGTTGTCTTCTTTTAGTGGAGAAATGGTCGTCGATACTCCAGCCAAGGGATCGGTGACTACTTCTTTTGTGTGTGCTAAGTGTCCCTTGTCGATCTTCGACATAGACTTTGTTGTTGATTTGGTTTGCTTGCCGTTAAGAGATTTGGATGTGATTCTTGGTATGAACTGGTTAGAGAATAACTATGTTCATATTAATTATTATGACAAGTCAGTGAAGTTTTCCAATCCTGAAGAAGAGGAAGATGGTATGTTGTCCGCTAGACAGTTGAGGAAGTTTACGCAAGAGGAAGCACAGATGTTCTCGTTGATGGCGTCGCTATCTGTAGATACTCAAGCTATAATTGAGGAATTTTCGGTGGTGTGTGAATTTCCTGAAGTTTTCCCTGATGAGATTCCTGATGTACCGCTAGAGAGGGAAGTTGAATTTGCAATTGATCTTGTACCTGGTACCAGACCTGTGTCTATGGCACCATACAGGATGTCTGCGTCTGAGTTGTCAGAGTTGAAGAAGCAATTGGAAGAGTTACTTGAGAAGAGGTTTGTAAGACCAAGTGTATCACCGTGGGGAGCTCCAATGTTGTTACTGAAGAAGAAATATGGAAGTATGAGGCTTTGTGTTGATTATAGACAGTTGAACAAGGTGACGATTAAGAACAAGTATTCGCTTCCAAGAATAGATGACTTGATGGACCAATTGGTGGATGCCTGTATGTTTAGCAAGATTGATTTGAGGTCGGGTTACCATCAGATTAAAGTAAAGAATGAAGACATTCATAAGACGGCTTTCAGAACGTGTTATGGACATTACGAGTATTCGGTGATGCCTTTCGGTGTTACTAATGCGCCGGGAGTATTCATGGAATATATGAATTGTATCTTTCATACTTATTTGGATCGGTTTGTAGTGGTGTTCATTGATAATATTTTGATTTACTCTAAGACAGAAGAAGAGCATGCTGGACATTTAAGAGTAGTATTGCAGATTCTGAAAGAGAAGAAGTTGTATGCAAAGTTGTCCAAGTGTGAATTTTGGTTAAAAGTGGTTAGTTTTCTTGTCATGTGATTTCAGGTAGTGGCATTGTTGTAGATCCATCGAAGGTTGATGATGTGTTGCAATGGGAAACTCCAAAGTCAGCTACTGAGATTAGGAGCTTCTTGGGATTAGTTGGTTACTATAGAAGGTTTATTGAAGGGTTTTCTAAGTTGTCACTTTCGTTGACTAAGTTGACTTGTAAAGGTAGAGCGTTTGTATGGGATGTTCAGTGCAAAGAAAGTTTTACAGAATTGAAGAAGAGGTTGACGTCGGCTCCGATTTTGATGTTGCCTAATCTAGAAGAGCCTTTTGTGGTGTATTGTGATGCTTCCAAGATGGGTTTAGGAGGTGTGCTTATGCAGAGTGGTAAGGTAGTTGCTTATGCGTCGAGGAAGTTGAGAACTCATGAGAAGAACTATCCTACGCATGATTTAGAGCTTGCTGCAGTTGTTTTTGTGTTGAAGATTTGGAGGCATTATCTTTATGGTTCTAGATTTGAAGTGTTTAGTGACCATAAGAGCTTAAAGTATTTATTTGATCAGAAGGAGTTGAATATGAGGCAACGAAGATGGTTAGAATTGTTAAAGGATTATGATTTCAGTTTGAATTATCATCCAAGAAAGGCGAATGTCGTAGCTGATGCGTTGAGTCGAAAGACTTTACATATGTCAGCAATGATGATTAAAGAGTTGGAATTGATTGAGCAGTTCAGAGATATGAGCTTAATTTGCGAGGTTACTCCGCAGAGTGTTATGTTGAGTATGTTGAAGATTAATAATGAATTTTAGACAGTATCAGAGAAGCTCATAAGTTGGATGTGAAACTGGTAGATTTGATGGTTGGGACTGATCAATCTGAGAATAGTGATTTCAAGTTAGATGAGCAGGGTGTGTTGAGATTTCGTAACCGGATTTGTATTCCTGATGATGCCGAGATGAAGAAAGTGATACTCGAAGAGAGTCATAGAAGTAAGTTGAGTATTCATCCAGGAGCTACAAAGATGTATCAAGATTTGAAAGGTTTGTTTTGGTGGCCTGGGATGAAGAGTGATGTGGCTCGGTTTGTGTATGCATGTTTAACTTGTCAGAAGTCGAAAGTTGAACATCAGAAGCCTGCAGGATTGATGCAACTGTTAGAAGTTCTAGAATGGAAATTGGATAGCATTTCAATGGACTTTGTGACGGGGTTGCCTAGTACTTCAAGAGGACATGATTCGATTTGGGTGATTGTTGATAGGCTTACGAAGTCAGCTCATTTTATTCCTATTAACATCAGTTTTCTAGTGTCGAAGTTTGTTGAGATTTATATTAGTGTGATCATGAAGCTGCATGGTGTTCCTTTGTGCATTGTGTTACATAGAGATCCAAGATTTACTTCTAATTTTTGGAAGATTTTGCAAGAAGCGTTGGGTTCTAAGTTGAGGTTGAGTTCAGTGCATCATCCTCAAACAGATGGTCAGACTGAACGGACGATTCAATCATTAGAAGACTTGTTGAGGGCATGTGTTCTTGAGCAGGGAGGTTCGTGGGATACTTATCTTCCGTTGATAGAGTTCACATATAACAACAGTTACCATTCTAGTATTGGGATGGAACCTTTTAAAGCGTTGTATGGTCGGAGATGTAGAACTCCGTTATGTTGGCATGAATCTGGTGAAAGTGTAGTGCTTGGACCTGAACTTGTTCGTGAGACTACTGAGAAGGTGAAGTTGATTAGAGAAAAGATGAAAGCTTCACAAAGTATCCAGAAGAGTTATCATGACAAGCGAAGGAAAGATTTAGAATTTCAAGCTGGTGATCACGTGTTTTTGAGAGTTACACTTGTGACTGGTGTTGGGCGAGCGTTGAAGTCTAAGAAGCTCACTTCTCGTTTTATTGGACCGTATCAGATTTCAGAGAGAGTGGGGAATGTTGCTTATAGAGTGGATTTTCCGCCTAATCTTTCGAATTTGCATGATGTGTTTCATGTGTCGCAACTTCGGAAGTATATTTCAGATCCATCTCATGTGATTCATATGGACGATGTGCAAGTACGGGATAATCTTACGGTGGAGACGATGCCTGTACGGATCGCGGGTCGTGAAATGAAGACTCTGAGGGCCAAAGAGATTTCCTTAGTTAAAGTGGTTTGGTTAGGAGCTGCAGGAGAAAGCATGACTTGGGAGTTGGAGAGCAAGATGCGAGACTCCTATCCTGAATTGTTTGATTGAGGTAAATTTTCGAGGACAAAAATATTCTAAGTTGGGGAGAGTTGTAACGCCCGTAATTTAATTAATTATTTAATTAAATTATTTTTGGAATATTTGTGAAGAAGTGTTATTAAATTGGATTTATTTTATTAAATGGAGAAATAATAATATATTTGAGGTATTATATTATTATTTGGTGATATAATATTAGAAGCTAATGTTATTTAATGTAGGCCTTTATGGTGTGAGTGGAAGTATTAAGGAGGTGTAAGCTTGGAGCCCACTAAGGAATAATATAATAATATTAGGTTATTTTATTATTTGTTGTTACAATAGAAGAAATAAGCAGTAGAGGAAAAATAAGGATTTGAGGAGAACGTGAAGTTGCTGGAAAAAGTGGAAAACGGCAAGAACGAAGATTTAACCCGGAAATTGTAGAGCGACCTTCGATCCAAGGTAAGGGTGGGGTTCTGGCTTTATAATTGGGTTCATGATGTTTAAAATGTGGGGTTAGATGTGATTGTTGTTTGTTCTTGAATTGAATGCATTATGAATGATGTGTGATGATGATTTGATGAATTCTAGATGAATAATGACGTTATTGTTGCACCCCAAAATTTTCCCTCTCATGTTTTCCAAAGTCTTCCCCTTACATGGTTGACCAGAAATTCTTGCCTAAGGAAAAAGAAATTTTTTGGGTGTTACTTTAAGCACTTCGATTTGCATTCTGAAAGACCCTTCGATTGGTGTTCTGAAGGAGCCTTTCGATTGGCAGTCTGGACAAGCACTTCGATTTGCATTCTGAAAGACCCTTCGATTGGTGTTCTGAAGGACCCTTTCGATTGGTGTTCTAGACAAGCCTTTCGATTGGCATTCTGGACAAGCACTTCGATTTGCATTCTGAAAGACTCTTCGATTGGTATTCTGAAGGAGCCTTTCGATTGACATTATGGACAAGTACTTAGATTGGCATTGTGTCAAGGCTTTCGATTGGGATTCTGAAAGACCTTTTCGTTTGGCACCCTGGGCCAAGCCTTCCAATTGGCATGTCAAGGGATCCTTCGATTAGCAGGAAAAGCCTTTCGACTGGCCTGTTAACAAACCCATCAAGAGGGCACTCAAAAAAACATGTCCAGGTACACTGAATATGAGAAGATGGCATGTTTTCCTTGCAAATATAGAAATAATTAAATGCTAATTGTGGATTTAATTCCTGAGTTAAAGGCCAGATTCTTGCCTTTTCTGTTCCTAAAGAGCTGATTCGACCAGAGTGATTCTGTGCAACTCAAGACCATTCGGAGAAGCATTCAGAAGGCCCATTCGAAGGGTACATGAGAAGTCCATTCGAAGGAGGCAAATCAAGACCAATCGAAGGGCAGGGCCTGAGGGCATTCGAAATTCAAAAGTGTCCAGGTTCATTCAAGGGACACGAATGTTTCAAAAAAGGAAATTATTTAATGTGTCTGATTCCTGTCTCATGGCTTTAATGGCCTGTTTAATGGCTGTCTCTTGCCATTACTACACCCTCACACCCCTATAAATACAAGATTCAGCATACATATCCAGGACACGAAAATTATACAACGAAAATATACAGAAAAAATAGAGAAAACAAGCAGGAGAACTTGGAGATACGCTGCCAAAAGTCATCAGCACTTCCAGGAAGCCATACCCAGTCCTTGCACCAGCCATTCCACACTCAGAACTATAGATCAAAACACCTCTATTTGGTAAAGAAATCTAATCTCAAACTCATTCCGATCTCTGATTGCATATTCATGTTATTACTGTTGTTTGTGAATGATTTAATGTGCTACATATAAGCTACAACGCAGAGATAAGATTGTGCCATCGCTTGGGCACAATCTGAGTTTCTCCTTCGAATCCCAGGATAAAACAAACCCAGGCCCAGATTCAGCAGGTGCGAATAAGGGGGAGATTCGAATCAGGGGGGGGGGTAAATTCCCCCCCCCCCCCTGGACCTTTAACATCTGTTTTGTTTTGCAGGAACTACTTTCTCAGATTCCTGTTCAGAGTTTCGAAGCTCAGCACTTTAGCTTCGAACTGGACCCAGGATTTCCAGATCGAAGGATGACATGTCCAGATCAAACACCCTCAGAGTGCAGCCCCTCATACACCTTCGATCCAGCCTCTTCATTGGGTCGAAAGACAGCCTGCACCTCTTTCGACCCAGGCCTCCAGAATTATATTTTTCTTGTTTTGCTGTCTGGCCCATTTGTACTTTGTTTTTGTTATTTTCTTTTAGTTTGTTTTTTTAATCAACATAAAAATCATAAAAATAAATAACTTAGAATTAGGATTTAATTTAGTTAATTATTTTAACTTATTTTCTTCAATTTTAAAATCAGTAGACTTAGGATTTATTTGAATCCAATCCTTTTCATAAACAAAAAAATGCAAAAAATATTAGGTATGTTTTAGAGTTAATTTTAATCAGTTTTTTTTTAATTAATTAAATTTGACTTAATTGAACATTTAGCATTTTCCCAAAAATAAAATAAAACAACAAAAGTTCTTATTCTTAGGAATTTTCAGATTCACACGCGTTTATTTTATTGTAACTGCTTACTGGGATGTAATAGCTTAAACTAAGACTCTTTTTACTGCTTTTATTTCCCCAATTTTTGGACATGTAAATAATCCCCCTCCCCGAAGCCTTGTAATAGCGTAGGATTTACAATTTCCGCACTTTAAATTCCTATACATATATTAACTGTTTAGATGTATGCTAATTAGGCTATGCATGACAAGATTAAACTCCTAACTTAAAATCAACAGTAGCTCACCATGACATGCAAAGATAATATAACTGAAAATTGACACACTTGCACATGCCATTCCTAAGATACACCTCACTTGGTTGCCTCGAGCGTGGTCATTAAGTATGGGATGTTTTAGAGGTCGTCCTTTTCTCCCAAGATCATAAGTTGCCTCGAAATGGTTGCCTCGATAAAAATGATCTAAGACATTAGGATTACCACTAAAGCGTCCTAACGTTGCTTTAGTGACCACACGTCCCTAAAATCAAATTGACCCGAAAAAACTCCAACGACGGTGCTACCTACTCCTCAATAGTGGGATAGCACTGTCTAAAAGGACAGTTGCACAGTTTAATTCCTTTTTGAGTAGGTAGATGTTCTTAAGTACTTGCTCTCTTTTAAACAAAACAAAACTTTTCGCACTTACACTCTCTTCAAAACAACAAACTCTTTTCAAAACCCACAATCACAAAGAAAAGCAAACTTTTGAAAACATAGTGAGCAAGTACCTAAGAGCCCGTGGATAACCACGGATAGAAAGGGTGCTAACACCTTCCCTTTCTATAATCTACCTCCCGAACCCGAGAAAAATCTCGAAAAGGAATTTTTCTGTGCTTTTGTCCTTTCCTTGTTGGATAAAATAAAAGACGGTGGCGACTCTTGCTTACCACGACATTTTGCAAAAACAAACGCAAACACGAACCAGCATTCCAAAAACAGTCAGTTCTCGTTCCCACCGATCACAGAACTGGCGACTTTGATGGGGATTAATTATAAGTGAGGTGTAACTTAGGATTAGATCACTTGTGTTTTCAATTGTATGCTTTGTATGCTTTAAATTTTGTGGGTTTGTATCCGAGTTCTATAGATCCTAACCCGGATCTGGGGATACCCTTTAGGTAAGTAGCAACAAACTGTGAGGGGTATACCGACATGGTTGAAACAGTAGCTACGTTGATGTGGAACTTTGGTGAGTACCAGTAACCCTTGAGTTAAGTCAGGGAGAGTACAGGGCCGCCGCGTGGTGTCGTGAAGCATCAATTGACCTTAGAACCTTACTTGACCATATTGGCCTTTTTAGGGGTAGTGAGATGACCGACTTTGGTGCAGTCCGAAGTTGGTAGATACTCGATACTACACTCATTGAGGATTGTTTTCTTGGAATATTTTGGTCGCCAGTTAAGTGGCTAAACCAAAACAATGAACATAGAAAACGATCCAATAATATTGAGCTCCTTAGAACCCGGTTACTATTTTAGGACAGGTTGAGCCAACTAACTTCAAAAGGGTACTTACCTACGAACCCCATGCAAGCCTAAACCTAAGGACTTGTTTGCTTTGTGTGAATATGATTGTTTGTATATACACTTGATTACTTTTGCATACATGTACATGACATCATAAAGCATCATATGCATTTACTAACCATTTCAAGGGTTTAGATCTTCATCTTTGTTCCTGTTTTACAGGACATGGAGTCTCTCCGCAGGAAAACAATTCAAGTCAACCTTGTAAGGATCCCTCCTCAACTCAAGGAGCTTACATCCAGGATCCCCGAGAATTCTCTCTTCAGTGAAAGACATGGTAGACTCCTCAGCTTGGTCAACACCAACATTGAAGAAGACATGATGAAAGTTCTCTTCCAGTTCTTTGACCCCCTACACCACTGTTTCACATTCCCTGATTATCAATTGGTGCCTACTTTGGAGGAATTTTCTCAACTCCTGAGAATTCCTATTCTTAGTCAACTAACCTACAACGGTACGGAAAAGGAACCAAAACTTGAAGACGTTGCTCAAACGTTCCGTTTGCAACCATCTGACATCAATGGGCATTGGGAAACCAGAAGTGGTATCAAGGGATTCTTGGCAAAGTTTCTGTTTGAGAAGGCACAAGAATGCTGGAATTCTCTTGATCTACAAGCCTTTGAAGAGATCGTTGCACTCCTTATCTATGGGTTGGTGTTGTTCCCAAATCCTGATCAACGTATAGATATGAATGTTGTCAAGATTTTCATATTCCGGAATCCCATACCTACATTGCTTGGGGACATCCTCCACTCATTTTACACACGAACAATGAGGAAAAGAGGTGTTCTCATGTGCTGTACTCCTCTCCTAGCAAGGTGGTTTATTTCTCACCTTCCACAATCAGTTTTGAAGAATGAGCAGGGTTTAAGGTGGTCACACCGATTGATGACCCTCAAACATTCTGATATACATTGGTATTCTTGGTCCAGAGAAAATGTCACCATCATTGATCATTGTGGAGAATTTCCTAATGTACCTTTACTTGGAATTAGGGGAGGCATTACCTATAACCCCTGTCTAGCTTTGAGACAATTTGGATATGCTCGGAGGGATGGCCCTCATGACATGTTGATTCCTGACATAGTTTTTGACTTCGACAACGATACGCAAGGACTTCGACAAAGGTTCATCAGAGCTTGGAGGATGCCAAACAAGGTGGATAGTAAGACACTGGGGCACAAGAATTCCATCCCCCTTGAGCCTTACTTCAAGTGGGTACGAACCCGCTCCCAGAATCTTATGATGCCATATCCTCACATTCTCCCCTTGATCAAAGAGCCTGTTATGGAAGGTGAGGTTCCATACGCCATCCTACATCCTGACATGCCAACATCATGGGAAGAAATGCAAAAGAGTTGGATCCAACTCAAGAAAGAACGAAATGCTTTTGAAGCCAGCTTATATGCCAGTGAGAAGAAGGTTTTGGAGCTTACCCGCCGACTTCACGAGGAAGAGACACTCAACACTTACATCGCTCCAAAAAGGATGCGCAATGTCTTTTTACATTAAGAACTTTGTAATATTTCGCCCATAGGGCACTTATGTACTACACAAATTTCTTCTTAATATGACGTGTGTTCTTTTTTGTCTGCAACAAATTTGAATTTTTGAACCCTTGAGTGCATTACATAAATAGCATACCATTCATCATATGCATAACAGGCACCCTTTACAGGTCTCTTATCTTCTTCGCTGTTTATTTCAGCAATCATCATGTCTGCTGAAACTTCCACTGAACAAGCTATCAAGGCCCTCCAGGCCCAAAATGCCCAATTTCAAGAGTTGGTCATGAGCCTAGCTAAGGGTCAGCAGGACCTGAAGACCCTAATTCTGAAAGAGAGGAAGAAGAAGAAGAAGAAGAAGAAGAAGACCATCATGTTCAACACCGGACGCAGGTTTGGAAACGGGCTGCAAAGTGAAGTTGATCTAACCACCCCATCTGGAGAGAAAGACAGTCCACAAGAAAGGAGTGCTCCTAGCCCTATGGTCTCCGACAACGAGACAGACTATGATGAAGAACAGTATCCTCCTGCTGAGGATAAGTACAAACAGCTGGAAGACCGTTTAAACGCTATGGAAGTACAGAAGGTGCCTGGTCTGGACTTCGGAGATCTAGGTCTGTCATCTGGGGTGGTTATTCCCCATAAGTTCAAGGCACCTGCCTTTGCCAAGTATGACGGAGCTTCCTGTCCAAAGCTGCACCTCCAGTCATATGTGAGGAAGATCCAACCTTACACTGCTGATAAGAACTTGTGGATCCATTTGTTTCAAGACAGTCTTTCAGGGACTTAGCTTGAGTGATTCTATCAGTTGGACGGAGCCAGTATCCGCAGCTGGGAGGATTTGGCTGCTGCATTCTATAGGCAGTATCAGTATAACTCCGACCTCGCTCCTACGCGTACCCAACTCCAGGGTATGTCAATAGGGACGGGTGAAGGATTTAAAGAGTATGCACAAAAATGGAGAGACCTGGCCGGAAGGGTGCAACCACCTTTGGCTGATCGTGAACTGGTTGATATGTTTCTGGGGACCCTGTCTGGTCCATTCTTTAATCATCTGATTGGAAGCTCCTCAGCCATATTTACAGACCTCATCTTAACTGGTGAGAGGATTGAAGCTGGTATTAAAGTTGGGAAGATACAGAAGGGTGCCTCATCGAGCACCGAGAAGAAACCATTCAAGAAAGAGTCCAGTGCTGTCTACAGTTCAAGAAGAAAGAGTAGACCTGAACACCGCCAAGCTGTCAATGCAGTTGTTATTTCAAAACCTACTGGTGCTCCTCAGCATCACAACCAACAAAGGGACGAGAGACCTCGAAGGCAGTTCACCCGTCTCAGCATGACCTTGTCTCAGATTCTGCCACAGTTGTTGAGAACCAATCTGGTGACTCTAAGGGAAGCCCCAAAGAATCTAAACACAACGTCATCAAAGTATAACCCCAACGCCCGCTGCGCTTATCACTCTGAGAGCCCGGGGCATAATACAGATGATTGTTGGAGTCTGAAAAACAAGGTTCAAGACCTAATCGATGCAAAGGAGATTGAGTTTGAGGCGCCAGAGAGGCCTAATGTTGTGACTGCTCCCATGCCCAAGCATGGAGTGAATGCTGTAGAGGAAGACTTGTTTGTAGTCTCTGTGGATGATGTTGTTACCCCTTTGATGACTATCAAGAAGAACCTGTTGCTAGCCGGTTTATTTCCGGGCTGTGGTGAAGGTTGCCCTATGTGTTATGCTTTACCTACTGGTTGCCCATCTCTGAAGTCAGGTGTCCAGAACCTGATGGATAGTAAAGAGATTCTTTTTGAGAAGACTGTTGTTCCACCCGTTCATTCTGAAGAAGTTTCCATCATTACCATTTTCGACAATTCTTCCAAGGCTCCCTCGAGGACGCCTGTTAGAATTACATCTGTTCCGAAAACCGCACCTATAATCATCATTGTTCCAGGGCCCATCCCCTATACATCTGACAAAGTTGTCCCTTGGCACTATGGGGAAGATGTTTATGTTCTTGGAGTTAAGCAAGAGTTTGGTGCTGATATCAGCGTCAGCAACGTTACAGGACCTGCTAAAGTCACCCGCAGCGGTAGACTTTTCTCACCTGATATTGCTCCACCAGCCGTCCGAAGACTTGTTGTCATTAAGCCTGCAAGTGTACCTGCTTCCATTCCTGATCAAGTCCCTGTTCCTACCCCTGTCTCCGAGTCATCTAACGCTCGGGGCAAAGGGATCACCACTGATATGCCCGCCCAGATGGAGGCGCCAAAGACAATCACTGTTGAAGCTTCCAAACAGGAGATGGAAGAGATTCTGAAGATTATTAAGAAGAGTGATTATAATGTAGTTGAGCAACTGGGGCAAACCCCATCAAAGATTTCTACGTTATTACTGCTGCTGTGTTCAGAGGCCCATGCCAAGGCTCTGATTACCTTCCTGAAGACGGCCCACGTGCCGCAAGAGACATCAGCTGATCAGTTTACCGATTGTGTGGCCAATTTAACTGTTGATAATGGTTTAGGTTTCTCCGATGCTGATCTGACAGCTAAAGGGAAGAACCATAACGATGCCCTGCATGTCTTTGTTGAATGCAGGGGCACTACTCTTGCACATGTGTTGGTTGACACTGGTTCCTCATTGAACGTCTTGCCCAAGAAAGCTCTAGACAGGTTGGATTGCGAAGGTTTGGAGATAAAGCCAAGTAACATTGTTGTCCTGGCCTTTGATGGGTCTAAAAGGATGGTGCATGGTGAGGTTGATATTCCAATCAAAGTTGGTTCTCAGGTCTTCAACTCTACATTTTACGTTATGGACATTCGGCCATCCTATTCTTGTTTGCTAGGTCGTCCATGGATCCACAAAGCTGGAGCCGTAACCTCAACGCTCCATCAGAAGTTGAAATACCCGGTCAGAGGGAAGATTGTGACAGTACAAGGGGAGGAGGAATACATGGTCAGCCACCTCAACTCGTTCCGGTACGTAGAGATGGATGGGGAGTTCATTGAGACCCCATTTCAACACTTTGAAGAGGTTCCTCAGACATTGGCATCGGCCGAGACTGTGATTGAAGATTCTCCTATGAAGATGGCTTCCTTAAAGGATGCCCGGGCTGTTATTGAGAAGGGTGAGTATGCAAACTGGGGCCAACTTCCTGATTTCACTCAGAAGACTAACAAGTTTGGTTTGGGTTTCACTGCAGAAGCTCAAAGGGTTGTTCGAAGTGCAAGGGTTAGAAGACCTCCTGTGTTCATCAGCAACTCGAGAGTAAATGCCATCGAAGATGACGTAGAGGAGTCTGAATTCGACAGCTGGATATATCCTACGACCAACGGTGGACCAAGCAACTAGACAGCAAAGGACTTCATCCCTATTACTTTTAGTACCCAGTAATGAACTCTTTGTTTTGAATTTTTAACAGACAATATTGTAAAACTTTATGGCCCGGTGTCTTACCCGGGACACCGTGGCTTCACTTGTGAGGACTTTTGTGTGCCACTTTCATATATCATTAATAAAAGCATTGGACATTTTTGCATTTCAAATTTTGTGCTCCTTGTCTTTCCTTATTATATATTGCAAAACAGCTATTTTACACACACTCACATATACAGGTCTCAATCCACTCTGGATCTCACTGGTAACGACTCTGCTACTTCCAGTTATGACTTCGAAAATCCGATCAACTTAGCCGAAGACGAAGGTGAAGATGATTGCGAAGTGCCGGGTGAGCTTGCAAGATTGTTACTTCAGGAAGAGAGGGCCATTCATCCACATGAAGAGCTAGTGGAAACAGTGAATCTGGGTACTGAGACAGACAAAAAGGAAGTCAAGATCGGTGCACATCTGGAGCTTAGTGTGAAACAACGGTTGATTCAGATGCTGCATGACTACGTGGAAATCTTTTCCTGGTCTTACGAATATATGCCTGGGTTGGATACCGACATTGTGGTTCATCGCCTTCCTACCAAGGAAGAATGTCGTCCTGTAAAACAGAAGGTTCGCCATATGCGTCCAGAGATGTCTGAGAAAATCAAGGCCGAAGTTATGAAACAGTTTGACGCCGGTTTTCTAGCAGTAACTTCTTACCTTCAGTGGGTCGCCAATGTGGTTCCAGTGCCGAAGAAAGATGGTAAGGTCAGAATGTGTGTTGATTACAGAGATTTGAACAGGGTAATCCCTAAGGATGACTTCCCTCTGCCTCACATCGATGTTCTGGTTGACAATACTGCTCAGCACAAGGTATTCTCCTTTATGGACGGTTTCTCCGGTTATAATCAGATAAAAATGGCTCCCGAAGACATGGAGAAGACCACCTTTGTTACTCAGTGGGGCACCTTTTGTTACAAGGTCATGCCTTTTGGGTTGAAGAATGCTTGGGCAACATATCAGCGTGCCATGGTTGCTTTATTTCATGACATGATCCATCATGAGATTGAAGTGTACGTCGACGATATGATTGCGAGGTCCCAAACTAAGGAGGAACACCTTGACCATCTACAGAAGTTGTTTGATAGGTTGAAGCTATACAAGCTGAGGTTGAACCCGAACAAGTGCACCTTCGGGGTGAGGTCTGGAAAACTGCTAGGTTTCGTCGTGAGCGACAAAGGTATTCAAGTGAACCCCGCCAAGGTGAAAGCCATACAAGAGATGCCAGCTCCCAAGACAGAGAAAGAGGTCAGAGGCTTTCTAGGACGTCTGAACTACATTGCCCGATTTATCTCGCACCTAACTGATACTTGTGAGCCAATCTTCAAATTGATGAAGAAAGATCAAGTGGTACGTTGGAACGATGAATGCCAGACCGCTTTCGAAAGAATCAAAGAGTATCTCCAGGAACCACCCATTCTGATGCCACCAGTGGAAGGGAGACCTCTAATCTTATACTTGACAGTACTTGACAACTCAATGGGGTGTGTGCTGGGGCAGCATGACGAGTATGGCCGAAAAGAGCATGCTATTTATTACCTTAGCAAAAAGTTTACCGACTGTGAGACCCGTTACTCACTGCTCGAGAAAACTTGCTGCGCTTTGGCATGGGCTGCTCGCCGGCTGAGACAGTATATGTTGACTCACACTACTCTGTTGATTTCAAAGATGGATCCAATCAAGTATATCTTCAAAAAGCCTGCCTTGTCCGGAAGAATAGCAAGATGGCAGATGATCTTGACTGAATATGACATCCAGTACACGACTCAAAAAGAAATCAAGGGAAGTGTATTGGAAGACCATTTGGAACATCAGGAAGTGGATGATTACCAGTCTATGAATTTTGAATTTCCGGACGAGAATATCATGGTAGTGACTGATTGTGAAATACCTGGACCGGATGAAGGACCTGAAGAAGGATCCCGGTGGTCTATGCACTTTGATGGAGCTTCAAACGCTTTGGGTAATGGCATTGGCGCTGTAATCATATCTCTTAAAGGATCTCATACTCCGTTTACCGCCCGACTGTGTTTCAACTGCACCAACAACATGGCGGAGTATGAAGCATGCATTATGGGTCTTCGAGCTGCAATTGACCTAAGGATTAAGTTTTTGAGTGTCTTTGGAGATTCCGCTCTCGTGATCAGTCAAATCAAAGGAGAGTGGGATACGAAACACCCAAATCTTATTCCTTACAAGGAGTATGTATTGACATTGCTTCCCCATTTCGAGGAGATAACCTTTGAACACTTCCCAAGAGAAGAGAATCAGTTGGCGGACGCGCTAGCTACGATGTCTTCTATGTTCAAAGTCAAGTGGGACAACGAGGCTCCCCGGATCATTATTTGGAAATTGGATGAACCTGCTCATTGTTGCAATCTTGAGACTGAAGAGGTAACAGAAAAGCCTTGGTATCATGAAGTGAAGAGGTATCTTGAAACTCAAGAGTACCCCGAGGGTGCATCTGTTAATGACAAGAAGTTTCTGAGAAGGTTCACGGAAAAGTTCTTCATCAGCAATGGTATTCTTTACAAACGTAACCATGATTCAACATTACTGCGTTGCATGGATAAAATTGAAGCAGAAAGGATCATGGCAGAGCTGCATGAAGGCACTTTCGGAACTCATTCCAGTGGACATACCATGGCAAAGAAAGTCCTTCGGGCAGGATATTACTGGTCCACAATGGAAGCCGACTGTTATCAGCATTCTCGGACATGTCACAAGTGCCAAGTCTATGCTAATAAGGTGCATATTTCTCCAGTTCCTCTGAATGTTTTGACGGCACCTTGGCCTTTTGCAATGTGGGGCATTGATATGATCGGCGAGATCAGACCTACGACATCCAACGGGCATCGTTTCATCCTGGTAGCGATTGATTACTTTATGAAGTGGGTTGAAGCAGCTTCCTTTGCTACGGTAACCAAGAACGTCGTGGCACGGTTCATTCGGCACAACCTGATCTGTCGATACGGTGTACCAGAGAGGATCATTACGGACAATGGTACCAATCTTAATAACAAAATGATCATTGAGCTCTGCGAGCAATTCAAGATACAACATCGTAACTCTTCTCCTTACCGGCCGAAGATGAATGGGATTGTAGAAGCATCTAATAAGAATATTAAGAAGATTGTGCAGAAGATCACAGTGACATACAAAGACTGGCACGAGATGTTACCATTTGCTCTTCATGGGTACCGTACCTCAGCACGGACGTCAACAGGGGCAACACCCTATTCCTTGGTTTATGGCATGGAGGCAGTCTTGCCCATTGAAGTTCAGATACCCTCTCTTCGGATCATGAAGGATGCAGGTTTGAGCAAAGACGACTGGATTCAGACCCGACTTGATCACTTGAATCTAATCGACAAAAAGAGACTTACTGCTATTTGTCATGGTCAGACGTACCAAAAACGAATGATCAAGGCATTTAACAAGAAAGTCAGACGACACGAGTATCAAGTTGGGGACCTGGTAATCAAGCGCATTATTCTACCTCAAGGTGATCCCAGGGGCAAATAGACCCCTACTTACAAAGGGCCATTTGTGGTTAAGAACATCTTCTCAGGAGGAGCTATGATTCTAACCACCATCAGATACCCTCTCCCCACTGAGACTTGCAACCATGAACATATCAGCAAGACTCTTCCCAAGCAGAGTTGATCTACCATCAGCCCGAAAAGGTTTGGTATCCCCAGAAGGTCTTAATATTCCTCAGTGGAGTATAAAAATGTTCCCCAGCGGAATACAAGATACCCCGATTGGAGCCATTTCCCCAGCGCAGTCTAAAAAAGGTTCCCCGCCAGGATTAAGTCATCTTACCCAGTAGATTCTGGAAGCTCATCCCCAACAAAGCTTATCAATGGAATCCCCAGCTAAAACATCACATTTCCATACATCATGATACATGCATAAACGCATCATACCACACAATCTCATTTATGTTGAGAACATCATTGCTTGATCCATATCGTGCATTGCATATGACTGACCTTTACCTTTCAGGAAGGATGCAGTTAAATTCTCAGCCATATCAAAAGGCCTTCTCTGGTCCAGTTAAATTGATTCCTAAAGATTTTTCTGATGCCGATCCAGTTGAAGATATTCCAAGACCTTCTCTGTTTCAGTTAAATCGATTCCTAAAGATTTTTCTGATGTCGATCCAGTTGAAGATATTCCAAGACCTTCTCTGGTCCAGTTAAATCGATTCCTAAAGATTTTTCTGATGCCGATCCGGTTGAAGATATTCCACGACCTTCTCGAAACCAGTTAAATCGATTCCTAAAGATTTTTCTGATGCCGATCCAATTGAAGATATTCTAAGACCTTGTTTGGTTCAGTTAAATCGATTCCTAAAGATTTTTCTGAGACGAAGCCAGTCAATGGAGACAAAATCAGTTAAATCTTTACCTAAAGATTTTTCTGAGGCGAAGCCAGTCAATGGAGACAAAATCAGTTAAATCGATTCCTAAAGATTTTTCTGAGGCGAAGCCAGTCAATGGAGGCAAAATCAATTAAATCGATTCCTAAATATTTTTCTGAGGCGAAGCCAGTCAATGGAGACAAAATCAGTTAAATCGATTCCTAAAGATTTTTCTGAGGCGAAGCCAGTCAATGGAGACAAAATCAGTTAAATCGATTCCTAAAGATTTTTCTGAGGCAAAACCAATCAATGGAGACAAAATCAGTTAAATCGATTCCTAAAGATTTTTCTGAGGTGAAGCATGTCAATGGAGACAAAATCAGTTAAATCGATTCCTAAAGATTTTTCTGAGGCGAAACCAGTCAATGGAGACAAAATCAGTTAAATTGATTCCTAAAGATTTTTCTAAGGTAAAGCATGTCAATGGAGACAAAATCAGTTAAATCGATTCCTAAAGATTTTTCTGAGGTTTAGCATGTCAATGGAGACAAAATCAGTTAAATCGATTCCTAAAGATTTTTCTAAGGTACAACCCGTCAATAGAGACAACTCGTCAAAGGAGACACCCCGTCAAAAGAGACAACCCGTCAACGAAGACAAAACCACCTACCAACAATCTCCAAATGGCATCTATAAGCCCATTCCCGACATCACAATGTTGATACTACACCATGCGAGTGCAAATTTCTGGGCACTCTAGTGTTCAATTATCTTCCACCTTCGGATCACGAAAGGCTAGAAAGCCAATCTATATCCTCAAGTTTAAGAAAATTGAAGAGGGGCAACTGTTGCACCCCAAAATTTGCCCTCTCATGTTTTCCAAAGTCTTCCCCTTACATGGTTGACCATAAATTCTTGCCTAAGGAAAAAGAAATTTTTTGGGTGTTACTTTAAGCACTTCGATTTGCATTCTGAAAGACCCTTCGATTGGTGTTCTAAAGGACCCTTTCGATTGGTGTTCTGGATAAGCCTTTCGATTGGCATTCTGGACAAGCACTTCGATTTGCATTCTGAAAGACTCTTTGATTGGTATTCTGAAGGAGCCTTTCGATTGGCATTATGGACAAGTACTTAGATTGGCATTGTGTCAAGGCTTTCGATTGGGATTCTGAAAGACCTTTTCGTTTGGCACCCTGGGCCAAGCCTTCCAATTGGCATGTCAAGGGATCCTTCGATTAGCAGGAAAAGCCTTTCGACTGGCCTGTTAACAAAGCCATCAAGAGGGCACTCAAAAAAACATGTCCAGGTACACTGAATATGAGAAGATGGCATGTTTTCCTTGCAAATATAGAAATAATTAAATGCTGATTATGGATTTAATTCCTGAGTTAAAGGCCATATTCTTGCCTTTTCTGTTCCTAAAGAGCTGATTCGACCAGAGTGATTTTGTGCAACTCAAGACCATTCGGAGAAGCATTCAGAAGGCTCATTCGAAGGGTACATGAGAAGTCCATTCGAAGGAGGCAAATCAAGACCAATCGAAGGGCAGGGCCTGAGGGCATTCGAAATTCAAAAGTGTCCAGGTTCATTCAAGGGACACGAATGTTTCAAAAAAGGAAATTATTTAATGTGTCTGATTCCTGTCTCATGGCTTTAATGGCCTGTTTAATGGCTGTCTCTTGCCATTACTGCACCCTCACACCCCTATAAATACAAGATTCAGCATACATATCCAGGACACGAAAATTATACAACGAAAATATACAGAAAAAATAGAGAAAATAAGCAGGAGAACTTGGAGATACGCTGCCAAAAGTCATCAGCACTTCCAGGAAGCCATACCCAGTCCTTGCACCAGCCATTCCACACTCAGAACTACAGATCAAAACACCTCTATTTGGTAAAGAAATCTAATCTCAAACTCATTCCGATCTCTGATTGCATATTCATGTTATTACTGCTGTTTGTGAATGATTTAATGTGCTACATATAAGCTACAACGCAGAGATAAGATTGTGCCATCGCTTGGGCACAATCTGAGTTTCTCCTTCGAATCCCAGGATAAAACAAACCCAGGCCCAGATTCAGCAGGTGCGAATAAGGGGGAGATTCGAATCAGGGGGGTAAATCCCCCCCCCCCCCCTGGACCTTTAACATCTGTTTTGTTTTGCAGGAACTACTTTCTCAGATTCCTGTTCAGAGTTTCGAAGCTCAGCACTTTAGCTTCGAACTGGACCCAGGATTTCCAGATCGAAGGATGACATGTCCAGATCAAACACCCTCAGAGTGCAGCCCCTCATACACCTTCGATCCAGCCTCTTCATTGGGTCGAAAGACAGCCTGCACCTCTTTCGACCCAGGCCTCCAGAATTATATTTTTCTTGTTTTGCTGTCTGGCCCATTTGTACTTTGTTTTTGTTATTTTGTTTTAGTTTGTTTTTTTAATCAACATAAAAATCATAAAAATAAATAACTTAGAATTAGGATTTAATTTAGTTAATTATTTTAACTTATTTTCTTCAATTTTAAAATCAGTAGACTTAGGATTTATTTGAATCCAATCCTTTTCATAAACAAAAAAAATGCAAAAAATATTAGGTATGTTTTAGAGTTAATTTTAATCAGTTTTTTTTAATTAATTAAATTTGACTTAATTGAACATTTAGCATTTTCCCAAAAATAAAATAAAACAACAAAAGTTCTTATTCTTAGGAATTTTCAGATTCACGCGCGTTTATTTTATTGTAACTGCTTACTGGGATGTAATAGCTTAAACTAAGACTCTTTTTACTGCTTTTATTTCCCCAATTTTTGGACATGTAAATAATCCCCCTCCCCGAAGCCTTGTAATAGCGTAGGATTTACAATTTCCGCACTTTAAATTCCTGTACATATATTAACTGTTTAGATGTATGCTAATTAGGCTATGCATGACAAGATTAAACTCCTAACTTAAAATCAACAGTAGCTCACCATGACATGCAAAGATAATATAACTGAAAATTGACACACTTGCACATGCCACTCCTAGGATACACCTCACTTGGTTGCCTCGAGCGTGGTCATTAAGTATGGGATGTTTTAGAGGTCGTCCTTTTCTCCCAAGATCATAAGTTGCCTCGAAATGGTTGCCTCGATAAAAATGATCTAAGACATTAGGATTACCACTAAAGCGTCCTAACGTTGCTTTAGTGACCACACGTCCCTAAAATCAAATTGACCCGAAAAAACTCCAACGACGGTGCTACCTACTCCTCAATAGTGGGATAGCACTGTCTAAAAGGACAGTTGCACAGTTTAATTCCTTTTTGAGTAGGTAGATGTTCTTAAGTACTTGCTCTCTTTTAAACAAAACAAAACTTTTCGCACTTACACTCTCTTCAAAACAACAAACTCTTTTCAAAACCCACAATCACAAAGAAAAGCAAACTTTTGAAAACATAGTGAGCAAGTACCTAAGAGCCCGTGGATAACCATGGATAGAAAGGGTTCTAACACCTTCCCTTTCTATAATCTACCTCCCGAACCCGAGAAAAATCTCGAAAAGGAATTTTTCTGTGCTTTTGTCCTTTCCTTGTTGGATAAAATAAAAGACGGTGGCGACTCTTGCTTACCGCGACATTTTGCAAAAACAAACGCAAACGTGAACCAGCATTCCAAAAACAGTCAGTTCTCGTTCCCACCGATCACAGTTATCATGTTGTTTGATCAATGGAGTAATAGGGTATAATGATTAGGTGATGAATTATCATGATGATAATGAGGTTTTTAGGGTTGTAGTATGATTTTCGTAGTAAAATTACAGTAAAGAGTGCAGAAAATTATGCAGACTATCGAAGGATGTGTCGACCCCAAGCTGCATGTGTCGATACATGAAGGATGCTCGACTCAGGATGAGTCGATGCATGGAGGGTTTGCATCGATACATGATGAGTACAAGACTCAGGATGAGTCGACACGAAGAGTGCATGTGTCGATACATGCTGTATTGAAAGCCAGAATGAGTCGATCCATAAGGAGGATGTATCGACTCATAGTATACATATGAAGCAGGATGAGTCGATCGAAGGAGTTTTGTGTCGACCCATACTGAATAATTTTCCACATAATCAGTTTTTAAATTGCTGTAACTTGAGTTGTAGGATGTTGTTTGAGATGTCACTCAAAGCGTTGATTAGCTAACGCGATGAACTCTATTCTAGAGGATTAAAATGATGGATAAGAAGTGTAATCCTAGTAACTAATTTAGGATTTAGGATTAATTCCCGTGATTGACAATTATGCTGGATTTTGGACAGAATGATGAATTTTGAGATGTTAGAGGCTGCTGTTAGAATTATGACAGTAGGATTTATGGACAATGATGATGTACAGTAGAAGAATAACAATATGAATTACGGTAGTATTAATATACAGCTGAGTTATTAGTAACATGTGGTTATTAAAGTTGTGTTTGATAGTTATGATGAACAAATGACGTTTGATAAATAAATGATGTTTAATAAATTATTTTGAGATGTTTATGAGATGCTGTAATTGAGATGTTTTGAGATGTTTATGAGATGTTGTTATTTTGAGATGATTGAGATGTTGTTGTTCTGAGATGTTTATGAGATGTTGTTGTTTTGAGATGTTTATGAGATGTTGTTATTTTGAGATGATTGAGATGTTGTTGTTCTGAGATGTTTATGAGATGTTGTTGTTCTGAGATGTTTATGAGATGTTGTGTTTCGAGATGATTGAGATGTTGATATTACATTCATGGCATACATTGAATTTTTGAGATGGAGCTTATGCTCGTTGAGATGGCCTGGATTGGCAAATTTTGAGATGAAGGTTATGCCTTGTTGATGCCTCTATTAATTGGAAGATTAGATTTTTTAGATGGGAGTTCTGCTCCAATGGTACCACATGCATTTGCATAGTTTTGAGTTGCATTATATGATTGAGTAATGAAGTGTATTTGATGTTGATGAATGAGTATACATGCTATAATTGTTGTTGATTATGAGATGAGAAGTGGTGATATTATTGATCTAACTTAATATATTAATTATTATGCGCTTTATTATATTGTTAGATATCTCACCCCTTCTGTTTGAATGTTGCCCTTATGTTGGTAACGTGCAGGTAATCGAGAGTGAAGGCCGTATACCTTTAATAGATTGAGTCGGTGTCATTGCTTTGATATGTAATACTCGGGGGGATGAACACTTGCTGATTTTTGATTGCTGATTTTTAGTAGTTGAACTTTAAATTGTTTATTTATAAAAATGAGATGTTTCGAAGTTGTTATTTTATTTAAAGATGTTATTGAAGAATTCCGCTGCCTAGTTGTTGAATTATTTAATGAAAGATGTTACGTTGATGGTTCATCCGATGTTTTGAAAAAGTGTTATATATCCATGATGAATGCAATGAATTTGTTAGAAGAATTTGTGACGTCCCGATTCGTCTGTATGATTGAAATTTTATAACTCTGATTTATTTTGCATAATTTTCTTGGGGTAGAATTGGGGTGTTACATCCTCCACTTTGAGATGATGCAAATTCTCCTTTCTCATGATTGTGGGTAGTAAGTATGTTTTCCACACGAACAATGACGATGATGTCTTATCTCTTAAAATTAACCAACACACTTGTGTTTCAAATTTTTAAAAGAGGAACTACGTGTACCCTGATCCCCTATTGCACGAAAGGTGGTACGTAGGCACTAAAGGTTCGCAACCATGGCGGGTGCAAAAATCATAAAAAGTATTTCTCTTCTCACCTCCACCATCCATTTTTTATACAACACATTTTTATAGCCAAAATATACAGATTTTTCAAAGAGGTTCCTGTGGAGTACCGTAGATGTTTAGGGTGCTAATACCTTCCCTTTGCATAACCAACCCCCTTACCTTGAATCTTTCCCCCTCTTTTTGGGTTATTATTTATTTTCCCATTCCTTTAGAAACAATAAAGCATGGTGGCGATTTTTATTTTTGATTTGTATAAAGTCTAGTCAATCCAATGGCTTAGTCTTGAACATTTCTACCGCTACAAGTATGTACTGACATTGCTCCCACACTTTGAGGAGGTAAACTTCGAGCATTTCCCATGAGAGGAGAACCAGTTGGCAGACACGCTAGCTACCATGTCTTCTATGTTCAAGGTTAGGTGGGACAATGAGGCTCCCAAAATTACCATTTAGAGGTTGGATGAACCAACACACTGCTGCGAGATCGATACCGAAGAAGTGGCAGACAAACCCTGGTTTCACGAAGTCAAAAGGTATCTCGAGGCTCAAGAGTATCCTGAAGGGGAATCTGTCAACGATAAGAAGTTTCTGAGAAGGTTAGCTTCAAAGTTCTTTCTCAGTAATGGAATCATCTATAAATGCAACCATGACTCCACACTACTACGGTGTGTAGACAAGAGCGAAGCAGAGAGGATCATGACAGATCTACATGAAGGCACCTTCGGAACCCATTCTAGTGGACATACCATGGCTAAGAAGATCCTACGGGCAGGATACTACTGGTCCACTATGGAATCCGATTGTTATCAACACTCCCGAACTTATCATAAGTGCCAAATCTATTCTGATAAGGTGCATGTGCCTCCAGTTCCTCTAAATGTCCCGACAGCTCCTTGGCCCTTTGCGATGTGGGGCATCGACATGATTGGAGAAATCAGGCCCACCGCTTCCAATGGACATTGCTTAATCCTAGTGGCCATTGATTACTTCACGAAGTGGGTTGAGGCAGCCTCCTTTGCTATAGTTACTAAGAACATCGTGGCGCGGTTTATCTGACACAATCTGATCTGTCGATATGGTGTACCAGAGAGAATTATTACTGACAATGGTAAAAATATCAACAACACAATGATCACTGAGCTCTGTAAACAGTTCAAGATACAACATCATATTTCTTCTCCTTACCGGCCGAAGATGAATGGCGCTGTTGAAGCAGCTAACAAGAACATCAAGAAGATTATACAGAAGATGACGGTGACATATAAAGACTGGCATGAGATGTTACCATTCGCTCTTCATGGGTACCGTACCTCAGCATGAACTTCGACAGGGGAAACACCCTACTCTATGGTATATGGCATGGAGGCAGTCCTACCCATAGAAGTCCAGATACCTTCTCTCAGGATTATGAAGGATGCAGGTTTGAACGAAGACGACTGGATCTAAACCTGACTTGATCAGCTAAATCTAATCGATGAAAAGAGGCTTACTGCTATCTGCCGTGGTCAGACATATCAAAAGCGAATGATCAAGGCTTTTAACAAGAAAGTCAGGCATCAAGAATATCAAGTCGGGGATCTGGTGATCAAACGCATCATACTGCCGCAAGGTGATCCTAGGGGAAAATGGACTCCCACGTACGAAGGGCCATTTGTGGTTAAGAACATTTTCTCGGGAGGAGCTATGATTCTAACCAACATGGATGGTGACGACCTTCCTCACCCTGTCAATCCAGACATAGTGAAAAGATACTACGCATAATCAAAGACCCGCTAGGTTGACTGGCCTAGGAAAAAATAAGGGCTTCTCGGCGAACCAAAAGGGTTCGGGCAAAAGTAAGGGATGAAAATAAAAAAAATCTATACACCTGGCAAGTCGAAAACCCGAAAGAGAGGCTTGGGAAAAAAAGGGTATTCCGGTGGATTGAAAACCCGAAAGGGCAGTCCAGGAAAAAGTTAGGGATTGAAGCGTATCACTATGTCTCATTGGATCATCTTGCGACCAGACTTCGGTATCGACTATCAAGCTCGGATAACGCCAATCAATCTGATCAACCTTCGGCCAAGTAGCAAAGTGATGAGACGCTTTAAGATATAAAGGCAATAGAAGAGTTGGAACCCAATGGGGTTATTTCACATAGCTGTTTTTCTTTCTTTTACATAAATTGTAATTTCTTTCGGCGGTGTTCTCTTACTAGAACGTCGGCCTCTTTGTACAAAATGCCTATTACAGGCCGACTTCAAAATCAATACAAATCATTTTCACAAGCAACTTCAATCTGTTTTTCTTTTTCTGCTTTGTTTTGCAAGAACGTCCAATGATTTATTTTTGATATATGCATTTGAAAATGATTGCTGCTCATAAATATTTACATAAGAAACAAAAGACAATTACTCGTAATTTCAGAAACAAGAAAAATAAGAAGTATCAAACCTTACAGTTACTCTGCCCAGCAGGTACCGGGATAGAGCCAGCTTGGAAACATCATTGTTGGTACATACGCTCCCCATAGAGTAAAAGTATCCAAAGGCATTGATGTCAGCTTTCTCGAAACAGGACGTAATCACCCCCAGCCGAGGTTCATAACCGCGGGCTAGTCAGTAAACTTCATCCCCCAAGCGGAGTTTATTTCTACAGATACAAAAGCTCAATCTCCAACAGAGCTCATCACTTCGAGCAACGAAATTTCATCCCCAGCTAAATTTGTTCCTTCAGATCAGCAGGTCTACCAACAGAGTATCTCTTCCCCCAAAGTTTGGTCCCCGCAGAGTTATTTCTCCAGCATCTCTTCTCGGCAGGATATTCACAAATCTCCAACAACCATCAGGGATTTATTTTCCCAGACGCGAGCATACCCCGACAGCAATTTCATGAACATACATCATGACATACGCATACATATCATATACAGCATAATCTCATTTATTGTGAAAACATCATCTCACCCTGCATTTCATGCATCGCATATAACTAACCCTGATATCTTTTCAGGAAAAGACGATTAGCTTCAATGAATCCAGCAGTTAGACAGATCACATCTACAGACAACTAATGGAAACCCAGTTCCCGAAATCAAACGGGTCAACTAATCTACATTATCATATCAAAATAACCTTACCCCGGTTCATCCTAAAGTTTTACACAAACTTATCTCAAAATAACCTTACCCCGGTTCCTCCTGAAGTTTTACACGAACTTATCTCAAAATAACCTTACCCTGGTTCCTCCTAAAGTTTTACACGAAATTATCCCAAAATAACCTTACCCCGGTTCATCCTGAAGTTTTACACAAACTTATCTCAAAGTAACCTTACCCCGGTTGCTCCTGAATTTTTACACGAACTTATCACAAAGTAACCTTACCCCGGTTCCTCCTGAAGTTTTCACGAACTTATCCCAAAGTAACCTTACCCAGGTTCCTTCTGAAGTTTTTACACAGACTTAGCCCAAAGCAACCTTACCCAGGTTCCTCCTTGGTTCAGATGCAGTTTTACCCAAACTCCTCACGAAACAACCTTACCCAGGCTCAATCTCACGGCCTTACTATCCAGGCTTTCATATCGAAGTAACCATACTATCCAGGTTCCTTCTCACAGCCCTATTATCCAGACTTTCATATCGAAGTAAACCTATTATCTAGGTTCCTTCTCGCAGCCCTACTATCCAGACTTTCATATCGAAGTAACCCTACTATCCAGGTTCCTTCTCATAACCTTACTATCCAGGTTCCTTCTCTCTTATCTCCAGACGACAGTCCCCAACACTGTAAGACTGGGACCTAATCAAACACGATTGGTTTCGCATTTCCCCGGTAGAGTACCAGACAACTGAAGCTCCTAAATTCTTTTCCTCCCAAGACAGATACCAACGTTCCTCAGCAGATTCCTCATCAACAACAGCAACAGAGACTCTCGTCAAAGGAATAGCCCAGGAAATCAACATTCTCTAGATGGCATCTTTAAGCCCATCTCCGACAATTCTATGTTGCATCCAGGATGGCATATTTAAGCCCATCTCCGACAATCTTCCATCATCGACCTCCAAATGGCATCTGTAAGCCCATTCCCGATATCACAAATCAAGTGCCACTTCATGTGAGTGCAAATTTCTCGGCACTGTAGTGTTCCATCATCTTCCACCTTCAGATCACGAAAGGTAGAACAACCAATCTACATCCTCAGGTTTAAGAAGATTGAACAGGGGAAGCTGTTGTACCCAAAAATTTTCCCTCTCATTTTACTCAATACATGCCCATTAAGATCCTCAATTTGCTCAAGGTTACCCAAGAGTTGACCAGACAAACTCTCTCCTAAGGCAATATACCTCAAATTAGGGTTTCTATTTTCACCAAGATGGGTGAACCACAAAGGCCTCATATTCTATACATGGTCTTAATATGTTCTCAAGACCCTACATGTCAAGTTTCATGCCATGCCCAAGAAGTTTGCCCAGTCAACTACTTAGACACTTGAGAATCGACTGTATTAGGTCAAAAGTCAACTGTGACCCACATACAGTCAAAATTCAATATTTTTGGTCAACATCAACATTTTGAATTGACTTTCATCATTTGATCAAGGGTTGACCATGATTCCCCAAGGAATTCTCCAAATTCATCAAAACCCAAAAGTTGCTAAATTAGGGTTTCTTAGTAAAAGTCAACCCAACTTTGACCAAGCATAACTTCTTCATACTTTATAAGAAATTTTCCATCCAAGGCTCATTTTTAATAGGATGCAATTCCTTACAATTCATCCTCAGCCCACAAGTTCAAAATATGCACTCATCAAAAGATATGAATTTTTACATTATAGGTCTATTTGAAAAGTCAACAAAAACACCTTTTGGGTCAAAGCTTCATACATGAACATGGAAAATCAAATTGAGATGAAACCTAAAGGGTTGTTTAGGGAAAATCCTAAGCTTTCTAAAAAGTCCAAGAACACCCTCCTAGGGTCAAAATTGAGAGAGTTGTGCATTGTCAAAGTTGGTAATTTTTGGAAAATTATCAAAAGTTAACATTGATCAAATTTGCATTTTTTCCAAAGGGGCCCATGTTTTATTGCTTGAAACATGTTTCTAATAGGACCCAAGACCCCTGAGCTTTTCCACCCATTATTTTATTACTTTTATCATTTATTTTGATTTTTTTCATTTAAACCAAAATAAATTTAATTAAATGGTAAAATAATGAAAACAAATCAAATCTTGGGAGTTTTGTGCACATTTGGAGTCCATGTACAACTAGCATGATGATCAATTCGTGCAAGACTCATTAGGGTTGGAAAAGATTGGATTGAAGCTTGTTTTAGAAAGATATCATACATGAATCAAATCAAATCACATTTTCATAATTCTCAAAGATATGATACAATTTTATTGACCTAATTCAGTCTACTATATGTATTTAACAATTACAGATCAAGAGAAAAAGGTTAGCAGTCGTGAAAACACAAAACAAAGTTCTAAAAAAGTGACAAAAAGTGTTGGATCGTTTTTGCATTTAGAGATCAATTCAGACCATTCCAACGCTGCTAATCACTTCCTGGCCATCTCCTGAAGCCAACAACATCATTTGCAGCCTTCAAAACGTCAAGAATCATCTCCTAGACACATCACAGTTTGCCTCCCAAACTCAAATTCTATTTCTATGTTTTACGCATGATAAATCTATTATATCCATATATTCTTGTTCATAATCGTGTTCGCAAGCTTTCTGTATCACTTAATTGTACTAACAGTACAAGAATCCATATTCACCATTGTTAGGGTTTAAGATCACGATTTGGGGATTTCTGATACAGGAAGAATTGGGCCATGAATGAGGTACCATGATACTCGTGAGACCAAGACGAGTTGATTGGTACCATCACAACTAATTTATCATGCCCGTATGAGATTTTTGAATTTTGCAGGGGCTATAGTTACAGCAAACGTCCGTAGGTATAATTCTTTAACCTAAGACGACGGTTGCAGTGAAAAAGATGATGCGTGGCAGCCCATGACCGACTAATTTGAATTTCGCGTGTTTCTTTGGTCATCATGCGCTTTTTGTATTATATTATATTTCATTTATATATATTAACAAAAGAACAAGTAGCATAGATGGTTGAGAGACGCGCCTTTGATGCACACGTCCTGGGTTCGATCCCAGGCGTGTGCATTTTGTTATTTTCCTATTTATTTCAGGCAAATCTAATGATCCACTCCCTCACACGCCTTCCATGCAACCTCAACGCCCATCCATTGGATGCACCTCTAGCCAGATCGAACGCTTCCTGCCTGAAGATCCTTGGTGCACCCCAAGTCAACGCCTGCATAAAATCCAGCGTGGTTGACTAGGCTTGGAGCTTAATGGGCTTGGAAATTCAGATTCTCACCCCCCAGAATTGCTAACAACACAGACCCATATTCTTTTTTCTCAATTTATTTCTTTTATTTTAATTGTTTTGTTTAATTATTTTTTTCACTAAATTAATTACTTATTTTATCATAAAATCAACCAATCACAAAAGCACAAAAAATACATTTTTTTAATAATGATAAATTATTTAATTTAATTAATAAGTTAGGTAAATATAATTTTTTGTTTCATTTAAAATCAAATAGAACCTAGGTTTTAATTTTACAATTTATTTTTTCTTTTCTCAAATAAAAAAACCAAAAAACATACAAAAATCTTTTTTGTACAAAATATTTTATTTTTCTTGAAATTATTTAATTAAAAAATTAGGTTAATTTAATTCCTTTCATAATTTAAAAACAATTAGAAATTAGGTTTAATTAATTTGCAATTAAACATTTTCTCAAATAAAATCCAAAAAAAAAAAATCTTTTCTCTCAATTAGGGTTTTAGATTATTTCAGTCGTCCTCGCATTTAATTTGTTGCGTGCGTGGTAATTATTTGTCCATTATTTTGTAACTGTTCAGGGTTTGTAATTGTTAACCTAGGGTTTTTATTTACTGTTTAAATCCCCGATTTGTGGCTATGTAATTAATCCCCCTCCCCGAAGCCTTGTAATAGCTAGGTTTATTTTATCGCATTTTTAATTCCCGCAAATATTTAATTGTCTAGATGTTTGCTAATAGGATTGTATGAAAAGAATGCTTGAAATTTAAAACGGTAGATCACCTAATGTGCAAAGACTAAATAACTGAAAAAGTTTACATGCACTTGTTCACTCCTAGGGTTTGCCTCACTCCGGTTGCCTTCGGTAAATAGTCATTAAGAATAAGAGATTTTAGTGGTCGCCCTCCAGTCTAAAAGATCAAAAGGTTGCCTCGGAAATGTTGCCTCGGAAAGATCTTAAGACTCTAGGGTTACTACTAAAGTTTTCTAACTATTGCTTTAGTGATTGTACTCGTCCCTTTCGAATGTCCCTTACAATTCTAACGACGGTGCTACCTACTCCTTAATAGTAGGATAGCTCTGTCTAAAGGAAATGAGAACAAACGATCTTTTTCAAGTTAGTAGAATCTTAAGTACTTGCTCAATGAAAACTATTCGCACAAACACCTTTCAAAACAAATTTTCAAAACAAACTTCGTCACATCCTTGAGGACTGATACAAGGGTTATCACGAAGTAAAACATTTTCAAGACAAACACACACAAGAAATTTTAAAAATGAGCAAGTAACTAAGAGCCCGTAGATAACTACGGATAGAAAGAGTGCTAACACCTTACCTTTCTATAAACTACCCCTGTACTCAGATTATCTCGAAAAAAAGTTTTTTCTGTTCTTTTTCTTTTTCCATGATTGGATGAAATAAAAGTCGGTGGCGACTCTTGCTTACCGCACATTTGTGAATATAAAAAGCAAACCAATATTAAACAGTCGGTTCTGCCACCGTATCACACCGAGTTTCCAATAACGTTCGTATAGAAGACTTATTTTAATAATCACTTCCGCTCAAACTCTTCGAAAAGTAATTTTTCAAAACCAGAATTTTCTGGAATTTTAATTGGATATCTATTCACCCCCCTCTAGATACGTAACAGTCGTCTAACAACAAACTAAGTGGAAAATTAAGAGGGTACACTTTCGGCTTAGGAA
The DNA here is from genome assembly GCA_948472305.1 of Vicia faba. Classification (NCBI taxonomy): domain Eukaryota; kingdom Viridiplantae; phylum Streptophyta; class Magnoliopsida; order Fabales; family Fabaceae; genus Vicia; species Vicia faba. Next base: position 139,566,050 of record OX451737.1, on the reverse strand, counting down.
GACATTCTAAGCAAGAGAAGCATTTATAAGGGATGCACACTCTTTGAGAGGATAATCAATACTAACAAGAGTTGATCAAAACAACAAGAATGCAAATAAACATGAATATAAGTTCGACTATGCATGATGTATGTAAAAATGAGTATTTATGTATGTTATAAAGCGTATGCTAACAAATTAGACACACAAATTATACTGGGGGTGACCATGCAACACTAGAGTACAACCGAGCATTAGGCTAAAACACTGCAATGGAGATCTGGTTCGGGAGTAAAAGCTACCAACGGAGGAACTAAAGTCCTACTACAAGGCTTAACTCTTTCGGGGAGTTGAAGATGTTATTCGAGAAAAATTTAGAACATGTATTTTCAGGGAATACCCAGATGGCGCAGAAAAAACTCTTAGAAGAAACAAGATGAGTATACTGGTTACAACGACACCATAATCCTCAATCTCTTAGAAGGTTCAAAAATCATTTGCTGAAGTTACTATTGGTTACAACGACACTACAATCCTCAATCTCTTACTCAACATCTACAATGAAAAAAGAATTTACAAAACATGTGAAAGAATTTACAAAACATAAATTACAGTCTAATAATTTTAGAAAAGTTTTTTATTATAAATAATGGAATGTATGGATGAAAAAATAAACCATACCACTCTTTAATAGTTCACATATGGCAAATGGAAATCAAAATTAATCATAATAGTCTCATTATAATAAAAAAGGGTTTTTGTGACAGTTTTGTATGAGTGTTGTGGCGGTTCTAATTATCTCTAATATTAGGTTGCAACAATTTGACAACAATTACAAATCTGTGTGTCATAAGCCTATTCTAAAACACTTTGAAAAATCTTTGCCCCAATCTCATTAATATATAGTGACGGGTGTAGAACAACCTCCATAGTATAATGGTGACGATTGTAACAATCATCTTCTTTTAAGTGACATTTTGTTTATGAAGGTTTATTTCAATAATTACAAATTGTCTCATGATATTATTACAGTTCAAATTGTTGTTATTGTTTTTTGAAAAAAAATTATCTATCTTTATTGACGGTATAAGAAGATATTAAACATTAATTTTTTTATATTTTTTCAACAATTTTAATGTTAACAAAAAAATCTTGATTTATTTATGTAATGTTAACAAAAAAAAAATAGTAGTTAAGAGGAGCACACAAACATTCTTAATTTATTTATTCTTAGTAGAAAGGTGGAGTTATAATTATAGTTACAAGAGAGAGAGTCGTTTTATTATTTGCTTACTATGAGCTATAGAACTTTAGAGCATACATACATAACATTTGATCACTCATTAAAAAGAACCTAAAATTGAGTAAAGATGGTCCTTTATTTCTTGGTTTCCTCTTTCTCTTTCTTGAGGTTGAGCATTTGTAAAGTGAGATTGTTTCTGATTCTCTAGTAGCATATCTACCTCTTGAGTTGATCCAGGGAATGCAAGCTCTTTCACTGGTTTATGTATCTGACTTATCACATTGTCTTCCTCACCTTTAAATTTTCAATCACGGAAAAATAAACACATCTTAATTATTTTTTCTCTTTGATTTAAATAAAATAAGGTGACTTAAAACACTGACTTTAAATTCATATATTATACCTGCAAGGAAGTATCTCTGATTGTTCTCAGCATTGATGTCAAATCCCACCAAATTGAGATTTGATGATGCTTTTATGGCAACTGGATGACCCGCTGGAATTACTAAAACATCACCTAGAGACAACTTAGCTTTGTAATTTTGCACTTGTTTCCTTATCTCTTCTTCTCCTTATTCCTTTTTCTCGTCATATTCTTCTCTCAGACCCTGTTGGTTCTCATTTCTTTGACCCACAAGTTCAAAATCCCCTTTTCCTTCATTGATTGTTACTCCCTAAGATTAAAATTTAGAGAATAAACAAATATACATTTTAGCAATATGTTCTATAATTAAAACATGCTATCTGATATATAAAATTTATTATCAATGAGTTATTAATAAAAGTTTGACATTATAACTTCAATGGACAAAATTCAAATCCTTTTGAACAATTGTAATTTGATCTAGTTTAATTTTAATTAAGAATACATTTATATAGAACTTGTTGTGGAGTTTATTTGTTTATGTTATAAGATAATTTTGATATACCTCATTAATTTCCACATAATTGACAAATATATTCAAGTCTTGAAGTTGTGGATTTTTCTTTGGGGTGATCTCAAAAAATTTACCAAACTTGTTGGAATAGATGGGCTCGACTTCTCAAATTGAATGGTTCAGATTCAGAAGATGCACTCTTTTTGGAGCTAGACTTTGCATTTTTGTTCAATTCCTCAAAATATCTTCCAGACACAGCAGGGGAAGCAACATGTTAACTCTGCTAAAGATCATCGTTTCTATAAACTCTACTTAGAAAAGCACATCATGCAAACTCTGCCAAGAATAATCGTCACGTAACCTCTGCTAATGAACATATCATTCTGAAATGGTCATAAGACTTTGTGAGAAAAAGACCATAGCAAAAGAAAATTTATGGAGAAAACCCGAATATGTGCTCAACAATCTTCAACGGAAACCATAGGAATCTTTATAATATTTACAAGATATGTCGCTCAACTATCCACAAGATGTTATAAAGTATAATATTTTATAAACTCATTTTATACCGATTGTTTCATAGTGTATAGATAATGATAATGTTGGCTAAAATAAGGACAAATTATGTCTTCATAGATCCTAGTTAATACTACTAAGACGAGGATACTAATGATGTTCTAGTTCGTCCACGTGCTGGTGAGTTAGATAGACTACTATAATTCACTTTTAGTTTATTATCTAATTTTTTGTATTAAATACCATGCATTAAATTTTAGTTTAGTAGTTTTTTGTTGTCATTTTTAGTCAAGTCTTCAATGATATTAATAGAATATTTTTAAATTCTTGAATCTATTATATAAAAATAAAAATTTGTATTCCTTCGTCTCATATAGATTAAAAAAATATGATAAATGAAATAGAAAATATTATTTTTACCAAATTATTCTTGTTTACTATTAGTTATTTAAATAATCATAAATACAAAGTGAGAGATTAATAAATTGAGACTATTAATATAATTGAAAGATAAAACTAAAACCGACAATTATTTTAAAAATAATAATTTTATTAAATGCGACAATTATTTTATAATGGAGAAAGTATTGTTTATCACAAAAATGAAGCCTTATGTTGAAGTGGATTAACAATAACTTGTTCCAATTTTATAGACCTCACTTTCTCTTTCATTTAAAAAATAATAATATTAGCTTTTAGCCCATGGATAAGTACATGGGAAGTATTTCAATTTCATTCGGGTTCTTGCTCAATGGAAGAGTACATAAGACGTCTTAGTTACGATACATGGTATATTAACATGGTGAAGCCTATACACAACTTATTCGAAGTTTTATTTACTGTTATAATTGCACTGCTTTTAACTTCTTACTATACTAGGTTTTGTGTTGATTTAGACAAATGGTTATGCACAAGAACTCAAAGTGTATTTTTATATTACAAGTGTTCATAATTGCTTGCCTTGTGCTCAAAGTGCATGATGGTCTTAACATAACTCTAATAGTAGATGCTTTTGAAGCATCAGAATGGTGAACATTAGATCCTATCCTTAGAATTTTTTGAGATGAGGATAAATATGTTTCTTGTAATTGATTAATATTATTAGTTTAGGCCTAACATTGGTTAATGATATTAAAAAATTGTTTTTTTTATTATCTTAATGATTAATGGATTAGTTATTGAAGATATATAAATATAAAATTGGAATTTAAGTTGTGTTTTTTTTTTTTTAGTAATAAAGTATAAGTTTAAATGCTTTTTTTATAATACATATCCTAATTGGTTTTGATTAGAAAATTAAAAAAATTCATTGAGTCTAATTTAACTTGAGATTTACCATGATATCTTTGTGGCGATATTGTAGCTACATAGTTCGGAAACATAAATACAAGACATATTATTTGCTACGATTTAGTTCAGATTTAACTTTGAATTGTAAAAAATGAGTTTGAATTTTGCTAGGACAATTTAGTCTAGATGTTTAGCCACCCAATCCAAGGTACAACATATGTAATACTTAATTCACAACTAATCTCCACCTAACTCTGTCATAGCTAATCATAGATTTTCTTGTAGTGTTTGGGTCCATTATATCTCTAATGTTTTATTAGTAGAAGGATTAGCTCATAACCTGCTGTCTATAAGTCAATTAAATGACAATGGTTATGATATTATCTTCAATTAAAACTCATGTAGAGCTGTGAGTCAAAAAGATGGATCAATCCTCTTTTTTTGGAAAGAGAAAGAACAACATATACAAAATTGATTTATTAGATCTTAAATCTCAGAATGTTAAATGCCTTTTGTCTGTTTGCAATGAGCAATGGGTATGGCACAGAAGATTGGGACATGTCTGTCTAAGAAAAATATCTCAACTAAATAAATTAAATTTAGTCAGAGGACTTCCCAATCTGAAGTACAACTCAGAAGCTCTGTGCGAAGCATGTCAAAAAGGAAAATTTTCAAAACCTTCCTTTAAATCCTAAAATGTTGTCTCTTCCTCTAAGCCATTAGAATTACTTCATATTGATCTGTTTGGGCCAGTTAAAACTGCATCCATCAGAGGCAAGAAGTATGGATTGGTCATTGTTGATGACTTCAGCAGATGAACGTGGGTAAAGTTTTTAAAACACAAGGATGAGTCACATTATGTGTTCGTTGACTTCTATAACCAAGTGCAAAACGAAAAAGATTTTAAAATTATAAAAGTCAGAAGTGATCATAGTGGTGAATTTGAAAATCATTATTTTGAAAAATATTTTAAAGAAAATGGTATTGTTCACAATTTTTCTTGTCCTAGAACTCCCCAACAAAATGGAGTTGTAGAACGAAAGAATAGAACATTACCAGTAATGGCCAGAACAATGATCAATGAAACTAATATGGCAAAGCACTTTTGGGCAGAAGCTGTGAAGACATCATGTTACATTCAGAATAGAATCTCTATAAGATCTATTCTTGAAAAGACTCCCTCTGAACAAGTTTAATTCTAAAGCACAAAAGTGTTTTCTGTTTGGATATTCTGAACGCTCAAAAGGCTATAGAGTATACAACACAGAAACTCTGATTGTTGAAGAATCAATCAAAGTCAGGTTTGATGATAAGCTTGGCCAGCAACAGCCAAAGCAAATTGATTTTTCTGTAGGTACAGAAGATCATCCCTCAAACTCTGAAACTTCAGAAGCAAAGGAAGACTCAGAAGAAAAGGAAGACTCAAAAGATCATCCTCTTGACAATGCTTTGGACAACCTCAGAATCTCTGATCAACCCACTCACAAAAAGTTTCCTAGAATCCCATCAGAACAAGATCCTCTCTCAGAATTAATGAAGAATCATTGTTTGGTTTGGTTTCTCTGATTGAGCCAACTTCTATTGATTAAGCTCTGGAAGATAATGATTGGATCTTAGCAATGCAAGAAGAACTCAATCAATTCTCCAGAAATGATGTATGGGATCTAGTTCCAAGACCCAAAGGATTCAACATTATAGGAACCAAATGGGTTTTCAGAAACAAACTGAGCGAGCAAGGAGAGGTGATCAGAAACAAAGCATGACTGGTTGCACAGGGTTATAGTCAACAAGAAGGAATTGATTATAATGAAACCTTTGCCCCAGTCGCCAGGTTAGAGTCTATTAGATTATTAATTTCTTTTGTTGTGCAAAATAACATTTCATTATATCAAATGGGTGTTAAAAGTGCATTTTTAAATGGCTATATTGAAGAAGAAGTTTATGTCCATCAACCTCCTGGATTTAATGATTCAAAACATCCAGAACATGTTTTTAAATTAAAAAAGTCTTTGTACGGTTTAAAACGAGCTCTCAGAGCTTGGTATGATCGTCTGAGTAATTTTCTTTTAGAAAAAGATTTTACCAGAGGGAAAGTGGACACAACTCTCTTCAGAAAGACATTTAAAAATGATATTTTAATTTGTCAAATTTATGTTGATGATATAATCGTTGGAAACTCTAATATCTCCCTTGGAAAAGAATTTGTTGAGACCATGCAGGCAGAATTTGAAATGAGCATGATGGGAGAATTGAAGTTCTTTCTGAGAATTCAAATCAACCAGACTCCAGAAGGTACTTACATACATCAGACGAAGTATGTTAAAGAACTTCTGAAGAAATTTCAGATGTCAGAAAGCAAAGATGCCAAGACACCTATGCATCCAACCTGCATTCTGGGAAAAGATGAGGTAAGTATGAAGGTAGATCAGAAGCTCTATAGAGGTATGATTGGATCCTTTCTCTATCTGACTGCATCTAGACCTGATATACTATTCAGCATGTGTTTATGTGCTAGATTCCAATCAGATCCTAGAGAATCTCACTTAACTGTTGTTAAGAGCATTCTTAGGTATCTGAAAGGTACTACTAATCTGGGTTTGTGTTACAGAAGATCACAAGATTACAGACTAGTAGGTTATTGTGATGCTGACTTTGCTAGAGATAGAATTGAAAGAAAGAGAACCTCTGGAAGCTGCCAGTTCCTGGGTGACAATCTTATCTCGTGGTACAGCAAGAAGCAAGCAACAATTGCACTTTCAACCACAGAAGCTGAATATATATCTGCTGCTGGATGTAGTTCTCAGATGATTTGGATGAAAAGTCAGCTAGAAGATTTTAATCTTTATGAAAGTAAGATTCTTATCTTCTGTGACAATACTTCTGCTATTTGTCTTTCTAAAAATCCAATTTTACATTCTAAAGCTAAACATATTGAAATTAAATATCATTTTATAAGGGACTATATTCAGAAGGGAATTCTAAATTTAATTTTTGTAAAAACAGACCATCAATGGGATGATATTTTTATCAAACCCCTTTCAGAAGATAGATTTAATTTCATTTTGAAAAATATTTGTATGGAATTATGTCCTGAATAAAATAATATTTATATTCTGTGTTTGACTTTAGAATGTTCTGAAATGAATGTTCCGAGTAACAACTCTTCATAAGTTAGAAGAGAAGTTACATCAGAAGCTATATGAAAAGTTCTGAAATGTTATAACGTTTCATTTCTAAGTATAGTTCAGAAATTCTTTAGAACAAACAGCTGTCCCATGTAACCTTCAGGAGATGAACACGTGGTGTGTTTCTGAAAGATCACGCGTGCAAAAGCTACTGACGCCGGTCTAGGTAACTGTTATGATTAGCTAATCTCACGTTTTCCCCTAATTTTTTGCAAAATCATTAAATGACTGTAATGATGAGATTCATTTTAAATTCTTTAAATTTTTTTTACAGTTTTATTTCTAAACCTATTTCTGAAACTTTTTCATATAAATACTTTTGGAAAACCCCTTTTTCATTTTTTACCGTCTCCTTCAAAACTCAAACATTTCTGTACTTTTTCTCTAAAAACCTTTTTCATCTCTCAACTCTAAGAGCTCCAATGGCTTCCTCCTCTACCCATTCTGAGAACATCCACTCTGAGAAATACGTCGTTCCTGAGAGAACAACTCTCATTCCTGTAGACAGCTTGAAAGTGTTAAGTGAGTTAATGGTGGATTTTGAGAATCTAAGAGAAAATGGTTTTGATCTGATTCCCGCTGTTAAGTTTCAAGGCAGGAAAAACTTTTTTGACCGTCTTATTGGTCCAGTTTTTCCACACCTTGTGAAGGAATTCTGGATACATGCAATTGCAACCCCTAAAGTTATCCTCTCTTTCGTAATGGGTAAGGAAATCTCCATTACTGAAAATTAAATCAGAAAGTTGCTAGGTTTTAAAGGATTTGGAGTAACAGGTATGCCAAGTGGAAGAATGGAAATGTCAAAGGTCTACTCAGAAATTTTCACAAATGGTCAAGGATCTTCTAAAGTAAGAGACTTGAAAGATAACTACAAAATTTGGGCAAGAATAATCCATGGGTGTATTCACCATAAGAAGGAAACCAACTCTCCAGATTACATTAATGTTGATCAACAATACTTGTTGTTCTGCCTTGGAACAAATGTAAAAATTGATTTACCTTATTTGTTGTTTGAACATCTCTAGAATCATGTAAAAGAGACTAGGGAAGCTAAAAGGATGAAAAACCCAGAAATCCAAAAGGAATTGAATTCCTATGGGTAGATTAATTTCAGACATTCTAACTGAGAATGGTCTGATTGCTCACCTAGATGAAGCTAATCTTCTGGGGGAGCTAGAGCCTACTTGTGGAAAGACTATGACTGGGAAGAATTTAGTGAAGAGGAAAATTATTGACAAGCTGCTGATGGAACCATCTCCGTATGTGTCAGCTACTGTGAAGAGAAGAATGATACCTATTGCTGATTTCCCTATGTTCAACTCAGGTGATCATCCACGTATCATCCTGCACTACATTGAAATTTGTAAAGAGACTGGAACACCTATTGATCCAGCTTGGCTCCAAGGAAGAAATCAAGTTGCTTCAGACGTTGTACTTCAGCAACCTTTGAAGAGGAAATCAGTTGAAGGACCTTCTGCCACACTTCAAAAGAAGAAAAAGAAATCAGGTAAACCTGCTGAAACTATCACTGTTTATGATTTTGTCAATGTATCTACATCTGCTGAACCCCAAACCTTAAGAGATATAGATGTTGATATTGACCTGACCATACCCTCTGACCCTCTTACTGACAACCCTCAAAGAAATCTGGACACTCTTTAAGAATAGGAGGATGATTTAAATTTGTCTTCATCACTCACCAAATTGTGTCTCACGAGAAATTCTTCTATTATGAGATTAAATAGTTACCTCTATCTCATCATATAGAATTGAGAAAATGCATTACTAAAATGAAAATGGATTCTTGGCAGCTTCCATGCTTGCATCTGATTTTGTAGCAAAATTTTAACCATTGAATTAATAGAATCATTTTGGATTAAGAATTCAATATTTTATAATTAAAAGAAAACTTTTTTACATCTAACTATTCAAGCACTGTTCTATATATTATAAAATATTAAATATTATTTATTCATGATATAATTTTTTTTCTGATTACAAATTTAGTCATAACTAATCTTTTTGTGGAAAAAAATCATCGAGTAATATATTCAAATTTCAAACAATTTTCAGCAACACTCACAATTTTTATTAGATCCAAAACTAAATTATACACACAAAATTTTTATTAGGATAAAAAGGTATATATTATATTTTTAAATAATAAATATTTTGTGTGAATATTAATAAAACAGTTTCTGTTGAATTAAATTAATAAGATTATAATGTTTGTTGAATTAATTTAATTAAATAAAAACAAGAAGAAAATAATTTAATAAATAAATTTGATATACACAGTAAATATCTTTAAAACACAAATAAACTTTTTAAAATTATTTTTATATTTTTTCCATTATAGATTAAATTAATTTAATAATACAATAAGTTTTTCTAAATTGATTTAATTTAAAAACACCAATAAGAAATAAATATATTAATAATTGTTATATACACAAAAAAATCATTACAATACAAATAAAAATTAATAATTCAATTAATATATATTATATACATAATATATAAATTTATATAAAGATATAAAGTTTAAAAATTATTTTTGTATTTTTTCCATGATAAGTTAAATTAATTTGATAATTCTTTAAATTTTGTCAACACGTGCAATTTTCAGGTCGACACATTTACTATTGTTTTAAAGCTTGTAGCCTTGACTTGGTTAGGTAGACACATAACCTCACATAAGTCGACACATACAGCTTAAAAATAACTTATGTGTTGACACATACGATTTAAATGTCGACACATACTGATTGATTGGTCAATTTTCTCAAATTATTTTAATTTTGAATTTGTCCTTTTTGCCCTAAAGTTCCAAAACTATAAATACTCATTCATGCATCATTCATAACTTGATGATACCATCAAATTAACCTACATTTGCTCTTCATTTTCAATCTCCAATCTATGCATACGCACTAGCATTACATTGTAATGATGTTCCGTTGGGGTACCATCTAGACAAAGTTTGGTACCGCCCGATTAAGCTCTCGTGTCGCCGAGAATATAGGGTTTAGATTTATAGGGGTCTTCATCCGGAAAGACCACAGGTTTGTCCTCCAATATCATTGGTTGATTTGAAGGTTTTCGTGCAAGACGTTCAAGAAGTGATTGCAGTCAAGCGAAGTCCTTTAGAGATAATGAATGAAAGGGATCATTTGAAGATAAAGAACGCAAAAGAGTAGCAATATCAACAACTCAATTGGAATCAATTGTGCCTTGGTCTTTCTCAAGATCTAAAGAGGAGAAGGGGTTGAATCAACAACAAGCTTAGGGTTTGTGGAGTTTTCTTGATCACTTATATTGTATGAACTTTTTGTATAGTAAGAATTATCCTAATTCCATTGGAATTAGGCGCAGACGCACCCACATGCGAGGACGAAAATGGGGAACTGTGAAGACAAACCCTTGCGTCTCTTTTATTTTTGCTTTTAATTGCTTTAATATTCATCAGTTAATTTGTAAAATAGCATTGCGTTATCAATTAAATTGTAAGAAATTTTTCTAACTGTTTTTTATTTACATCAAATGTTGATATTGCTTATAATCACTTTTGATTATAAGTGCTTTTGTGTATCAACACAACTAAAAGAAAAATTCTGAAAATTCACTTGCACACCAAGTGTTCTTTTGAATATTGGTATTGGAAATAACTTTACTAGTAACCTGAGACAAACGATAAATAACGTGTTACTTGATATGAGTTCTATTAATATGATTCATCATATTTATTCCATTTTCTATTTTTTAATAATTTGCATATCCGAGTTTCCAATAACGTTCATATAGAAGACTTATTTTGATAATCACTTCGGCTCAAACTCTTCGATAAGTAATTTTTCAAAACCAGAATTTTCTGGAATTTTAATTGGATATCTATTCACCCCCCTCTAGATACGTAATCGGCGTCTAACAACAAACTAAGTGGAAAATTAAGAGGGTACGCTTTCGGCTTAGGAAGACATTCTAAGCGAGAGAAGCATTTATAAGGGATGCACACTCTTTGAGAGGATAATCAATACTAACAAGAGTTGATCAAAACAACAAGAATGCAAATAAACATGAATAGAAGTTCGATTATGCATGATGTATGTAAAAATGAGTATTTAAGAATGTTATAAAGCGTATGCTGACAAATTAGACACACAAATTATACTGGGGGTGACCATGCAACACTAGAGTACAACCGAGCATTAGGCTAAAACACTGCAATGGAGATCTGGTTCGGGAGTAAAAGCTACAAACGGAGGAACTAAAGTCCTACTACAAGGCTTAACTCTTTCGGGGAGTTGAAGATGCTATTCGAGAAAAATTTAGAACATGTCTTTTGAGAGAATACCCAGATGGCGCAGAAAAAACTCTTAGAAGAAACATGATGTCTTAGTTACATAAGAAGTCTTAGTTACATTACATGGTATATTGACATGGTGAAGCCTATACACAACTGATTCGAAGTTTTATTTACTGTTATAATTGCACTGCTTCTAACTTCTTACTATACTAGATTTTGTGTTGATTTAGACAAATGGATATGCACAAGAACTCAGAGTGTATTTTTATGTTGCAAGTGTTCATAATTGCTTGCCTTGTGCTCAAAGTGCATGATGGTCTTAACATAACTCTAATTGTAGATGCTTTTGAAGCATCAAAATGGTGAACATTAGATCTTATCCTTAGAGTTTTTTGAGATGAGGATAAATATGTTTCTTGTAATTGATTAATATTATTAGTTTAGGCCTAACATTGGTTAATGATATTAAAAAATTGTTTTTTATCATCTTAATGATTAATGGATTAGTTATTGAAGATATATAAATATGAAATTGGAATTTAAGTTGTGTTTTTTGTAGTAATAAAGTATAAGTTTAAATGATTTTTTTATAATATATATCCTAATTGGTTTTGATTAGAAAATTAAAAAATTCATTGAGTCTAATTTAACTTGAGATTTACCATGATATCTTTGTGGTGATATTGTAGCTATATAGTTCGGAAACATAAATACAAGACATATTATTTGCTACGATTTAATTCAGATTTAGCTATGAATTGTAAAAAATGAGTTTGAATTCTGCTAGGACAATTTAGTCTAGATGTTTAGCCACCCAATCCAAGGTATAACATATGTAATACTTAATTCACAACCAATCTCCACCTAACTCTGTCATAGCTAATCATAGATTTTCTTGTAGTGTTTGGGTCCATTATATAAACAATCTACTGGGCAAAATTCAAGAAGTGTGTTAAATCTCAAGACAGTAGAAGCATCATGCCCCTTGCCTCTCCCATCTTATCTATGTAATATTTATTAGAGAAACAATATAACTCCCCATTATTATCCATAATAACAATATTGATGATGTGAAAATAGAATCATTGATCCTTTGAAAAGAATACACCCACATGTTTAATACATTTATACACATAAATGATTAAATGAAAAATGCAATAACAGGAAACTGTAACAAACTTTGCGAACCAACTCAGTGTTATAACTAACCAATTTACTAGATTTGCAAGATCTTCACATTGAATATATATGGTAAGAAATCAGTTAAAGATATTGATTTTTCAAGAAGTTATTGTATGCGTGCTCATCCTAAATGACCTAATAAGAGAAGGTTCAAAAATCATTTGATGAAGTTACTATTGGTTACAACAACACCACAATCTTCAATCTCTTACTCAACATCTACCTTGAAAAAAGAATTTACCAAACATGTGAAAGAAATATTTTTTATTAACTAATAAATTTATTCAATTTTATTTTTTCAGGTATTGATTTATATTTAATTGAAGAGACTACGAAAAAGTGATGATATACATTGATGATTCTCATTCAGAATCGAAACATAAATTGCAGTCTAATAATTTTAGAAAAGTTTTTTATTATAAATAATGGAATGTATGGATGAAAAAATAAAACATACCACTCTTTAATAGTTCACATATGGCAAATGGCAATCAACATTAATCATAATAGTCTCATTATAATAAAAAGGGGTTTTGGTGACAGTTTTGTATGAGTGTTGTGGCGGTTCTAATTATCGCTAATATTGGGTTGCAACAATTTGACAACAATTGCAAATCTGTGTGTCAGAAGCCTATTCTAAAACACTTTGAAAAATCTTTGCCCCAATCTCAGTAATATATAGTGACGGGTCTAGAACAACCTCCATAGTATAATGGTGACGATTGTAACAATCATCTTCTTTTAATTGACATTTTGTTTATGAAGGTTTATTTCAACAATTACAAATTGTCTCATGATATTATTACAGTTCAAACTGTTGTTATTATTTTTTGAAAAAAAGTTATCTATCTTTAGTGACGGTATAAGCAGATATTAAACATTAATTTTTATATATTTTTACAACAAATTTAATGTTAACAAAAAAATATTGATTTATTTATGTAATGTTAACAAAAAAAAATAGTAGTTAAGAGGAGCACACAAACATTCTTAATTTATTTATTCTTAGTAGAAAGGTGGAGTTATAATTATAGTTACAAGAGAGAGTCGTTTTATTATTTGCTCACTATGAGCTATAGTACTTTAGAGCATACATACATAACATTTGATCACTCATTAAAAAGAACCCAAAATTGAGTACAGATGATCCTTTATTTCTTGGCTTCCTCTTTCTCTTTCTTGAGGTTGAGCATTTGCAAAGTGAGATTGTTTCTGATTCTCTAGTAGCGTATCTACCTCTTGAGCTGATCCAGGGAATGCAAGTTCTTTCACTGGTTTATGTATCTGACTTATCACATTGTCTTCCTCACCTTTAAATTTTCAATCACATAAAAGTAAACACATCTTAATTATTTTTTCTCTTTGATTTAAATAAAATAAGGTGACTTAAAACACTGACTTTAAATTCATATATTATACCTGCAAGGAAGTATCTCTGGTTGTTCTCAGCATTGATGCCAAATCCCACCAAATTGAGATTTGATGAAGCTTTTATGGCAACTGGATAACCCGCTGGAATTACTAAAACATCACCTGGAGACAACTTAGCTTTGTAATTTTGCACTTGTTTCCTTATCTCTTCTTCTCCTTGTTCCTTTTCCTCGTCATATTCTTCTCTCAGGCCCTGTTGGTTCTCATTTCTTTGACCCACAAGTTCAAAATCCCCTTTTCCTTCATTGACTGTTACTATCACTATGGCCCTTGAATTGTAGTGTGGCAACAAAAGAGATCCCTAAGATTAAAATTTAGAGAATAAACAAATATACATTTTAGCAATATGTTCTATAATTAAAACATGTTATCTGGTATATAAAATTTATTATCAATGAGTTATTAATAAAAGTTTGACATTATAACTTCAATGGACAAAATTTAAATCCTTTAGAACAATTGTAATTTGATCTAGTTTAATTTTAATTAAGATTACATTTATATAGAACTTGTTGTGGAGTTTATTTGTTTATGTTATAAGATAATTTTGATATACCTCATTAATTTCCACATAATTGACAAATATATTCAAGTCTTGAAGTTGTGGATTTCTCTTTGGGGTGATCTCAAAAAATTTACCAAACTTGTTGGAATAGATGGGCTCACGACTTCTCAAATTGAACGGTTCAGATTCAGAAGATGTACTCTTTTTGGAGCTAGACTTTGCATTTTTGTTCAATTTCTCAATTTGTTTCCTTGATATTTTGACTATTACATTTTCTTCTTGGCCCCGCTGCCTCCTATCTTTAAGGCCTCTCCTGTGATATTTCTCTTTCCCATGCTCTTCTAAGAGAACCTTCTCTATCTCTTTATAATCGGTCTACAATATTTACAATATATACAAGGACAAAGTGAATATTTACAAAGAGTAAATCAAACTAATACATGAAAAATGAAGAAATAGTTTGTTTTATGCTTACATTGAAGGAAGCCTCTAAAATGTTCTTGCTGAATCCAGATAAGATGGACAGTTGGTTTTGATTACCAGACAATAAGAAAGACTGTTGAAAGGAAAAAAAATTATAAGATCAATAGAAAAAATTGTAGAAAAATGTGGATAAACATAGTAATAATTGTTGTTGTGATGTTATGAAAAAGATCTCCAAAAACTATTTTATGCAATTGCATGCATACATTAGTTGATATTAGAAAAGATAAATATTGGATATATTACCTGAGGTTCACCTGGTCTATTTACGGGGATGACAAGATCTAGTACTCTAAGATCCTCCTCGTCATCTCGGTTAACTAAATAACCAATTGTACCAGCAGGAAGTTTTATGGTATCTCCTCGCTCAAGACTGAAGGAGTTTCTGTCGTTGGGTAATAACACCGTGAGTATAGCTTTTCCTGCAAAATACAAATGACATTAGATTTTAAAATTGAACTTAATTTATCATTACAAAACAAACATGCAAAGCGAGAAATACCATTCTTTTTAAATATCTATTTATAATATGTTTTTAATATTTAACTTGATAAATAATTAATTACCACTAAGGACAACAAGGATGAAATCGGCGTCAGTTTGTTGTGGAAGAAATATGGTGTGAGGTTTAGATTTATATTCCAAAAGACGGTAATTTTGGAGATTCTCAAGTAGTTTGGAATGTTGATCAAATTTTTGGAGAAGACGAATGTGACCGTTTTCATTCTCAAAAAGAGTTTGAAACCTGTTAGACTCAAAGACAAAAGGGTTATCTTGATCGGATCTAGAAGAAAGACACACTGAAGCTAGGAAAGCGATTCCCAACAACGTCAAAAGTGGAAATGAATCTTTCAATGTGGTAGCTGCCATGTTGATTTGAATTAAAGTCTAACTTTACTCGATGTGGATGAATGAAGTACATTGAGGTGAAAGGATATTTATAGGTATAGAACAACAAGTTATGTAATGAACATGCACCAACATTTGGTCATGATGTTCCATGCATATGGACGTGTGTTGAAATGTACAAAATTGAGGTGGCAAAATGAAAATAACATAAATTGGGTGGTGGAGTTTTGTTTGAATTTGATGAATCTGGACACTCTTTAAGAATAGGAGGATGATTTAAATTTGTCTTCATCACTCACCAAATTGTGTCTCACGAGAAATTCTTCTATTATGAGATTAAATAGTTACCTCTATCTCATCATATAGAATTGAGAAAATGCATTACTAAAATGAAAATGGATTCTTGGCAGCTTCCATGCTTGCAGCTGATTTTGTAGCAAAATTTTAACCATTGAATTAATAGAATCATTTTGGATTAAGAATTCAATATTTTATAATTAAAAGAAAACTTTTTTACATCTAACTATTCAAGCACTGTTCTATATATTATAAAATATTAAATATTATTTATTCATGATATAATTTTTTTTCTGATTACAAATTTAGTCATAACTAATCTTTTTGTGGAAAAAAATCATCGAGTAATATATTCAAATTTCAAACAATTTTCAGCAACACTCACAATTTTTATTAGATCCAAAACTAAATTATACACACAAAATTTTTATTAGGATAAAAAGGTATATATTATATTTTTAAATAATAAATATTTTGTGTGAATATTAATAAAACAGTTTCTGTTGAATTAAATTAATAAGATTATAATTTTTGTTGAATTAATTTAATTAAATAAAAACAAGAAGAAAATAATTTAATAAATAAATTTGATATACACAGTAAATATCTTTAAAACACAAATAAACTTTTTAAAATTATTTTTATATTTTTTCCATTATAGATTAAATTAATTTAATAATACAATAAGTTTTTCTAAATTGATTTAATTTAAAAATAACAATAAGAAATAAATATATTAATAATTGTTATATACACAAAAAAAATCATTACAATACAAATAAAAATTAATAATTCAATTAATATATATTATATACATAATATATAAATTTATATAAAGATATAAAGTTTAAAAATTATTTTTGTATTTTTTCCATGATAAGTTAAATTAATTTGATAATTCTTTAAATTTTGTCGACACGTGCAATTTTCAGGTCGACACATTTACTATTGTTTTAAAGCTTGTAGCCTTGACTTGGTTAGGTAGACACATAACCTCACATAAGTCGACACATACAGCTTAAAAATAACTTATGTGTTGACACATACGATTTAAATGTCGACACATACTAATTGATTGGTCAACTTTCTCAAATTATTTTAATTTTGAATTTGTCCTTTTTGCCCTAAAGTTCCAAAACCTTAAATACTCATTCATGCATCATTCATAACTTGATGATACCATCAAATTAACCTATATTTGCTCTTCATTTTCAATCTCCAATCTATGCATACGCACTAGCATTACATTGTAATGATGTTCCTTTGAGGTACCATCTAGACAAAGTTTGGTACCGCCCGATTAAGTTCTCGTGTCGTCGAGAATATAGGGTTTAGATTTATAGGGGTCTTCATCCGGAAAGACCACAGGTTTGTCCTCCAAGATCATTGGTTGATTTGAAGGTTTTCGTGCAAGACGTTCAAGAAGTGATTGCAGTCAAGCGAAGTCCTTTAGAGATAATGAATGAAAGGGATCATTTGAAGATAAAGAACGCAAATGAATTAGCGTGAGAAAGACGGATCACAATTGATGTTCTGTGATTGCAAAAGGTACAATTTGATCGTTCGTGCGCGAAAGCTTTGGAGATAAAGAATGCAAAAGAGTAGCAATATCAACAACTCAATTGAGATCTATTGTGCCTTGGTCTTTCTCAAGATCTAAAGAGGAGAAGGGGTTGAATCAACAACAAGCTTAGGGTTTGTGGAGTTTTCTTGATCACTTATATTGTATGAACTTTTTGTATAGTAAGAATTATCCTAATTCCATTGAAATTAGGCGCAGACGCACCCACATGCGAGGACGAAAATGGGGAACTCTGAAGACAAACCCCTGTGTCTCTGTTATTTTTTCTTTTACTTGCTTTAGTATTCATAAATTAATTTGTCAAATAGCATTGCGTTATCAATTAAATTGTAAGAAATTTTTCTAACTGTTTTTTATTTACATCAAATGTTGATATTGCTTATAATAACTTTTGATTATAAGTGCTTTTGTGTATCAACACAACTTAAAGAAAAATTCTGAAAATTCACTTGCACACCAAGTGTTCTTTTGAATATTGGTATTGGAAATAACTTTACTAGTAACCTGAGGCAAATGATAAATAACGTGTTACTTGATATGAGTTATATTAATATGATTCATCATATTTATTCCATTCTCTATTTTTTAATAATTTGCATATTCGAGTTTCCAATAACGTTCATATAGAAGACTTATTTTGATAATCACTTCGGCTCAAACTCTTCGATAAGTAATTTTTCAAAACCAGAATTTTCTGGAATTTTAATTGGATATCTATTCACCCCCCTCTAGATACGTAATCGGCGTCTAACAACAAACTAAGTGGAAAATTAAGAGGGTACACTTTCGGCTTAGGAAGACATTCTAAGCGAGAGAAGCATTTATAAGGAATGCACACTCTTTGAGAGGATAATCAATACTAACAAGAGTTGATCAAAACAACAAGAATGCAAATAAACATGAATATAAGTTCGATTATGCATGATGTATGTAAAAATGAGTATTTAAGAATGTTATAAAGCGTATGCTGACAAATTAGACACACAAATTATACTGGGGGTGACCATGCAACACTAGAGTACAACCGAGCATTAGGCTAAAACACTGCAATGGAGATCTGGTTTGGGAGTAAAAGCTACAAACGGAGGAACTAAAGTCCTACTACAAGGCTTAACTCTTTCGGGGAGTTGAAGATGCTATTCGAGAAAAATTTAGAACATGTCTTTTGAGAGAATACCCAGATGGCGCAGAAAAAACTCTTAGAAGAAACATGATGTCTTAGTTACATAAGAAGTCTTAGTTACATTACATGGTATATTGACATGGTGAAGTCTATACACAACTGATTCGAAGTTTTATTTACTGTTATAATTGCACTGCTTCTAACTTCTTACTATACTAGATTTTGTGTTGATTTAGACAAATGGTTATGCACAAGAACTCATAGTGTATTTTTATGTTGCAAGTGTTCATAATTGCTTGCCTTGTGCTCAAAGTGAATGATGGTCTTAACATAACTCTAATTGTAGATGCTTTTGAAGCATCAAAATGGTGAACATTAGATCTTATCCTTAGAGTTTTTTGAGATGAGGATAAATATGTTTCTTGTAATTGATTAATATTATTAGTTTAGGCCTAACATTGGTTAATGATATTAAAAAATTGTTTTTTATCATCTTAATGATTAATGGATTAGTTATTGAAGATATATAAATATGAAATTGGAATTTAAGTTGTGTTTTTTGTAGTAATAAAGTATAAGTTTAAATGATTTTTTTATAATATATATCCTAATTGGTTTTGATTAGAAAATTAAAAAATTCATTGAGTCTAATTTAACTTGAGATTTACCATGATATCTTTGTGGTGATATTGTAGCTATATAGTTCGGAAACATAAATACAAGACATATTATTTGCTACGATTTAATTCAGATTTAGCTATGAATTGTAAAAAATGAGTTTGAATTCTGCTAGGACAATTTAGTCTAGATGTTTAGCCACCCAATCCAAGGTATAACATATGTAATACTTAATTCACAACCAATCTCCACCTAACTCTGTCATAGCTAATCATAGATTTTCTTGTAGTGTTTGGGTCCATTATATAAACAATCTACTGGGCAAAATTCAAGAAGTGTGTTAAATCTCAAGACAGTAGAAGCATCATGCCCCTTGCCTCTCCCATCTTATCTATGTAATATTTATTAGAGAAACAATATAACTCCCCATTATTATCCATAATAACAATATTGATGATGTGAAAATAGAATCATCGATCCTTTGAAAAGAATACACTCACATGTTTAATACATTTATACACATAAATGATTAAATGAAAAATGCAATAACAGGAAACTGCAACAAACTTTGCGAACCAACTCAGTATTATAACTAACCAATTTACTAGATTTGCAAGATCTTCACATTGAATATATATGGTAAGAAATCAGTTAAAGATATTGATTTTTCAAGAAGTTATTGTATGCGTGCTCATCCTAAATGACCTAATAAGAGAAGGTTCAAAAATCATTTGATGAAGTTACTATTGGTTACAACAACACCACAATCTTCAATCTCTTACTCAACATCTACCTTGAAAAAAGAATTTACCAAACATGTGAAAGAAATATTTTTTATTAACTAATAAATTTATTCAATTTTATTTTTTCAGGTATTGATTTATATTTAATTGAAGAGACTACGAAAAAGTGATGATATACATTGATGATTCTCATTCAGAATCGAAACATAAATTGCAGTCTAATAATTTTAGAAAAGTTTTTTATTATAAATAATGGAATGTATGGATGAAAAAATAAAACATACCACTCTTTAATAGTTCACATATGGCAAATGGCAATCAACATTAATCATAATAGTCTCATTATAATAAAAAGGGGTTTTGGTGACAGTTTTGTATGAGTGTTGTGGCGGTTCTAATTATCGCTAATATTGGGTTGCAACAATTTGACAACAATTGCAAATCTGTGTGTCAGAAGCCTATTCTAAAACACTTTGAAAAATCTTTGCCCCAATCTCAGTAATATATAGTGACGGGTCTAGAACAACCTCCATAGTATAATGGTGACGATTGTAACAATCATCTTCTTTTAATTGACATTTTGTTTATGAAGGTTTATTTCAACAATTACAAATTGTCTCATGATATTATTACAGTTCAAACTGTTGTTATTATTTTTTGAAAAAAAGTTATCTATCTTTAGTGACGGTATAAGCAGATATTAAACATTAATTTTTATATATTTTTACAACAAATTTAATGTTAACAAAAAAATATTGATTTATTTATGTAATGTTAACAAAAAAAAATAGTAGTTAAGAGGAGCACACAAACATTCTTAATTTATTTATTCTTAGTAGAAAGGTGGAGTTATAATTATAGTTACAAGAGAGAGTCGTTTTATTATTTGCTCACTATGAGCTATAGTACTTTAGAGCATACATACATAACATTTGATCACTCATTAAAAAGAACCCAAAATTGAGTACAGATGATCCTTTATTTCTTGGCTTCCTCTTTCTCTTTCTTGAGGTTGAGCATTTGCAAAGTGAGATTGTTTCTGATTCTCTAGTAGCGTATCTACCTCTTGAGCTGATCCAGGGAATGCAAGTTCTTTCACTGGTTTATGTATCTGACTTATCACATTGTCTTCCTCACCTTTAAATTTTCAATCACATAAAAGTAAACACATCTTAATTATTTTTTCTCTTTGATTTAAATAAAATAAGGTGACTTAAAACACTGACTTTAAATTCATATATTATACCTGCAAGGAAGTATCTCTGGTTGTTCTCAGCATTGATGCCAAATCCCACCAAATTGAGATTTGATGAAGCTTTTATGGCAACTGGATAACCCGCTGGAATTACTAAAACATCACCTGGAGACAACTTAGCTTTGTAATTTTGCACTTGTTTCCTTATCTCTTCTTCTCCTTGTTCCTTTTCCTCGTCATATTCTTCTCTCAGGCCCTGTTGGTTCTCATTTCTTTGACCCACAAGTTCAAAATCCCCTTTTCCTTCATTGACTGTTACTATCACTATGGCCCTTGAATTGTAGTGTGGCAACAAAAGAGATCCCTAAGATTAAAATTTAGAGAATAAACAAATATACATTTTAGCAATATGTTCTATAATTAAAACATGTTATCTGGTATATAAAATTTATTATCAATGAGTTATTAATAAAAGTTTGACATTATAACTTCAATGGACAAAATTTAAATCCTTTAGAACAATTGTAATTTGATCTAGTTTAATTTTAATTAAGAATACATTTATATAGAACTTGTTGTGGAGTTTATTTGTTTATGTTATAAGATAATTTTGATATACCTCATTAATTTCCACATAATTGACAAATATATTCAAGTGTTGAAGTTGTGGATTTCTCTTTGGGGTGATCTCAAAAAATTTACCAAACTTGTTGGAATAGATGGGCTCACGACTTCTCAAATTGAACGGTTCAGATTCAGAAGATGTACTCTTTTTGGAGCTAGACTTTGCATTTTTGTTCAATTCCTCAATTTGTTTCCTTGATATTTTGACTATTACATTTTCTTCTTGGCCCCGCTGCCTCCTATCTTTAAGGCCTCTCCTGTGATATTTCTCTTTCCCATGCTCTTCTAAGAGAACCTTCTCTATCTCTTTATAATCGGTCTACAATATTTACAATATATACAAGGACAAAGTGAATATTTACAAAGAGTAAATCAAACTAATACATGAAAAATGAAGAAATAGTTTGTTTTATGCTTACATTGAAGGAAGCCTCTAAAATGTTCTTGCTGAATCCAGATAAGATGGACGGTTGGTTTTGATTACCAGACAATAAGAAAGACTGTTGAAAGGAAAAAAAATTATAAGATCAATAGAAAAAATTGTAGAAAAATGTGGATAAACATAGTAATAATTGTTGTTGTGATGTTATGAAAAAGATCTCCAAAAACTATTTTATGCAATTGCATGCATACATTAGTTGATATTAGAAAAGATAAATATTGGATATATTACCTGAGGTTCACCTGGTCTATTTACGGGGATGACAAGATCTAGTACTCTAAGATCCTCCTCGTCATCTCGGTTAACTAAATAACCAATTGTACCAGCAGGAAGTTTTATGGTATCTCCTCGCTCAAGACTGAAGGAGTTTCTGTCGTTGGGTAATAACACTGTGAGTATAGCTTTTCCTGCAAATTACAAATGACATTAGATTTTAAAATTGAACTTAATTTATCATTACAAAACAAACATGCAAAGCGAGAAATACCATTCTTTTTAAATATCTATTTATAATATGTTTTTAATATTTAACTTGATAAATAATTAATTACCACTAAGGACAACAAGGATGAAATCGGCGTCAGTTTGTTGTGGAAGAAATATGGTGTGAGGTTTAGATTTATATTCCAAAAGACGGTAATTTTGGAGATTCTCAAGTAGTTTGGAATGTTGATCAAATTTTTGGAGAAGACGAATGTGACCGTTTTCATTCTCAAAAAGAGTTTGAAACCTGTTAGACTCAAAGACAAAAGGGTTATCTTGATCGGATCTAGAAGAAAGACACACTGAAGCTAGGAAAGCGATTCCCAACAACGTCAAAAGTGGAAATGAATCTTTCAATGTGGTAGCTGCCATGTTGATTTGAATTAAAGTCTAACTTTACTCGATGTGGATGAATGAAGTACATTGAGGTGAAAGGATATTTATAGGTATAGAACAACAAGTTATGTAATGAACATGCACCAACATTTGGTCATGATGTTCCATGCATATGGACGTGTGTTGAAATGTACAAAATTGAGGTGGCAAAATGAAAATAACATAAATTGGGTGGTGGAGTTTTGTTTGAATTTGATGAATCTGGACACTCTTTAAGAATAGGAGGATGATTTAAATTTGTCTTCATCACTCACCAAATTGTGTCTCACGAGAAATTCTTCTATTATGAGATTAAATAGTTACCTCTATCTCATCATATAGAATTGAGAAAATGCATTACTAAAATGAAAATGGATTCTTGGAGTTTTATGGTATCTCCTCGCTCAAGACTGAAGGAGTTTCTGTCGTTGGGTAATAACACTGTGAGTATAGCTTTTCCTGCAAATTACAAATGACATTAGATTTTAAAATTGAACTTAATTTATCATTACAAAACAAACATGCAAAGCGAGAAATACCATTCTTTTTAAATATCTATTTATAATATGTTTTTAATATTTAACTTGATAAATAATTAATTACCACTAAGGACAACAAGGATGAAATCGGCGTCAGTTTGTTGTGGAAGAAATATGGTGTGAGGTTTAGATTTATATTCCAAAAGACGGTAATTTTGGAGATTCTCAAGTAGTTTGGAATGTTGATCAAATTTTTGGAGAAGACGAATGTGACCGTTTTCATTCTCAAAAAGAGTTTGAAACCTGTTAGACTCAAAGACAAAAGGGTTATCTTGATCGGATCTAGAAGAAAGACACACTGAAGCTAGGAAAGCGATTCCCAACAACGTCAAAAGTGGAAATGAATCTTTCAATGTGGTAGCTGCCATGTTGATTTGAATTAAAGTCTAACTTTACTCGATGTGGATGAATGAAGTACATTGAGGTGAAAGGATATTTATAGGTATAGAACAACAAGTTATGTAATGAACATGCACCAACATTTGGTCATGATGTTCCATGCATATGGACGTGTGTTGAAATGTACAAAATTGAGGTGGCAAAATGAAAATAACATAAATTGGGTGGTGGAGTTTTGTTTGAATTTGATGAATCTGGACACTCTTTAAGAATAGGAGGATGATTTAAATTTGTCTTCATCACTCACCAAATTGTGTCTCACGAGAAATTCTTCTATTATGAGATTAAATAGTTACCTCTATCTCATCATATAGAATTGAGAAAATGCATTACTAAAATGAAAATGGATTCTTGGCAGCTTCCATGCTTGCAGCTGATTTTGTAGCAAAATTTTAACCATTGAATTAATAGAATCATTTTGGATTAAGAATTCAATATTTTATAATTAAAAGAAAACTTTTTTACATCTAACTATTCAAGCACTGTTCTATATATTATAAAATATTAAATATTATTTATTCATGATATAATTTTTTTTCTGATTACAAATTTAGTCATAACTAATCTTTTTGTGGAAAAAAATCATCGAGTAATATATTCAAATTTCAAACAATTTTCAGCAACACTCACAATTTTTATTAGATCCAAAACTAAATTATACACACAAAATTTTTATTAGGATAAAAAGGTATATATTATATTTTTAAATAATAAATATTTTGTGTGAATATTAATAAAACAGTTTCTGTTGAATTAAATTAATAAGATTATAATTTTTGTTGAATTAATTTAATTAAATAAAAACAAGAAGAAAATAATTTAATAAATAAATTTGATATACACAGTAAATATCTTTAAAACACAAATAAACTTTTTAAAATTATTTTTATATTTTTTCCATTATAGATTAAATTAATTTAATAATACAATAAGTTTTTCTAAATTGATTTAATTTAAAAATAACAATAAGAAATAAATATATTAATAATTGTTATATACACAAAAAAAATCATTACAATACAAATAAAAATTAATAATTCAATTAATATATATTATATACATAATATATAAATTTATATAAAGATATAAAGTTTAAAAATTATTTTTGTATTTTTTCCATGATAAGTTAAATTAATTTGATAATTCTTTAAATTTTGTCGACACGTGCAATTTTCAGGTCGACACATTTACTATTGTTTTAAAGCTTGTAGCCTTGACTTGGTTAGGTAGACACATAACCTCACATAAGTCGACACATACAGCTTAAAAATAACTTATGTGTTGACACATACGATTTAAATGTCGACACATACTAATTGATTGGTCAACTTTCTCAAATTATTTTAATTTTGAATTTGTCCTTTTTGCCCTAAAGTTCCAAAACCTTAAATACTCATTCATGCATCATTCATAACTTGATGATACCATCAAATTAACCTATATTTGCTCTTCATTTTCAATCTCCAATCTATGCATACGCACTAGCATTACATTGTAATGATGTTCCTTTGAGGTACCATCTAGACAAAGTTTGGTACCGCCCGATTAAGTTCTCGTGTCGTCGAGAATATAGGGTTTAGATTTATAGGGGTCTTCATCCGGAAAGACCACAGGTTTGTCCTCCAAGATCATTGGTTGATTTGAAGGTTTTCGTGCAAGACGTTCAAGAAGTGATTGCAGTCAAGCGAAGTCCTTTAGAGATAATGAATGAAAGGGATCATTTGAAGATAAAGAACGCAAATGAATTAGCGTGAGAAAGACGGATCACAATTGATGTTCTGTGATTGCAAAAGGTACAATTTGATCGTTCGTGCGCGAAAGCTTTGGAGATAAAGAATGCAAAAGAGTAGCAATATCAACAACTCAATTGAGATCTATTGTGCCTTGGTCTTTCTCAAGATCTAAAGAGGAGAAGGGGTTGAATCAACAACAAGCTTAGGGTTTGTGGAGTTTTCTTGATCACTTATATTGTATGAACTTTTTGTATAGTAAGAATTATCCTAATTCCATTGAAATTAGGCGCAGACGCACCCACATGCGAGGACGAAAATGGGGAACTCTGAAGACAAACCCCTGTGTCTCTGTTATTTTTTCTTTTACTTGCTTTAGTATTCATAAATTAATTTGTCAAATAGCATTGCGTTATCAATTAAATTGTAAGAAATTTTTCTAACTGTTTTTTATTTACATCAAATGTTGATATTGCTTATAATAACTTTTGATTATAAGTGCTTTTGTGTATCAACACAACTTAAAGAAAAATTCTGAAAATTCACTTGCACACCAAGTGTTCTTTTGAATATTGGTATTGGAAATAACTTTACTAGTAACCTGAGGCAAATGATAAATAACGTGTTACTTGATATGAGTTATATTAATATGATTCATCATATTTATTCCATTCTCTATTTTTTAATAATTTGCATATTCGAGTTTCCAATAACGTTCATATAGAAGACTTATTTTGATAATCACTTCGGCTCAAACTCTTCGATAAGTAATTTTTCAAAACCAGAATTTTCTGGAATTTTAATTGGATATCTATTCACCCCCCTCTAGATACGTAATCGGCGTCTAACAACAAACTAAGTGGAAAATTAAGAGGGTACACTTTCGGCTTAGGAAGACATTCTAAGCGAGAGAAGCATTTATAAGGAATGCACACTCTTTGAGAGGATAATCAATACTAACAAGAGTTGATCAAAACAACAAGAATGCAAATAAACATGAATATAAGTTCGATTATGCATGATGTATGTAAAAATGAGTATTTAAGAATGTTATAAAGCGTATGCTGACAAATTAGACACACAAATTATACTGGGGGTGACCATGCAACACTAGAGTACAACCGAGCATTAGGCTAAAACACTGCAATGGAGATCTGGTTTGGGAGTAAAAGCTACAAACGGAGGAACTAAAGTCCTACTACAAGGCTTAACTCTTTCGGGGAGTTGAAGATGCTATTCGAGAAAAATTTAGAACATGTCTTTTGAGAGAATACCCAGATGGCGCAGAAAAAACTCTTAGAAGAAACATGATGTCTTAGTTACATAAGAAGTCTTAGTTACATTACATGGTATATTGACATGGTGAAGTCTATACACAACTGATTCGAAGTTTTATTTACTGTTATAATTGCACTGCTTCTAACTTCTTACTATACTAGATTTTGTGTTGATTTAGACAAATGGTTATGCACAAGAACTCATAGTGTATTTTTATGTTGCAAGTGTTCATAATTGCTTGCCTTGTGCTCAAAGTGAATGATGGTCTTAACATAACTCTAATTGTAGATGCTTTTGAAGCATCAAAATGGTGAACATTAGATCTTATCCTTAGAGTTTTTTGAGATGAGGATAAATATGTTTCTTGTAATTGATTAATATTATTAGTTTAGGCCTAACATTGGTTAATGATATTAAAAAATTGTTTTTTATCATCTTAATGATTAATGGATTAGTTATTGAAGATATATAAATATGAAATTGGAATTTAAGTTGTGTTTTTTGTAGTAATAAAGTATAAGTTTAAATGATTTTTTTATAATATATATCCTAATTGGTTTTGATTAGAAAATTAAAAAATTCATTGAGTCTAATTTAACTTGAGATTTACCATGATATCTTTGTGGTGATATTGTAGCTATATAGTTCGGAA
Source organism: Vicia faba (assembly GCA_948472305.1). Taxonomy (NCBI): domain Eukaryota; kingdom Viridiplantae; phylum Streptophyta; class Magnoliopsida; order Fabales; family Fabaceae; genus Vicia; species Vicia faba. The sequence goes on along the minus strand of OX451737.1, from coordinate 139,538,123 downwards.
ACATAAATACAAGACATATTATTTGCTACGATTTAATTCAGATTTAGCTATGAATTGTAAAAAATGAGTTTGAATTCTGCTAGGACAATTTAGTCTAGATGTTTAGCCACCCAATCCAAGGTATAACATATGTAATACTTAATTCACAACCAATCTCCACCTAACTCTGTCATAGCTAATCATAGATTTTCTTGTAGTGTTTGGGTCCATTATATAAACAATCTACTGGGCAAAATTCAAGAAGTGTGTTAAATCTCAAGACAGTAGAAGCATCATGCCCCTTGCCTCTCCCATCTTATCTATGTAATATTTATTAGAGAAACAATATAACTCCCCATTATTATCCATAATAACAATATTGATGATGTGAAAATAGAATCATCGATCCTTTGAAAAGAATACACTCACATGTTTAATACATTTATACACATAAATGATTAAATGAAAAATGCAATAACAGGAAACTGCAACAAACTTTGCGAACCAACTCAGTATTATAACTAACCAATTTACTAGATTTGCAAGATCTTCACATTGAATATATATGGTAAGAAATCAGTTAAAGATATTGATTTTTCAAGAAGTTATTGTATGCGTGCTCATCCTAAATGACCTAATAAGAGAAGGTTCAAAAATCATTTGATGAAGTTACTATTGGTTACAACAACACCACAATCTTCAATCTCTTACTCAACATCTACCTTGAAAAAAGAATTTACCAAACATGTGAAAGAAATATTTTTTATTAACTAATAAATTTATTCAATTTTATTTTTTCAGGTATTGATTTATATTTAATTGAAGAGACTACGAAAAAGTGATGATATACATTGATGATTCTCATTCAGAATCGAAACATAAATTGCAGTCTAATAATTTTAGAAAAGTTTTTTATTATAAATAATGGAATGTATGGATGAAAAAATAAAACATACCACTCTTTAATAGTTCACATATGGCAAATGGCAATCAACATTAATCATAATAGTCTCATTATAATAAAAAGGGGTTTTGGTGACAGTTTTGTATGAGTGTTGTGGCGGTTCTAATTATCGCTAATATTGGGTTGCAACAATTTGACAACAATTGCAAATCTGTGTGTCAGAAGCCTATTCTAAAACACTTTGAAAAATCTTTGCCCCAATCTCAGTAATATATAGTGACGGGTCTAGAACAACCTCCATAGTATAATGGTGACGATTGTAACAATCATCTTCTTTTAATTGACATTTTGTTTATGAAGGTTTATTTCAACAATTACAAATTGTCTCATGATATTATTACAGTTCAAACTGTTGTTATTATTTTTTGAAAAAAAGTTATCTATCTTTAGTGACGGTATAAGCAGATATTAAACATTAATTTTTATATATTTTTACAACAAATTTAATGTTAACAAAAAAATATTGATTTATTTATGTAATGTTAACAAAAAAAAATAGTAGTTAAGAGGAGCACACAAACATTCTTAATTTATTTATTCTTAGTAGAAAGGTGGAGTTATAATTATAGTTACAAGAGAGAGTCGTTTTATTATTTGCTCACTATGAGCTATAGTACTTTAGAGCATACATACATAACATTTGATCACTCATTAAAAAGAACCCAAAATTGAGTACAGATGATCCTTTATTTCTTGGCTTCCTCTTTCTCTTTCTTGAGGTTGAGCATTTGCAAAGTGAGATTGTTTCTGATTCTCTAGTAGCGTATCTACCTCTTGAGCTGATCCAGGGAATGCAAGTTCTTTCACTGGTTTATGTATCTGACTTATCACATTGTCTTCCTCACCTTTAAATTTTCAATCACATAAAAGTAAACACATCTTAATTATTTTTTCTCTTTGATTTAAATAAAATAAGGTGACTTAAAACACTGACTTTAAATTCATATATTATACCTGCAAGGAAGTATCTCTGGTTGTTCTCAGCATTGATGCCAAATCCCACCAAATTGAGATTTGATGAAGCTTTTATGGCAACTGGATAACCCGCTGGAATTACTAAAACATCACCTGGAGACAACTTAGCTTTGTAATTTTGCACTTGTTTCCTTATCTCTTCTTCTCCTTGTTCCTTTTCCTCGTCATATTCTTCTCTCAGGCCCTGTTGGTTCTCATTTCTTTGACCCACAAGTTCAAAATCCCCTTTTCCTTCATTGACTGTTACTATCACTATGGCCCTTGAATTGTAGTGTGGCAACAAAAGAGATCCCTAAGATTAAAATTTAGAGAATAAACAAATATACATTTTAGCAATATGTTCTATAATTAAAACATGTTATCTGGTATATAAAATTTATTATCAATGAGTTATTAATAAAAGTTTGACATTATAACTTCAATGGACAAAATTTAAATCCTTTAGAACAATTGTAATTTGATCTAGTTTAATTTTAATTAAGAATACATTTATATAGAACTTGTTGTGGAGTTTATTTGTTTATGTTATAAGATAATTTTGATATACCTCATTAATTTCCACATAATTGACAAATATATTCAAGTCTTGAAGTTGTGGATTTCTCTTTGGGGTGATCTCAAAAAATTTACCAAACTTGTTGGAATAGATGGGCTCACGACTTCTCAAATTGAACGGTTCAGATTCAGAAGATGTACTCTTTTTGGAGCTAGACTTTGCATTTTTGTTCAATTCCTCAATTTGTTTCCTTGATATTTTGACTATTACATTTTCTTCTTGGCCCCGCTGCCTCCTATCTTTAAGGCCTCTCCTGTGATATTTCTCTTTCCCATGCTCTTCTAAGAGAACCTTCTCTATCTCTTTATAATCGGTCTACAATATTTACAATATATACAAGGACAAAGTGAATATTTACAAAGAGTAAATCAAACTAATACATGAAAAATGAAGAAATAGTTTGTTTTATGCTTACATTGAAGGAAGCCTCTAAAATGTTCTTGCTGAATCCAGATAAGATGGACGGTTGGTTTTGATTACCAGACAATAAGAAAGACTGTTGAAAGGAAAAAAAATTATAAGATCAATAGAAAAAATTGTAGAAAAATGTGGATAAACATAGTAATAATTGTTGTTGTGATGTTATGAAAAAGATCTCCAAAAACTATTTTATGCAATTGCATGCATACATTAGTTGATATTAGAAAAGATAAATATTGGATATATTACCTGAGGTTCACCTGGTCTATTTACGGGGATGACAAGATCTAGTACTCTAAGATCCTCCTCGTCATCTCGGTTAACTAAATAACCAATTGTACCAGCAGGAAGTTTTATGGTATCTCCTCGCTCAAGACTGAAGGAGTTTCTGTCGTTGGGTAATAACACTGTGAGTATAGCTTTTCCTGCAAATTACAAATGACATTAGATTTTAAAATTGAACTTAATTTATCATTACAAAACAAACATGCAAAGCGAGAAATACCATTCTTTTTAAATATCTATTTATAATATGTTTTTAATATTTAACTTGATAAATAATTAATTACCACTAAGGACAACAAGGATGAAATCGGCGTCAGTTTGTTGTGGAAGAAATATGGTGTGAGGTTTAGATTTATATTCCAAAAGACGGTAATTTTGGAGATTCTCAAGTAGTTTGGAATGTTGATCAAATTTTTGGAGAAGACGAATGTGACCGTTTTCATTCTCAAAAAGAGTTTGAAACCTGTTAGACTCAAAGACAAAAGGGTTATCTTGATCGGATCTAGAAGAAAGACACACTGAAGCTAGGAAAGCGATTCCCAACAACGTCAAAAGTGGAAATGAATCTTTCAATGTGGTAGCAGCCATGTTGATTTGAATTAAAGTCTAACTTTACTCGATGTGGATGAATGAAGTACATTGAGGTGAAAGGATATTTATAGGTATAGAACAACAAGTTATGTAATGAACATGCACCAACATTTGGTCATGATGTTCCATGCATATGGACGTGTGTTGAAATGTACAAAATTGAGGTGGCAAAATGAAAATAACATAAATTGGGTGGTGGAGTTTTGTTTGAATTTGATGAATCTGGACACTCTTTAAGAATAGGAGGATGATTTAAATTTGTCTTCATCACTCACCAAATTGTGTCTCACGAGAAATTCTTCTATTATGAGATTAAATAGTTACCTCTATCTCATCATATAGAATTGAGAAAATGCATTACTAAAATGAAAATGGATTCTTGGCAGCTTCCATGCTTGCAGCTGATTTTGTAGCAAAATTTTAACCATTGAATTAATAGAATCATTTTGGATTAAGAATTCAATATTTTATAATTAAAAGAAAACTTTTTTACATCTAACTATTCAAGCACTGTTCTATATATTATAAAATATTAAATATTATTTATTCATGATATAATTTTTTTTCTGATTACAAATTTAGTCATAACTAATCTTTTTGTGGAAAAAAATCATCGAGTAATATATTCAAATTTCAAACAATTTTCAGCAACACTCACAATTTTTATTAGATCCAAAACTAAATTATACACACAAAATTTTTATTAGGATAAAAAGGTATATATTATATTTTTAAATAATAAATATTTTGTGTGAATATTAATAAAACAGTTTCTGTTGAATTAAATTAATAAGATTATAATTTTTGTTGAATTAATTTAATTAAATAAAAACAAGAAGAAAATAATTTAATAAATAAATTTGATATACACAGTAAATATCTTTAAAACACAAATAAACTTTTTAAAATTATTTTTATATTTTTTCCATTATAGATTAAATTAATTTAATAATACAATAAGTTTTTCTAAATTGATTTAATTTAAAAATAACAATAAGAAATAAATATATTAATAATTGTTATATACACAAAAAAAATCATTACAATACAAATAAAAATTAATAATTCAATTAATATATATTATATACATAATATATAAATTTATATAAAGATATAAAGTTTAAAAATTATTTTTGTATTTTTTCCATGATAAGTTAAATTAATTTGATAATTCTTTAAATTTTGTCGACACGTGCAATTTTCAGGTCGACACATTTACTATTGTTTTAAAGCTTGTAGCCTTGACTTGGTTAGGTAGACACATAACCTCACATAAGTCGACACATACAGCTTAAAAATAACTTATGTGTTGACACATACGATTTAAATGTCGACACATACTAATTGATTGGTCAACTTTCTCAAATTATTTTAATTTTGAATTTGTCCTTTTTGCCCTAAAGTTCCAAAACTATAAATACTCATTCATGCATCATTCATAACTTGATGATACCATCAAATTAACCTATATTTGCTCTTCATTTTCAATCTCCAATCTATGCATACGCACTAGCATTACATTGTAATGATGTTCCTTTGAGGTACCATCTAGACAAAGTTTGGTACCGCCCGATTAAGTTCTCGTGTCGTCGAGAATATAGGGTTTAGATTTATAGGGGTCTTCATCCGGAAAGACCACAGGTTTGTCCTCCAAGATCATTGGTTGATTTGAAGGTTTTCGTGCAAGACGTTCAAGAAGTGATTGCAGTCAAGCGAAGTCCTTTAGAGATAATGAATGAAAGGGATCATTTGAAGATAAAGAACGCAAATGAATTAGCGTGAGAAAGACGGATCACAATTGATGTTCTGTGATTGCAAAAGGTACAATTTGATCGTTCGTGCGCGAAAGCTTTGGAGATAAAGAATGCAAAAGAGTAGCAATATCAACAACTCAATTGAGATCTATTGTGCCTTGGTCTTTCTCAAGATCTAAAGAGGAGAAGGGGTTGAATCAACAACAAGCTTAGGGTTTGTGGAGTTTTCTTGATCACTTATATTGTATGAACTTTTTGTATAGTAAGAATTATCCTAATTCCATTGAAATTAGGCGCAGACGCACCCACATGCGAGGACGAAAATGGGGAACTCTGAAGACAAACCCCTGTGTCTCTGTTATTTTTTCTTTTACTTGCTTTAGTATTCATAAATTAATTTGTCAAATAGCATTGCGTTATCAATTAAATTGTAAGAAATTTTTCTAACTGTTTTTTATTTACATCAAATGTTGATATTGCTTATAATAACTTTTGATTATAAGTGCTTTTGTGTATCAACACAACTTAAAGAAAAATTCTGAAAATTCACTTGCACACCAAGTGTTCTTTTGAATATTGGTATTGGAAATAACTTTACTAGTAACCTGAGGCAAACGATAAATAACGTGTTACTTGATATGAGTTATATTAATATGATTCATCATATTTATTCCATTCTCTATTTTTTAATAATTTGCATATTCGAGTTTCCAATAACGTTCATATAGAAGACTTATTTTGATAATCACTTCGGCTCAAACTCTTCGATAAGTAATTTTTCAAAACCAGAATTTTCTGGAATTTTAATTGGATATCTATTCACCCCCCTCTAGATACGTAATCGGCGTCTAACAACAAACTAAGTGGAAAATTAAGAGGGTACACTTTCGGCTTAGGAAGACATTCTAAGCGAGAGAAGCATTTATAAGGGATGCACACTCTTTGAGAGGATAATCAATACTAACAAGAGTTGATCAAAACAACAAGAATGCAAATAAACATGAATAGAAGTTCGATTATGCATGATGTATGTAAAAATGAGTATTTAAGAATGTTATAAAGCGTATGCTGACTAATTAGACACACAAATTATACTGGGGGTGACCATGCAACACTAGAGTACAACCGAGCATTAGGCTAAAACACTGCAATGGAGATCTGGTTTGGGAGTAAAAGCTACAAACGGAGGAACTAAAGTCCTACTACAAGGCTTAACTCTTTCGGGGAGTTGAAGATGCTATTCGAGAAAAATTTAGAACATGTCTTTTGAGAGAATACCCAGATGGCGCAGAAAAAACTCTTAGAAGAAACATGATGTCTTAGTTACATAAGAAGTCTTAGTTACATTACATGGTATATTGACATGGTGAAGTCTATACACAACTGATTCGAAGTTTTATTTACTGTTATAATTGCACTGTTTCTAACTTCTTACTATACTAGATTTTGTGTTGATTTAGACAAATGGTTATGCACAAGAACTCATAGTGTATTTTTATGTTGCAAGTGTTCATAATTGCTTGCCTTGTGCTCAAAGTGAATGATGGTCTTAACATAACTCTAATTGTAGATGCTTTTGAAGCATCAAAATGGTGAACATTAGATCTTATCCTTAGAGTTTTTTGAGATGAGGATAAATATGTTTCTTGTAATTGATTAATATTATTAGTTTAGGCCTAACATTGGTTAATGATATTAAAAAATTGTTTTTTATCATCTTAATGATTAATGGATTAGTTATTGAAGATATATAAATATGAAATTGGAATTTAAGTTGTGTTTTTTGTAGTAATAAAGTATAAGTTTAAATGATTTTTTTATAATATATATCCTAATTGGTTTTGATTAGAAAATTAAAAAATTCATTGAGTCTAATTTAACTTGAGATTTACCATGATATCTTTGTGGTGATATTGTAGCTATATAGTTCGGAAACATAAATACAAGACATATTATTTGCTACGATTTAATTCAGATTTAGCTATGAATTGTAAAAAATGAGTTTGAATTCTGCTAGGACAATTTAGTCTAGATGTTTAGCCACCCAATTCAAGGTATAACATATGTAATACTTAATTCACAACCAATCTCCACCTAACTCTGTCATAGCTAATCATAGATTTTCTTGTAGTGTTTGGGTCCATTATATAAACAATCTACTGGGCAAAATTCAAGAAGTGTGTTAAATCTCAAGACAGTAGAAGCATCATGCCCCTTGCCTCTCCCATCTTATCTATGTAATATTTATTAGAGAAACAATATAACTCCCCATTATTATCCATAATAACAATATTGATGATGTGAAAATAGAATCATTGATCCTTTGAAAAGAATACACTCACATGTTTAATACATTTATACACATAAATGATTAAATGAAAAATGCAATAACAGGAAACTGTAACAAACTTTGCGAACCAACTCAGTGTTATAACTAACCAATTTACTAGATTTGCAAGATCTTCACATTGAATATATATGGTAAGAAATCAGTTAAAGATATTGATTTTTCAAGAAGTTATTGTATGCGTGCTCATCCTAAATGACCTAATAAGAGAAGGTTCAAAAATCATTTGATGAAGTTACTATTGGTTACAACAACACCACAATCTTCAATCTCTTACTCAACATCTACCTTGAAAAAAGAATTTACCAAACATGTGAAAGAAATATTTTTTATTAACTAATAAATTTATTCAATTTTATTTTTGCAGGTATTGATTTATATTTAATTGAAGAGACTACGAAAAAGTGATGATATACATTGATGATTCTCATTCAGAATCGAAACATAAATTGCAGTCTAATAATTTTAGAAAAGTTTTTTATTATAAATAATGGAATGTATGGATGAAAAAATAAAACATACCACTCTTTAATAGTTCACATATGGCAAATGGCAATCAACATTAATCATAATAGTCTCATTATAATAAAAAGGGGTTTTGGTGACAGTTTTGTATGAGTGTTGTGGCGGTTCTAATTATCGCTAATATTGGGTTGCAACAATTTGACAACAATTGCAAATCTGTGTGTCAGAAGCCTATTCTAAAACACTTTGAAAAATCTTTGCCCCAATCTCAGTAATATATAGTGACGGGTCTAGAACAACCTCCATAGTATAATGGTGACGATTGTAACAATCATCTTCTTTTAATTGACATTTTGTTTATGAAGGTTTATTTCAACAATTACAAATTGTCTCATGATATTATTACAGTTCAAACTGTTGTTATTATTTTTTGAAAAAAAGTTATCTATCTTTAGTGACGGTATAAGCAGATATTAAACATTAATTTTTATATATTTTTACAACAAATTTAATGTTAACCAAAAAATATTGATTTATTTATGTAATGTTAACAAAAAAAAATAGTAGTTAAGAGGAGCACACAAACATTCTTAATTTATTTATTCTTAGTAGAAAGGTGGAGTTATAATTATAGTTACAAGAGAGAGTCGTTTTATTATTTGCTCACTATGAGCTATAGTACTTTAGAGCATACATACATAACATTTGATCACTCATTAAAAAGAACCCAAAATTGAGTACAGATGATCCTTTATTTCTTGGCTTCCTCTTTCTCTTTCTTGAGGTTGAGCATTTGCAAAGTGAGATTGTTTCTGATTCTCTAGTAGCGTATCTACCTCTTGAGCTGATCTAGGGAATGCAAGTTCTTTCACTGGTTTATGTATCTGACTTATCACATTGTCTTCCTCACCTTTAAATTTTCAATCACATAAAAGTAAACACATCTTAATTATTTTTTCTCTTTGATTTAAATAAAATAAAGTGACTTAAAACACTGACTTTAAATTCATATATTATACCTGCAAGGAAGTATCTCTGGTTGTTCTCAGCATTGATGCCAAATCCCACCAAATTGAGATTTGATGAAGCTTTTATGGCAACTGGATAACCCGCTGGAATTACTAAAACATCACCTGGAGACAACTTAGCTTTGTAATTTTGCACTTGTTTCCTTATCTCTTCTTCTCCTTGTTCCTTTTCCTCGTCATATTCTTCTCTCAGGCCCTGTTGGTTCTCATTTCTTTGACTCACAAGTTCAAAATCCCCTTTTCCTTCATTGACTGTTACTATCACTATGGCCCTTGAATTGTAGTGTGGCAACAAAAGAGACCCCTAAGATTAAAATTTAGAGAATAAACAAATATACATTTTAGCAATATGTTCTATAATTAAAACATGTTATCTGGTATATAAAATTTATTATCAATGAGTTATTAATAAAAGTTTGACATTATAACTTCAATGGACAAAATTTAAATCCTTTAGAACAATTGTAATTTGATCTAGTTTAATTTTAATTAAGAATACATTTATATAGAACTTGTTGTGGAGTTTATTTGTTTATGTTATAAGATAATTTTGATATACCTCATTAATTTCCACATAATTGACAAATATATTCAAGTCTTGAAGTTGTGGATTTCTCTTTGGGGTGATCTCAAAAAATTTACCAAACTTGTTGGAATAGATGGGCTCACGACTTCTCAAATTGAACGGTTCAGATTCAGAAGATGTACTCTTTTTGGAGCTAGACTTTGCATTTTTGTTCAATTCCTCAATTTGTTTCCTTGATATTTTGACTATTACATTTTCTTCTTGGCCCCGCTGCCTCCTATCTTTAAGGCCTCTCCTGTGATATTTCTCTTTCCCATGCTCTTCTAAGAGAACCTTCTCTATCTCTTTATAATCGGTCTACAATATTTATAATATATACAAGGACAAAGTGAATATTTACAAAGAGTAAATCAAACTAATACATGAAAAATGAAGAAATAGTTTGTTTTATGCTTACATTGAAGGAAGCCTCTAAAATGTTCTTGCTGAATCCAGATAAGATGGACGGTTGGTTTTGATTACCAGACAATAAGAAAGACTGTTGAAAGGAAAAAAAATTATAAGATCAATAGAAAAAATTGTAGAAAAATGTGGATAAACATAGTAATAATTGTTGTTGTGATGTTATGAAAAAGATCTCCAAAAACTATTTTATGCAATTGCATGCATATATTAGTTGATATTAGAAAAGATAAATATTGGATATATTACCTGAGGTTCACCTGGTCTATTTACGGGGATGACAAGATCTAGTACTCTAAGATCCTCCTCGTCATCTCGGTTAACTAAATAACCAATTGTACCAGCAGGAAGTTTTATGGTATCTCCTCGCTCAAGACTGAAGGAGTTTCTGTCGTTGGGTAATAACACTGTGAGTATAGCTTTTCCTGCAAATTACAAATGACATTAGATTTTAAAATTGAACTTAATTTATCATTACAAAACAAACATGCAAAGCGAGAAATACCATTCTTTTTAAATATCTATTTATAATATGTTTTTAATATTTAACTTGATAAATAATTAATTACCACTAAGGACAACAAGGATGAAATCGGCGTCAGTTTGTTGTGGAAGAAATATGGTGTGAGGTTTAGATTTATATTCCAAAAGACGGTAATTTTGGAGATTCTCAAGTAGTTTGGAATGTTGATCAAATTTTTGGAGAAGACGAATGTGACCGTTTTCATTCTCAAAAAGAGTTTGAAACCTGTTAGACTCAAAGACAAAAGGGTTATCTTGATCGGATCTAGAAGAAAGACACACTGAAGCTAGGAAAGCGATTCCCAACAACGTCAAAAGTGGAAATGAATCTTTCAATGTGGTAGCAGCCATGTTGATTTGAATTAAAGTCTAACTTTACTCGATGTGGATGAATGAAGTACATTGAGGTGAAAGGATATTTATAGGTATAGAACAACAAGTTATGTAATGAACATGCACCAACATTTGGTCATGATGTTCCATGCATATGGACGTGTGTTGAAATGTACAAAATTGAGGTGGCAAAATGAAAATAACATAAATTGGGTGGTGGAGTTTTGTTTGAATTTGATGAATCTGGACACTCTTTAAGAATAGGAGGATGATTTAAATTTGTCTTCATCACTCACCAAATTGTGTCTCACGAGAAATTCTTCTATTATGAGATTAAATAGTTACCTCTATCTCATCATATAGAATTGAGAAAATGCATTACTAAAATGAAAATGGATTCTTGGCAGCTTCCATGCTTGCAGCTGATTTTGTAGCAAAATTTTAACCATTGAATTAATAGAATCATTTTGGATTAAGAATTCAATATTTTATAATTAAAAGAAAACTTTTTTACATCTAACTATTCAAGCACTGTTCTATATATTATAAAATATTAAATATTATTTATTCATGATATAATTTTTTTTCTGATTACAAATTTAGTCATAACTAATCTTTTTGTGGAAAAAAATCATCGAGTAATATATTCAAATTTCAAACAATTTTCAGCAACACTCACAATTTTTATTAGATCCAAAACTAAATTATACACACAAAATTTTTATTAGGATAAAAAGGTATATATTATATTTTTAAATAATAAATATTTTGTGTGAATATTAATAAAACAGTTTCTGTTGAATTAAATTAATAAGATTATAATTTTTGTTGAATTAATTTAATTAAATAAAAACAAGAAGAAAATAATTTAATAAATAAATTTGATATACACAGTAAATATCTTTAAAACACAAATAAACTTTTTAAAATTATTTTTATATTTTTTCCATTATAGATTAAATTAATTTAATAATACAATAAGTTTTTCTAAATTGATTTAATTTAAAAATAACAATAAGAAATAAATATATTAATAATTGTTATATACACAAAAAAAATCATTACAATACAAATAAAAATTAATAATTCAATTAATATATATTATATACATAATATATAAATTTATATAAAGATATAAAGTTTAAAAATTATTTTTGTATTTTTTCCATGATAAGTTAAATTAATTTGATAATTCTTTAAATTTTGTCGACACGTGCAATTTTCAGGTCGACACATTTACTATTGTTTTAAAGCTTGTAGCCTTGACTTGGTTAGGTAGACACATAACCTCACATAAGTCGACACATACAGCTTAAAAATAACTTATGTGTTGACACATACGATTTAAATGTCGACACATACTAATTGATTGGTCAACTTTCTCAAATTATTTTAATTTTGAATTTGTCCTTTTTGCCCTAAAGTTCCAAAACTATAAATACTCATTCATGCATCATTCATAACTTGATGATACCATCAAATTAACCTATATTTGCTCTTCATTTTCAATCTCCAATCTATGCATACGCACTAGCATTACATTGTAATGATGTTCCTTTGAGGTACCATCTAGACAAAGTTTGGTACCGCCCGATTAAGTTCTCGTGTCGTCGAGAATATAGGGTTTAGATTTGTAGGGGTCTTCATCCGGAAAGACCACAGGTTTGTCCTCCAAGATCATTGGTTGATTTGAAGGTTTTCGTGCAAGACGTTCAAGAAGTGATTGCAGTCAAGCGAAGTCCTTTAGAGATAATGAATGAAAGGGATCATTTGAAGATAAAGAACGCAAATGAATTAGCGTGAGAAAGACGGATCACAATTGATGTTCTGTGATTGCAAAAGGTACAATTTGATCGTTCGTGCGCGAAAGCTTTGGAGATAAAGAATGCAAAAGAGTAGCAATATCAACAACTCAATTGAGATCTATTGTGCCTTGGTCTTTCTCAAGATCTAAAGAGGAGAAGGGGTTGAATCAACAACAAGCTTAGGGTTTGTGGAGTTTTCTTGATCACTTATATTGTATGAACTTTTTGTATAGTAAGAATTATCCTAATTCCATTGAAATTAGGCGCAGACGCACCCACATGCGAGGACGAAAATGGGGAACTCTGAAGACAAACCCCCGTGTCTCTGTTATTTTTTCTTTTACTTGCTTTAATATTCATAAATTAATTTGTCAAATAGCATTGCGTTATCAATTAAATTGTAAGAAATTTTTCTAACTGTTTTTTATTTACATCAAATGTTGATATTGCTTATAATCACTTTTGATTATAAGTGCTTTTGTGTATCAACACAACTTAAAGAAAAATTCTTAAAATTCACTTGCACACCAAGTGTTCTTTTGAATATTGGTATTGGAAATAACTTTACTAGTAACCTGAGGCAAACGATAAATAACGTGTTACTTGATATGAGTTATATTAATATGATTCATCATATTTATTCCATTTTCTATTTTTTAATAATTTGCATATCCGAGTTTCCAATAACGTTCATATAGAAGACTTATTTTGATAATCACTTCGGCTCAAACTCTTCGATAAGTAATTTTTCAAAACCAGAATTTTCTGGAATTTTAATTGGATATCTATTCACCCCCCTCTAGATACGTAATCAGCGTCTAACAACAAACTAAGTGGAAAATTAAGAGGGTACACTTTCGGCTTAGGAAGACATTCTAAGCGAGAGAAGCATTTATAAGGAATGCACACTCTTTGAGAGGATAATCAATACTAACAAGAGTTGATCAAAACAACAAGAATGCAAATAAACATGAATATAAGTTCGATTATGCATGATGTATGTAAAAATGAGTATTTAAGAATGTTATAAAGCGTATGCTGACAAATTAGACACACAAATTATACCGGGGGTGACCATGCAACACTAGAGTACAACCGAGCATTAGGCTAAAACACTGCAATGGAGATCTGGTTTGGGAGTAAAAGCTACAAACGGAGGAACTAAAGTCCTACTACAAGGCTTAACTCTTTCGGGGAGTTGAAGATGCTATTCGAGAAAAATTTAGAACATGTCTTTTGAGAGAATACCCAGATGGCGCAGAAAAAACTCTTAGAAGAAACATGATGTCTTAGTTACATAAGAAGTCTTAGTTACATTACATGGTATATTGACATGGTGAAGTCTATACACAACTGATTCGAAGTTTTATTTACTGTTATAATTGCACTGCTTCTAACTTCTTACTATACTAGATTTTGTGTTGATTTAGACAAATGGTTATGCACAAGAACTCATAGTGTATTTTTATGTTGCAAGTGTTCATAATTGCTTGCCTTGTGCTCAAAGTGAATGATGGTCTTAACATAACTCTAATTGTAGATGCTTTTGAAGCATCAAAATGGTGAACATTAGATCTTATCCTTAGAGTTTTTTGAGATGAGGATAAATATGTTTCTTGTAATTGATTAATATTATTAGTTTAGGCCTAACATTGGTTAATGATATTAAAAAATTGTTTTTTATCATCTTAATGATTAATGGATTAGTTATTGAAGATATATAAATATGAAATTGGAATTTAAGTTGTGTTTTTTGTAGTAATAAAGTATAAGTTTAAATGATTTTTTTATAATATATATCCTAATTGGTTTTGATTAGAAAATTAAAAAATTCATTGAGTCTAATTTAACTTGAGATTTACCATGATATCTTTGTGGTGATATTGTAGCTATATAGTTCGGAAACATAAATACAAGACATATTATTTGCTACGATTTAATTCAGATTTAGCTATGAATTGTAAAAAATGAGTTTGAATTCTGCTAGGACGATTTAGTCTAGATGTTTAGCCACCCAATCCAAGGTATAACATATGTAATACTTAATTCACAACCAATCTCCACCTAACTCTGTCATAGCTAATCATAGATTTTCTTGTAGTGTTTGGGTCCATTATATAAACAATCTACTGGGCAAAATTCAAGAAGTGTGTTAAATCTCAAGACAGTAGAAGCATCATGCCCCTTGCCTCTCCCATCTTATCTATGTAATATTTATTAGAGAAACAATATAACTCCCCATTATTATCCATAATAACAATATTGATGATGTGAAAATAGAATCATTGATCCTTTGAAAAGAATACACCCACATGTTTAATACATTTATACACATAAATGATTAAATGAAAAATGCAATAACAGGAAACTGTAACAAACTTTGCGAACCAACTCAGTGTTATAACTAACCAATTTACTAGATTTGCAAGATCTTCACATTGAATATATATGGTAAGAAATCAGTTAAAGATATTGATTTTTCAAGAAGTTATTGTATGCGTGCTCATCCTAAATGACCTAATAAGAGAAGGTTCAAAAATCATTTGATGAAGTTACTATTGGTTACAACAACACCACAATCTTCAATCTCTTACTCAACATCTACCTTGAAAAAAGAATTTACCAAACATGTGAAAGAAATATTTTTTATTAACTAATAAATTTATTCAATTTTATTTTTTCAGGTATTGATTTATATTTAATTGAAGAGACTACGAAAAAGTGATGATATACATTGATGATTCTCATTCAGAATCGAAACATAAATTGCAGTCTAATAATTTTAGAAAAGTTTTTTATTATAAATAATGGAATGTATGGATGAAAAAATAAAACATACCACTCTTTAATAGTTCACATATGGCAAATGGCAATCAACATTAATCATAATAGTCTCATTATAATAAAAAGGGGTTTTGGTGACAGTTTTGTATGAGTGTTGTGGCGGTTCTAATTATCGCCAATATTGGGTTGCAACAATTTGACAACAATTGCAAATCTGTGTGTCAGAACCCTATTCTAAAACACTTTGAAAAATCTTTGCCCCAATCTCAGTAATATATAGTGACGGGTCTAGAACAACCTCCATAGTATAATGGTGACGATTGTAACAATCATCTTCTTTTAATTGACATTTTGTTTATGAAGGTTTATTTCAACAATTACAAATTGTCTCATGATATTATTACAGTTCAAACTGTTGTTATTATTTTTTGAAAAAAAGTTATCTATCTTTAGTGACGGTATAAGCAGATATTAAACATTAATTTTTATATATTTTTACAACAAATTTAATGTTAACAAAAAAATATTGATTTATTTATGTAATGTTAACAAAAAAAAATAATAGTTAAGAGGAGCACACAAACATTCTTAATTTATTTATTCTTAGTAGAAAGGTGGAGTTATAATTATAGTTACAAGAGAGAGTCGTTTTATTATTTGCTCACTATGAGCTATAGTACTTTAGAGCATACATACATAACATTTGATCACTCATTAAAAAGAACCCAAAATTGAGTACAGATGATCCTTTATTTCTTGGCTTCCTCTTTCTCTTTCTTGAGGTTGAGCATTTGCAAAGTGAGATTGTTTCTGATTCTCTAGTAGCGTATCTACCTCTTGAGCTGATCCAGGGAATGCAAGTTCTTTCACTGGTTTATGTATCTGACTTATCACATTGTCTTCCTCACCTTTAAATTTTCAATCACATAAAAGTAAACACATCTTAATTATTTTTTCTCTTTGATTTAAATAAAATAAGGTGACTTAAAACACTGACTTTAAATTCATATATTATACCTGCAAGGAAGTATCTCTGGTTGTTCTCAGCATTGATGCCAAATCCCACCAAATTGAGATTTGATGAAGCTTTTATGGCAACTGGATAACCCGCTGGAATTACTAAAACATCACCTGGAGACAACTTAGCTTTGTAATTTTGCACTTGTTTCCTTATCTCTTCTTCTCCTTGTTCCTTTTCCTCGTCATATTCTTCTCTCAGGCCCTGTTGGTTCTCATTTCTTTGACCCACAAGTTCAAAATCCCCTTTTCCTTCATTGACTGTTACTATCACTATGGCCCTTGAATTGTAGTGTGGCAACAAAAGAGATCCCTAAGATTAAAATTTAGAGAATAAACAAATATACATTTTAGCAATATGTTCTATAATTAAAACATGTTATCTGGTATATAAAATTTATTATCAATGAGTTATTAATAAAAGTTTGACATTATAACTTCAATGGACAAAATTTAAATCCTTTAGAACAATTGTAATTTGATCTAGTTTAATTTTAATTAAGAATACATTTATATAGAACTTGTTGTGGAGTTTATTTGTTTATGTTATAAGATAATTTTGATATACCTCATTAATTTCCACATAATTGACAAATATATTCAAGTCTTGAAGTTGTGGATTTCTCTTTGGGGTGATCTCAAAAAATTTACCAAACTTGTTGGAATAGATGGGCTCACGACTTCTCAAATTGAACGGTTCAGATTCAGAAGATGTACTCTTTTTGGAGCTAGACTTTGCATTTTTGTTCAATTCCTCAATTTGTTTCCTTGATATTTTGACTATTACATTTTCTTCTTGGCCCCGCTGCCTCCTATCTTTAAGGCCTCTCCTGTGATATTTCTCTTTCCCATGCTCTTCTAAGAGAACCTTCTCTATCTCTTTATAATCGGTCTACAATATTTACAATATATACAAGGACAAAGTGAATATTTACAAAGAGTAAATCAAACTAATACATGAAAAATGAAGAAATAGTTTGTTTTATGCTTACATTGAAGGAAGCCTCTAAAATGTTCTTGCTGAATCCAGATAAGATGGACGGTTGGTTTTGATTACCAGACAATAAGAAAGACTGTTGAAAGGAAAAAAAATTATAAGATCAATAGAAAAAATTGTAGAAAAATGTGGATAAACATAGTAATAATTGTTGTTGTGATGTTATGAAAAAGATCTCCAAAAACTATTTTATGCAATTGCATGCATACATTAGTTGATATTAGAAAAGATAAATATTGGATATATTACCTGAGGTTCACCTGGTCTATTTACGGGGATGACAAGATCTAGTACTCTAAGATCCTCCTCGTCATCTCGGTTAACTAAATAACCAATTGTACCAGCAGGAAGTTTTATGGTATCTCCTCGCTCAAGACTGAAGGAGTTTCTGTCGTTGGATAATAACACTGTGAGTATAGCTTTTCCTGCAAATTACAAATGACATTAGATTTTAAAATTGAACTTAATTTATCATTACAAAACAAACATGCAAAGCGAGAAATACCATTCTTTTTAAATATCTATTTATAATATGTTTTTAATATTTAACTTGATAAATAATTAATTACCACTAAGGACAACAAGGATGAAATCGGCGTCAGTTTGTTGTGGAAGAAATATGGTGTGAGGTTTAGATTTATATTCCAAAAGACGGTAATTTTGGAGATTCTCAAGTAGTTTGGAATGTTGATCAAATTTTTGGAGAAGACGAATGTGACCGTTTTCATTCTCAAAAAGAGTTTGAAACCTGTTAGACTCAAAGACAAAAGGGTTATCTTGATCGGATCTAGAAGAAAGACACACTGAAGCTAGGAAAGCGATTCCCAACAACGTCAAAAGTGGAAATGAATCTTTCAATGTGGTAGCAGCCATGTTGATTTGAATTAAAGTCTAACTTTACTCGATGTGGATGAATGAAGTACATTGAGGTGAAAGGATATTTATAGGTATAGAACAACAAGTTATGTAATGAACATGCACCAACATTTGGTCATGATGTTCCATGCATATGGACGTGTGTTGAAATGTACAAAATTGAGGTGGCAAAATGAAAATAACATAAATTGGGTGGTGGAGTTTTGTTTGAATTTGATGAATCTGGACACTCTTTAAGAATAGGAGGATGATTTAAATTTGTCTTCATCACTCACCAAATTGTGTCTCACGAGAAATTCTTCTATTATGAGATTAAATAGTTACCTCTATCTCATCATATAGAATTGAGAAAATGCATTACTAAAATGAAAATGGATTCTTGGCAGCTTCCATGCTTGCAGCTGATTTTGTAGCAAAATTTTAACCATTGAATTAATAGAATCATTTTGGATTAAGAATTCAATATTTTATAATTAAAAGAAAACTTTTTTACATCTAACTATTCAAGCACTGTTCTATATATTATAAAATATTAAATATTATTTATTCATGATATAATTTTTTTTCTGATTACAAATTTAGTCATAACTAATCTTTTTGTGGAAAAAAATCATCGAGTAATATATTCAAATTTCAAACAATTTTCAGCAACACTCACAATTTTTATTAGATCCAAAACTAAATTATACACACAAAATTTTTATTAGGATAAAAAGGTATATATTATATTTTTAAATAATAAATATTTTGTGTGAATATTAATAAAACAGTTTCTGTTGAATTAAATTAATAAGATTATAATGTTTGTTGAATTAATTTAATTAAATAAAAACAAGAAGAAAATAATTTAATAAATAAATTTGATATACACAGTAAATATCTTTAATACACAAATAAACTTTTTAAAATTATTTTTATATTTTTTCCATTATAGATTAAATTAATTTAATAATACAATAAGTTTTTCTAAATTGATTTAATTTAAAAATACCAATAAGAAATAAATATATTAATAATTGTTATATACACAAAAAAATCATTACAATACAAATAAAAATTAATAATTCAATTAATATATATTATATACATAATATATAAATTTATATAAAGATATAAAGTTTAAAAATTATTTTTGTATTTTTTCCATGATAAGTTAAATTAATTTGATAATTCTTTAAATTTTGTCGACACGTGCAATTTTCAGGTCGACACATTTACTATTGTTTTAAAGCTTGTAGCCTTGACTTGGTTAGGTAGACACATAACCTCACATAAGTCGACACATACAGCTTAAAAATAACTTATGTGTTGACACATACGATTTAAATGTCGACACATACTAATTGATTGGTCAATTTTCTCAAATTATTTTAATTTTGAATTTGTCCTTTTTGCCCTAAAGTTCCAAAACTATAAATACTCATTCATGCATCATTCATAACTTGATGATACCATCAAATTAACCTATATTTGCTCTTCATTTTCAATCTCCAATCTATGCATACGCACTAGCATTACATTGTAATGATGTTCCTTTGAGGTACCATCTAGACAAAGTTTGGTACCGCCCGATTAAGTTCTCGTGTCGTCGAGAATATAGGGTTTAGATTTATAGGGGTCTTCATCCGGAAAGACCACAGGTTTGTCCTCTAAGATCATTGGTTGATTTGAAGGTTTTCGTGCAAGACGTTCAAGAAGTGATTGCAGTCAAGCGAAGTCCTTTAGAGATAATGAATGAAAGGGATCATTTGAAGATAAAGAACGCAAATGAATTAGCGTGAGAAAGACGGATCACAATTGATGTTCTGTGATTGCAAAAGGTACAATTTGATCGTTCGTGCGCGAAAGCTTTGGAGATAAAGAATGCAAAAGAGTAGCAATATCAACAACTCAATTGAGATCTATTGTGCCTTGGTCTTTCTCAAGATCTAAAGAGGAGAAGGGGTTGAATCAACAACAAGCTTAGGGTTTGTGGAGTTTTCTTGATCACTTATATTGTATGAACTTTTTGTATAGTAATAATTATCCTAATTCCATTGAAATTAGGCGCAGACGCACCCACATGCGAGGACGAAAATGGGGAACTCTGAAGACAAACCCCTGTGTCTCTGTTATTTTTTCTTTTACTTGCTTTAATATTCATAAATTAATTTGTCAAATAGCATTGCGTTATCAATTAAATTGTAAGAAATTTTTCTAATTGTTTTTTATTTACATCAAATGTTGATATTGCTTATAATCACTTTTGATTATAAGTGCTTTTGTGTATCAACACAACTTAAAGAAAAATTCTGAAAATTCACTTGCACACCAAGTGTTCTTTTGAATATTGGTATTGGAAATAACTTTACTAGTAACCTGAGGCAAACGATAAATGACGTGTTACTTGATATGAGTTATATTAATATGATTCATCATATTTATTCCATTTTCTATTTTTTAATAATTTGCATATCCGAGTTTCCAATAACGTTCATATAGAAGACTTATTTTGATAATCACTTCGGCTCAAACTCTTCGATAAGTAACTTTTCAAAACCAGAATTTTCTGGAATTTTAATTGGATATCTATTCACCCCCCTCTAGATACGTAATCGGCGTCTAACAACAAACTAAGTGGAAAATTAAGAGGGTACACTTTCGGCTTAGGAAGACATTCTAAGCGAGAGAAGCATTTATAAGGAATGCACACTCTTTGAGAGGATAATCAATACTAACAAGAGTTGATCAAAACAACAAGAATGCAAATAAACATGAATATAAGTTCGATTATGCATGATGTATGTAAAAATGAGTATTTAAGAATGTTATAAAGCGTATGCTGACAAATTAGACACACAAATTATACTGGGGGTGACCATGCAACACTAGAGTACAACCGAGCATTAGGCTAAAACACTGCAATGGAGATCTGGTTTGGGAGTAAAAGCTACAAACGGAGGAACTAAAGTCCTACTACAAGGCTTAACTCTTTCGGGGAGTTGAAGATGCTATTCGAGAAAAATTTAGAACATGTCTTTTGAGAGAATACCCAGATGGCGCAGAAAAAACTCTTAGAAGAAACATGATGTCTTAGTTACATAAGAAGTCTTAGTTACATTACATGGTATATTGACATGGTGAAGTCTATACACAACTGATTCGAAGTTTTATTTACTGTTATAATTGCACTGCTTCTAACTTCTTACTATACTAGATTTTGTGTTGATTTAGACAAATGGTTATGCACAAGAACTCATAGTGTATTTTTATGTTGCAAGTGTTCATAATTGCTTGCCTTGTGCTCAAAGTGAATGATGGTCTTAACATAACTCTAATTGTAGATGCTTTTGAAGCATCAAAATGGTGAACATTAGATCTTATCCTTAGAGTTTTTTGAGATGAGGATAAATATGTTTCTTGTAATTGATTAATATTATTAGTTTAGGCCTAACATTGGTTAATGATATTAAAAAATTGTTTTTTATCATCTTAATGATTAATGGATTAGTTATTGAAGATATATAAATATGAAATTGGAATTTAAGTTGTGTTTTTTGTAGTAATAAAGTATAAGTTTAAATGATTTTTTTATAATATATATCCTAATTGGTTTTGATTAGAAAATTAAAAAATTCATTGAGTCTAATTTAACTTGAGATTTACCATGATATCTTTGTGGTGATATTGTAGCTATATAGTTCGGAAACATAAATACAAGACATATTATTTGCTACGATTTAATTCAGATTTAGCTATGAATTGTAAAAAATGAGTTTGAATTCTGCTAGGACAATTTAGTCTAGATGTTTAGCCACCCAATCCAAGGTATAACATATGTAATACTTAATTCACAACCAATCTCCACCTAACTCTGTCATAGCTAATCATAGATTTTCTTGTAGTGTTTGGGTCCATTATATAAACAATCTACTGGGCAAAATTCAAGAAGTGTGTTAAATCTCAAGACAGTAGAAGCATCATGCCCCTTGCCTCTCCCATCTTATCTATGTAATATTTATTAGAGAAACAATATAACTCCCCATTATTATCCATAATAACAATATTGATGATGTGAAAATAGAATCATTGATCCTTTGAAAAGAATACACTCACATGTTTAATACATTTATACACATAAATGATTAAATGAAAAATGCAATAACAGGAAACTATAACAAACTTTGCGAACCAACTCAGTGTTATAACTAACCAATTTACTAGATTTGCAAGATCTTCACATTGAATATATATGGTAAGAAATCAGTTAAAGATATTGATTTTTCAAGAAGTTATTGTATGCGTGCTCATCCTAAATGACCTAATAAGAGAAGGTTCAAAAATCATTTGATGAAGTTACTATTGGTTACAACAACACCACAATCTTCAATCTCTTACTCAACATCTACCTTGAAAAAAGAATTTACCAAACATGTGAAAGAAATATTTTTTATTAACTAATAAATTTATTCAATTTTATTTTTGCAGGTATTGATTTATATTTAATTGAAGAGACTACGAAAATGTGATGATATACATTGATGATTCTCATTCAGAATCGAAACATAAATTGCAGTCTAATAATTTTAGAAAAGTTTTTTATTATAAATAATGGAATGTATGGATGAAAAAATAAAACATACCACTCTTTAATAGTTCACATATGGCAAATGGCAATCAACATTAATCATAATAGTCTCATTATAATAAAAAGGGGTTTTGGTGACAGTTTTGTATGAGTGTTGTGGCGGTTCTAATTATCGCTAATATTGGGTTGCAACAATTTGACAACAATTGCAAATCTGTGTGTCAGAAGCCTATTCTAAAACACTTTGAAAAATCTTTGCCCCAATCTCAGTAATATATAGTGACGGGTCTAGAACAACCTCCATAGTATAATGGTGACGATTGTAACAATCATCTTCTTTTAATTGACATTTTGTTTATGAAGGTTTATTTCAACAATTACAAATTGTCTCATGATATTATTACAGTTCAAACTGTTGTTATTATTTTTTGAAAAAAAGTTATCTATCTTTAGTGACGGTATAAGCAGATATTAAACATTAATTTTTATATATTTTTACAACAAATTTAATGTTAACCAAAAAATATTGATTTATTTATGTAATGTTAACAAAAAAAAATAGTAGTTAAGAGGAGCACACAAACATTCTTAATTTATTTATTCTTAGTAGAAAGGTGGAGTTATAATTATAGTTACAAGAGAGAGTCGTTTTATTATTTGCTCACTATGAGCTATAGTACTTTAGAGCATACATACATAACATTTGATCACTCATTAAAAAGAACCCAAAATTGAGTACAGATGATCCTTTATTTCTTGGCTTCCTCTTTCTCTTTCTTGAGGTTGAGCATTTGCAAAGTGAGATTGTTTCTGATTCTCTAGTAGCGTATCTACCTCTTGAGCTGATCCAGGGAATGCAAGTTCTTTCACTGGTTTATGTATCTGACTTATCACATTGTCTTCCTCACCTTTAAATTTTCAATCACATAAAAGTAAACACATCTTAATTATTTTTTCTCTTTGATTTAAATAAAATAAGGTGACTTAAAACACTGACTTTAAATTCATATATTATACCTGCAAGGAAGTATCTCTGGTTGTTCTCAGCATTGATGCCAAATCCCACCAAATTGAGATTTGATGAAGCTTTTATGGCAACTGGATAACCCGCTGGAATTACTAAAACATCACCTGGAGACAACTTAGCTTTGTAATTTTGCACTTGTTTCCTTATCTCTTCTTCTCCTTGTTCCTTTTCCTCGTCATATTCTTCTCTCAGGCCCTGTTGGTTCTCATTTCTTTGACCCACAAGTTCAAAATCCCCTTTTCCTTCATTGACTGTTACTATCACTATGGCCCTTGAATTGTAGTGTGGCAACAAAAGAGATCCCTAAGATTAAAATTTAGAGAATAAACAAATATACATTTTAGCAATATGTTCTATAATTAAAACATGTTATCTGGTATATAAAATTTATTATCAATGAGTTATTAATAAAAGTTTGACATTATAACTTCAATGGACAAAATTTAAATCCTTTAGAACAATTGTAATTTGATCTAGTTTAATTTTAATTAAGAATACATTTATATAGAACTTGTTGTGGAGTTTATTTGTTTATGTTATAAGATAATTTTGATATACCTCATTAATTTCCACATAATTGACAAATATATTCAAGTCTTGAAGTTGTGGATTTCTCTTTGGGGTGATCTCAAAAAATTTACCAAACTTGTTGGAATAGATGGGCTCACGACTTCTCAAATTGAACGGTTCAGATTCAGAAGATGTACTCTTTTTGGAGCTAGACTTTGCATTTTTGTTCAATTCCTCAATTTGTTTCCTTGATATTTTGACTATTACATTTTCTTCTTGGCCCCGCTGCCTCCTATCTTTAAGGCCTCTCCTGTGATATTTCTCTTTCCCATGCTCTTCTAAGAGAACCTTCTCTATCTCTTTATAATCGGTCTACAATATTTACAATATATACAAGGACAAAGTGAATATTTACAAAGAGTAAATCAAACTAATACATGAAAAATGAAGAAATAGTTTGTTTTATGCTTACATTGAAGGAAGCCTCTAAAATGTTCTTGCTGAATCCAGATAAGATGGACGGTTGGTTTTGATTACCAGACAATAAGAAAGACTGTTGAAAGGAAAAAAAATTATAAGATCAATAGAAAAAATTGTAGAAAAATGTGGATAAACATAGTAATAATTGTTGTTGTGATGTTATGAAAAAGATCTCCAAAAACTATTTTATGCAATTGCATGCATACATTAGTTGATATTAGAAAAGATAAATATTGGATATATTACCTGAGGTTCACCTGGTCTATTTACGGGGATGACAAGATCTAGTACTCTAAGATCCTCCTCGTCATCTCGGTTAACTAAATAACCAATTGTACCAGCAGGAAGTTTTATGGTATCTCCTCGCTCAAGACTGAAGGAGTTTCTGTCGTTGGGTAATAACACTGTGAGTATAGCTTTTCCTGCAAATTACAAATGACATTAGATTTTAAAATTGAACTTAATTTATCATTACAAAACAAACATGCAAAGCGAGAAATACCATTCTTTTTAAATATCTATTTATAATATGTTTTTAATATTTAACTTGATAAATAATTAATTACCACTAAGGACAACAAGGATGAAATCGGCGTCAGTTTGTTGTGGAAGAAATATGGTGTGAGGTTTAGATTTATATTCCAAAAGACGGTAATTTTGGAGATTCTCAAGTAGTTTGGAATGTTGATCAAATTTTTGGAGAAGACGAATGTGACCGTTTTCATTCTCAAAAAGAGTTTGAAACCTGTTAGACTCAAAGACAAAAGGGTTATCTTGATCGGATCTAGAAGAAAGACACACTGAAGCTAGGAAAGCGATTCCCAACAACGTCAAAAGTGGAAATGAATCTTTCAATGTGGTAGCAGCCATGTTGATTTGAATTAAAGTCTAACTTTACTCGATGTGGATGAATGAAGTACATTGAGGTGAAAGGATATTTATAGGTATAGAACAACAAGTTATGTAATGAACATGCACCAACATTTGGTCATGATGTTCCATGCATATGGACGTGTGTTGAAATGTACAAAATTGAGGTGGCAAAATGAAAATAACATAAATTGGGTGGTGGAGTTTTGTTTGAATTTGATGAATCTGGACACTCTTTAAGAATAGGAGGATGATTTAAATTTGTCTTCATCACTCACCAAATTGTGTCTCACGAGAAATTCTTCTATTATGAGATTAAATAGTTACCTCTATCTCATCATATAGAATTGAGAAAATGCATTACTAAAATGAAAATGGATTCTTGGCAGCTTCCATGCTTGCAGCTGATTTTGTAGCAAAATTTTAACCATTGAATTAATAGAATCATTTTGGATTAAGAATTCAATATTTTATAATTAAAAGAAAACTTTTTTACATCTAACTATTCAAGCACTGTTCTATATATTATAAAATATTAAATATTATTTATTCATGATATAATTTTTTTTCTGATTACAAATTTAGTCATAACTAATCTTTTTGTGGAAAAAAATCATCGAGTAATATATTCAAATTTCAAACAATTTTCAGCAACACTCACAATTTTTATTAGATCCAAAACTAAATTATACACACAAAATTTTTATTAGGATAAAAAGGTATATATTATATTTTTAAATAATAAATATTTTGTGTGAATATTAATAAAACAGTTTCTGTTGAATTAAATTAATAAGATTATAATGTTTGTTGAATTAATTTAATTAAATAAAAACAAGAAGAAAATAATTTAATAAATAAATTTGATATACACAGTAAATATCTTTAAAACACAAATAAACTTTTTAAAATTATTTTTATATTTTTTCCATTATAGATTAAATTAATTTAATAATACAATAAGTTTTTCTAAATTGATTTAATTTAAAAATACCAATAAGAAATAAATATATTAATAATTGTTATATACACAAAAAAATCATTACAATACAAATAAAAATTAATAATTCAATTAATATATATTATATACATAATATATAAATTTATATAAAGATATAAAGTTTAAAAATTATTTTTGTATTTTTTCCATGATAAGTTAAATTAATTTGATAATTCTTTAAATTTTGTCGACACGTGCAATTTTCAGGTCGACACATTTACTATTGTTTTAAAGCTTGTAGCCTTGACTTGGTTAGGTAGACACATAACCTCACATAAGTCGACACATACAGCTTAAAAATAACTTATGTGTTGACACATACGATTTAAATGTCGACACATACTAATTGATTGGTCAATTTTCTCAAATTATTTTAATTTTGAATTTGTCCTTTTTGCCCTAAAGTTCCAAAACTATAAATACTCATTCATGCATCATTCATAACTTGATGATACCATCAAATTAACCTATATTTGCTCTTCATTTTCAATCTCCAATCTATGCATACGCACTAGCATTACATTGTAATGATGTTCCTTTGAGGTACCATCTAGACAAAGTTTGATACCGCCCGATTAAGTTCTCGTGTCGTCGAGAATATAGGGTTTAGATTTATAGGGGTCTTCATCCGGAAAGACCACAGGTTTGTCCTCCAAGATCATTGGTTGATTTGAAGGTTTTCGTGCAAGACGTTCAAGAAGTGATTGCAGTCAAGCGAAGTCCTTTAGAGATAATGAATGAAAGGGATCATTTGAAGATAAAGAACGCAAATGAATTAGTGTGAGAAAGACGGATCACAATTGATGTTCTGTGATTGCAAAAGGTACAATTTGATCGTTCGTGCGTGAAAGCTTTGGAGATAAAGAATGCAAAAGAGTAGCAATATCAACAACTCAATTGAGATCTATTGTGCCTTGGTCTTTCTCAAGATCTAAAGAGGAGAAGGGGTTGAATCAACAACAAGCTTAGGGTTTGTGGAGTTTTCTTGATCACTTATATTGTATGAACTTTTTGTATAGTAAGAATTATCCTAATTCCATTGAAATTAGGCGCAGACGCACCCACATGCGAGGACGAAAATGGGGAACTCTGAAGACAAACCCCTGTGTCTCTGTTATTTTTTCTTTTACTTGCTTTAATATTCATAATTAATTTGTCAAATAGCATTGCGTTATCAATTAAATTGTAAGAAATTTTTCTAACTGTTTTTTATTTACATCAAATGTTGATATTGCTTATAATCACTTTTGATTATAAGTGCTTTTGTGTATCAACACAACTTAAAGAAAAATTCTGAAAATTCACTTGCACACCAAGTGTTCTTTTGAATATTGGTATTGGAAATAACTTTACTAGTAACCTGAGGCAAACGATAAATAACGTGTTACTTGATATGAGTTATATTAATATGATTCATCATATTTATTCCATTTTCTATTTTTTAATAATTTGCATATCCGAGTTTTCAATAACGTTCATATAGAAGACTTATTTTGATAATCACTTCGGCTCAAACTCTTCGATAAGTAATTTTTCAAAACCAGAATTTTCTGGAATTTTAATTGGATATCTATTCACCCCCATCTAGATACGTAATCGGCGTCTAACAACAAACTAAGTGGAAAATTAAGAGGGTACACTTTCGGCTTAGGAAGACATTCTAAGCGAGAGGAGCATTTATAAGGAATGCACACTCTTTGAGAGGATAATCAAAACTAACAAGAGTTGATCAAAACAACAAGAATGCAAATAAACATGAATATAAGTTCGATTATGCATGATGTATGTAAAAATGAGTATTTAAGAATGTTATAAAGCGTATGCTGACAAATTAGACACACAAATTATACCGGGGGTGACCATGCAACACTAGAGTACAACCGAGCATTAGGCTAAAACACTGCAATGGAGATCTGGTTTGGGAGTAAAAGCTACAAACGGAGGAACTAAAGTCCTACTACAAGGCTTAACTCTTTCGGGGAGTTGAAGATGCTATTCGAGAAAAATTTAGAACATGTCTTTTGAGAGAATACCCAGATGGCGCAGAAAAAACTCTTAGAAGAAACATGATGTCTTAGTTACATAAGAAGTCTTAGTTACATTACATGGTATATTGACATGGTGAAGTCTATACACAACTGATTCGAAGTTTTATTTACTGTTATAATTGCAGTGCTTCTAACTTCTTACTATACTAGATTTTGTGTTGATTTAGACAAATGGTTATGCACAAGAACTCATAGTGTATTTTTATGTTGCAAGTGTTCATAATTGCTTGCCTTGTGCTCAAAGTGAATGATGGTCTTAACATAACTCTAATTGTAGATGCTTTTGAAGCATCAAAATGGTGAATATTAGATCTTATCCTTAGAGTTTTTTGAGATGAGGATAAATATGTTTCTTGTAATTGATTAATATTATTAGTTTAGGCCTAACATTGGTTAATGATATTAAAAAATTGTTTTTTATCATCTTAATGATTAATGGATTAGTTATTGAAGATATATAAATATGAAATTGGAATTTAAGTTGTGTTTTTTGTAGTAATAAAGTATAAGTTTAAATGATTTTTTTATAATATATATCCTAATTGGTTTTGATTAGAAAATTAAAAAATTCATTGAGTTTAATTTAACTTGAGATTTACCATGATATCTTTGTGGTGATATTGTAGCTATATAGTTCGGAAACATAAATACAAGACATATTATTTGCTACGATTTAATTCAGATTTAGCTATGAATTGTAAAAAATGAGTTTGAATTCTGCTAGGACAATTTAGTCTAGATGTTTAGCCACCCAATCCAAGGTATAACATATGTAATACTTAATTCACAACCAATCTCCACCTAACTCTGTCATAGCTAATCATAGATTTTCTTGTAGTGTTTGGGTCCATTATATAAACAATCTACTGGGCAAAATTCAAGAAGTGTGTTAAATCTCAAGACAGTAGAAGCATCATGCCCCTTGCCTCTCCCATCTTATCTATGTAATATTTATTAGAGAAACAATATAACTCCCCATTATTATCCATAATAACAATATTGATGATGTGAAAATAGAATCATTGATCCTTTGAAAAGAATACACCCACATGTTTAATACATTTATACACATAAATGATTAAATGAAAAATGCAATAACAGGAAACTGTAACAAACTTTGCGAACCAACTCAGTGTTATAACTAACCAATTTACTAGATTTGCAAGATCTTCACATTGAATATATATGGTAAGAAATCAGTTAAAGATATTGATTTTTCAAGAAGTTATTGTATGCGTGCTCATCCTAAATGACCTAATAAGAGAAGGTTCAAAAATCATTTGATGAAGTTACTATTGGTTACAACAACACCACAATCTTCAATCTCTTACTCAACATCTACCTTGAAAAAAGAATTTACCAAACATGTGAAAGAAATATTTTTTATTAACTAATAAATTTATTCAATTTTATTTTTTCAGGTATTGATTTATATTTAATTGAAGAGACTACGAAAAAGTGATGATATACATTGATGATTCTCATTCAGAATCGAAACATAAATTGCAGTCTAATAATTTTAGAAAAGTTTTTTATTATAAATAATGGAATGTATGGATGAAAAAATAAAACATACCACTCTTTAATAGTTCACATATGGCAAATGGCAATCAACATTAATCATAATAGTCTCATTATAATAAAAAGGGGTTTTGGTGACAGTTTTGTATGAGTGTTGTGGCGGTTCTAATTATCGCTAATATTGGGTTGCAACAATTTGACAACAATTGCAAATCTGTGTGTCAGAAGCCTATTCTAAAACACTTTGAAAAATCTTTGCCCCAATCTCAGTAATATATAGTGACGGGTCTAGAACAACCTCCATAGTATAATGGTGACGATTGTAACAATCATCTTCTTTTAATTGACATTTTGTTTATGAAGGTTT
Source organism: Vicia faba (assembly GCA_948472305.1). Taxonomy (NCBI): domain Eukaryota; kingdom Viridiplantae; phylum Streptophyta; class Magnoliopsida; order Fabales; family Fabaceae; genus Vicia; species Vicia faba. The sequence goes on along the minus strand of OX451737.1, from coordinate 139,507,047 downwards.
ATTTCAACAATTACAAATTGTCTCATGATATTATTACAGTTCAAACTGTTGTTATTATTTTTTGAAAAAAAGTTATCTATCTTTAGTGACGGTATAAGCAGATATTAAACATTAATTTTTATATATTTTTACAACAAATTTAATGTTAACAAAAAAATATTGATTTATTTATGTAATGTTAACAAAAAAAAATAGTAGTTAAGAGGAGCACACAAACATTCTTAATTTATTTATTCTTAGTAGAAAGGTGGAGTTATAATTATAGTTACAAGAGAGAGTCGTTTTATTATTTGCTCACTATGAGCTATAGTACTTTAGAGCATACATACATAACATTTGATCACTCATTAAAAAGAACCCAAAATTGAGTACAGATGATCCTTTATTTCTTGGCTTCCTCTTTCTCTTTCTTGAGGTTGAGCATTTGCAAAGTGAGATTGTTTCTGATTCTCTAGTAGCGTATCTACCTCTTGAGCTGATCCAGGGAATGCAAGTTCTTTCACTGGTTTATGTATCTGACTTATCACATTGTCTTCCTCACCTTTAAATTTTCAATCACATAAAAGTAAACACATCTTAATTATTTTTTCTCTTTGATTTAAATAAAATAAGGTGACTTAAAACACTGACTTTAAATTCATATATTATACCTGCAAGGAAGTATCTCTGGTTGTTCTCAGCATTGATGCCAAATCCCACCAAATTGAGATTTGATGAAGCTTTTATGGCAACTGGATAACCCGCTGGAATTACTAAAACATCACCTGGAGACAACTTAGCTTTGTAATTTTGCACTTGTTTCCTTATCTCTTCTTCTCCTTGTTCCTTTTCCTCGTCATATTCTTCTCTCAGGCCCTGTTGGTTCTCATTTCTTTGACCCACAAGTTCAAAATCCCCTTTTCCTTCATTGACTGTTACTATCACTATGGCCCTTGAATTGTAGTGTGGCAACAAAAGAGATCCCTAAGATTAAAATTTAGAGAATAAACAAATATACATTTTAGCAATATGTTCTATAATTAAAACATGTTATCTGGTATATAAAATTTATTATCAATGAGTTATTAATAAAAGTTTGACATTATAACTTCAATGGACAAAATTTAAATCCTTTAGAACAATTGTAATTTGATCTAGTTTAATTTTAATTAAGATTACATTTATATAGAACTTGTTGTGGAGTTTATTTGTTTATGTTATAAGATAATTTTGATATACCTCATTAATTTCCACATAATTGACAAATATATTCAAGTCTTGAAGTTGTGGATTTCTCTTTGGGGTGATCTCAAAAAATTTACCAAACTTGTTGGAATAGATGGGCTCACGACTTCTCAAATTGAACGGTTCAGATTCAGAAGATGTACTCTTTTTGGAGCTAGACTTTGCATTTTTGTTCAATTCCTCAATTTGTTTCCTTGATATTTTGACTATTACATTTTCTTCTTGGCCCCGCTGCCTCCTATCTTTAAGGCCTCTCCTGTGATATTTCTCTTTCCCATGCTCTTCTAAGAGAACCTTCTCTATCTCTTTATAATCGGTCTACAATATTTACAATATATACAAGGACAAAGTGAATATTTACAAAGAGTAAATCAAACTAATACATGAAAAATGAAGAAATAGTTTGTTTTATGCTTACATTGAAGGAAGCCTCTAAAATGTTCTTGCTGAATCCAGATAAGATGGACGGTTGGTTTTGATTACCAGACAATAAGAAAGACTGTTGAAAGGAAAAAAAATTATAAGATCAATAGAAAAAATTGTAGAAAAATGTGGATAAACATAGTAATAATTGTTGTTGTGATGTTATGAAAAAGATCTCCAAAAACTATTTTATGCAATTGCATGCATACATTAGTTGATATTAGAAAAGATAAATATTGGATATATTACCTGAGGTTCACCTGGTCTATTTACGGGGATGACAAGATCTAGTACTCTAAGATCCTCCTCGTCATCTCGGTTAACTAAATAACCAATTGTACCAGCAGGAAGTTTTATGGTATCTCCTCGCTCAAGACTGAAGGAGTTTCTGTCGTTGGGTAATAACACTGTGAGTATAGCTTTTCCTGCAAATTACAAATGACATTAGATTTTAAAATTGAACTTAATTTATCATTACAAAACAAACATGCAAAGCGAGAAATACCATTCTTTTTAAATATCTATTTATAATATGTTTTTAATATTTAACTTGATAAATAATTAATTACCACTAAGGACAACAAGGATGAAATCGGCGTCAGTTTGTTGTGGAAGAAATATGGTGTGAGGTTTAGATTTATATTCCAAAAGACGGTAATTTTGGAGATTCTCAAGTAGTTTGGAATGTTGATCAAATTTTTGGAGAAGACGAATGTGACCGTTTTCATTCTCAAAAAGAGTTTGAAACCTGTTAGACTCAAAGACAAAAGGGTTATCTTGATCGGATCTAGAAGAAAGACACACTGAAGCTAGGAAAGCGATTCCCAACAACGTCAAAAGTGGAAATGAATCTTTCAATGTGGTAGCAGCCATGTTGATTTGAATTAAAGTCTAACTTTACTCGATGTGGATGAATGAAGTACATTGAGGTGAAAGGATATTTATAGGTATAGAACAACAAGTTATGTAATGAACATGCACCAACATTTGGTCATGATGTTCCATGCATATGGACGTGTGTTGAAATGTACAAAATTGAGGTGGCAAAATGAAAATAACATAAATTGGGTGGTGGAGTTTTGTTTGAATTTGATGAATCTGGACACTCTTTAAGAATAGGAGGATGATTTAAATTTGTCTTCATCACTCACCAAATTGTGTCTCACGAGAAATTCTTCTATTATGAGATTAAATAGTTACCTCTATCTCATCATATAGAATTGAGAAAATGCATTACTAAAATGAAAATGGATTCTTGGCAGCTTCCATGCTTGCAGCTGATTTTGTAGCAAAATTTTAACCATTGAATTAATAGAATCATTTTGGATTAAGAATTCAATATTTTATAATTAAAAGAAAACTTTTTTACATCTAACTATTCAAGCACTGTTCTATATATTATAAAATATTAAATATTATTTATTCATGATATAATTTTTTTTCTGATTACAAATTTAGTCATAACTAATCTTTTTGTGGAAAAAAATCATCGAGTAATATATTCAAATTTCAAACAATTTTCAGCAACACTCACAATTTCTATTAGATCCAAAACTAAATTATACACACAAAATTTTTATTAGGATAAAAAGGTATATATTATATTTTTAAATAATAAATATTTTGTGTGAATATTAATAAAACAGTTTCTGTTGAATTAAATTAATAAGATTATAATGTTTGTTGAATTAATTTAATTAAATAAAAACAAGAAGAAAATAATTTAATAAATAAATTTGATATACACAGTAAATATCTTTAAAACACAAATAAACTTTTTAAAATTATTTTTATATTTTTTCCATTATAGATTAAATTAATTTAATAATACAATAAGTTTTTCTAAATTGATTTAATTTAAAAATACCAATAAGAAATAAATATATTAATAATTGTTATATACACAAAAAAATCATTACAATACAAATAAAAATTAATAATTCAATTAATATATATTATATACATAATATATAAATTTATATAAAGATATAAAGTTTAAAAATTATTTTTGTATTTTTTCCATGATAAGTTAAATTAATTTGATAATTCTTTAAATTTTGTCGACACGTGCAATTTTCAGGTCGACACATTTACTATTGTTTTAAAGCTTGTAGCCTTGACTTGGTTAGGTAGACACATAACCTCACATAAGTCGACACATACAGCTTAAAAATAACTTATGTGTTGACACATACGATTTAAATGTCGACACATACTAATTGATTGGTCAATTTTCTCAAATTATTTTAATTTTGAATTTGTCCTTTTTGCCCTAAAGTTCCAAAACTATAAATACTCATTCATGCATCATTCATAACTTGATGATACCATCAAATTAACCTATATTTGCTCTTCATTTTCAATCTCCAATCTATGCATAGGCACTAGCATTACATTGTAATGATGTTCCTTTGAGGTACCATCTAGACAAAGTTTGGTACCGCCCGATTAAGTTCTCGTGTCGTCGAGAATATAGGGTTTAGATTTATAGGGGTCTTCATCCGGAAAGACCACAGGTTTGTCCTCCAAGATCATTGGTTGATTTGAAGGTTTTCGTGCAAGACGTTCAAGAAGTGATTGCAGTCAAGCGAAGTCCTTTAGAGATAATGAATGAAATGTATCATTTGAAGATAAAGAACGCAAATGAATTAGCGTGAGAAAGACGGATCACAATTGATGTTTTGTGATTGCAAAAGGTACAATTTGATCGTTTGTGCGAGAAAGCTTTGGAGATAAAGAATGCAAAAGAGTAGCAATATCAACAACTCAATTGAGATCTATTGTGCCTTGGTCTTTCTCAAGATCAAAAGAGGAGAAGGGGTTGAATCAACAACAAGCTTAGGGTTTGTGGAGTTTTCTTGATCACTTATATTGTATGAACTTTTTGTATAGTAAGAATTATTGTAACATCCCGTTTTAATTAATAGTATTTATATTATTAATTTCCAAAAATGACCGGTTAATATTTATTTTAGCAATTTGATAATTATTTAGTCGGTTATTCCGTCCGGTAGTTGATTAAATTAGTTTATTCAGTTTATCAAAAAATAATTAATTTTATATAGTAATATTGTATTTGATGTGTGTTAATTGATTAATTAGTAATAATTGAATTATTAAAGTATTTATTTAATTATATTAAGTTAGTTTAATTAAATAATATAAATTAGTTTTATTAAATATATATATATATATATATATATATATATATATATATATATATATATATATATATATATATATATATATATATATATATATATATATATATATATATATATATATATATATATATATATATATATATATATATATATATATATATATATATATATATATATATATATATATAATATACTTAGTTTTATAATATATTATATATGTAAGTTAGATATATGTATCAGGAGGTTAGAAATTAGAAGGAGAAAAACAAAAAGAAAAACAGAGAGAATAGAGAGAAGAGGGTTGAAGAGGAAAAGTTAGGGTTTTGAAGGAGAAGGAAGTTGCTGTAAAAAAAATATCCATCTCCATCTTGCAAAATCAGAGCTATAATCGGTAAGGGTTAGACTTCCTCTAAACATCTAGTATGTTTTTATTGCATTTGATTTCGTTTTTTTTCCGGTTTAGGCGGTAAAATTAGTGATCCGGAAATTAATGAAATTTGACGGGGTAACTATGTTAAATGCGTAGGTCATTATGGTTGAGTTATTTTTTGAGATTTAGATGTCTTCAAGGGCTAATCGGAATTGTGTTTTGTTTCTAATTTGCCGGTATAGGCAGTAAAAATTAGTTATCCAGAAATTAATGAAATTTGACGGGGTAACTAAGTTAAATGCGTAGGTAATTATGGTTGAGTTATTTTTTGAGATTTCAAAGTTTTCAAGGGCTAATCGGAATTGTGTTTTGTTTCTAATTTGCCAGTATAGGCGGTAAAAATTAGTCATCCGGAAATTAATGAAATTTGACGGGGTAATTAAGTTAAATATGTAGGTAATTATGGTTGAGTTATTTTTTGAGATTAAGACGTTTTCAAGGGCTAATCGGAATTGTGTTTGGTTTGAATAAATCATGGAAGTAACATTGTTTAAACTTGTATGTTACTTGATTTGTGAATTATATTTGCAATACATGTACAATTGTTGGTATTTCATTGTGTTGGAATATGTGGTATGTGTATGTTAAGGTCGGAAGTGGTCTTAATTTCATACGAGTTGGTGATTGTACATTGCATGGCATGGTTTGTCTTGAAATAGAGACGGTGAAACAGTGGGTTCACATTTTATAGACGTTGATCCTTGAATGGAAATAGACGTAGTGTCTTTGACCCGGAAAGGGAACATAAGCGGTGAAACTTGGGTTCACAAAAATAGACGTTGATCCTATAGTGGAAATAGACATAGTGGCTTTGATCCTATGTGGAAAAATAAGCAGTGGAACTTTGGGTCCACAAGTCGGTACCGCATTTGCATTGGTTGCATCGAGTTGTGAGTCATATGCATAATGATATATATTATGAGTTTATGTGAAGATGATTGAGTTTGTGAAATTGGTTATGATGTGTGAATGAGTGTGATTATATGGTTAGGATGATAAATGGTTAAAGTGATAATTCTTGAATATAGCGGAATATGGAATATATGAATATGCTTATGTTAGTGATATACACATATATTCAAGTATGGAGAATTCCTTTTATTTATTTCTTTCCATTGTTTTTAAATTATATATTTTATGATTATTGGAATTCTCACCTTTCTGTTGGAATGATGCTTGATACGGCATCGCTCAGGTACCGATGATGGTAGTGCGAGGCACAAGGATTAGAGGATGCATTTAGGCTTGTAGTTCGTTATGTTTTGGTTATTGAGTCGATGCTCTGATTGTAACACTTGGGGGTTTAGTATCCGCATTCGAACTCTTATTTTGTGGATGGATTATACTTGTATATAATCCTTTATTTTGATCATATTTTGATGTATGTATTATGAGACTTGGTAACATGTTTGGTGTATGAACCATATGGCTTAATGCCTTGAATTTTATATTTTGATTCCTCCTTTGGAGATGAAGTTACTATGATTCCGTTGCGTTTGCACGAAAAAGAAAGTATATGCCATGAATGTATTATGTGATTAAATGATTAAAGTGACGAATATGTCATGTCCGTTTTTCTTGAACATGTGGATTGATGTTGTGACACTCCTTCCGTGCAAATTTTATTTTCTCTGATTTTATTTATATCGTTAATTCGGGGTTTATTAGAAGAGGTGTTACAATAGTGGTATCAGAGCATAGTCGGTCAGTTGCCAAGTCTTAACTTTGCTAATCCCATTGTATTTGATTGTGTGTCTGACGCGATCGATACTTTTGTGTTGTCCAGAAGAAGATGGTTGCTGGAAGGAATGATAATGCACTTGCTGAGGCTTTGCGATTACTGCGGGATCCTTGAATCAGATGCCGCAAGCTAATCCTGTTCAGCAAGGTGGAGGTGATGATGGATTCAGTGCTCTTGGAAAGTTTCTGAAAAATAATCCGCCTACTTTCAAAGGAGAGCATGCGCCTGAAGAAGCTCAAGAATGGTTGAAGTCCATAGAAAAGATTTTGAGTGATGAATTATACCGATGCTCAGAAGGTGCAATTCGGAACTCACATGCTGGTGAAGAAAGCTGAGGACTGGTGAATTAACGCTAGTCAGAGGTATGATGAGGATAACACCGTGGTGACTTGGGCCATTTTTCGAGATGCATTCTTGGAGAACTACTTTCCTGAGGATGTCCGTGGGAAGAAAGAGGTGGAGTTTCTTGAATTGAAACAAGGAAACTGTTTTGTTGCTGAATATGCCGCCAAGTTTCAAGAATTGATTAAGGATTGTCCTCACTACAGCACTGCAAATGCCGAAAGATCCAAATGTATTAAGTTTGTTAATGGCTTGAGGCCGGATGTGAAGAAGGCAATTTCTTATCAGCAAATCACCCGCTTTTCTGAATTGGTGAACAAGAGTCGTATCTATGATGAGGATAGTCGAGAAAGTAGTGCTTATTATAAGAACTTGCATGAGAGGAGAGGTAAGGGGCAACTGCGTCCTAAGCCTTATGAAGGAAAGGGAAAGAAACCAATAGGTGGAGGAAAGAATCCAAGTGGGGGAGTGATTACTCCGATAAAATGTTTCAAGTGTGGGAAAGAGGGACATCGTGCTCTAGAATGTCGCCAAGGAATTGTGAAGTGTTTTAAGTGTGACAAAGTAGGTCACAAAGCTATGGATTGTCGGGTTGGTTCTGTTGTGACTTGCTACAACTGTGGTGAGCAAGGTCACATTAATACCAAATGTACAAAGCCAAAGAAAGAGACCGGAAAGGTGTTCGCATTGTCTGGTGCCGAGACTTCAGCAGATGAGAGATTGATCAGAGGTACGTGCTTTATTCATAACGTGCCTTTGATTGCTATTGTTGATACGGGTGCGACTCATTCTTTTATTTCATTGGATTGTGTTACGAGATTGGGCCTTGTGTTATCTGATATGAGTAGAAGTATGGTGGTAGATACGCCTGCGATGGGTTTAGTTTCTACTTTAGCTATATGTTTAAAGTTTCATTTGCGTATGTGTGGTAGAGATTTTGAGGTGGATCTTGTATGTCGTCAATTGAGTCATCTTGATGTCATCCTGGGTATGGACTGTTTGAGAGCCAACCATGTCTATATCAATTGTTTTGCTAAAGCGATTCTTTTTCTCGAGTCCAAGAAAGAAGGTGTTTTGTTTTTGTCTACTCAGCAAGTGAAGAGGTGTGTCAAAGATGGAGCTGAATTGTTTGTGTTGATGGCGAGCATGAATCTTGGTGAAAGGGGAGTGAGAAAGGATGTTCCTGTTGTTTGTGATTTTCCAGAGGTGTTTCCGGAAGAGATTACAGATTTTCCTCCAGAACGTGAAGTGGAGTTTTCTATTGATTTGGTTCCTGGTACTAGTCCTGTTTCGATGCCTCCGTATCGGATGTCACCATCGGAATTGGTTGAACTAAAGAGCCAACTTAAAGACTTATTTAATAAGAAGTTTATTCGTCCGAGTGTTTCTCCGTGGGGTGCACCAATGTTGTTAGTAAAGAAGAAAGAAGGTACGATGAGGCTTTGTGTGGATTATAGGCAGTTGAACAAGGTTACTATCAAGAACAAGTATCCGTTACCTAGAATTGATGATTTGATGGACCAGTTGGTAGGAGCTCGTGTGTTCAGTAAGATTGACTTGAGATCTGATTATCACCAAATTCGTGTGAAAGATGGTGATATTCAGAAGAAGACATTTAGAACGAGGTATGGACACTATGAGTATTCGGTGATGCCTTTCGGTGTTATGAATGCACCTGGTGTGTTCATGTAGTATATGAACAGAATTTTTCATGAATATCTTGATAGGTTTGTGGTAGTATTTATTTATGACATTCTTATCTATTCGAAGAATGAAGCGGAGCATGCCGAGCACTTAGGATTGGTGTTGTCGATTTTGAAAGAGAATCAGTTGTTTGCTAAACTCTCTAAGTGTGAATTTTGGTTGGAGCAAGTAAGCTTTCTTGGTCATGTTATATCTCGTGGAGGTATTGCCGTGGGAATCTCCTAAGTCTATTTTTGAGATACAAAGTTTTCTTGGTTTAGCCGGTTACTACCGTAAGTTCATTGAAGGTTTTTCCAAGTTAGCTTTACCTTTGACGCAATTGACGAGAAAAGGTCAAGCGTTCGTGTGGACTACTCAGTGTGAGGATAGCTTCCAAGAGCTTAAGAGGAGGTTGACTACTGCTCCTGTATTGATTTTACCTAATCAATCCAAGCCGTTTGTTGTGTATTGTGATGCTTCATTGATGGGGTTAGGTGGTGTGTTAATTCAAAATGGGCAAGTGGTGGCTTATGCTTCGAGGCAACTTAAAGTGCATGAGAGGAATTATCCGACTCATGACTTGGAGTTGGCAGCTGTGGTTTTTGTGTTGAAGATCTGGAGACATTACTTATTTGGATCGAGAAAGAGTTGAATATAAGGCAGAGGAGATGGTTAGAGTTCTTGAAAGATTATGATTTTAGCTTGAATTACCATCCTGGAAAGGCAAACGTGGTTGCCGATGCGTTGAGTAGAAAATCGTTGCATATGTCTATACTAATGGTTAAAGAGTGGGAATTACTTGAACAGTTTCGCGACTTGAGTTTGGTTTGTGAAGAAACTTACTTTGGTATGAAGCTTGGTATGAGGAACTGGGACTTCACTGAGGAAATAAAAATCCTTTGAAGGGTGTTTCACTGGGGATTTATGAGTCTCTGGTACGCAATCATAAAAGAGACCACGAAGATAGTCAGGTAACATCAACTTTACTGGAGAATTGGAAGTTTCATCTAATCATCAATACTTACTAAGAATGGTAAGGGATTATTTCGACACTAACACCTTTCATGACACACAAGGCCTTTGTCCAACGGAATAGTTGAGTCTTCCCCTCCTGACAACATTAAACTATTCACTGATGTTCATTGTGTACGCTCTTTTTGGTGTCAAACAATAGTTTTATATGCAGGAGAATGTTTATTATGGGAATGACAACCCTGGTGCGACAATTAAGTAAGCTTTGAAATTGAAAAAGTTATTGCATCTCTGTTGTGATTGAATCACTTGCTAGAGTGCAAAATTTCAAAACTTCTTTTTCTTTTTTTTTTCAAAACGAACATGATTCAGGCGATAAGATACCAACATAGATATGCAACACATATTTTGGAATTTAGGAAACGCTATCCTATTGTAGTATTCTTTCGAGTTAAACCTATGTTTCAGTTAGAACTTTTAAAGGTTGTAACGTGACCTGGTTCATGGGTTTTTTAGAAAAAAAGTTTTTAAGGCTTAAGTTATTTGGTGCCCACCCCCTTCGTGATGTTCTCCAGTCCTAAATTCAGTTAATCTTGACACGAGCATTCATCTCTCAAAAGAGTTTATGATGGTTGAGGAACCACATTAATTTTTAGGACATGACAGTCACCTAACCTTTGGTTTTTGGTTGTTCGATCACACGACTTTTCTTTTGATGAGGAATTTTATATTGGATAATCCTTTTCTGCCTTTCAGGATTTTCAAATTTTCCGCTTTCCCTAATTTTTTCCTGGACCAATTCTTTTGAATTTCAATTTGGTAGTCCAGCGGGATGCCCTAACTTTTGCCTAAGCGACTTTTTTTCAACTTCTGACTTAGCGGGGTTTTTTATTTCTTTCTTATTCATACTTTACATTTTGAACAAGTCGTGTGACCCTAAGTCTTTGAACTTTTTGGGAGAAAGTGACTTCCTTATTCCTTGGTCGGTGAGGGATAACCTTTGTTGTATCGATTCGATCTCGACCTTAGGACTTTTTGTTTCTTTTTCCTTTCTCCGGGGAAATAACCATTGTTTCTTTGATCCTTTTCCAACCACATAACACGAGGGATAAAATGCAGTGATCCTCAGATGGGACACTCATTCTGAGATTTGAATTCTTGATCAAATTAATTGAACATTTACCCTACCCCGAGTTAAAAATAAGGGTTTTCTTTTGTGAAGAATAAAAACTCCTACTTCGAAGGCTTAGAGGGGTTAACGAGGGTCTATCTCCCTTATATCTCCAGTGTTTGGGGATTTAAACAAGGCATGTACATCGTCAACAAGGTTCTACTCAAAAAGCATACAATCAGAGATACCGCCTTTCCTCCAATCTTTTGATTAGGCAAAAGAGTTAGCATAGTTGGTATCAAAATGCCAGAAAATCATTTAAAAAGTGATAATGAATGGTTTAAGTAAAAATAAAATAATTTCTTCAAAGAAAACACATTCAGCACATCAAGATTGACACTCAAAAATAGAAAAGTTCCTGCATGTAGATAATGTTAAAACAGTCAATCAAGATACACATGAAAATGCAACAGAGAAAAATTCCACCATGGAAGAGGATCGTCTCTATCCGGACTTGTCAATCTGGACGACACACTGCAATCTTGGCTATATCCTGACCCATGACCTCTACACTATGAAGATAAGTTGCAAATAGTCTTTTTTGTTTGTCTTTTCGAAGAAATGAGCATTCAAAGGGAATAGATAAACCTTTGCCACAAATACGGGGCCAAGAAACAACTTAGCAAAGTACCCACAAGAAAAGTAGAAGAAAATTAACATGCCCCTTGCATAGTATGACAATTGTACTTATCTTTCGTATTTCAAGCAACAATAACTTAGATTATCATGTTCGTGTAGGGCCAACAACGTTTATATGCACATGTTTATCAAATTATTGGACGTTTTTGCAAACAAAACAATAAAAAGGAAGTTATGTGAACATATAAAAGATGATCTTTTATTGATTTAAGAAATCATCCTGTGAAAAAGGCGTTTACATTTGGAAGCAACTAAATGCAAAATCAAAATAAACAAGTGTTTACAAATTGCAATATGAATACGAATATCCATCAAGTTCCGACTCTACTATAACTCTTATCACTTTAATGCCTTCTTCTTCCTGGTTTTGACACAAACGTCTTGGATTGGCTCTGAACCTCTTCCAGGTGACCGAAAGAAAGAAACAAATGAATTCATGTTAAGCGTAGTTATTTGCTTTAAGTCCCTAACTTTTGCCTGAATTTCCCTTTCGGGTTTTCGATTCACCGGGACACCCTCTTTTTGCCTAAGCCGTCCTTTCGGGTTTTCAACTTCGCGGTTTCTTCCTTTTTTTTATGCAAAGTATTTTTTAACTACGTCACCATTCACATGGAGAGGGAAGTATTCTCCATCCATAGTTGTGAGCATCATCGCTCCTCCAGAGAAAACTTTTCTAACCACGAATGGTCCTTCATAAGTCGGAGCCCACTTGCCTAGGGGATCCCTCTGGGGAAGATTTATCCTCTTGAGCACAAGGTCACATGGCTTGTAACACTGGGGCCACACCTTCTTGTCAAAAGCCTTCCTCATTCTTTGTTGATATACCTGACCATGACATACAACTGTCAACCTCTTCTCATCGATAAGTTCTAACTGATCCAGCCGATTCTGCACCCATTCACCTTCATCAAGCTCAACATCCCTCATGATCCTAAGAGAAGGAATTTTGACTTCTACAGGAAACACTGCTTCCATGTTGTAGACCAAAGAAAATGGGGTTTCCCCATTTGAAGTACGCACAGTGGTACGATAACCATGTAAAGCAAAGGGTATCATTTCATGCCAATCTTTATAGGTTACTACCATCTTTTGTACAACTTTCTTGATATTCTTATTGGCCGCTTCGACAGTGTCGTTCATATTCGTCCTATACGGGGAAGAGTTATGATGCTTGATTTTGAATGACTCGCAAAGCTCCTTCATCATTTTGTTATTTAAATTAGACCCATTGCCAGTAATTATCATTTCAGGCACTCCATAACGACATATAATATTGTGTTTGATGAACCGGGTTACCACTTGTCTGGTGACATTGCCATAAGGCGCAGCTTTGACCCATTTAGTGAAATAATCAATGGCAACCAGGATGAAACAATGTCCGTTGGATGTTGTTAGTTCGATCTTGCCAATCATATCAATTCCCCATATTGCGAACAGCCAAGGGGAAGTTAAGACATTAAGTGGTACGGGTGGCACATGTACCTTATCAGCATAGACTTGACATTTGTGGCAAATCCGTGCATGATTATAACAGTCAGTCTCCATGGTGGACCAATAATAACCAGCTCACAAAATATTTTTGGCCATGGTATGCCCACTGGAGTGAGTCCCGAAGTCACCCTCATGTATCTCTTCAATGATTCTAGCTGCTTCTCTTTTGTCAACGCATCTGAGCAGTAAACCATCATGATGCCTCTTATACAATACACCACCACTGAGAAAGAACTTGGTCGAAAATCTTCTCAAGAACTTCTTATCTGTGACGGGCGCCTTTTCAGGGTATTCTTGCGTTTTAAGATATCTTTTGATATCATAAAACAAGGGTTTATCGCTTGATTCCAAATTGGCTTCAAAGCAAAAAGCTGGCTCATCCAACCTTCTGATGGTAATGGAGGGCGCTTCGTTAGCCCACTTAACTTTGAACATGGAGGACAAAGTTGCCAGCGCATCATGGAAATTGTTCTCTTCTCTAGAAATGTGTTTAAACGTGATCTCTTCGAATTACGAAATAAACCTCATAACATTCTCACGATAGGGAATCAAGTTCTGATGACGAGTCTCTCAATCTCCATTAATCTGGCTGATAACAAGATTGGAATCCCCGTAAACTTTCAAATATTTGATCCGTAGGTCGATTGCTGCTTCAATGCCATAAATGCAAGCTTCATATTCAGCCATATTGTTAGTACAATCAAAGTAAATATGAGTTGTGAAATGAATGTGGAAACCCTCAGGGGAAGTGATAACAACTCTGACTCTGTTGCCCATGGCATTGGAGGCACCGCCGAACACAAGCGTCCAACGTGATCCTGGATCGGGTCCTTCATATGGGCTTGGTATATTACAATCCCGAATGTACACTATTTCCTCATCTGAAAAGTTAAACTTTATCGGTTCATAATCATCCATGGGCTGATGAGCAAGATGATCAGCCAATATACTACCTTTGATCGCCTTTTGCATAGTGTATTGGATATCATATTCAGTGAGTATCATCTGCCAACGGGCTACCCTGCCTGTAAGTGCCAGCTTCTCAAAAATGTACTTGATTGGATCCTTTTTGGATATCAAGTAGGTGGTGTGAGTTAACATGTATTGTCTCAAACGTCTGGCATCCCAAGCAAGTGCACAACAAGTCTTTTCCAACAATGAGTACCTTGACTCGCACTCCGTAAACTTCTTACTCAAGTAATAAATGGCTTGTTCTTTCTTCCCTGTCTCGTCATGCTGACCGAGGACACAACCCATAGAGTTTTCCAACACAGTTAAATACATGATCAATGGATTCCCTTCCAATGGCGGCATGAGTACTTGTGGTTCCTACAAATACTCCTCTATTTTGTCAAATGCCTTATGACAATCTTCATTCCACCTTACCGTCTAATTTTTCTTTAACAATATGAAGAAAGGTTCACATGTGGCCGTGAGATGAGAAATAAACCGGGAAATGTAGTTTAGCCTCCCCAAGAAACCACTGACTTCCTTTTCTGTTTTCGGTTCGGGCATTTCTTGTATCACCTTCACTTTAGCAGGGTCAACCTCGATGCCTTTTTCACTTACAATAAATCCCAACAACTTGCCAGACCTCACCCCGAAGGTGAATTTATTTGGATTCAACCTCAACAAGAATTGCCTCAGTCTCTCAAACAACTTCTCCAGATGAACTATATGCTCCTCTTCTGTGTCAGACTTAGCAATCATATCATCCATATATACCTCAATCTCCTTGTGAATCATATCGTGAAAGAGAGTAACCATGGCACGCTGATACGTTTCCCCAGCGTTTTTCAAACCAAACGACATCACCTTATAGAAAAAGGTTCCCCAAGGCGTGATAAACGTTTTCTTCTCCATATCCTCTAGAGCAATCTTAATTTGATTGTAACCCGAAAAACCATCAATGAAGGAAAACACTTTAGCGTGAGCAGTATTATCGACCAACACATCAATATGAGGAAGAGGAAAATCATCCTTAGGGTTGGCTCTATTCAAATCCCTATAATCCACGCACATCCTGACCTTACCATCTTTCTTGGGCACATGCACAATATTTGCAATCCATGGAGGATAATTGATGACTTTTAAGAAATTCACATCCAACTATTTTTGATCCTCTTCTTTAATATTTTTGGACATCTTAGGATGAGTTCTTCAGAGCTTTTGCTTGACAGGGAGCAACCTTCTTTGAGTGGTAGTCGATGCACCACAATATATGTATCCAAACCTGGCATATCTTCATAAGACCAGGCGAAGATATCAACATATTCACGTAGTAGCTCAATCAATATGACTTTCAGACTTTCCTCGAGATCTGCCCTATCTTGACCTCTCTTTTTACCTCTTCTGTGCCAGTGTTCACCACCTCAATTGACTCTTGATTTGGCTGGATAACCTTATCTTCTTGTTTTAACAACCTTGCTAATTCCTCAAGAAGATCACAATCCTCATATGCCTCCTCTTCAGCTGATAGATCGGATTGTCAAAGTCATAGTGAGCGATAACATAGTCGTTATCAATATAATCCATGGTGGAAGTGCATCTGCATAAATGATATTTTGGTGTTTTAGTGACGGTGTGTGAAAAGGGAAACGTTCCCATTTTAAGAGAAATAAAAAGAAAAGAATGGGAAAAAAATTTGAATGCAAAAAACGTCCTTTATTTATGACATACTTTTTGAAAATAACCATGGTGGCCCTACACAAGTGGTTCACTATGCCTTGGGCAGAGCGCATGAATTATGTCATGATAACAAAAGAAAAATAAGAAAATTACTCCTTAGCGCTTGAAACTTGGATGACGTCTACAGAAGTCTAATTATTGAGTACTTGGCCTGGAATGCTTGGACGAATCCAATCTTCTATATTGTATCCGTCAACCCTATCGTCACCAATTACATTGGTGCATCCTTCTTGAGTAGTACTAGGACGGGAGAATTTCACAGGAGTAGACAAACCAGAAGCTCTGGAAGTTTCACTTTGCTGACCCGGGATGAAACCAAGACCGAATTTGTTGAATTTTGGGGTAACATCATCACCCAACCCAACCTTCAGTTTCCGTTCTCCACCACCGCTTTAGCATCTCTGAGATAAGACATAACAGTTTCCGGCTTCTTTTTCTATTATGGAGGAGGAAAGTTAACTGCATGAACTGTCTCAAACGTCTGAAAATGGGTCTCATGTATTTCACCTTCAACCTCAACATAACAGAATGATGTCAAATGACTCACAATATACTCTTCCTCGCCGCATACAGTTGTGAATTTTCCCTCTGTAGGATACTTTAGTTTCTGGTGAAGAGTAGAGGTGACATCCCCTGCTTTGTGAATCCACAACCACCCCAACAAACAACAATACGCTGGCTGTATGTCCATCATAAATAAATTAGCATTGAAAGTGAGAGGACGCACCTTGATAGGTAATTCAACCTCCCAAAAAAAATGCTCTTCGAGACACATCTAAGGCTTTTACCATCAAGTCGCTGGGACGTAGCTCCAGGCCGGAATAATCGATTTCCATCAATGCTGACTTGGGTAGTACGTTCAAAGACGACCTCGTATCCACCAAAACTAAGGATAGAGTAGTGCCCCTGCACTCCATAGAAATATGTAACGCTTTGTTATGGTCTCGCTCTTTTGGAGGAAGATCAAAATTTGTGAAGTCTAGATCGTTCCCAGAAGATATGTTAGCACAAACATTCTCGAACTGATTGACTGTTATCTCATGCGGTATGAATGCATTCTTTAATAACTTCATCAAATCATTCTTGTGAGGTTTTGAATAGATCAACAAGGTCAAGATATACATCTTAGAAGGGGTATGGCTTAACTGATCAATTATGCTATAATCGCTTTTCCTGATAATTCGCATTAACTCCTCAACTTCATCGGGAACTGAAGAAGTTTCTGGTACCGGAATTGGTTGAGTCACATTGGCTGGCATAACCATTGGATTACCAATTATCACCTGTTGTTTTCCTTTTCCTCTTGCAGAAGCATCTGCCGCATCTTGTACATTGGAAGGACCAAACACTCTTCCGCTTCTAGTCATTCGAATTTCACCGGAGAGATTATAAACATTCCCTTTGCTGTCTTCAGTAGTTTCTTCCTCAGAAGGATGAGGATTTACCTCTTGCCTCGCCCCGTGGTAATAAACATCAGCACCATAATGCCATGGGATGGCCTTCTCACTAGTATACGACATGGGACCAGGTACCGTAATCATCAAAGGAGGTGCCCTAGATGGAGTAGGAATGCGCACAGGGGTGTAAGGAATAGATACCACAACAACATGATCTTCGGTAACCTTTTGGTATCTTGGTATCCTATCGAATTATAGGGAACCTTCATTCGTCATGAATTAGATGCCAACTTTTAAATCATCACAGCCCTTCGGTTACTCTCTACACTTGGCACAGTCTGAGGCACAGTTCGGGAAAATAGAATTGTCAAGCAAATACCTCTTAACATACCACAATAGAGTAGTTATCTATTCCACATTCATAAATAAATTCATCATTTCTCCATTATCATCAATCATATTAACAACAACCCCTCCATGTCTAGGCATTGGGTTTTGGGTAACATTCAGACCAGTCACTGGAGTAAACTCAATTGCTTTGGCGTCCAACAAGTCTTGTATTCTGCACTTCAACACAAAATAATTGTCTGTTGAATGACCAACTCCACCATAATGGAATTCACATCTTGCGTTAGCATCAAAAAGGAGGAAGTATTCCGGGTGGTGGTGGCATATTTCTTAAACTGATCAACTTCAAATCGAGTAAATGGTGGAGTTCTTTGGTAGGAGATACCGGAAAGGGATCGAATTTTCTCAACTATCTCTGTTTTTTATTATTATATTGACGGGGAGCATCTTATTGTCTTTGTTGTTGGAGCACCGGATTATGTCTCTGATGTAGAGGAGCATTAACAGGAATAGAAACAACATTGATTTGTTGGTGTTGACGATCCTCTCCTCTTCCTCTTTGAGAGTAAACCACACTTGTGCCACCTTCCCTTTTCTTGGGGTAAGTATTGAATGGCTTCTTACCATCCCCTGATGAACCACTAGAACCACTGATTTGAATCTTCCCTAATTTCAAACCTACCCCAATTCTCTCGCCAGCCATAACCAAATCCGCAAATCCTGCTGAAGCACTTCCTATCATGTGATCATAAAATGGACCTTGCAGGATACTCATAAACATATCAACAATTTCTCGCTCCATGAGTGGAGGTTGAAACCTTGCAGCCAACTCACGCCACTTCTGAGCGTATTCTTCGAAAGATTCTTTTAGCCCCTGGGACAAATTCTGTAATTGAGTGTGATTAGGAGCCATATCCACATTGTACTGATAGTGTTTGACAAAAGCACGAGCAAGATCATTGCAGTATCGAATATGAGTTTTTTCTAGCTTCGTGTACCATTCCAGGGATGCCCCAGATAGGCTATCTTGGAAGAAATTACCAAAAGCCCCTGATCTGCGGTATGTACCGACATCTTCCAAATATAAGCAGTTGCATGAGTAACAGGACATGATGAACCGTTGTACTTTTCAAAGACTGGTGGTTTAAACTTCGTAGGAACCTTCACCCCTGATACTATCCCAAAATCATTAGCGTCCATACCAAGGACTCCTTGCCCTTCCACAGCCTTCAAACGTTCTTCCAACAACCGATACCTTATATCCTCAACCTAAACTTCTCGCTCATAATGTCATATAGAAAACTGATCTTCATCCTGATCAAAATCAAAGTCCTGCTCTTGATAGTTTCTTACACCACCCATATTATCTTTTCGGTTCCCCACAAGACGAGGTCCCGGAGACGGGGGAAATTTCCCCATGTTGCACAAGAAAGGAGTGCCAGGTAACCTGTGAAAATTCCAAACGGGCTGGTCTTGTACATCTCCCAGTCCAACAAAAATGTTTTGATAGAGCCCTTGATTCCCATCAACCACTAGATAACAGCGTTGATTGTTGACAATGGCAACCAATTCTTCCTGTCGACGATTCACATTAGTGATGACTTCCATGAACTGGGTCATCTGAGTAGCCATCTGGGCTCTCATTTCAGCGAGTTCAACTTGAATTTATTCTATCTGTCTTGGAAAATTGTTTCTGGTGGAATACCGATGAGTAGTCGTCTTGAATTCTGGATAAGAAAATCAGAATTAAGATGAGAAAATTATCCTGAGATGACCTGCAATGTATGAGATGTATGATATGCATGATATGTTTGTGTTATTTCTAGGAATTTACAAGTTTTGTCAACTATTAGGAATAAGAACCGAGCACGATAAAAGACAAATGACAAAATAAAGATACAAGTGCAAAAGCAAACTTCTTTATTTTCAAAAACATCAAAACACCAATTCTCAAAACCCATGGAATTTGTACAAGATAAAAATATCTCATCCAACAAGACTGGTGGTGATCACGTTAACAAAAACAAAGAAATGATAAAAATTAAATGGGTAGGTCCCCCATCCCGACATGAAATAAAGGTCCCTCCTCCTGGAAATGCTCCTCGCTCCACTCCTTGGTTTCTTGGAATAGCTGTCTTATCCTTGGGCAGTCCCGCTCTTCAACAAGGCTTTTAATCACTACATCCTTTTGGAATAATTGTTCTTTTAGGTACTGACATTGCTCCAGGAAGTGATCACATTTTTCGCATTCTGGCAAATAAATAGGTATAGGTGCACTCTCCAATTCTTCTATCTGACTTCTGAGCTTAGCATTTTTTTCCATCACATGAGCCATCTGCTCTTCACGGTTCTGATCTTGCATTCTGACTTCAGTAAGTTTCCTTTCTAATTCTTTAACCTTTTAGCCGTGACATGCTCTTAACTTTGCTTCCGCTACTTGAAGACTCTTAATCCTTTGTTGATTTTTCAAAAGTGCATTATCCCGGGGAATATTTAAGTTGGAATTCTAAATCCTTGACCTCTTTGACTATTCATATGATCCACGATCCTCTAGTAGTCGATCTTTCTTCTGATTCTCCCTCCAGAGTAGTTTATTTTCTTGTAAAGCAAAGGAAAGCTCAATATTTTTATCTTCCAGATCAGCTTGTAGCTTAATATTCTCAGCTTTGGCGTTTTTGAGGCACGCCATTGGTACAACTTCAAATTCTTCTAGCGCGGGCTGCTTAGAAGACATCCTGCCATGAGAAAGATAATCATCCTTCAGATCATACAAAGGTTGTGGGTATAATTGTTTTTCCTTCTTATAAGGAAACAACAACACCTTTACCCGACTCTGAATCCATTTTGAGTAAGTGTCAAAAGCCACACCTCCACCTCTATCAAAAGAAAGATTTCCCTTTTGCTGAATGTGTTTCAAGGCGACCTTCAGTCTTTCAAACATAGCAGCATCTCCTCCTTTGCTGAAATAAACGATTTCCTTTACTTCCCGCTCAATAGGTCCATTTGTCATTACGAATCCAAATTGACGCTGTAGTAAGATGGGATTATAATTGATGCAACCTTTGGTTCCGGTGAGTGGAACACTAGGAAACTCACCATAACTCGTAATGAACTCCTTCAAAATTCCCATGTTATGCCAGACAATGTCGTAAGAAGTGAGTCCCATGATCCGCGGGGCCCAAAGAGATATCTCAGCAGTTTTGACAAACGGTCCTTTGGTAGGTAAGTGCAAAATGAACCACTTGTAAAGTAAAGCCGTACCGCATACCACATCCCCTCTCTTACCATGCCGAGAGTGAATAGTATAGTAAGTATCCGTTAACAATTTTGGTATCGGGTTGTCATTCATAAAGACACAAATTGCTGCCAAATCCACCAACCTTTCTGCCATAGGTAAGAGAACTAAACCATAAATTAACACGGCCAGTAATGCATTAAAAGTCGTCCACTTTCCTTCTTCTGCAAATCTCTTAGCTTTGTTTATCAGATAATCTCGAGAAATACCCTGCATGTCACATTTCTTGATCCAATTGCCTTCCACTTCGCTAACGGTCAAATAAAGAGCTTTAGCGATAGCCATGTAATTGGGAGTTTCGGGTACCTGAGTAAAAGGAATATTGTCCATGACCTTTATATAAATAATATATTCATACTCTTTAAGAGTTGGTGCGAGTTGTTAATCTTGGAAAGTAAAACAACATAGCTGTGGATCGTAGAACTGAAGAAGCACTCTTAATGCCCACTCCTCATAAAAATCATTTACTAGTGGCAACAAGTTCCCATACCGTTTCCTGAAGATGTTTTCATTTTGACCATTCACAAGGGCTCCCAACTCTCGCAATAGACCTCCATAAAACACAAACTGGTAGACAGCCTTCGTCCTAAGAGTTTATGCACATGTGCTCATGTTGTTATTCATCCCGATGACAACTTTTAAGTACCCTGGAAATAATCATGCATGTGAATTAGACATACATAATTTTTATTGCATTTTTTTTAGAAAATAAATATGCCATGAGGTGGTGCAAACACATAGGAATCAAGGTATCTGTTGTGCTGTTCTGAATATGTCGGGACACCAAGATCCAAAACTTTGTAAAATAACCAGTCATTCCCTTTTTTAGAAACTCAGTCACTAACAAAAAAGAGTCACCAACGGTACCTGTAAGAATCAAAATTCCCTCCCCACTCACAGGTGTAAACTAGGTCAGGGTAAGGCAAGGGTAACTCAGAATCATAGGTATGCCTGAAGCCACTATCATCGAAACACCTACGTGAAACGATAGCACCCCATTTGTACTCTCATCTGAGCATGGACAACATGATCGCACTAGCAAACCAAAGTCGACTAGCCGTTCATGTTCCACTCTATTCCTAAGGTTCCTATGGTTGTCACTTGGCCTGGGTATTGGGCCTTTTACTTGTTGTAACACCCACCGAACATGATAGTAGAGCCAGCACAACAGATAACAAAATATATGGAAAGTGGTAAAATGCATGCACAAACATATGCAAACAGTATATACAAAACTGGAAACAAATAAACAGCCAAAGAAATGAACAAACAAGAGTTAGGATCGACTCCGGGATGGACCAGCAATAGGTCAATCTGTCCCCAGTAAAGTCGCCAGCTGAAACAAGCAGACGAACAGTCATTCGATATTATGAAAATATCAATCAATGAAGTCGCCACAAAATGTGTTTTATCCTGCCAAGAGGGAAATATAAACATTGAGAAAACCCGAGAAGGGTGAAATCACGGTCTTGTGACCGAGATATCGGGTAAGATAGTATATTACCGAGGGGAAGGTATTAGCACCCCACACTCCCGTAGTACTCTACGGTATCCACTCTTGTTATTCTAATCTAATGGGTGTGTAAAATCTATGTCTAAGCTTAAAGTTGAAAAGGGAATGCATGCAAAGAGAAAGGAAAAGAAAATGAGGGGAAAAGAAAAGAATATTTACAAAGATATGCTCAATTAGGCCCCAAAAATGCCTCTGCCTACGTATCCCTTTTAAGGAATCAGAGCAGTCGTAGTTCCGCTCATATATTTTGGTTGGTTTTTGATTTTTAGTTTTGAAAATAAAAGTAACAATCAAGGTGGCAAAACATAAGATAGAGAAAAAATGTTAACAATGATGATAACATAACAAAAAGATATGACAAGACATCGCATGGCAACACAAACTCAGGTAAGGCGGTTATATCAGACAAGATAATGAAACGTTACACCTAACAATGATATTGAAAATCAAAGTAGGATAACAAACATATGCGATGGTAAAACATCGGCTAAAAGAATGTGCGATGGAGAAACCTCGACTAAGAGATAGGAAGATAACATGGCAAAGATGGCGAAACATCAATAAACCAGAGTGTTGTACCCCAAAATTTGCCCTCCCATTTCCTCAACATTTTCTCATCACCAGGCCCTTGGAACTCAAGATCCAATTAGGGTTTCCTCTGCTCAAGATTTCTCCTTGCACTGATTGACCCAAATTAGGGTTTGTGTTTGCACAAAGATATTTTGACCTAAAATGCCTAAGATGACTTTCATGCTTCATATTGGACTCCCAAGTTTATCCATACCAAGTTTCAAGTCTTGATTCCAAGTTTTGCCCAGTCAATTGGACAGATGACCTAGAAATCAGCTGTATTTGGGAAAAAGTCAACTGTGGCCAATTGACAGTCAAATCTCATGGAAATTGACCCACATCAACATTATGAACTCATATTGACCTTTTGATCAAGTTTGGATCACAATTCCACAAGAAATTTGATCAGATCACCAAAGGAGCAAAATGGTCATTTTTAGGGTTTTGACTGCACAAAGACAATTTTTGACTGTTTGACCTAGCCAATGGCAAACGAAGATCACATATGGACTCAAGGACCCCATGGAATTGTCTTGACATTCTCAACAAGCTCAAAAGATCCCAAGTACACAAGATTGACAGTTGAATTTCCCAGTCAATTGATCAATTTTGACTGTGTACTGAAAAGTCAAACTTTGACTTTTTGGTCAAAATCAAGAGTCAAGATTCATTTTTCATCAAAACATGCTAAATCATGAAACTTGTTCACCAAGAAACCAAGAAATGCAAATTAGGGTTTAAAATGGAAATTTTTCATAACTTAGAATTTTTTCTAAGTTATGGAAAACCCTAATTTTTTCCCAACTTTGCCCCACTTTTTCACAATGATTCATTTGGATTCAAACAAAAGTCAAAACATGAAAGTTGTAGCTTGTTGCATAATCTACAACTTTGATTCACAAAGTGTTCTCATTTGAAGCTTGTATCTCAAGTTACAAATTTTTGAATAAAGGCACTAAACCATTCTTAACTTAGTGAATTTTTGACCTATTTTGACAAGTTTTTCTACCCCACTTCAAGGCCATTTTCCATACACTTCCACTTGGAATTTCAAATTTCACTTCAAAGATGGACTGAAGTACACATTCCAAGCTTTCCAAAATGTCCAAGAACTTCTCAAACAACCTCATGGTTAGGGAGAATCGAATTTCACAATATGACAAAAACTCACATTGTCCATAACCTTGCAATTTGAACTCAGCATGCTTTAAGCTAGATTACAGGTCCTTAAACCAAGTTACACTCAATAATTTAATGCATATTCTTTGATCCAAGACCATGTTCTTTGAGCTAAAGCATTGTATGAAGGATTAATCCCAAATTGGAAAAAGCATAATATCCATTCTTGAAAAGTTGCACTTTATGTCAAATTGAAAATCCAACAAGTACATTGCAAATCTGATTGGCACAAGATTATGGACAAATCACACTGATCAAGGAGGGATTATGCAGCACATTAGGGGGTCCTCTACATGCCTAGAAACACAAGTGGACATTTGTTGCTTAAAGTTGAAGAAAAGTGCCATAACACATACCAACTACCATATCAGCTCAAGAACACCTAGACAAAGTTATCAAACACATTTCACACAACACAACCAAGCTAATACACGAGCCCTTAGCCTTCAAAACACCCTCCATCTCAGAATCACTCTAAAACTGCAAAAACAGGGCAGGCCCTGCAGTTTGAGTACCATCTCTCATTTCTCTCAAGCTTTCTTGCCAAAACCAGTTCACACACCTTCCATACCATCTATGCAAGCTAACCAAAAGCAAAAACACGATCTGTAATCCCTCTAACTGGTTCCACCATTTTCACATTTCTGACTTGCAGGTGAAGTTCTCTAGTTCGATTCAGAAGCTTTCAAGACAAAGTAAACATTGGAATAGCATCCCTGGACCTCAAGGAAGCTTTTCCAACCATCACCTTGCACTGAAAGTTCCTACATTTCCAGATAGAACTTCAACTGAACAGGTAAGTTTTTGAATTCGTATCTCTCTTATTAGGCATCATTAGCTTTAAGTTTGTGAATAAACAATGTTCTACTCATGCCACTGAACATGTACATTCTTTTACTTTTCATTTCTTTTGCCTGAGCTGTGAGAATTTAAGGTTTGAAAATGGTAGAAAACTTAGGTCAGGATTTGGGATTGTTAAAATTCTCCCTCATCTTAGAGAGTTAGATCAAGTTATGCATATGGTTAGAATCGTCTCTTCATGCTGAACATCTTTTATGTTATGAGTTTGCATTGAAAAGCCAGGAATCAAGAGTTGGAAGATGAAGAACAGGGCGCGCGTTTTTTGAATGTTGTTGTACAGAGGTTGAAGAAAGGTCTTCATGGGCTGGGCCTATGTTGACTTTCCTTTTCACACCACCCTTTTTGGTTTTACACCCTTGAGCCCATTTGCTTCATTTTTAATATTTTTTGACTTTTTTTTTAACTGACTCATTTATTTTTTCTCATGACATAAAAAATATAAAAATATTTTTTCCATCATTTTTTGAATTTATTAAGTATTTATTTGATTGTTTTGTACATAAATAAATAAATATACATATATACTTTTGTTTAAAATATTAAGATAACACAAATATATTTTTTATACACTTTTATTTTATTTTTACTTCCTGAAAATATTTTGTATAAAAAATACCCTTTTTTTTATTTTTATATTAAATATTATTATTTTTTATATATAATACATATTTAGAACTTAATACATAAATACATATATTTATTAATATACTTAGAATAAAATACTAAAAATATACATATTTTATTTTATTAATATTAAACACTAAAAAAAAATCATTTTTTACAAATATATTTCTTTTCTTATTTTATTTTTGTGTATAAATGATAAATATTGTATATATTAATAATAATACATTTCATTTAATAGAAATTAGGGTTTGCCCTAAATACACAAAAATTCCAAAAAAAGATAATACTTTTATTTTGTTTATTTGACATATAAAAAAAATACTCTTTTTCATACAAAACATTTTGCATCTTGCATATTTTATTCCATTTTTTATTTAATTATTGTACATTAATTAAATTGTATAAATTCAAAATTGATGTAATAGTGTTAGGTTTAAATTCCTTGTCAAAATCCCCATTTGAAACATTGTACCCCCTTCCCTATATTATTGTGTTGTAATAGCGTAGGAGTTTAAATTTTGCACTTTATCGTTTTCTAAATATACAATGCTAGAATTAGGGTTTATATGCGAATAAAACGAACAAAAATAGTTGGACCTAATATAAGACAAACAAGCATGAAAATGGACACACAAATCACACTTGCACCCCCTAGGGTATTCCACTTGTTGCCTTTCAAAATTGGGCCATATTGCATGTTAGGTCTCTTTGGGCAAAACAAACAAATTGAATGATCATAGTCCCTCGATAACATTTTTCAAAATATTGCCAAACAAATGATCAAGTCCCTTAAGGAAAATGCCCAAAGATACTTGGCACCATTGCAATTATGGTCCAAACGATGACCCGCGCCTGTCCCTTTCACATCCTAACATGAGATTGTCCACCAAATACAATGGTGGAACAAACTTATTAAAAGGGTTAAAACATAGCAATAATCTTTGAGAAATTTAGGAGTAGATAAACCTCTTAGTTACTTGAATCAAACTTGCAAAAAACAAAACACTTGCCTATTTTCTAAAACACACCTCACAACACTTTCAAAACAACTTTCAAAAACAAATGAAAACCTTTTCAAAAGACATACACCTTTGTATACATCTCAACATGGATCATTACAAAGGTTGCCACCACATTGGCCTCTTTTCAAAACATTTTTCAAACCCACACACACAAAGCACCATTTCAAACAATTAAAAAATCAAGGCAAGTTGATCTAAACAAGTAACTAAGAGCCCATGGATAACCATGGATAGAAAGGGTGCTAATACCTTCCCTTTCTATAATCTACTCCCCGAACTCAAGAAAAATCTCAAAGGTTTTTGCTGTGCTTTTTAAACCTTTCCTTAGGATAAAATAAAAAGTCGGTGGCGACTCTTGCTCAACCGAAACATTTGCGAAAACAAACGCAAAACCATAGTCAGTTCTCCCACCGTATCACAGAACTGGCGACTCTGCTGGGGACTATTTTAAAAGTGGAGTAACCTTAGGGCTTAGATCACCCTCTTGCATGACTAATTGTTTGAATTGTTTGCTTTATACTTTGGCTCTATTTGTTTGGGTTTACAATCCTACACCCGGATTTTGGGAAACATTCATAGATAGCAATACGTTGTGGAAACTGTGCGGGGTATACCGACACGGTCGAAGCAATAGCTATATTAGTGCGACATATTTGTGAGTACCGGTAACCCTTGAGTTCAATCAAGGAGAGTACGGGGCCGCTGAGTGATGTCACTAAGCACTAATGACCTAGAACCTTACTTGACCATCTTGGCCTTTTATTAGGGGTAGTGAGATGACCGGCTTTGGTGCAGTCCGAAGTTGGTAGATACTCGATACTACACTCATTGAGGGTTGTGTTCTTGGAATATTTTGGTCGCTAGTTAAGTGGCTAAACCAAAACAATGAACAATGAAAACAATCCAGTGATATTGAGCTCCTTAGAACCCGGTTACTATTTATAGGACAGGTTTTTAAGCCAACTACACTCAAGAGGGTACTTACCTATGAAACCCCATGCAAGCCTGAAACTAGGGTTTGGTGTGATTTGCTTGTACATATGTTTTGTGCATACATCATAAACATCATGAAGCATCATATGCATTCTCTAACCATTTCAAGGGTTTTGGATCTTCATCTTTGTTCTTGTTTTGTAGGTCATGGAAATTCCTCGCAGAAATACCATTCAAGTCAACCTTGTGAGAATCTCTCCTCAACTCAAGGAGATCACCTCAAGAATTCTGGAAAATTCATCCTTCAGTGAAAGACATGGTAGACTGCTCAGCCTAGTCAACACCAACATTGAAGAAGACATGATGAAAGTGCTATTCCAGTTCTTTGACCCCCTTCACCACTGTTTCACTTTCCCTGATTATCAGTTAGTGCCCACTTTGGAGGAATTTTCTCAACTCCTGAGAATTCCTATCCTTAATCAACTACCTTTCAACGGTACGTAAAAGGAACCAAAGCCGGAAGATGTTGCTCGAGCATTACATCTACAACCATCCGACATCAAGGGACATTGGGAAACCAGAAGCGGCGTCAAAGGATTCTTAGCAAAATTCTTGTTTGAGAAGGCACAAGAATGTTGGAATTCATTGGACCTACAAGCCTTTGAAGAGATTGTGGCACTCCTTATCTATGGGTTGATCTTGTTCCCAAATCCTGACCAATTGGTAGATGTCAACGCCGTCAAAATCTTCTTGTCCAGAAATCCAATACCAACATTGCTTGGGGACATTCTTCACTCATTTTACACACGAACAATGAGAAAGAGGGGTGTTCTCATGTGCTGTACTCCTATCCTTGCAAGGTGGTTTATTTCGCACCTTCCACAATCTGTCTTGAAGAATGACCAAGGTACAAGGTGGTCCCAACGGTTGATGACTCTTACTCATTCTGATGTGCATTGGTGTTCTCGGTCCAGAGAAAATGTCATCATTGTCGATCGTTGCGGAGAATTCCCTAATGTTCCTTTACTTGGAATTAGAGGGGGTATCACCTACAACCCTTGCCTAGCTTTGAGGAAATTTGGATATGCACGGAGGGATGGCCCTCATGATATGTTGATTCCTGACCTAGTTTTTGACTTCGACAACGATGCGCAAGGACTTCGCCAAAGATTCATCAGAGCTTGGGGAAAACTCAACAAGGTTGATAGCAAGACTCTGGGACACAAGAACTCCATCCCTCTTGAGCCCTATCTCAAGTGGGTACGAGCCCGAGCCCAAAGTCTAATGATGCCTTATCCTCATGTACTCCCAGTGATTAAAGAGCCCGTCAATGAAGGAGAGGTTCCCTACACCATCCTACATCCAGACATGCCTACATCGTGGGAGGAAATGCAGAAAAGCTGGATTCAGCTCAAGGAGGAACGGAACACTTTTGAGGCTAGCTACTACGCCAGTGAAAAGAAGGTTCTAGAGCTTACCCGCCGACTCCACGAGCAAGAGGCCCTCAATACCTACATCGCACCAAAGAGGATGCGCAATGTCTTTCTGCCTTAAGAAGTTTATTTTGTAATATTTGGCCCATGGGGCATTTATGTACTAACAAATTTCTTCTTATTAATATGATGTGCGTTCTTCTTTGTCTGAAACAATTTTGAATGTCCTAAATCCTTGAATGCATTGCATACATAAGCATACCATTCATCATGTGCATAAGCAGGTCTCATTCCAGGTTTCCTTATCTGTCTGCTGTTTATTACAGTAGGATGGATCTCGAGCAAACAATCAAAGATCTGCAGGCTCAGAATGCACAGTTCCAGCAACTCCTGATGACCTTGGCTAAGGGTCAGGAGGATATCAAGACTCAATTGGGGAACAAAGACCCGGTGAAAAAGAAGAAAAAGAGACTCGGGGTGGCTACTTTGGGGAGAAGATTTGACGGAGAAGCTCGGAGAGTGCTTGAATTTCCTCCTACTTCTGATGAAGGGACTAGTAAGAGAGATGGAGTTGCGGTGCCTTCCGAGTCTGATGCGGAGGAAGAAGAGGTTGAAGAGGATGAAGATTATTCTGACCAGCAATACCCTCCAGCTGATGATAAATATAAGGGTTTAGAAGACAGATTGGCTGCCATGGAGCTACAAAGAGTACCGGGTTTGGATTTTGAAGACTTGGGTTTGGTTGCCGGGATTGTGATTCCCCCAAAATTCAAAGTGCCAGTGTTTGTAAGGTATGATGGGCTGTCCTGCCCCAAAATGCATCTCAGGTCCTACGTGAGAAAGATCCAGCCCTATATGGCAGATAAAAACCTCTGGATTCATTTCTTTCAAGACAGCCTTTCTGGAGCTCAGTTGGAGTGGTTTTATCAGCTAGAAGGAACCAGTGTTCGGAATTGGGAAGATTTGGCCACCGCTTTCTACAAACAATACCAATACAATTCTGACCTTGCCCCTACTCGTACCCAACTTCAGGGTATGTCATTAGGAACAAGCGAAAGATTCAAAGAATACGCACAAAAATGGAGGGATTTGGCTGGCAGGGTGCAGCCTCCTTTAACCGATCGTGAGCTTGTTGATATGTTTCTAGGGACCCTATCTGGGCCCTTTTTCAATCATCTGATTGGTAACTCTTCCGCGGGGTTTACCGATTTGATCTTAACGGGCGAAAGAATAGAAGCTGGCATCAAGTCAGGAAAGATTCAGAAGGGTGTTGCTACAAGTACTGAGAAGAGGCCTTTTAAGAAGGAAGCAAGTGCCGTCTATGGTCCTAGAAGACAAGTCAAGCCAGAAATTCGCCAAGCCGTCAATGCTCTGGTCATTTCAAAACCTGCTGCTGCTCCTCAGCAGTACAATCAACAAAGAAGTGAAAGGCCCAAGAGGCAGTATACTCGGCTGAGTATGACCTTATCTCAAATTTTACCTCAACTGCTATCCACCAATTTGGTGACCACCAAAGAAGCTCCTAAAGTCGTCAACACTGCGTCTCCTAAGTATAACCCAAATGCCCGGTGTGCTTATCATTCTGATAGTCCCGGGCACACTACTGATGATTGCTGGGCCTTGAGAAACAAAGTGCAAGATCTTATCGACGCGAAGGAAATTCAGTTTGAAGCGCCTGAGAGGCCGAATGTTGTAACTGCTCCTATGCCCCAGCATAGGGTAAATGCCATTGAGGAAGAATTGTATGCTGTTTCGGTGAATGAAGTTGTTACCCCTCTTTTGACTGTTAAGAGGAACTTACTATTAGCTGGTTTATTTCCGGGTTGTAGTAAGGGCTGCCTCCTGTGTGCTGTTATCCCTACCGGTTGTCCACTGTTGAAATCAGGCATCCAAAGCCTGATGGATAGCAAGGAAATTCTGTTCAAGAAAACTGCTGTTCCGTCCGTTCCCATTGAAGAAATATCTGTTGTCACAATTTACAATCCTGCCAAAGCTCTCGTAAGGAAACCAGTCCAAATTATGTCTGTTGCACCCATCACTATTACTGTCCCGGGGCCTCTCCCGTATGAGTCTGATAAAGCTGTTCCATGGCATTATGGAGCCGATGTGTATGTGCTTGGGGTGAAGTAGGAGTTCGACACCAATACCAGTATCAGTAACATCACTGGTCCCGCCAAGATTACCCGCAGTGGCAGACTCTTCTCGCCTGACATTGCACCGCCAGTTATCCGAAAACCTCTCACCATCACACCCGCAAGTGTGCATGTTCCAATTCAAGTTCCTGTGTCTACTACTGCCGCCGAGTCCTCCGATACTCGGGGCAAAGAAGTTGCTACTGATTCGCCTGCCAGGACGGAGGCACCAAAGAAGACTGCTGTGGAAGCCTCCCAACAAGAAATGGAGGAAATTCTTAAAATTATCAAAAAGAGTGACTTTAACGTTGTTGAACAATTGGGGCATACTCCCTCCAAAATCTCTATGCTATCGTTGCTGCTATGCTCAGAGGCCCATGCAAAAGCCCTGATTTCGTTTCTGAAAACGGCCCATGTGCCGCAAGAGACCTCCGCGGATCAATTCACCGACTGTGTGGCTAATTTGACGGCTGACAATGGCTTGGGGTTCTCAGATGCTGACCTTACCGCCAAAGGGAAAAATCACAATGATGCCCTGCACGTCTCTATAGAGTGCAGGGGCACTACTCTCGCACACATGTTGGTGGATACCTGTTCTTCCCTGAATGTTTTACCCAAGAAGGCATTGGATCGCTTAGATTGTGAGGGTCTGGAGTTGAAACCTAGTAACATCATTGTTAGAGCCTTCGACGGTTCTAAGAGGATGGTGCACGGTGAGGTAGACATCCCTATTCGTGTGGGTTCCCAAGTTTTTGGCTCAACGTTCTATGTAATGGATATTCGTCCATCTTACTCCTGCTTATTGGGTCGACCCTGGATTCACAAAGCTGGGGCAGTAACTTCCACTTTACACCAAAAGCTCAAATACCCTGTCAAAGGGAAGATTGTTACTGTGCAGGGTGAGGAGGAATACATGGTGAGTCACTTGAATTCATTCCGATATATCGAGATGGACGGGGAGTTTATTGAAACCCCCTTTCAGCATTTTGAGGAAGTACCTCCAGTGTTGGCATCAGCTGAAGCAGTGGTTGAAGAAGACTTTCCGTTGAAGATGGCATCCTTGAAGGATGCCCGGGCTGTAATCGAGAAAGGCAATTGTACAAACTGGGGTCAGCTTCCTGACTTCACTCAAAAGAATGACAAGTTTGGGCTGGGCTTTACTGCAGAGGCTCAGAGGGTTGTACGCAAGGAAAAGATCAGAAAGGCTCCGGTGTTTATCTCTAACCCAAGGGTGAATGCTATCGAGGAGGATGTGGAGGAAGCAGAGTTTGACAGTTGGATCTACCCGACTACCAGCAACGGACCAAGTAACTGGATGGCAAAGGATTTTACACCTATCACATTTGTCACGCAGTAATTAATTTCTTTTGATTTCCAATTTGTAACAAACAATGTGTTAAAACTTTTATTGGCTCGGTGTCCTACCCGGGACATCGTAGCTCCATTTGTGAGGGCTTTTTGTATGACATTTCCATATATCATCAATCAAAACATTGGACGTTTGTTGCATTTCAAATCTTGTGCTCTTTTTCTTTCTGTGTTATATATATTGCAAAACAGCTATATTTACACACACTCACCTATACAGGTTTCAATCCACTCTGGATCCCACTGGCAACAGCTCTGCTACCGCCAGTTATGACTTCGAGAATCCGATCAACTTGGCCGAAGACGAAGGTGAAGAGGATTGTGAAGTACCTGGTGAACTCGCAAGACTGCTACTCCAGGAGGAGAGGGCTATTCAACCACATGAAGAGCCAGTGGAAACAATTAACCTGGGTACTGAGACAGATAGGAAAGAGGTCAAGATTGGGGCCAATCTAGAGCTCAGCGTGAAGCAACGATTGATCCAGATGCTACGTGATTACATGGAGATATTTGCTTGGTCCTATGAAGATATGCCTGGTTTGGATGCCGACATCGTAGTTCATCACCTGCCAACCAAGGAAGACTGCCCTTCGGTAAAGCAAAAGGTTCGCCGCATGCGCCCAGAGATGTCTGAAAAGATCAAGGCTGAAGTTATAAAGCAATTCGACGCCGGATTTCTAGCAGTAACTTCTTACCCTCAGTGGGTTGCCAATGTGGTGCCAGTGCCGAAGAAGGACGGTAAAGTCAGAATGTGTGTCGACTATAGGGATTTGAACAGGGCCATCCCCAAGGATGATTTTCCTCTACCTCACATTGAAATCCTCGTTGACAATACTGCTCAACACAAGGTGTTCTCCTTCATGGATGGTTTTTCAGGGTATAATCAGATCAAGATGGCTCCAGAGGATATGGAAAAGACTACCTTTGTGACTCAGTGGGGGACCTTCTGTTATAAGGTCATGCCATTCGGTTTGAAAAATGCTGGGGCAACCTATCAACGTGCCATGGTTGCTTTATTTCATGATATGATCCATCATGAGATTGAGGTATATGTTGATGACATGATTGCAAGGTCTCAAACTGAGGAGGAGCACCTTGATCATCTGAGGAAGCTATTTGACCGACTGAAGTTATATAAGCTGAGGTTGAATCCCAACAAATGCACCTTTGGGGTAAGGTCCGGAAAATTGCTAGGCTTCATTGTAAGTGATAAGGGTATTCAAGTGGACCCTGCCAAGGTTAAAGCCATTCAAGAGATGCCAGTTCCTAAGACAGAGAAAGAAGTCAGAGGCTTCCTGGGACGACTGAATTACATTGCCCGATTTATCTCACATCTGACTGCTACTTGTGAGCCAATCTTCAAATTACTGAAGAAAGATCAAGTAGCACGCTGGAACGATGAATGCCAGACTGCCTTTGAAAGGATAAAGGAATATCTCCAAGAGCCACCCATTCTTATGCCACCAGTGGAAGGAAGACCTCTGATACTATACTTGACAGTACTTGATAATTCAATGGGGTGTGTGCTGGGGCAGCATGACGAGTCTTGCCGAAAAGAGCACGCTATTTATTACTTGAGCAAAAAGTTTACCGACTGTGAGTCTCGTTACTCACTACTCGAGAAAACTTGCTGCGCTCTAGTATGGGCTGCTCGCCGGCTGAGACAGTATATGCTGAGTCACACTACTCTATTAATTTCAAAGATGGATCCCATCAAGTACATATTTGAAAAGCCTGCTCTGTCTGGAAGGATAGCGAGATGGCAAATGATCTTAACAGAATATGACATCCAGTATACAACTCAGAAAGCTATTAAAGGAAGTGTACTGGCGGATCATTTGGCACACCAACCTGTGGACGATTATCAATCATTGAACTTTGATTTTCCGGACGAAGACATCATGGTGGTAACTGACTGTGAAGTACCTGGACCAGATGAAGGACCTGAGGAAGGATCCCGATGGTCTATGCATTTTGATGGAGCCTCCAATGCTTTGGGTAACGGTGTCGGCGCTGTAATCATATCTCCCAAAGGAACTCATACTCCACTCACCGCCCGATTGTGCTTCAACTGCACCAACAACATGGAAGAATATGAAGCATGTATCATGGGTTTACAAGCTGCAATCAACTTAAGGATCAAGTTTCTGAGTGTCTTCGGAGATTCCGCTCTTGTGATCAATCAGATCAAAGGCGAGTGGGATACGAAACACCCAAATCTTATTCCTTACAAGGAGTATGTGTCAACCTTGCTTCCCCACTTTGAAGAAATAACTTTTGAGCACTTCCCAAGAGAGGAGAATCAGCTAGCAGACGCATTAGCTACGATGTCTTCAATGTTCAAAGTTAAGTGGGATAATGAGGCTCCCCGGATCATTATCTGGAAGTTGGATGAACCAGCATACTGCTGCGATCTCAAGGCTGAAAAGGTGACTGAAAAACCCTGGTATCATGAGGTGAAGAGGTACTTGGAAGCTCAGGAATACCCTGAAGGCGCATCTGTCAATGACAAGAAGTTCATGAGGAGGTTTGCGGCAAAATTCTTCCTCAGCAACGACATTCTCTACAAACGAAATCATGATTCAACTCTACTACGTTGTGTGGATAAGTTTGAAGCAGAGAAGATCATGTTGGAATTGCATGAAGGTACATTCGGAACACATTCCAGTGGACACACCATGGCTAAGAAAATCCTTCGGGCAGGATATTTCTGGTCCACAATGGAAGCCGATTGTTACCAACACTCTCGAACTTGTCACAAATGCCAGATATATGCTGACAAGGTGCATATTCCTCCAGTTCCTCTGAATGTCCTAACGGCACCTTGGCCTTTTGTGATGTGGGGGATTGATATGATCGGTGAGATCCGACCGACGGCATCCAATGGGCATCGCTTCATCTTGGTGGCGATCGATTATTTCACAAAGTGGGTTGAGGCAGCTTCCTACGCCACGGTAACCAAGAGCGTCGTGACACGTTTTATCCAGCATAATCTGATCTGTCGGTACGGCGTCCCGGAAAGAATCATTACGAACAATGGTACCAATCTCAACAACAAGATGATCACTGAACTCTGTGAACAATTCAAGATACAGCACCACAATTCTTCTCCCTACCGGCCGAAGATGAATGGGGCTGTAGAGGCAGCTAATAAAAATATCAAGAAAATTGTGCAGAAGATGACGGTGACCTATAAAGATTGGCACGAGATGTTACCGTTCGCTCTTCATGGGTACCGTACCTCAGCAAGGACGTCAACCGGGGCAACTCCTTTCTCTTTGGTCTATGGCATGGAGGCAGTCTTGCCAATTGAAGTCCAGATACCCTCTCTCCGAATAATGAAAGATGCAGACTTGAGTGAAGATGACTGGATCCAGACTCGACTTGACCAATTAAATCTGATCGACGAAAAGAGACTCACCGATATCTGTCATGGTCAGACGTATCAAAAACGGATGATCAGGGCATTTAACAAGAAAGTCAGACCACAAGAGTATCAAGTTGGGGACCTGGTAATCAAACGCATCATCCTTCCTCAAAGTGATCCCCGGGGCAAATGGACCCCTACATACGAAGGGCCATTTGTGGTTAAACATGTGTTCTCAGGAGGAGCCATGATCCTAACCACCATGGATGGTGACGACCTTCCTCACCCCGCCAATGCAGACATAGTGAAAAGATACTACGCATAAATAAAGGACCCGCTAGGTTGACATACCTAGGGAAAAATTAGGGCTTCCCGGCGAACCAAAAGGGTTCGGGCAAAAATAAGGGATGAAATGAAAAAAATCTGTACACCCGGCAAGTCGAAAACCTGAAAGGGCGGCTTGGGCAAAAATGGGTATCCCGGTGGACTGAAAACCCGAAAGGGCGATCCAGGCAAAAGTTAGGGATAAAGCGTAACACTATGTCTCATTAGATCACTTCGCATCCGGAATTCCCATCAATTATCTGGCTCAGACTTCGGCATCGACCAATCAGCTTCATCTTCAACTAGGCAGCAAAGCGATGAGACGCCTGGAGACATAAAGGCGATAGCAGAGTTGGAACCCAGTAGGATTATTCACATAGCTGTTTTGTTTTCTTTTCAAAATTATAAATTCTGTGTTATTCGGCGGCGTCCTCTTACTAGGGTGTCAGCCTCTTGTACAAAAAACGCCTATTCACAGGCAAAATTCAAATCAATATGAATTCACTTTTCCATACAAATTGCCATTGTTTTTCCTTTTTCTGTTTTGTCTTGCGAAAAACGTCCAATGTTCATTTTTGATATATGCATTTGACATTAAAATCGCTGGTTCATAAATATTTGCGTATGAAACAAAAGATTAATTACGGGTGACATCAGAAACAAGGGCAATGTGAAGTTGTCTGATGCAGTCTGGTTGCATTGTCTGCCAAGGTACCAAGGTAGATTTCAACTGAAGAATGCGACCAAATGATCTCAGCTCCCCGCAGAGTAAGGCAAGATTCAGCAATACTTCCCCCAGTGAAGTCACCAATTTTCCCCGGCAGGTCTAAAAGCTTATCCCCCAGTAGATTCTGGAAGCTTGTTCCCTGCAGAATACGGACGTCTCTCCCGAGCTGTATTCAGAGTTATTCCTCACAAGAGCTTATAACTGGGTTATCCTCAGCTAATTGCCATGGAAGATCGCCCTCGGCAAGGTTCTTTCAGTCCCCGACAGGAGTTTGTCTTTGGTATTCCCCAAGCAGAGTTTATCATCATTATCCCCAGCGGAGTTTATCATCATCATTATCTCCAGCGGAATCCATCATCAAAGCCCTCAGCAGGACTCCCATCAAAACTTCGGCAAAGTATCTCTTCCACAGAACAATTATCCGGTCGATCGTCAAGGATTTACTTTCCTACGGCGAAAATACATTCATAAACACTTCACATCCTCATACATCTTGCTTACATACACGACAAAGTGCATACAACACTATCTCATGTTGAACATCGTGACATCATGCATATCATACATCATGACATTGCATACAACTGATGTTTTTTCTTGCCTTTTCAGGGAAAAAGACAATCCCAAAGACAACTACCTTCAACAGTCACAATTCCAGATTCGATACCTATATCTAGCCAGGGCACATCTGAGAGTGATCAGTTTCCAGACTCGACTCCTGTATCTAGCCAGGGCACGTCTGAAGAGTTCGAAGATTCGATTCTTGTATCCAGCCAGGGCACATCTATCAACTACAACATTTCCAGATTCAACTCCTGTATCCAGCCAGGGCATATCTGTGGACCACATTTCCAAACTCGATTCCTGTATCTAGCCAGGGCACGTCTGAAGAGTTCGAAGATTCGATTCCTGTATCCAGCCAGGGCATATCTGTTGACAACTATTTCCGAATTCGATTCCTGTATCCAGCCAGGGCATATCTGTTGACAACTATTTCCGGATTCGATTCCTGTATCCAGCCAGGGCACATCTGTGAGCAACCATTTGTAGACTCGACACCTGTATCTAGCCAGGGCATATCTGCATAAAGAGATTGAAGATCAAACACCTGTAACAAGCCAGGAAAATATCTGTCTTTCTCAAATACACAAGTTCTCGCTAAGGAATCTCTTATGCGATCAACACTTCCAAATGGCATCTATAAGCTCATTCCCGACATCACATTTGCTGATAATCCAACATGCGAGTGCAAATTTCCGGGCACTCTAGTGTCCAATCTCCTTTTACCCTCGAGTCACGAAAGGCAAACCTGCCAATCTAACTCTTCAGGTTCAAGAAGATTGAACAGGGGCAACTGTTGTACCCCAAAATTTTCCCTCCCATTTCCTCAACATTTTCTCATCACCAGGCCCTTGGAACTCAAGATCCAATTAGGGTTTCCTCTGCTCAAGATTTCTCCTTGCAATGATTGACCCAAATTAGGGTTTGTGTTTGCACAAAGATATTTTGACCTAAAATTCCTAAGATGACTTTCATGCTTCATATTGGACTCCCAAGTTTATCCATACCAAGTTTCAAGTCTTGATTCCAAGTTTCGCCCAGTCAATTGGACATATGACCTAGAAATTAACTATATTTGGGAAAAAGTCAACTGTGGCTAATTGACAGTCAAATCTCATGGAAATTGACCCACATCAACATTATGAACTCATATTGACCTTTTGATCAAGTTTGGATCACAATTCCACAAGAAATTTGATCAGATCACCAAAAGGGCAAATGGTCATTTTTAGGGTTTTGACTGCACAAAGACAATTTTTGACTGTTTGACCTAGCCAATGGCAAACCAAGATCACATATGGACTCAAGGACCCCATGGAATTGTCTTGACATTCTCAACAAGCTCAAAAGATCCCAAGTACACAAGATTGACAGTTGAATTTCCCAGTCAATTGATCAATTTTGACTGTGTACTGAAAAGTCAAACTTTGACTTTTTGGTCAAAATCAAGAGTCAAGATTTATTTTTCATCAAAACATGCCAAATCATGAAACTTGTTCACCAAGAAACCAAGAAATGCAAATTAGGGTTTAAAATGGAAATTTTTCATAACTTAGAATTTTTTCTAAGTTTTGGAAAACCCTAATTTTTTCCCAAATTTGCCCCACTTTTTCACCATGATTCATTTGGATTCAAACAAAAGTCAAAACATGAAAGTTGTAGCTTGTTGCATAATCTACAACTTTGAATCACAAAGTTTTCTCATTTGAAGCTTGTATCTCAAGTTACAAATTTTTGAATAAAGGCACTAAACCATTCTTAACTTAGTGAATTTTTGACCTATTTTGACAAGTTTTTCTACCCCACTTCAAGGCCATTTTCCATACACTTCCACTTGGAATTTCAAATTTCACTTCAAAGATGTACTGAAGTACACATTCCAAGCTTTCCAAAATGTCCAAGAACTTCTCAAACAACCTCATGGTTAGGGAGAATCGAATTTCACAATATGGCAAAAACTCACTTTGTCCATAACCTTGCAATTTGAACTCAGCATGCTTTAAGCTAGATTACAGGTCCTTAAACCAAGTTACACTCAATAATTTAATGCATATTATTTGTGCCAAGACCATGTTCTTTGAGCTAAAGCATTGTATGAAGGATTAATCCCAAATTGGAAAAAGCATAATATCCATTCTTGAAAAGTTGCACTTTATGTCAAATTGAAAATCCAACAAGTACATTGCAAATCTGATTGGCACAAGATTATGGACAAATCACACTGATCAAGGAGGGATTATGCAGCACATTAGGGGGTCCTCTACATGCCTAGAAACACAAGTGGACATT
Organism: Vicia faba; assembly: GCA_948472305.1. Lineage (NCBI taxonomy): Eukaryota > Viridiplantae > Streptophyta > Magnoliopsida > Fabales > Fabaceae > Vicia > Vicia faba. The sequence goes on along the minus strand of OX451737.1, from coordinate 139,467,133 downwards.
TGTTGCTTAAAGTTGAAGAAAAGTGCCATAACACATACCAACTACCATATCAGCTCAAGAACACCTAGACAAAGTTATCAAACACATTTCACACAACACAACCAAGCTAATACACGAGCCCTTAGCCTTCAAAACACCCTCCATCTCAGAATCACTCTAAAACTGCAAAAACAGGGCAGGCCCTGCAGTTTGAGTACCATCTCTCATTTCTCTCAAGCTTTCTTGCCAAAACCAGTTCACACACCTTCCATACCATCTATGCAAGCTAACCAAAAGCAAAAACACGATATGTAATCCCTCTAACTGGTTCCACCATTTTCACATTTCTGACTTGCAGGTGAAGTTCTCTAGTTCGATTCAGAAGCTTTCAAGACAAAGTAAACATTGGAATAGCATCCCTGGACCTCAAGGAAGCTTTTCCAACCATCACCTTGCACTGAAAGTTCCTACATTTCCAGATAGAACTTCAACTGAATAGGTAAGTTTTTGAATTCGTATCTCTCTTATTAGGCATCATTAGCTTTAAGTTTGTGAATAAACAATGTTCTACTCATGCCACTGAACATGTACATTCTTTTACTTTTCATTTCTTTTGCCTGAGCTGTGAGAATTTAAGGTTTGAAAATGGTAGAAAACTTAGGTCAGGATTTGGGATTGTTAAAATTCTCCCTCATCTTAGAGAGTTAGATCAAGTTATGCATATGGTTAGAATCGTCTCTTCATGCTGAACATCTTTTATGTTATGAGTTTGCATTGAAAAGCCAGGAATCAAGAGTTGGAAGATGAAGAACAGGGCGCGCGTTTTTTGAATGTTGTTGTACAGAGGTTGAAGAAAGGTCTTCATGGGCTGGGCCTATGTTGACTTTCCTTTTCACACCACCCTTTTTGGTTTTACACCCTTGAGCCCATTTGCTTCATTTTTAATATTTTTTGACTTTTTTTTTAACTGACTCATTTATTTTTTCTCATGACATAAAAAATATAAAAATATTTTTTCCATCATTTTTTGAATTTATTAAGTATTTATTTGATTGTTTTGTACATAAATAAATAAATATACATATATACTTTTGTTTAAAATATTAAGATAACACAAATATATTTTTTATACACTTTTATTTTATTTTTATTTCCTGAAAATATTTTGTATAAAAAATACCCTTTTTTTATTTTTATATTAAATATTATTATTTTTTATATATAATACATATTTAGAACTTAATACATAAATACATATATTTATTAATATACTTAGAATAAAATACTAAAAATATACATATTTTATTTTATTAATATTAAACACTAAAAAAAATCATTTTTTACAAATATATTTCTTTTCTTATTTTATTTTTGTGTATAAATGATAAATATTGTATATATTAATAATAATACATTTCATTTAATAGAAATTAGGGTTTGTCCTAAATACACAAAAATTCCAAAAAAAGATAATACTTTTATTTTGTTTATTTGACATATAAAAAAAAATACTCTTTTTCATACAAAACATTTTGCATCTTGCATATTTTATTCCATTTTTTATTTAATTATTGTACATTAATTAAATTGTATAAATTCAAAATTGATGTAATAGTGTTAGGTTTAAATTCCTTGTCAAAATCCCCATTTGAAACATTGTACCCCCTTCCCTATATTATTGTGTTGTAATAGCGTAGGAGTTTAAATTTTGCACTTTATCGTTTTCTAAATATACAATGCTAGAATTAGGGTTTATATGCGAATAAAACGAACAAAAATAGTTGGACCTAATATAAGACAAACAAGCATGAAAATGGACACACAAATCACACTTGCACCCCCTAGGGTATTCCACTTGTTGCCTTTCAAAATTGGGCCATATTGCATGTTAGGTCTCTTTGGGCAAAACAAACAAATTGAATGATCATAGTCCCTCGATAACATTTTTCAAAATATTGCCAAACAAATGATCAAGTCCCTTAAGGAAAATGCCCAAAGATACTTGGCACCATTGCAATTATGGTCCAAACGATGACCCGCGCCTGTCCCTTTCACATCCTAACATGAGATTGTCCACCAAATACAATGGTGGAACAAACTTATTAAAAGGGTTAAAACATAGCAATAATCTTTGAGAAATTTAGGAGTAGATAAACCTCTTAGTTACTTGAATCAAACTTGCAAAAAACAAAACACTTGCCTATTTTCTAAAACACACCTCACAACACTTTCAAAACAACTTTCAAAAACAAATGAAAACCTTTTCAAAAGACATACACCTTTGTATACATCTCAACATGGATCATTACAAAGGTTGCCACCACATTGGCCTCTTTTCAAAACATTTTTCAAACCCACACACACAAAGCACCATTTCAAACAATTAAAAAATCAAGGCAAGTTGATCTAAACAAGTAACTAAGAGCCCATGGATAACCATGGATAGAAAGGGTGCTAATACCTTCCCTTTCTATAATCTACTCCCCGAACTCAAGAAAAATCTCAAAGGTTTTTGCTGTGCTTTTTAAACCTTTCCTTAGGATAAAATAAAAAGTCGGTGGCGACTCTTGCTCAACCGAAACATTTGCGAAAACAAACGCAAAACCATAGTCAGTTCTCCCACCGTATCACACAGAGGACAAAACATCACACCTAACAATGATAGTAAGAATCAAAGTAGGATAACAAATATGTCCGATGGAAAAACATCGACTAAAAGAATGTGCGATGGAGAAACATCGGCTAAGAGATAGGAAGATAACATGGCAAAGATGGAAAAACATCAATAAACCAAGGACAAAACATCACACCTAACAATGATATTGAGAATCAAAGTAGGATAACAAATATGTGTGATGGTGAAACATAGGCTAAAAGAATGTGTGATGGAGAAACATAGGCTAAGAGATAGGAAGATAACATGGCAAATATGGCAAAACATCAATAAACCAGAGGACAAAACATCACACCTAACAATGATATTTAGAATCAAAGTAGGATAAAAAAATATGTGCGATGGCGAAACATCAGCAAAAAGAATGTGCGATGGCGAAATATCGGCTAAGAGATAGGAAGATAACATGGAAAGGATGGCAAAACATTAATCTGACAAGATTTAAAACAGATCCAAGAGGTGAACAAACAAATAAGATTGGTTTGTATTTTTTACCCTGAATAAGGATTTAAGTTTATTAGAAATATTTTATGATTTGCCAAAAAAAAAGAAGTTTTAGCTTTAAGATGCAATATGCAAAGAACGGAAAAGCAACTAAAGGAAACTAGCCTATCACTACCCTTAATGTTATCATACAATGATTGATCCTAAGGTTGAGGATGAAAGAGGCAAGTTTCTACCCTATGTTAGCATTCATGGATTCTTATCCTAAAGTCTAGCTCGAGGACTAAACCTACACGAGAAATCTTAAGGGAGCATGGTAAATACCAAACAAGTTAACAAACAAGTGTTTAAACATGAGCAGCAAGCAAGGTACATATGCAGAATTGCCTTAAACAGGTCTTTAAATAAACCAGAGGGACTCCTGATATATATTAACAATAGAGATCCCATCATGCAATAGAAAACAATAAGGAGAGGAAACAACAAAAGGGGAATAGTGAAATACCAAACGGATAACTATCCGTAGCAAATGAACAAGCAAAAATAAACCCAGAGAACTTCAAGAAAACTAGCATCAGTAAACAAATCAAGTTAGAAATCACACCAGAAAATGTATGCACTGAGGCCTCAGGAGCAAGACTATAACAGTCATAATCACATGCATACATATATCCTGCAACAAAATGACAAATATTCCAAGAAGAGGAATAGTGAAAACACAACCAATTGTGTTCCATAAATAAATTGGAACGCTACAATACCAAGTCTAAATGAAAGAACTTTTCCTCAGAGTACTTCGCACATTCAACAGACAAATTAGTGATTCCAGAGAGAAATGATGAACCAGTAAAGGATGGATGGTGATATGATAATGAGAATGTAAAATGAATATGATGGAAAACATCAAGGAAAATATATGTAAGAAGCATCAAGCAAACTCAAACAACAACTAGGTCAAGACTAAAGAACTGTTGCTCCTTTCCTATCACCATGTTAAATTGACAAGTAAATATCAATCAATGATCAAAGAAGCAAGAGATGAATACAATCAAAGACTTTAAAAGTCATTAGAAAACACTTCACATCCATAATCACTCATTTCACCATGGTTCACAAGCATAACAAAAGAGGGGTACCACAAAATGTATCACAAAGCTTGGATCACAAGTTAGCAAGGCAAGTAATTCAAACAAAGACAAAGTTAGAAGACTTAAACCATTCAAAGACTTTAAATCAAGCTTCTAACATGCTATGAGGATATGATCAAGAGTTTAAAATGTTAATTCTAAAGCATGTTGCTTAAGTGCATTTAATATACCCCAAGGATTCAAAAGGGAAGAAGAAATGAACATCAAATTCATATATGAATGAAATTGGTTCAAGCATAAAAAGTCAAGTGATTTCAAGTCTTTATGGGACCATACTTGATGTATCATTCCTCAAAATGTTATCATTGGTCATTTGATGACCTCAAACTCAAGCCAAAAATTTAAAGTTCAAAGCAAAAACAAGAAAAGAACATTAGTTCGGAGGCATGAATCAAAAGGGATCATCAGCCAATCATGGGAAATCAAGTGTATTTATTTGAATTGGTGTGAGGAAATTAGTAGAAACATGATCATTAAGTGCCAAATTATAGGCCTCACACAAGTTCATTGACCATCAAATAAATTGTAACAAGATATGCAACATCCATTGGGCACTTTCACTTTGAAAATTCATCAAAAATAGAAATGGACTTCCATAATTTTAAAAAAAAATTCTCAGCACCTTTAAGATGTATAAAAGTCAGAAAGCAAGTTTCAAGTTCATTGATGGTTGAGGAAATGATCAAATAAACTTCAAACATCAAAACTAGTTGGTGAAACCACCAATCTAGGAAAGTTTTAAAAATAAATCAATGGAAAATACCAAACCTCATCAATTAATTCAACAAAAAAGTTTTTGAGATGCTCAATCCATTCATGAACTTCAAATAGGAGCTGAATTCAATTGAAATTTAAAGCAAATTGGTTTTTGGAATCAAAACAACAAGGGAATTATCAAAACCCTAAATATTTAGAAAATAAACTTAATTATTGATTAATCAAGTTCCAATTCTAAAAAATTCAAACTAAAGTTATATAAAAATAGAGAAAACTCCAAAGATTAGAAAACTAATTTTTATATATTTTTAGAATTAAGGAAAAGTCAGAAATAAAATCAAATTCAAGCAATTAATCAATTAAACAAATATTCACATCTTTTAAATTAAAATCCTAATCAAAAGTTAGAAAAATAATCAACCAAAATCATATTCAAATATTAGAATTAAAAATAAGCTTCTATGATTTTTTGTGGAATTTTTTGAGTAAAGGAAATGTCAAAATAAAATTGAAAATTAAACAAACAAGTAATTAAACACACTAATTTTTAAACCAATCAGGACATTTTCAAATTTTCCAAAAAAACTACACAAGGTCAGAAATATTATTTTGGAGTTTCATGAAACTTTTCAGAATCTTTCAACCATTTTTGTGCAAGAAACAAAATCAGGAAAATCAAGTTATAAAACAAAGTTCAAATAAATGCAAAATTCAAATGGACCAATAGCAACGCACCACCACATCATCTTCAACCTCTGGATACGTTCAATAACGCGCGCAAGAAACAATCCTAGGTCTCAATGTTCAGATCCACGCCACATACTCATTTTCACACCATTTTACATGAAATTTCATGCAAATTAAAGCCAGGAATAAGATATACATCATGCTATTCGAATCAAATAGAATGATTAACCACAGATCAAGAACGAATCTCATGAAGATTGCAAAAATACACTGAGAAGATATTTCAGAATCATCAGACATGCATGTTTCATCAAATCAAAAGCTCTAAAGCTGCAGAAACATTCAATGAACATTCAACAACATGATTCCAAACTTAAATCATACAATTCATGGCTAGAGATCAAGATCCAAAGTTAAGGATTCTAACCTTTGAGGCAAAAGTGTATCTACTGTATCCTTCACTCCAACTACATACCAAGCCCCGATCTATAATCCTTAGCACTTGGAGAAGAGAATGCAAGAAGAATTACTCAAAACGCACGAGCAAAGTGGGAGAATCGAAGAAATGGATTTTTGAGAGAAAAAGTGGTTTTAGATCTGAGTTCCCTCCAATGTAGCCTTTCGTTCTTCTCCTTCTGCCCTCTTTCTCTTTTTTTTTGAATGAGAAATGCAGTGTTTATATAGAGTGTTTAGAGTGAGGGCAATAGGGTCATAACTCATAGAAATCAGTTGGAGGGAAATTTGGCCAAAACAGGAAAATGGAAATGTGAGATCATGTCCTGGTGTTTTGTTTGTTACTTGGCTTTTTATGCTGCATTTTGATGAGCTCAGGGATAAATGAAATAAGGTGAGTGAAGCGTGAGGGGGTGAGGTGGCAAGGATTTCACATGGTGTGATTTTGCTTGAGGTAAAGTTACCAATTTTGGAAAAAAAAATGTACAAAGCGTGGGGTGGGAAAGAAAGTGTGATTGTTTGGCCAAAAGAAGTAAGAAACGAAGTGTATCATTCGTGCCAAGCATGTGCAATATCAATCCTGAAAATAAATAGAATCGAAGGGTACACCAAATCGGCAACCCTCCCATGCCCCAAAGGTCAGTTGATTCCTACTTGAGGCCATAGAAAATTGGTTCATGCATTCTCAAATTTTCCTTGAGCCAAGAATACATTCAAAGCTTTGAAACAAGCTGAGGTTCGAAGGAAATGATGGAGGGATGAGCCAGATATGAGGCTTAGGATTCCTGGGCAACTCAATCCAACTTGCCCAAAACTGCGTGCATGCTGGCCTGCCCAAGATAACACTTCGATTAGTCCAAATTGAGAGGAACCGAAAAGAGCAAGAATGAGATTTCAACCAACCCATAAGGTCACTTTCGAATGGTCCAAGTTGAGAGAAAACGAAAAGAGCAGGAATGAGGCTTCGACCATCCCTCAAGATGACACTTTTTAAAATGACACCTTAAATGTCCAAACGAAGAGGGACAAAATGAGACTTCGAACATCCTTCAAAATGACACCTTGAATGTCCAAACGAAGAGAGAAAAAATGAGAAGAAAGAGGCTTCGATCAACCCTCAAGATGGCACCTTGGAGGTCCAAACGAAAAGAGAAAAGTGAGGCTTCGACCAGCCTTCAATATAATGCTTCTAATGTCAAATCTCAAGAAGAATAAAGTAAAAAGCAAGATGCTTCGACCAACCCTCAAAATGACACCTTGAATGTCTAAACAAAGAGAGAACAAAGTAAAAAGCTAGATGCTTCAACCAACCCTCAAAATGACACCTTGAATGTCCCAACAAAGAGAGAACAAAGTAAGAAGCAAGAGGCTTCGACCAGCCCTCAAGATGACACCTTGGATGTCCAAACAAAGAGAGAAAAGTGAGGCTTCAAACAACCTTCAAGATAATTCTTCAAATGTCCAAACTGTAGGAAATCAAATAAGACAAAAGGAGGCTTCAACCAGCCTGCTAAGCTACTTCGAATGGCCCAAGATGAGGGAAATCAAAGAGAGCAAAAGGAGGCTTTGACCAGCCTACAAAGCTACTTCGAATGGCCCAAGATGAAGGAAGTCAAGGAGATCCATTTGAATCCCTGGTTTCAATATCCAACTTCCTCAAATCACAGCCTCTTTGATTTTAAACCAAATTGATAGATTCAAAGTTTAATGAGAAGCTTTCAAAGCCCTCTTTAAAGTGCACGAGGCACATTTTCGAATTATGCCTTGAATCAACAATTATAGGCATGTCAACAACTATTTGAGGAATTGCCTAGGCCAAATGCCTTGCCTTTCCTGACCAGTTGCCCAAGATTGCCCCAAAAAATGCTTAACTTGCCTTGAATTTCAAAGGCTCATAACTTTTGATTTTGAGTAAGAAGTGTGTTTTTTGCCCTCTGTGGAGCCTTGTAAAATCTTCTTCCCCTCTTAAATTGGCAAAAAGGACCACAAAAATCCCCTGAAAATGAGAAAGTTATGCCCTTGTAAAGTCAGGCCTAAATCAAGAACACTTAATGGAATTTTCAATCACCAAGATAACTTCCAATCCAAGTAACCTCTTAAACTTGCAATTCTCATCAAAATAAATCATCAATGATCATCCCACATTAAAATACTTGTCAAATGCTTCATGTTGACCAAAATTCCACTTGGTCAACTTTGACTTTGTTGACTTTGAGTAAAATGACTGTTTTGCCCCTTTGGTTTAATTGAACCACTTCTCTTCAAAATTGATGATCAAAACATCAAACATATGATATTACAAACACAAAGAGGCTATGGAAAGAGTTCTAACTCAAAATTCCAAAGAATCACTGATTAAGACTCCAACCCTAATTTTGCACTCTACACTAGGAGATAATTGGTCAAGCCTCAAACCCCTAATTCCTCTGAGCATTAAGAGAGGATTTTTGAGCAAAATTGATTCTAATGATGATAAAAGAATTATGCTTCAATACTTGTCTCATCTAGACCCCAATGACTCCAACTTGGGCAAAACCCTAATTTTGACTGATGAATTCAAAGGATGTGATTCTCCTTATAAACAACATAATACTCAATCTTCTGATGATCCAAAGAGGTGGGTAAAATATCTTGAGATTTGTGATACCTTTGGGCTTGAAATATCTATAGGTTTAGATGATAAGGCCCTCCTTGAGCAACTTGTCAATACAATCAATCTTCCAATGCTTGGGGGGAGACCTGATAACCAAGATACTTTGATCCCTACACAATGCATGAATGCAATGCAATATGATGTTTATGACGAAACATAAGCCTAAAAATTCTAAAATCAAGAGGGTAAATTTTGGGGTGCAACATCAGGGGCAAGTATCTTCCAAGTCCATCTGCGAATTAGTTCAAGATTTTTTGCTCAGTGCGAGTTTTCTCATAATTGGTTAGCCAGAAGATAATTTTCAAGACTCATACTGGGGCATTCATTTCCTTCAATTATTTCAAAAAAACTGAAGGCATGATCAGTTTATTTCCAACAATCAATTTATCTCTAACTGTCATTTCAAGAACTGAAGCCATGATCATTTTATTCCAACAAATATCTAAAGATCTGAAGCCATGATCAGTTCATCTCTAACAGTCATTTAAGAGCTGAAGCCATGATCAGCTCATTTCCAACAACTTTCGAATGAAGCCATGATCAGTTTATCCTCATCATTCAGTTAATCTGGGACAAATCCCTAAGCACCTCTCCATGTCCTTCCTCAGAAGATCTTCAATTCAATACATTTTACAAGTGTGTCAAACATGGGTTCAAGATATTTTATTTCCAAGAAAATTTGGCATAATTCTTTGTGTTGAGGAATCAAACTTCCAATCTTACCTCCCCAAAAGAGTAAAAATTAATTATCGTAAACGTTTGCATTAAATGCATAGAACATTCACATATCATGCATAACAAAATTAATACATAATGCATAACAAGAGTGTTTCATCCTCATTTGAATTTTCCGAGGTCTTGTGACAGTTGTCATGTCACCTTGACATTAATGTCCAACTTACTTGGCACCTACCAAAGCATATGTCAGTTCAGCTGTTTCTCTCTTTCTTCCAATGCTAATCGTGGATGAGTTGTTTTCTCTCTTCTGTCCAATGCTAATCTTGGATGAGATGTTTCTCTCTTTCTTCCAATGCTTATCTTGGATGAGCTGTATTTCTTTCAACCAATGCTAATCTTGGGCATCATGTTTCCCCATGCTGTCCAAAGCTAATCTTGGATGTCGTGATCTTTTTTGTTGTCCAAAGCCAATATTGGATGCCATGATCTTATGCTTCCATCCAAAGCCAATATTGGATGCCACCATCTTTTGTTGCCGTCCAAAGCCAATATTGGATGTCATGATCTTTTTTGCTATCCAAAGCCAATATTGAATGTCATGATATTTTGTTTTCATCCAAAGCCAATATTGGATGTTGTTACCTTATCTTCTATCCAAAGCCAATATTGGATGTTGCTATCTTTTATTATCGTCCAAAGCCAATATTGGATGTTGTTACCTTGTCTTCCATCCAAAGCCAATATTGGATGTCTTGATCTTTTCTTCCATCCAAAGCCAGTTTTGGATGTTGCTATCTTTTGTTTTCACCCAAAGCCAATATTGGATGTTGTGATCCTTTCCCTCGTCTAAAGCCATTATTAGACATTGAGTTTTCCACTGATTTAAAACCAATATTGGATGTTGTGATCTTTTCTCTCGTTTAAAGAAATTTATTAGAAGTTGAGTTTTCCACTTATTCAAAGCCAATATTGGATGTTGTGATATTTTCTCTTGTCTAAAGCCATTATTATACGTTGAGTTCTCCACTCATTCAAAGCCAATATTGGATGTTGTGATCTTTTCTCTTGTCTAAAGCCATTATTAGACGTTGAGTTTTCCACTCATTCAAAGCCAATATTGATGTTGTGATCTTTTCTCTCGTCTAAAGTCATTATTAGACGTTGAGTTTTCCATCCATCCAAAGCCAATATTGGATGTTGTGATCTTTTCCCTCGTCTAAAGCCATTATTAGACTTTGAGTTCTCCATTCATTCAAAGCCAATATTGGATGTAGTGTTTCTTTTCCATCTAGCGTCTTTCCTGGATGACTCTTATGAAGCTTCTGATTTGGTCTCATCCCACATCTAATGTTCTTCTATATGCTTCTGATTGTCTTTTCCAGAGAGTTGCTCGCCTCATTCAATGCCATTCTTGGATGTCGCTGTTTGCCTTCTCGGGTTTTATATTTTTTCCAAGTATTGATGGTTACTCTTTGTCACCCTGACGAATATCCAGAAATGTCTTGTTGTTTCCCTAGCGTGTCTTTCCACTTCATTTCATCTGAACTACCATAAGTTTCCAGTTTCGAGTCTTTCCATATTCCCAGAGTTTGTCTCATATCATACATCATTCAAAAAAATATATGTCAAAAAAGAGTCCATGCATTTATAACATATCTTATCATCTCATCGCATCAGGGATGAAATTCGGGTCTGTTTGTATTTAATTACTTTCCGCCTATCTGGAAAAAAGATAATTAAATAGGGGTAACTGTTGTACCCTAAATTTCGCCTCTAATTTTTTCAATCTCACTTTCATATCATATTTTTTCATTTAGTCATAATCATTAATAAATAACTTCATTTATCACATTTGCATCCTATCTTTAAGTTTGCTCTTGTGTTGTTGACTAACTTCTAATCAAAATACAAAAAACATATTTGTCTTTGTCTTTGTATGTTTGTGTTTTGTAGGTATCGAGTCAAGGCATCTGACAAATAAGATTTTCTGTTATTGTTTTCCTAAAATCTCTATTTGCAAAGAAAAATAATTAAAATAATTTCATTTTTTCACAGTACAGTCGATTGCTCTTAGAGTGCAATCGATTGTACAGAGTGCATTATGCATAATATTTGAAAAAACGCATTGTACAATCGATTTCTCCTAGAGTGTAATCGATTGCACATAGTGAAATTTTGAAAAAAAAATCAGCAATTTCAAGCTTGTCAATTTTGGCTCCAATTTTTCTTCATTTTTTATAGATATATCATTAATTCAAATTTTGTCTCCAAATTTTCTTTTTTTTTGAAAGATATATCATTAATTAAAATTTTGGCTCCAATTTTTCATTTTTTGAAAGATATATCATTATTTCAAATTTTGGCTCCAAGAATTAATTACCAAACCCCCACTAATCCCAAGCCTAAACTCTATAAATAGAGCCCTCATTTCATTCAAATTTCAAGCTTTTGATCGCCAAAACCACCTTGCTAAAAAATCTCTCAATTCTCCCCATCTACCAAATTCACTCAACGCTCCATTTAAAAAAAAAGTTAGTAAGATTTGCATTGAAGCTTACTAATCTTTGAGCTAAACCTTCATCCAAACACTTTTTCTTCATCAATTCTCTACATCCAAGCCTGGGAAATTAGTTCTTGTGGCTGAATTGAAGCAAATTCTTGAAGTTGTTTTGATAATTCTCTAGATCTACATTTGGTAAGTTGGATATTTCATCTTTCACAATGTGATCTCTTGTTGATTTTTGTGTTTAATTCATTGAGCATTGTTTAGTGATTCCATTGGTGTTATTTTCTCATAATTTGATGGAATTTTCGTGCTCAATTGAATCCAAGATCATAAGGTGTTTGATGAAAAGTTTGAACAAGAATTTGGCCTTTTGAAATGCTGATTTTCTGATTTTAATAGGGTGCAATCGATTGCTGTAACAGCGCAATCGATTGTCACAATAAAATTTCACTTTTTTTTTGAAAAAAACCACTGATGCAATCGATTGCATCAGTAGTGCAATCGTTTATAACAGAACAAAAATGCATTTTCTGCCTTGTTTTGGGGTTGTTTTGATCCATCTCTTTTTCTACACACTCCTTTTAATTGTTGATTTGGATTGCAATTTTAAATGTCCAATTTCTATTTAAATTTAATAAACTTTGGGTGTAGATGAAGTTGGATAAATGTTCATTAATTCAAATCTACCAAAGAGTGAATTGTTCAATTCATTTTGGTGCTTTGGATTAATGATATGTTTAGTACTTTAATCTACCAAGATGAGTTATTGAATTTAAAGATGAAAGAAAGTTGAGGTAGTGATCCAAATTAGCTTATCATTCCCCTCCCTCTTCATCTTATCCCATTATTTTTTATTTGTGCTACATGTTATTGGATGATGATCTCTATATCATTTATCCAAACATGAAGTACATGGATTGCTATTGATCGGCCTCAAAACAGGTGCGACTTCGACGTAAGTCCACTTATGATTGCTTAACATAGCGCTAAATTTTGTCCCGATTCGAGAAAATGATCATTTATGGCCCAAACCTATGTTTACAAGCCCAAGTATGTTAATTTGAACCCTTTTATCCAATAACCTTAAGATTCATTGTTAGGAGGCTTTGGTTCTACCGATCCTCCAATGGACCTTCATCAATTTTGGTCAACACGGATCACTTAAACATCATTGATCATTAAACGTTACCTTGAGGATTCTTAAATGGATGATATACTTGACAAAAAGCAAATACAACTTGTTGTTGAAAGGCTTTGGTTCTACCAATCCTCTAATGATTTCCAAATGCAAGTTTCAAGATGGTCATCTAACTAACCATTAACTTCTAACAATTGGCTTTATTTTATGCTTTTATTTTTATGCTATTACTTTATGTACCATTTACTTTAGCATTTACATTTCATGTTATTTTCATCTTTGCTCACTTGAGAATTTACTTTTATGCCATTTTTATTTTTGCTCACTTGAGCTTTTTTCTTTTCCTTTTTAAGATACTTAATAATCAACATGAACCATAAAAAACATTAATGATACTTGGACTACTTGGTTACTATCCTTGGCATTATGGAGTATTGGACTTCTTGGACTTAGGAATAGAAACCTTGGCTCATGTTAAAGACCTTGTGACCTTAATTGATATTTCGTCTGGAGTTATTGGGGTTTACCCCAAGACATTGGGTTGTTTGTTTGTTTTGTGTGTAGGTTATTGTGATTACATACTTTATCTGTAATCTGGAATTCATATGTATACAACCGTTACTCTGCCTAATTTTTGTGAAGACTTAATGCAATTAAAGCTTGGTTTTCTCAAGAGGTTTAGTATCCTTGCTTGGTTTCAATCCAAAGAATGGGAATTCTATCTTGACTCATAATGTCAAGTGTTGGCTTCTTGTTGGTTAGATGGTTCTTCTCCCTAGCTTTTACCTTATGCTTTAGGATAGTCCCTTCATCTCCTCCCATCTTCTTTAATTTTCAAAACCTTCTCATCTTTTTTCAAAATCTTCTTTGTTTATAAACTCAAACGACTTTCATAATAAACCTCGACTTTGTCGAGTGCCTTTTCTTTTAAAACTTATTTTCTTTAAACAAACTTCAATTCATTTAATCATACTTTAACATCTTTCAAAATTAACAAAAACAATTCAACTCATTCAAACCTTTTTGTGCGCTCGAACACCTTTTACCATTCAAACCTTTTTTCAAGATGAGACATGATTCATTGATAGTCGAGCAACATTCCCCTATCCCGATGGTTATAAAGGTGTCGACTTTTTCACTTGAGTACTAGAGGCGTTCTCAGACCCTCATTTTTGCTGACGCAGGGTCCATCTTTCCCACACCTTGTGGACATTAGTCTAGATTTCTCTCCTAACAATGACGACTTATCTATTCGTTTAAAATCAATCAACAGACAAGTCTTTTCTAGCCGAACTATGGTGCTCTGACTTTGCCATTGCACAAGGGAGTACGTAGGCACTAAGTCTTACGACCCAATGCGAGCAACAAAAATAATAAAAAGCATTTCTTTTTCTTTTGTTTACAAATACTCATTCATTATTTTCCTTTAGCAAGTAAACCTTTACATGACACTCCTTTTGAAAGAAACCAAACAAAGTGGATCCTGCGGAGTACTGTAGATGCTTAGGGTGCTAATAACTTCCCTTTGCATAACCGACCCCCATACCTCGATCTCTGATCTTTTACTTCATTGTGGGTTTTGTTTTCTTTTTTCCCATTTCCCTTTGGAAACAATAAAGTGCGGCGGTGACTTCATTATGTTGAGATAAGTCAATTGATTGCTTAATCTCAAATATTTACCGCTAAATTTCTTTACATATCATCACTGTCACATTCCGTTCTCTTTCTCGTCTTAGACGATGGGGATTGCTGCGCGACAAAGAGAAGTTGTTAGGTATGATGAGTAGAGTTCATAGCAATAAGAACCACTTCAAAACTTTTAAAATTGAGAGAGTTATGCACTTGTGAACATATAATCAAGAACTTTCCTAATTAGGTCAAACAACTTGAATCAACTTTGAACCTTTTGAGCTTTGATTGCAATATGAGGCTTGATGAAGCAAATATGACCTTGAAATGATATCATTTTGAAGCACACTTGATGATGAAGCTCATATGTTGATGAACCTTGTTGAAGAATGCATGGAAATAAACACATGAACCTATGAAGTTCCCTAATGAATCAAATCACAATTCCTTGAGATAAACTTGACCATATGAAGTTGAGAGAGGTCCGGGACATGGAACTTGGGTAATAAAGGCACAGCTTTAAAGTTCAAGCCCTTGAGGTTCAACGAATAATCAATATACTAAGGATCAATCCTCAAAACCATAGCTTAGGAGATGAGATATATGCACTTGGCTCAACAACTACAAAGCTTAAAAAGGAAACAAACTTCTTTTGGATTTTAGTTAGAGATTAGTAAACATAAAAACATCTATGTACAAGATACAAAAATAGGGTGCTTGATTATCTCTCAAGGACAAAATTATAGAAAGTAGAGAGCACAAGTGAGATACAACCCAATGTTGTGATCTTGAGGCATTGTAAGGATGTGCAATGATGAGGGATCTTAGGGGTAAAAATTAGGGTATAACAACTTCCCTTATTTAAGTGTCTTCTATCCAGAGATATGAAGGTTAAAATATTCATCTCGACGCGATTGAAGATACTTAAATACAAAAAAAAACCAATTTTTAGCCCTAAGATACCATGCAATGCTTATGATTATGGATGCTATAGGAACAGGAAAAGAAAGTCCACAGGGGAATATAAGACACCACAAGGGAAGGGGAAAACTCAGAAATTTATAAAGAGATGCTTCTATCGGGGAAAAGGGGACCCAACTATACTAGGGATGATTGTGGAATGGGGATAACCAAAATCACAGACAAAAAAACAAATAAAGTAAAATTCCAATGAAGAGATTATTTACAATGAATGAAATGAGCCAACAAGGAAGTAATCTTCTAAGAAAGGACTACTGACTCGACTGGGGAAAGAAACTAAAATCCGTTAGAGAAAGAAAACTTAACTCTACTGGATAAAAAATAACTCAACTCTAATGGGGAAAGGCACAAAGAGGAGAAAGAGGAAACAAAATAACAGATGAATACAAACTTTCACTGAAGGTAGAAAGCTTCCAAAAAAGATTTCAGCTTCTGCTTTAAATAAAGAATTTCACTTTGAAAGGGTAATAAATAAGCACCTTAAAAGGTAACTACGTGTTACAAGGATCTCACAACGAACTATCTCCATCATATAGAAAAGATCCACTATCCATTAGAGCAGATAAGGCTTCAACAATAAACTATCTCTATCATATCGAAGAGATCAACCATGCATAAGAGCAAACAAGGATTTAACAGATGGAAAAGACGTCTAAAACCAAAGTGAAAGGAAATCTTTTTGTTTGTTTTTGTTTTATGTAAGAAAATGTTTAATTGATAATTAATTAAATAATATAGATCTAAAGAAAAAAATGTTAATTATTAAAGAAAATTGAAATTTAAAAAGAAATTAATTCTATGTTTTTTGTATTTTTGTTATGAATAAAAGAAATTAAATGAATTATATCATAGGCCTATTTATTTTTAAATTAAATAAAAGTTTAAAGTTATTATTTAATTAATTTACCAAGTTAATTTTAATTAAAAAAAGACTAACCTAATATTTTTATGATTTTTTGATTTTATTGTTGTAATGAAATAAAATTGATTAAAATAGAAATGTTAATTAAAACAAAATAAAGAAAATTGAAATAGGCCTGCAAACAAAATGAAATGGGGGGTGCGCTTCAAATAAGTATCAGGCCTATCAGCAAGAGGGCCCAAGAGCTGCAAAAATAATTAGGGGGTGAGAATAAACAGAAACCCTAGGCCCAGTGACA
Organism: Vicia faba; assembly: GCA_948472305.1. NCBI lineage: Eukaryota > Viridiplantae > Streptophyta > Magnoliopsida > Fabales > Fabaceae > Vicia > Vicia faba. Next base: position 139,450,286 of record OX451737.1, on the reverse strand, counting down.
AGGGGGCCCAGGCGCCTGTGCAATCTGCAAAGCAAAGGTTAGAAAAAATAAAAATTTGTTTTCTGCCTGAGTCGAACCCAGGACCTGGCAGAGGAGTACCCTAAGAATGGTATTCTTGGATTCAGGTACCTAAGCTCGCATGTAAAACTTTAGATCTACTCAAAACAACAATAGTAATATGAACGCATGCATAAAACTAATTTAAATTACATAATTTAAAGGATTTGAGATTCAAAATTTTACCAAAAACCGTAGGATGGTTATGAGGAGTATCTAGGACGTGTAAGGCTTGAACTTGGGCTCTGGAGGACTCTTGGGAAACTCAAGAGAGGGTAGATGATTTTTGTTTGGGTTGATAGCGCCTGGAAGTGAAGTTTCAGATTTTGCAACTTTTTGATTTTTTTTATAGAATTTTTTGAAGGATTTTGGAGAGTTTTTTGAAGAGGAATTTCGGGATCCTTTTGGCTTGCATTGTTGTGTATTTATAGAGGGAAGATATGAGTGAACAAACATGGTAAAGAATCAACGCATTCATTGCCTTGGAGACAAGGATAAAACACATTGAAAAATGTCCATATTTGTGATATCTTTGCCTCTTTGGTCAAAATGAGAGGGCAAATTTTGGGGTACAATAGCTGCCCCTGTTCAATCTTCTTAAACCTAATGATTTAGGTTGGCTTGTCTGCCTTTCGTGATCTGAAGGTGGAAGATGATTGGACACTAGAGTGCCTATAAATTTGCACTCGCATGAAGCAACGTTGTTGGTTGATGATATCAAGAATGGGCTTATAGATAACATTTGAAGAAGATAACGGAGAGTCGTTGAAGATGGTCTTATAGATGCCATCCAAAGTAATCGTTGATAGGAGTATCTGAATGAACCTGCGTCTAGTTTTAGCTGAATGAAATGTTGGAAAGAGCTCGTGTCAAGCCGTGTCAAGAAATGTATTAGAAGGCAATCGTGTAAGGATGCTTCAAAATGATCCTATGTTAGACTACACATTGAAATTTCATAGTAGGAACTTGTGAAAGATTTCTTCAGAATGAGCCTGTGTTAGACTACATCTGGAAATGTCATAGTAGGAAATTGTTTAAGATCGCTTCAGGATGAGCCCATGTGAAGCTACATCTGAGAGGTTATTAGAGGGAACCCATGTAAGATTGCTTCAGGAAGAGCCTGTGTAAAGCTGCATTTCGGGAGGAGAAGGAATCTGTGGAAGATTGCTTTAGGATGAGCCTGTGTAAAGAGGCATCTGAAAGGTTATTAGAGGGAGCCCGTGTAAGATTACTTCAGGAAGAAGCTGTGTAAAGCTACATTTCAGAAGGAGAAGGAATCCGTGTAAGATTGCTTCAGGATGAGCCTGTGTAAAGCTGCATTTGGAAATTGCGAGAAGGAATTCATGTAAGATTGTTTCAAGATGAGCCCGTGTAAAGCTGCATCAGGAGATTATGAGAAGGAACCCGTGTAAGATTGCTTCAGGATGATCCCGTGTAAAGCTGTATCTGGAGATCATGAGAAGGAACTCATGCAATATTACTTCAGGATGAGCCTGTGTAAAGCTGCATCTGGAAATCATGAGATGGAACCCGTGTAAGATTGCTTCAGGATGAGCCCGTTTGAAGCTATATTTGAAAATTGTGAGAAGGAATCAGTGTAAGATTGCTTCAGTATGAGCCCGTGTGAATTTGCATCTGGAGATTATGAGAAGGAACTCGTGTAAGATTGCTTCAAGATGAGCCCGTGTGAAGCTGCATCTGAAAATTATGAGAAGGAATTTGTGTAAGATTATTTCAGGATGAACCCGTGTAAAGCTGCATCTAGAGGGTTATTAGAAAGAACCCGTGTAAGATTGCTTCAGGAAGAGCCCGTGTAAAGCTGCATTTTAGGATGAGAAGAAATCCGTGTAAGATTGCTTCAGGATGGGCCCTTGTAAAGCTGAATTTGGAAATTGTGAGAAGGAATCCGTGTAAGATTGTTTCAGGATGAGCCCGTGTAAAGCTGCATCTGGAAATATATTAGAAGGAACCTGGGTAGGGCTACTTCGTCCGGTCGTGTAGATAGTTTCCCCGTCTTATTTCGGGAATTGATCCACAATTATTTGTTCGTAGATAGTTGCCCTGTTTGGTTTCAAGAAATAATCTGGAACTGTTTTTGTTGGTTGTTGAGATAGTTGCCCTGTCTGGTTTCGGGCATTAACCCGTGGCCTGTTTTTGGCTAGTCACATAGATAATTTCCCCGTCTAGTTTTGGGCATTAATCTATAGCCTACTGTATTTGTTGGTAAACCTGTCCTGCTCCGGGAGTTCATACCACTTGGTCGTGTATTTAGTTTCTTTGTCTGGTTTTGGGCATTAATCTTTGACCTGTTATGCATAAGTTGATAGTATTCGTCTGTCTGCGAATTCACCCTGAAAAGGTAAAGTCAGTTTCATGCGATGTCATGATGTATGAATTGCATGATGCTCTCAAAATAAATGATAATGTTATATGCGTTTCAGTTATGCATATGCTACGATGTATTGTAAATGTTGTATGACTGTAATATGTGAGCGTATCAGTTTCTCATTGTGGTGTCGTTGTACTAAGAGAAGATAAATCACTAACTACTGTTGGGGATGAAGAATGTGATTCTTCAATATTTGTTGAAGTTTAACTGTCGAGAGATGAACTTCTGTGGCTAGAGAAATAAACTCTACTAGGGAAAGAAAACTCCTTAAACTGCTTGTGGATTTTTATGAAGCCTTGTTGGGGAACCCAAGAAGTTTATGAACCAAGTAGAAGAAATCTCCAAGATGTTGGGGAGATGATTGAAGCTTTTGATCTATTAAGAAGATGTCAGAATGTTTGAAATTGTTAGGTTATATACTGAAGACATGACAGTGACTTTACGGGAGGACGTCTATATCTCCATACCCACTGGGGAACGTATCCTTATTGATCACGAACTCTGTGAAGATAGTCCCTTAGGGGTGGTTACTCTATGGGGATTTTGTGGATGGTTTGAATGTGATCCCAACTCCTGGAGTCTTGAGTAAATGTTGATCAGGGTGATAAGCCCTCTACTGATATACAAGTGATGAGATGACGGTACATAGTTGTACGCTTTAATCCCTAACTTTTTCCTGGACTGTCCTTTCAGATTTTCAGTCCATCGGGATACTCTTTTTTTCCAAGCTTCCTTTTCAGGTTTTTGACTTGCCGAGTGTACATTTTAATTTATATATCCATAATTTTTGCCCGAACTCCTTTGGTTCATCAGGATGCCCTTATTTTTGCCTAGGCCAGTCAACCTAACAGGTCTTCTTTTCATGCGTAGTATTTTCTGGCTATGTTTGCATTCCAGGGTGCGGAGAATGGTCACTTTCCATTGTAGTAAGTGTTGTAGCAATGCCAGAAAGATGTTTTCTTTATCGCACATGGCCCTTCCTGTTCAATGCCCCAAGTTGTTCAGATAAAGGTCTGCCTCTGGCTATTTAGCGCTTTTGAGGGATTCCTTGAATTTTGACTTAACTGCCCCCATACCAGTTTAGACACCATGTCATGTTTCTTGATTATGAAAGGCCTGTTATTGGAAATGTCTTTCCATCTAAGGTGATTTTGTTCATTGAGAGGATTTTCGTTCATTGAATATTCGTTGTTGGAATTTCTCTGTTGTTGAACAATTAGTTATATGCAAACAGTAGTATTAAAAATGCAAAGCTTGTGTCTATCTTGAAGTTTTTGAAAACTCATTTTAGTAAAACAAAATTTGCAAGAATGTGATATCAACTCAGGATTTATAGCAAACCTTACAGGAGTCAAGATACCTTTTTGTAACAATATGCTTTCAAACTAACCCATGCTTCAGCTAGGACTTTTAGGGGTTGCAACGTGGCATGGTTTACGGTTTAAGAAACAAAGGATAAAGGATCGAAATTTATTTGTACCCAACCCGTTCTTCATAATGTTCTTCAGTCCTATACTCAGTTAAATGTGTGTTTAGATCCCAATTGAGTTTTGGAATCTTAGCCCTGATATTCCGGTGATGTTTCGGATACTGAAAGTTTATTTGAGAAGGCAGTCATTTTTGTAACATTTTCTTTTTGTTGAGGATTTGTATCGACCTCTTTTTTTATATTTTTATTATCCATACTTTTTCCTGAACTGTTTATTTTGTGATTACAGTTTCCCCCATTTTTATCTTAAGTATCCTTCATAGGTTTTGACTTAGCGGGCTTTTCTTTTGAGAGATAATGATTGCATGTTTCAATGATTATGCGGAACCATCACCATCTTTTGTTTTGGAATGATACCTCTAACACTACTTGTCGTGTACGAGGGGAAAGCTTGCGATTGAGTGCACTATTGAATTAACTGAGAAACTACCATGCCCCAGGTTATGATTAAAGGTTTCAATTTGCGTGAAAAAGAAAACTCCTACTCCTTAGGCTTATAAGGATTGACTAGGGATTATCTTTCTTATAACTCCACTATTTAGGATTTGAAACAATGCATGTACATCATTAGCAAGGTCTGTTCAAAAGCACATTCCATGAGATTGTGGTATTGTTTTCATCATCCTCCCTCTAAAGGGTTACAACTTTCAATAGAGAGTCGAATATCACAAAAAGTAAGTAAAAGCATAGTTTCATTATAGTGAAAACGAATGGATTAATTCAAGACAAACATATGCAATGCATTAATGAAATAACAAAGTTTGACATAAAATAAGTGTTCGAACAATCAAAAGAAATTAAAATTTGAGAATTCAAATGAAATAAACGTTCTCAATCTTGGCCATGATTCGACATTGGAGCATTTCTCACATTGGGAGTCTCAAGAGGGTCGAGTTGAATCTCCTATGCGTCAATCATATTTTGAATCTTGTATTTTAGCGCCCAACAATCGTTATTATCATGTCCAGGACTTCCAGAATGATAAGAACACATGGCATCGGGATTGTAGTTAGGAGAAGAAGTTTTGGGGTTTTGTGAGGTTCTATCAACGTAATAAAATTCATCCTTAACATGTGTTGCAATGCTTGAGACAATGACATGTTGATTTTGGTAAACTGTCTCTTGGGTCTGTCTTGCCTTCGCTGATTACCCCGTTGTTGTTGTCACAGTGGTGTAGGATTAGAAATCATATATGCCCCCACAACTTGATGACAATCTTCTTTACCATGACACTTCTGGCCGTACATAACATTAGCCTCTTTCTTCCTGTTGAAAGGATTCTTCACAGCATTTGAAGACACAGCCACCTGAATTTTCCAACTTCTGATTCCGGCTTCTACTCTTTCACCTGTCAATATCAGCTCGGTGAACCCAACCGAAGATCTTCCGATCAAGTGGTTGAAAAATGGACCATACAATGTACCCAAGAACATATCTACCAGCTCTCTATCAGACATAGGAGGCTGGACTCTTCCTGCAAGATCTCTCCATTTATGGTCATAATCTTTTAAGCCCTCTCTAGAACCCATAGACATGCTTTAAAGTTGAGTACGGATTGGAGCGAGGTCAGCATTGTATTGGTACTGCTTGTAGAAAGCAGCAGCCAGATCCTCCCAGGTGCAGATGTTGGTTCCCTCTAACTGATAGAACCATTCCAATTGAGTCCCTGATAAACTTTCTTAGAAGAAATGCACCCATAAATTCCTATCAATGGTGTGAGGTTGGATCTTCTTGACATAAGACCTCAGATGCAGTTTCGGACATGAAACCCCGTCATGTTTAGCAAACGTGGGAACCTTGATTTTGGTGGTATGACCACTCCAGAAAGCAGCCCTAATTCTTCAAAATCCAGACCAGGTACCCTCTGAATTTCCATGGTGTTGAGACGATCCTCCAGCTGCTTGTATTTGTCATCAGCAGGAGGATATTGTTCATCCGCGTAATCAGCCTCTTCTTCATCGATCTCTAGGTTATGGTCTTCTTATTTTGGCTTCTCTTCCTGATTGTCTCCCTTGTTTGACGGAATTGCGAATTCTAGAGCTCGCTTGGCCGGTCCTCTGAGTCTCCTTCCCATATTTAGGACACCCACTGGTTTCTTGGCCTTTTTCTTCTTGTCTTTGAGAATGAGATCTTTCAGGTCATCTTGTCCCTTAGATAGAGCCAGGAACATCTGCTGGAATTGATCATTCTGGGTTTGAAGGTCTTTAATATTCTGGTCGAGAGCCATTTCTTTTTGCTGAAATAAGCAGCGAAAAGATAAGAAACCTTTCCTTGAAATACCTGTAATGATATGTATGCCATGTTTATGCGATGTTTTCAAGAATCTCGCGGGGTAAACACAAGAAAATGTTTGAATTTTGATTGCAACTTTGATCGAAGAACTTCGTATCGTTGAATGCCCTTCTACGAGAATCAAGCTCACCATGTCGAGTGGGTCATAGCCTCTGACTCAAGTTGTTGTACTTTGGTCTTTTGACAACATTGGCTAGAGGAAAATAAATCCCCTTGCCCCTTGCTAGACGTCTGGTTTATCATAACTTGCATCACAGGCCTTAGAGATCCTTGATATTGTTAGTGAAATAAGAATGGATGTTATGATGCATGATGTTATGTTTGAACAATTTAATCACACACAAGCAAAACACACAAGACCTTGGGTTTAGGCTTGCATGGGGTTTATAGGCAAGTACCCTCTGGAAGTTTAGTTGGTTTAACCTGTCTTAGAAAAGTAACCGGGTTCTAAGGAGTCTCATATCACTGACCTTTCTTTTATGCATTATTTTAGCTCAAGAACTGAAGTATTACAGCCAAAATATCCCAAAAGTCCAATCTCAATGAGTGTAGTATCGAGTATCAACCAATCTTCGGTCGGAACCAAAGCAAGCCATCTCACTACTTTCTAATGGCTTAGGATAAGTCAATTAAAGGTTATAAAGGTCGGTTAGTGCTTAATGACACTATAAGGAAGCCTAATGTTATCCTTGACTGACTCAAGGAACATTAGTACAAGCCAGAGTATTACGCTAACGTAGCTATCACTTCATCCATATCGGTCTATGTTGTACATCCTCCATGATTTATTGCTACTTACCTAAAAAGGTGCCCCAGATCCGGGTGTAGGATCTTTTAGAAACAACCCAAATAAGCCCTCAAAAGTAAAGCATACAAAACACACAAGGTAAAGAAAATTTAGAATGATCTAACTCTAAGGTAACCCCACTTTTTATAAGTTCCCCAGCAGAGTCGTCAGTTCTATAATACGGTGAGAGAACTGACTGTTATACTGGTTTTGCATTTTTTTCGCAAATGTTGCAGTAAGCAAGAGTCACCATCGACTTTTCATTAATCCAACAAAGGAAAGGGTGAAAAGAACAGAAAAAGACCTTTCGAGATTATTTCTGAGTAAGGAGGGTAGATTATGGAAAGGGAATGTGTTAGCACCCTTTCCATCCGTAGTTATCTACGGGATCTTACATGCTTAGCTCATTTAAAAATACCTTGTGCTTTGTGTGTTTTGAAAAGTATTTTTGAAAGCGCCTTAGTGCCGTTGTTGTACCCCAAAATTTGCCCTCTCATATTTTTCCAAGATTCCCCTCTTGCACAAGTGGTTACAAACCTTTGCCTAAAGACAAGGAAAATTTTCAAATGATGTTTCTAAGTTTCCTTCGATTGGCATGTTTCTAATTTGGCTTCGATTGGCATGTTTCTAAGTTTCCTTCGATTGGCCTGTTTCTAAGTTTCCTTCAATTGGCCTGTTTCTAAGTTTCCTTCGATTGGCCTGTTTCTAAGTTTCCTTCGATTGTCCTGTTAACAAGGCTCTTCGATTGGCACCTACTAAGTTCCTTTCGATTGGCATCTCCAAAATTCTCTTTGAATGACATCTACATAGCATTCTTCAATTTACAGCTGCAAAAGGCCTTTCGATTGGCCTCATGATAAGCCTTTCGATGGGCATTGTGTCAAAGCCTTTCGATTGGCGTAGCAAAGTAATCTTCGTTTGATATTCCAATAAATACCATTCGATTGGTACTTAGACAATGACCCTTCGAGGAACTCCCCCCAGGCCATTCGAAAGAGGCCACCAAGAGGGAAATCGGAAATTATGTCCAGGCCAGATTCTTGTCTTGGTTATTCACAATTCCATAAGAGCTGATTCGACCAGGGACTTCTCTTCAAAAAGAAAGGAAATTGAAGCAAATAGTGGTCCAATCGAAGGAGCCTTAAAATTGAAGCTGGCACAATTCAACTCAGAACCATTAAGGAGAACAAGGTTCTACTAAGGAAAGTCTCGATTGGCTCGAATGGGACTTTGAAGTTGGAAAAAAGGCCAATTCGAAGAAATGAAGTAGGTTGGCATGACTAAGAAAAAACACATATCCTGACCTGTTCAGGTTCACCCCAAGTTCAAAATGGCATGTTGTCCTTGCAAGCATGCAATCAAAGCAGAAGAAGTCTCAATCGTAGGGGTTGTGACATCGAAGCTGGATTAATTCGAAGCAGAGCTTAGAGCTATCGAAGAGAGCAAATTCAAAGGGAAGTGGTTCTGCAAAGGGCAAGTAAGCTTTCGATTTTCATTATGTTGGAGGCCCAAACAGCTCATAACAGGCCAGCGGTAACGCATGAAAGTAGATTGGCATGTGATTGAATCAAATATAACAAGTCTTTATGAAGAAATCAAATCAAATCTTCTCATCATAATGGGCCAAGATTTGATACACAAATATTGACCTAAATTCCTTTGTCTATATAAACCTCATGCTCACAAAGAAAAAAGGACGAAAAAACGCATGGAGGCTGCCTTAGAAGAAAACGATGTCTGCCCCACGAGATTCCACAAAGTTGCTAAAGATTGTCGCACTCAAAGCCGATTTTGCGTGCAGTCTCCATCCAGACTAACATTTGAATCGTGAAGCATCCCTCATACAACCCCCATGTTGGTAATTTTTCCTTTGATCTCAAATTTGTTAAGTATGGTTTAAATTCATGTTGAACATATATACATATTTCTGCTAATATTCATGGTTGTTTGAGTGTGTTACATGTGAGCAAGAAGGCACGATCTGAGCTTACCTTCAATTTGCACAGCTATAACTCATTTTCGATGGGTTAACACCATATGGGGCCACTGAGCGTGCAAATTTGATATTCAAATTAAATACTGCATTTTTGTTTTAAATGTAACATTACAGATTCGTTTGTACCAATAAATAACTTTCAACCTGGTTGGTGAGGAACTGGTGCTGCAGTGAAAAGGACCGGGGTTCGATACCCAGGTCATGTATTTTGTGTTTTTTCTAACAAACTTCTTTACAACATTCCAGATCGAAGGATGTCATATCCAGATCTAATACCCCGGGCGTGCAGTCTCGAAGGCACCTTCGATCATCCCCCTGGATCGAAGGGCAACCCAACCCTCGAGCGAGACCTTCAATCAGCCCCCTGGATTGAAGGGCAACCCGAGCCTCTTCGATCCAGGCCCATGTTTATTCCCTTTATTTTATTTAATTTTAGTTTTTTTTAAGTAGTTTATATTTTCTATTCATTCGTTTTTCCAATAAAAATCACAAAAAAAAAATCAATAAAATCATGAAAATTCAGATTTAGAATTTTTCTTAATAAAATTAATTTTGCAAATTAATTTAATTAAACTTTAACCTTTTTTTTCTTTAATTTAAAATTAGTTAGAAATTAGGTTTAATTTCTAATTTTTTCATAAAACATCAAAAACAACATTTTCAATGAGCAATTAGATTTTTTAGGGTTTTCAAACTTATTTCAATTTTTTATCCTCACGTAATTATTTTTTCCATACGATCAATTTTTACTATTGATGTAACTGCGCCCAGTTTGTAATAGCTTAATTAGGGTTTTGATTTCCACATTTTATTTTCAGTCAATTCCTTATGTATCTACACCAAAGCCCTGTAAAAGCGTAGGACCTCTATTTCTTGCTTTTATATTTTATATGCTTGTATATAATTGCTAGCAACCTAGGCGTGTATGCTTAATCAATCAATATTAGATCACTAATATTCAAGATAAATATATCTGAAAAAAGCACACTTTTGCACACGTTCACCCCTAGGTATACCTCACTTGGTTGCCTCGAAAACAATGGTCATGTCCCTCGAGCATAGGGATACTCTTAGTAAAGACCCTCAATTAAAGTTGTCATAAAGATCATAGTCTCTAAATGTCCCTCGAGTTGCCTACGAGAAATGATCTTATGGTGATAGTCCCTTCGAAATGCTAAGGTATCCTTACATGTTGCCTTCAATGACCATTACGTTCCTTTCGATAGTCCCTAAACATCCAATGACTAGGGTTACATACTCACTAATAGTAGGATGACACAGTCTAAAGGATAGGAGGAAAAGAACAGACTTTTTCGAGTAGGTAGATAACAGTTAGGTACTTGCTCAAATAAATTTTCACATCACACTTTCAAACAATTTTTCAAAACGCTTTATCACACTCTTGAGGACTGATACCAGAGTTACCATAAAGTGAATCGCCACACTAAGGCATTTTCAAAGCTTTTCAAAACACACAAACATAAGAAATTTAAAAAATGAGCAAGTACCTAAGAGCCTGTAGAAAACTACAGATGGAAAGGGTGCTAACACCTTCCCTTTCCATAATCTACCCCCCTTACTCAGAAATCTCGGAAAAGGTCTTTTTATGTTCTTTTCACCCTTTCCTTTGTTGGATAAAAGAAAAGTCGGTGGCGACTCTTGCTTACCGCGACATTTGCAAACAAAAAATGCAAACCAGTATTAACAGTCGGTTATACCTCCGTATCACATAACTGGCGACTCTGTTGGGGAAAAAAAATAAAAAGTGGGGTTTATCTTAGGGTCTAGTTTCATTTTAAAATTGCTTTCTTGGTTTGCTTTGGTTGCTTTACTTTTAAGCGTTTGTTGGGGTATTCTTGTAAAGATCCTACACCCGGATCTGGGACACTTTAGGTAAACAGTAATAGATCGTGGACACTGTATGGCGTAGATCGATATGGTTGAAGAGATAACTATGTTGGTGTGACACTTTGGTTTGTACTGGTATCCTTTGTGTTGAATCAAGGAGAATACGGGCCTCCGCGTGGTGTCGTGAAGCACTAACGAACCTTAGAACCTTTGTTGAACAAACTTGGCCATTAGAAAGTAGTGAGATAGTCGGCCTCGGTGTAAAGCTAGGAATCGGTTGATACTCGATACTACGCTCATTGAGATCAGACTTTCAGGATGTTTCGGCCACAAGAAAATATTGCTAAACTTAAATAATACCGATAAAGAAAGATCAGTGATATTGAGACTCCTTAGATCCCGGTTACTATTTCTAGGACAGGTTTGAAACCAACTAAACTTCAAGAGGGTATTTACCTATAAACCCCATGCAAGCCTAAACCTAAGGTCTTGTGTGCTTTGCTTGTGTGTGATTAATCTGCTTAAACATCACATCATGTATCATAAACATTCATTCTTCATTACACTAACCATTTCAAGGATTAGGGGGATTTATCTTTGTTCTGTTTTGCAGATCATGGCTTCCGCTCATAGAAATACCATCTGAATCAGCTTTGTGAGAATACCTCTTCAACTCAAGGAGCTAGTATCCAGGGTTTTTGAGACTTCTTCATTCACCAAGAACCATGGTCGGATCCTCAATCTGGTTACCTCGGGTTTTATGAGAAGATGATGATTGTTCTCTTTTAGTTCTTTGACCCTAAGCATCATTGCTTCACCTTTCTAGACTATCAGTTGGTACCCACCATGGAAGAGTTCTCTCAGTTATTAGGTATGCCTATTTTGGATCAGTTGCCTTTCACCGGTTTGGAAAAAGCTCTAAATCCAGAGATCATTGTATCAACTTTACACCTGAAATGGTCCGACATTGTATCCAACTGGGAAATAAGAAGCGTAGTTAAGGGTTTTCTAGCCAAGTTCCTAATAGAGAAGGCTCAGCTGTTTTGGGATGATTTGGACTTCCAGGATTTTGAAGAGGTCACGTCCCTTCTCATCTATGGGTTAGTACTGTTCCCTAATCTAGACTTACTCATAGATGTGAATGCTATCAAGGTCTTTCTTTCTTGCAACCCTGTGCCCACTTTACTTGGAGATATCTTGCATACCTTCCACACTCGTACCACAAAGAAAAGAGGGATTCTTATGTGCTGTATGCCATTGCTTTCGAGGTGGTTTATTTCTCACCTCCCTAAGACATTACTGAAGAATGAAGAAGGTTTGTGCTGGTCACAAAGGATAATGCCACTGTCCCACACGAATATTCTCTAGTATTCCCGATCTATGGGAGATATTTCTATTATTGACCGTTGCGGGGAATTCCCTAATGTCCCACTACTTGGCATTATGGGAGGCATAACCTATAATCCTTCTCTGGCTCTGTGATAATTTGCTTACGCTCGAAGGGGTGATCCTCACGATATGCTTATTCAGGGAGTTGTGTTTAACCATGAAGATGATGTTCAAGGGTATCCGTAGAGGTTCATACGAGCTTGGGGCATGGTAAACAGATTTGACGTCAAGACTTTGGGGCTGAAGACTTCCATTACTATGGAACCTTATCTCCAATGAGTACGAGCTCATGCTCAGAATCTTATGATGCCATATGTAGCCATCTTACGAGTGATTGTGGAGCCCATTATTGAAGGGGGTATTCCCTATACGGTTCTTCATCCTTATATGCCCATTGATCTTGAGGAATTACAGAGATCCTGGATTCAGCTGAAGAAAGAGAGGGATACCTTTAAAGACCATTTATATGCCTATGAGAGGAAAGTTTTAGAGCTCACGAAGCAACTTCATAAGGAAATAAGCATTAACGTCTATCTCGGCGCGAAGAGGAAGCGCCCATGGGAAACCTGATTTTGTTTGAAGTTTTTTTGAACCTTCAATTGAAATGCCTTAAAGGCAATTATATTTTGAATTCTACTAATAAAATCTTTGTTTCATTTTGGTTCGCAAATTTAAATCTCCCGAAATCCTTAAAATCATTGCATACACATGTCATACATATCATTACATAAACAGGTTTCATAGCAGGTTTCTCATCTTCTTCGCTGTTTATTTCAGCCATAAAGAAATGGCTCTCGAACAAACTATGAAGGACTTACAGACTCAGAACTTACAATTCCAACAGATGATCATGGCTCTAGCCAAAGGGCAAGAGGAACTGAAATCCTTGATTGTCAAAGACAAGACTAAGAAGCCAAGGACGACAGCTGGTGTGGTAAATCTAGGAAGAAGATTCAAGGGACCGTTAAAGCAAATGGTTGATCTGACATCTTCATCTAAGGAAGGAGAGAATCAAGAGGGTGAGACAAGAGAGGAAGACCCTAGTCTGGGGAAATATGATAATGAGACTGATTACAATGAAGAGTAGTATCCTCCGGCCGATGAAAAGTACAAACAACTGGAAGAGAGTCTGAGTGCAATGGAGATTCAGAATGTTCTTGGGTTGGACTTTGAATAGCTGGGTTTGGTGTTTGGGATAGTCATTCCGCCAAAGTTCAAGGTGCCGGTGTTTGCCAAGTACGATGGGGTTTCATGTCCCAAAATGCACCTCCAATCTTATGTGAGGAAGATATAACCTCACACTGCTGACAGAGACTTATGGGTCCACTTCTTTCAGGATAGTCTATCTGGAACTCAGTTATATTGGTTCCATCAGTTGGAAAGGGCCAACATTCATAATTGGGAAGACCTGGCTGCTGCTTTCTATAAGCAGTAACAGTACAATGCAGACCTTGTTCCTACCCATACTCAACTCTAAAGTATGGCTATAGGTTCGAGCGAGGGCTTCAAAGACTACACTCAGAAGTTGAGGGACTTAGAAGGAAGAGTCCAGCCTCCCCTGTCTGATAGGGAGCTGGTGGATATGTTTCTCGGTACCCTGTCTAGTCCATTCTTTAATCACCTGATTGGAAGCTCTTCAGCCGGCTTCACTGAATTAATTCTGACAGGAGAACGGGTGGAAGCTGGAATTAAAAATGGTAAGATCCAAAAGGAAGCATCCTCCAGTGCTGTAAGGAAGCCATTCGCTGGGAAGAAAGAGGTTAGTGTTATGTACAATCAAAAGAACCAGGACAAAACCGAACGCCGTCCAATGGTAGGGGCTATCATGATCCCTAAGCCTGCACCCACTCAACATAGGAATGATTAGCAGAGAACAGAAAGGCCGGTAAGAAAGTTCACCCGAATAAATATGACCTAATCCCAAGTTTTGCCTCATATGTTAAAATCTAATATGGTAACCTTGCGGGAAGCACCAAAGAATCTCAACACTACCTCCCCCCGCTACAATCCAAATGCCCGCTGTGCTTATCATTCGGAGAGTCTAGGTCATGATACAAACTACTACTGGGCTTTGAAAAACATGGTACAAGACCTTATCGAGGCGAAGGAAATTGAGTTTGACGCCCCCGAAATTCCAAATGTTATTACCGCTCCTATGGCCAAGCACGGTCGTGGTGTTAACGCTATTGAAAATGATATGCTTGTTACTATTGTTAAAGAGTTTGTTACTCATCTCTTGAACGTTAAGTGGAACTTATTGAAGGTCGGTTTATTTCTGAGTTATGGCGAAGGTTGCCACTTCTGTTTATCTCTACCGAATGGTTGTCATTTGTTAAAGGCGGGTTTTCAATGCTTGATGAATGATAGAGAGATTTTGATTGAGAAGAATCTCGTCCCGACTATTTCTTGCAAAGATGTTTCAATAATAACCATTTCCGCCAATCCTCCCAGAGTAGCCAAAAGACCCGTCGGAATTACATCTGCTCCGAAGGTTACTCCGCTGATATTTATTGTGTCAGGGCCAATCCCATACTCCTCAAATAAAACTGTTCTTTGGAACTATGGGGGGTGACGTCTACTACCACGGCGTCAAGAAAGATTGGTTGGCTGATGAAGACCAGGTTTCTGAGAAGGTGACCTTGACATTGGCAACATTGTGAGAACCAACAAAATAACCAGAAGTGGAAGAGTGTTCTCCCTTGAGTTTTCTCCTCCGAAAGTTGTTACTGGTCCTGTGATCATTCCTACTTTCATTCCTACCGATACTACTACTACCATCCATGTGATTACCCCTGCTGACACCCCTATCATCGAGTCGGCCGAGACTCGGGGCAAAGACGTACTGGTTGAGCCTGCCCAGACGAAGGCGCATTCGGTATCTATCCCAGAGGCTTCCAACAAGAAATGGAAGAAATTTTGAAAATTATCAAGAAAAGCGACTACAACGTGGTCGAATAACTGGGGAAGACCCCTTAAAAGATCTCTATGCTAGCCTTGCTATTATGCTCTGAAGCTCATGCGAAGGCTCTGGTGAAATTCCTGAAAACTGCCCATGTTCCCCAGGAAACCTCTTCTGACCAATTCGAAGATTGTGTGGCTAGTTTGACGGCTGATAACGGTTTGGGCTTTCCTGATGCTGATTTGACTCCTAGAGGGAGGAAGCACAATAATGCGTTGCATGTCTCTGTCGAATGCAAGGGCACCATTTTGGCCCATGTCCTTGTAGATACTGGTTCATCGTTAAATGTGCTGCCTAAGAATGCTCTAGATAGACTAGACTGTGAAGGTTTGACTTTGAAGCCCAACAATATTATAGTGGATGCTTTTGACGGTTCAAAGAGAATGGTTCACGGGGAGGTGGACGTCCCCATCAAGGTTGGTTCTCAGACTTTCGACTCTACCTTATATGTGATGGATATCAGGCCATCTTTTTCTTGTTTGTTGGGCCGCCCTTGGATACATGGGGATGGAGCTATTACATCCACTCTACATCAGATGATGAAATACCCGGTCAAAGGTAGAATTGTCATTGTACACGGCGAAGAAGAATACATGGTCAGTCACCTAAATTCCTTCAGATATGTGGAAATGGATGGTGAGTTCATTGAGACTCCGTGCCAAAATTTTGAAGAGGTACCTCAGACTCTGGATGCAACTGAAACTGTTACCAATATGCCGAAGATCACCAGACCTCCCTTGAATATGGCTTCTCTCAAGGATGCAAAAGCCGTTGTCGAAGAAGGTGGGTCTACCATATGGGGTCAACTCCCTGATATTCCGTACAAGTCTGATAAATTTGGTTTGGGTTTCTCTTCAGGGGCTCAAAGGGCTGTTCGATGTGCTCGTGCTGGAAGACCTACCCTTCGCATTAGCAATCATGAGGTCAACGTTGTAGAAGACGAAGACGGTGACAATGACATGGGCAACTGGATCTTCCCTACTACCAACGGTGGACCCAGTAACTGGACGAAAAAAGATTTTGTACCCATTACTTTTGTTCAGAAGTAATTGTCTTTCTTGTTTTTTGGATATGTAATAAACAATATAACTTTTTGGCCATGTGTCTTACCCGGGGCACATCGGTTTATTTGTGAGGGTTATCATGTTTCGCTTTCATATGGCATTAATAAAGCATTAAGCGTTTATGCATACAAATCTTGCGCTCCTTGTTTTTCTTTTCTACTTTTACTTTGTCTATACAATTATGCTCTTACACACACTTACGTATCACATTGCAGATCCATATCTACTCTGGATCCCATTGATAACAGTTCTGCTATTGTCAGTTAGGACTTTGAAAATCCTATCAAGCAAGCCAAGGACGAAGGTGAGGAGGATTGTGAGGTACATGGAGAACTTTCTAGACTATTACAGCAGGAATAGAGGGCTATATAGCCTCATGAAGAGCCAATTGAGACAATAAACTTGGGCACAGAGGTAGACAGAAACGAGGTCAAGATCGACACAAATTTGGGGCTTAATGTCAAACAGTGGTTGATACAAATGTTGCAAGACTATGTTGAGTTCTTTGCCTGGTCCTATGAAGACATGCCAAGACTGAATGCAAATATTGTGGTTCACCGTCTTCCAACCAAAGAAGATTGCCCTCCGGTAAAGAAGAAGGTCCGTCGCATGCGCCTGAAATGTCAGAGAAGATCAAAGAAGATGTTATGAAGCAGTTCAATGCTAGGTTCTTAGCTTTCACCTCTTATCCCCAATGGGTTGCCAACGTAGTTCCGGTGCCTAAAAAAGACGGCAAGGTACATATGTGTGTGGACTACAGAGATTTGAATAGGGCAAGACCCAAAGATGACTTTCCACTCCCCCACATCGAAGTTCTGGTTGACAACACCGCGCAGTATAATATATTTTCCTTTATGGATGGTTTCTCTGGTTACAATCAGATCAAGATGGCACCCAAAGATATGGAGAAGATAACCTTCATCATGCAATGGGGCATTTTCTGCTACAAAGTGATGCCGTTTGGATTAAAGAATTCCGCGGAAACCTATTAGCGAGCCATGGTAGCCTTGTTTCATGACATCATTCACCATGAGGTAGAGGTATATGTGTGTTGTACCCCAAAATTTTCCCTCCCATATTTCTCAATACATGTCAAGTGAAGTCCTCAAATTTCTCAAGGAAGTCCAAGAGTTGACCAGACAAACTCTCTCCTAAGGCAGTCTATCTCAAATTAGGGTTTCATTTTGCATCAAGATGCTGGAGTCCAAAGGATCCCAAATGCTCACCATTGTCCTAATATGTTCTCAAGATCATCCATGTCAAGTTTCAGGCCTTGTAGAGGAAGTTTGCTCAGTCAACTGCTCAAATGCCTGAAAATCGATTATACTAGGGCAAAAGTCAACTGTGGCCCACATACAGTCAAACTTTAATATTTTTGGTCAACATTCCCATTTTTAAGTATTATTCATCATTTGATCAATGTTTGATCATGATTCCTCAAGGATTGCTCACAATTCATCAAAATCCAAAAAGTTGCTAAATTAGGGTTTTGTAGGAAAAGTCAACTCAAATTTGACCAAGCATAACTTTCTCATACTTTATCAAAAATGGCCCATCCAAAGCTCATTGTGAAGAGGATGCAATTCCCCACAATTCATCTTCATACCTCAAGTTCAAATTATGCACTCACAAAAAGATATGAATTTTGACATTATAGGTCATTTTGAAAAGCCAACAATAACACCTTTTGGGTCAAAGCTTCATAACATGAGTATGGAATAATCTATTGATATGAGACCAAAAATTTTGATTAGGGGACATCCTAAGCTTTCTAAAAAGTCCAAGAGTACCCTCATAGGGTCAAAATTGAAAGAGATACACCTTGTCAAAGTTGACCATTTTTGCAAAATTGCCAAAACTCAAATGTGTCCAAAATTGCATTTTTTGCTAAATGGGCCTAACCTTTTATGCTTGTGATGTGATCCACGACCCATGAGCTTTTCCACTTGTCATTATTTTATTTTTATTATTTATTTTGGTTTTATTTAATTTAAATCAAATAAAATCAATATAAAATAATGAAAATATCAAAAATCAATTAAACCTTGAGATTTTGTGCATGATTAGAGTCATTATACAGCTAGTGGCAAGATCAAATCGTGATAAGCTTCATATGGACAGAAAAAGATTGAATATGCTTGTTTTGGAAAGATTTGGTGCAAGGAATAAATCAATGGTCAATCTTCATAAATGGCAAAGATTTGATGAAAGTTTTTACCCTAATGCACTCTATTATAGATAGTGAACAAAGGCTTACCAAAAAAGAGGTTAGAGGCAGCCGTGCAGAGGTGAAAGAAAAAACTCAAAAATTGCAAGAAAAGTGATGATCCAACTTCTGTGTTAGAGATCAGATCGTGCTTTTCTCACATTGCAAAGAGGTTGTCGGGCGTTCCAGGAGAAGATTCCAACCATTTGCAAGTTTCCTCACGCTTGGAATTGCAAGACACAGGTATCACGTCATGCTTCCAATTTTGAATTCAGTTTCATTGATTCACTCATCCATTGCATATTCTAATGATATATTCGTGTTTGTCTTTGAGTTTGCAAGCTTTTGATACCATTTAATTGTATTTCTAACACTTGTATGAACATCTGCCATATCTAGGTTTTGTTTTGTTGTTTTAGGGCTTTTAAATGCAAGAACAATTGGTCCTAATGAAGGATACCATCGTGATCAGAGGGTCAAACCCAATTGATCCATGGTATTGAAACTTATTTATATTGCTTGTAGGCAATTTTTGAAATGCACAGGGTTATAGCTACAACGCCATGTCTGTAGGTAAAGGTTAAGAGTTTTAAACAACGGTTACAAGGAAGAAGATGATAGCGTGTCACAGCCTGACTGGATGATTCAAATTCTGGCGCGTTATTATGGCCAGAAACTTGTTGTTCTGATATATATTGTTTGTTTCTATTATATTGATAAACTAACGTCCAACACAGTTGGTCAAAAGAAGGAATCCAGAAGCTCATGATTCTGGGTTCGATCCTAGGCGTGAGCTTTTGGCATTTTCCCCTTTGTTTTCACCAGATCCAGCGCCTGCACTTTCTGAGGGTCATCTTCTGGTTTCATCAGCCAGAACCAAATCAAGCATTCTCTGGTCATCTCCTGGACCCATCAGCCAGGACCAGATCAAGCGTTCTCTGATCATCTTCTGGACCCATCAGCCGGGACCAGATCAAGCATCCTCTGGGCATTATCCTCTGGATCCATCAATCAGAGCCAGATCCAGGGCACCCCATCTTCTGAGGGCCATCCTCTGCTTGATCCACCAGCCAGGAGCAGGTCCAGTGTCACCATCTTCTAGACCATCATCCTCTGATCAGAACCGCTAACAACAGGCCCTGAGGTTATTTCTTTTAATTTGTTTTCTTTAATCATTCTTTTTTTATCAACACCAAAATTATTTTCTAAAATTGACCAATCAAAAAGTCACAGAAAGAAAACTCATTTGCTTAATAAATGTTTTTTTAAGTAATTAGTTTAATTAATTTAAGGTAATTCTAATTTCTTTCACAATTAAAATTAATTAGAATTTAGGATTTTCTTTTTTAAGTCAATTATTTAATTACTTTCTTAAATAACAAAAAATGACAAAAAATATGTTTACTTTAATCAATTACAATTCCGTTTAGTCAAGGGTCAAAACCCTAGTCGCTTCGTATTTAATTCGCCGTACGCTGATTTTTTATTTTTTCCTATATTTTTGTAATTGTTCATGGTTTGTAATAGTTTAACCTAGGGTTTTTATTTATCGCATTTTCCAGGGTTTTTTGGCTATGTAATTAACCCCGCCGAACCCTTGTAATAGCTTAGATTTACTTTCTCGGATTTTAATTCTCGCAAATATTTAACTGTCTAGATGTATGCTAATAGGGTTGTATGATAAGACTGCATCATAATTTAATACAGTTAGAAAACTATAATGTGCAAAGACAAATAACTGAAATCAAATCACTCGCACATGTGCACTCTTAGGGTATACTCACACTTCAGTTGTCTTCGGTAAAACGATCATTAAGTATAGGGTGTCTTAGTGATTGCCCTCCTGTCTAACAAAGATCAAATGTCCCATTTGGAAATATTGCTTCGGAAACGTCGCCTCAAAAATGTTGCCTCGAATATGATCTTAAGACTCTAGGGTAATCACTAAGGTGTCCTAACATTGCTTTAGTGATCGTACGTCCGTTTCGAGTTGACCCTCAGAAATCCAACGACGATGTTACCTACTTCTTAATAGTGGGATAGCGCTGTCTAAAGGAAACGAGAATAGAAACAATATTTTTTCGAGTAGGTAGATGCTAGTAGGTACTTGCTCAAATCAAAACTTTTCACACTTACACTTCTGAAACAAATTTTCAAAACAACTTCGTCACACCTTTGAGGACTGATACAAGGGTTATCACGAAGTCAAACTATTTCAAAACAAAGCGCACACACAAGCAATTTTAAAATATGAGCAAGTACCTAAGAGCCCATTGAAAACCATGGATAGAAAGGGTGCTAACACCTTCCCTTTCTATAATCTACCCCCCCCCCCCCCCCCCCCCCCCCCCCGTACTCAGAAACATCTCGAAAAAGGATTTTTCTGTACTTTTTTCCTTTCCGATTGGATGAAATAAAAGTCGGTGGCGACTCTTGCTTACCGCGACATTTTGCGAACACAAAATGCAAAATGCAAACCAGCATTTCCAAATAGTCGGTTCTGCCACCGTATCACAGAACTAGCGACTCTGCTGGGGATTCTAATAAGTGGGGTATACCTTAGGATCTAGTTCATCTTAATTGCTTCTCTTGATTGCTTTGATTGCTTTACTTTAAGGGTTTTGTTTGGGAGTTACTATAGATCCTAACCCGGATCTGGGGACACCTTTTAGGTAAGTAGCAATAAATTGTGAGGGAACTGTACGGCATAGACCGATACGGTTGAAGCAGTAGCTACGTTGATGTGGCACATTAGTTGGTACCCGGTATCCCTTATAGAGAAATGAGGAGAATACGGGGCTGCTGCATGGTGTCGTTAAGCATCAACTGACCTTAGAACCCTTAATCGACCAACTTGGCCATTAGAAAGTAGTGAGATAGCCGGCCTCGGTGTAAAGCTGAGAACTGGTTGATACTCGATGCTACACTCATTGAGACCATACTCTCGAGATAGTTTCGGCCACAAGAAAAGATTGCGTGAGCTAAAACCATGACCGATGGAGGAAGGTCAGTGATATTGAGATCCTCTAGAACCCGGTTACTTTTGCTAGGACAGGTTGAAACCAACTAAACTTCAAGACGGTACTACCTTTGACCTCATGCAAGCTTTAAGTTTAAGGGCTTTATGTGACTTGTTTGTCTTTGCCATGCCTGTTATCTGTTATACCTGTTGTTTTTTTATCATGACATCATGCATCATAACATGGCATTCATACTTCATTATACTAACCATTTCAAAGACCAAGGGAATTTATCTTTGTTCTGTTTTGCAGATTATGGCTTCCGTGCGCAGAAATACCATCCGAGTTAACTTTGTGCAAATACTTGCTCAACTAAAGGAGTTAGCCTCAAGAGTTTCTGAGACTTCTATGTTCATTAAGAGACATGGTCAGCTTCTTAGCCTAGTCACCTCAAATCTTGATGAGCAGATGATGAGTGTACTTTTCCAGTTCTTCGATCCTGTGCATCATTGCTTCACCTTTCCAGATTACCAGCTTGTTCCCACCTTGGAAGAGTTCTCTCACTTATTGGGCATATCCATCCTTGAACAGGTACCCTGCACAGGTATGGAAGAGGTTCCTAGACCAGAAGACATTGCCTCAGCTCTGCATTTGAAACGGGCTGATGTAGTATCCAATTGGGAAACACGAAGCGGGGTCAAAGGTTTCTTAGCCAAATTTATGATAGACCAGGCTCAGCTATTCTGGGATAATTTGGATTTTCAGGCTTTCGAAGATATCTTGTCTCTCCTTATCTATGGGTTGGTTCTCTTCCTGAATCCAGATTCCTTTATAGATGTGAATGCTGTCAAGATTTTCCTTTCTCGCAATCTTGTGCATACCCTACTGGGTGATATCTTGCATGCCCTTTATACTCGTACCGTGCGAAGAAGAGGGACTCTTATGTGTTGCATGTCGCTGCTGTCGAGGTGGTTTATTTCGCATCTCCCTAAGTTTGTGCTAAAGAACGAAGAAGGTTTGGGATGGTCCTACAGACTAATGTCACTTGCCCATACAGATATTCTATGGAGCTCTCGGGTTATGGAAGACACTGCTGTTATTGATCGTTGTGGGGGATACCTTAATGTCCCATTGCTGGGAATCAGAGGGGGTATAACATATAATCCTTGTGTAGCTTTGCGACAATTTAGTCATGCTCTGAGAGATGGTCCCCATGAGATACTTCTTGAGGATATTGCATTTAACTACAAGGAGTACATTAAGGAGCACCACCGGAGGTTTATACGAGCTTGGGGCATGGTGAACAGATTTGACCCCCAAGAGTTGGGACCAAGGACTTCCCTTCCTATGCAGCCTTACCTCCAATTGGTCCGGGCTCGTGCCCAGAAGCTTGGGATGCCCTATGAAGCCGTATTGCCAGTGATTGTGGAGCCCACCAATGAAGAGGGCGTTCCTTACATGGTTCTTTACCCTTACATACCCATTGATCCTGGGGAGTTGCAGAGGTCTTGGATTCAGTTGAAGAATGATAGGGATACTTACTGGGAAAAGTACCATGAGCAAGAAAGGAAGATTTTGAAGCTCACCAGGAAGCTCGAAGATGAAAGAGTGATCAATGACTACATCGGCACAAAGAGGAAGCGTCCATGGGACTTTTGACTTGGCTTTTCAAGTTTTAGATTTGTTTTCTATTTTACTT
Source organism: Vicia faba (assembly GCA_948472305.1). NCBI lineage: Eukaryota > Viridiplantae > Streptophyta > Magnoliopsida > Fabales > Fabaceae > Vicia > Vicia faba. Next base: position 139,427,151 of record OX451737.1, on the reverse strand, counting down.
CTTTGTAACTCCTTAAAGGCATTGTTGAACCTTTTACAAGTTAATCTAATAAAGTTTGTTTATTTTTGGTTTGCAAATTTAAATTTCCCGAAGTCTTTGAAATCATTACATGCACATCCCATTATCATGCACGTCATTACAGGTACCATTACGGGTTTCTCATATTCTTCGCTGTTTATTTTAGCAGAAATGTCTTCCGATCAAGCCATCAAAGATCTTCAAGACCAGAACGCCCAATTCCAACAGATGTTCTTAAGTCTGGCTAAAGGGAAAGAGGATCTGAAGACTCTTATTCTGAAAGAGAAGAAGAAGAAGAAGGTCGGTATTCTGAATATGGGTAGAAGATTCAGAGAAAGGTTGAGACAACCAGTTGATCTGATCTCCTCCTCCAAGGATGGAGAGAACCAAGAAAGGGTAAAGGACCCTAGTCCTGCAATTTCTGAAGACGGTACTGATTACGATGACGAGCAATATCCTCATGCCTAGGATAGGTACAAGCAGCTAGAAGACCGTCTGAGTGCTATGGAGATTCAGAAGATCCCTGGTTTGGATTTCGGAGAACTGGAACTGGTATCGGGAGTGGTGATCCCTCATAAGTTCAAAGCTCCGGTTTTTGCCAAGTACGATGGAGTATCCTGTCCAAAACTCCATCTCCGCTCGTACATTATAAAAATCCAACCTCACACTGCTGATAGAAATTTGTGGGTACATTTCTTTCAAGATAGTCTACCAGGGACTCAGCTTGAATGGTTTTATCAGTTGGAAGGAGCCAGTGTCCGAAACTGGGAAGACCTTGTTGCTGCTTTTTACAAGCAGTATCAGTATAACGCCGACCTTGCTCCCACTCGTACTCAGCTCCAGGGTATGTCTATGGGTGCAAATGAAGGTTTTAAGGACTATGCTCAGAAGTGTAGAGACTTGGCTGGAAGAGTCCAACCCCCTTTGTCTGACAGGGAGTTGGTTGACATGTTTCTAGGGACGCTATCTGGTCCATTTTTCAATCATCTGATCGGTAGTTCGTCGTCTGGGTTTACTGAGTTGATTTTGACTGGAGAAAGAGTAGAAGCTGGAATTCGAAGTGGTAAAATACAGAAGGATGCTTCATCAAGTGAAGTAAAGAAGCCTTTCACCGGTAATAAAGAAGCTAGTGCAGTCTACAGCCCGAGGGGCCAAAACAGATCTGAACAATGTCAAACGGTAAATGTTGTAGTGATACCAAGACCCACGGTTACTCCACAACACAACAATCAGCAAAGGGTGGAAAGACCACAACGGCAGTTTACCCGCATCAATATGACTTTGGCTGAGGTTCTGCCTCATCTGTTAAAATCCAACTTGGAAACCTTAAAAGAGGCTCCCAAGAACCCAAACACTGCTTCTCCCATATACAATCCCAACGCGCGGTGCGCCTACCATTCAGAAAGCCCAGGCCATGATACGAACGATTGCTGGGCTCTTAGGAATAAAGTGCAAGATTTGCTGGAAGCTAAAGAGATTAAGTTTGATGCTCCGGGAAAGCCAAACGTTATAACCGCTCCCATGCCCAAACATGGTCATGGAGTAAATGCTGTGGGCAATAATTTATTTGTGACCTCTGTGGAAAACATTTCTACTCCTTTGATGACGGTTAAGAAGAATTTGCTGTTGTCCGGTTTATTTCTGGGTTGTGGTGAAGGTTGCCACATGTGCTCGATTCTACCTGTTGGTTGCCGCTTATTAAAATCAGGTGTTCAGCGCTTGATGGATAATAAAGAGATCATGTTCGAGAAGACTATGATTCCTTTGGTTCCAAATGAAGATGTTGCCATCATAACCATTTCCGTCAATCCTTCCAAGGTTTCCTCGAGAAAACCTGTTAGGGTTACACCCATTCCAAGAATTGCTCCATTGATAATCACCGCTCCTGTTCCCATCCCATATATCTCAGATAAGGCTATCCTATGGCACTACGGTGCTGATGTATATTACCATGGTGTTAAACAAAATCTGAGGGCTAAAGAAGCTGATACGGATATCATTAATATTGTCGGGACCAGTAAGGTCACCAGAAGTGGAAGACTCTTTTCTCCCGAGATCTCCCCTCCAACTGTCCACAAACTTGTTGTCATTCCATCTGCTAGTACATCAACTACTACCCCAGTTCCTATTCCATTCATCACCCCTGTCGTCGAGCCATCTGGGACTAGGGGCAAGGAAATCATAGGTGAGCCTGCCCGGACGGAGGCACCTAAGAAGATCATTGTAGAAACCTCGAAACAAGAGATAGAGGAAATATTGAAGATTATCAAGAAGAGCGACTACAATGTGGTCGAGAAGCTGGGGTAGACCCCATCAAAAATCTCCATGTTGTCCTTGTTGTTGTGTTCTGAAGCCCATGCAAAGGCTTTAATTGCAATCCTCAAAACTTCACATATGCCGCAGGAAACTTCAGCCGATCAATTCAAAGATTGTGTAGCTAGACTGACTGCCGACAATGGGTTGGGTTTCTCAGATGCAGATCTGACGTCTAAGGGGAGAAATCATAATGATGCTCTGCACGTCTCGATCGAGTGCAGGGGCACCACTATGGCCCATGTACTGGTTAATACCTGGTCCTCATTGAATGTTCTGCCAAAGAAAGCATTAGACCGTTTGGATTGTGAAGGTTTGATTCTAAAGCCGAGTAATATTGTGGTAAGGGCTTTTGATGGGTCAAAGAGAATGGTGCACGGGGAGGTGGACATCCCTGTTAAAGTTGGCTCTCAGACTTTTGCATCAACCTTCTATGCGATGGATATCAGACCATCATATTCTTGTTTGCTGGGTCGCCCTTGGATTCATAAGGTTGGGGCAGTTACTTCCACGCTCTATCAAATGCTGAAATATCTGGTGAAGGGAAAGATTGTCACGGTACAAGGTGAAGAGGAGTATATGGTGAGTCATCTCAATTCCTTCCGCTACGTGGAGATGGATGGGGAATTCATAGAAACTCCTTGTCAAAATTTCGAAGAGGTCCCTCAGTTCTCGGCATCAACTGAAGTTGCTACCAACAAACCTCCGTTGAAGATGGCTTCTCTCAAAGACGCCAGGGCCGTGGTTAAAGAAGGTGGGTGTACCAATTGGGGTCAGCTCCCTGATTTCACTCACAAAACTGACAAATTTGGTTTGGGCTTTACTACAGGGACTCAGAAGGCTGTTAGGCACGCACGATTGGAAGACCTCCTCTACACATCGGCAGTCAGGGAGTTAATGCAATTGAAGATAGTGAAGAAGATTCAGACATCGACAGCTAGATCTACCCAACAACAATGGTGGACTAAACAACTGGACGGCGAAGGACTTCATACCTGTTTATTTTATTCTGCAGTAATTGAATTTTGTTTTTAAGATTTCTAATAAACAGTTTGGAACTTTATGGCCCGGTGCCTTTCCCGAGGCACCTTGGCTTTGCTTGTGAGGGCTCATTACTTGTCATTTTCATATATCATTAATAAAACATTAGACGTTTCTTGCATTACAAATTTTGCGTTCCTTGTTTTTCTTTTCTGTCTCTCGCTTTATCAAAACAGCTATTCTCTTACACACTCACGTATCATACTGCAGATCCATATCCATTATGGATCCCATTGATAACGACTCTGCTACTGCCAGTTATGACTTCAAAATTCCGATCAACCAAGCCGAAGACGAAGGTGAGGATGATTGTGAAGTTCCTGGAGAACTTGCTAGACTGTTACAGCAGGAAGAAAGGGCCATACAGCCTCATGAAGAGCCTGTTGAGTCAGTGTATTTGGGTACATAGGAAAATAGGAAAGAGGTCAAAATAGGTGCGAATCTGGAGCCTAGTGTCAAACAACGGTTAATACAGATGCTATATGACTATGTTGAGATCTTCGCCTGGTCCTATGAAGATATGCCTTGTTTGGACACTAATATTGTGATGCATCGCCTGCCTACTAAAGAAGACTGCCCTCCGGTAAAACAGAAGGTCCGCCGTATGCGACCTAAGATGTCAGAGAAAATTAAGGCGGAGGTCATGAAACAGTTCGACGCAAGGTTCTTAGCTGTCACTTCTTATCCGCAATGGGTTTCCAACGTCGTCCCGGTGCCTAAGAAGAACGGTAAGGTACGGATGTGTGTGGATTATAGAGATCTAAATAGGGCAAGCCCCAAGGATGACTTCCCACTTCCTCACATTGATGTTCTGGTCGACAACACCGTGCAACACAAGATCTTCTCCTTCATGGATGGTTTTTCTGGATACAACCAGATCAAAATGGCTCCTGAAGACATGGAAAAGATGACCTTTGTTACACAGTGGGGAACCTTCTATTACAAGGTAATTCCTTTCGGGTTGAAGAATGATGGGGCAACTTATCAGCGCGCCATGGTTGCTTTTTTCCACGACATAATTCACCATGAGATTGAGGTTTATGTTGATGACATGATAGCTAGGTCCCAGACTGAGGAAGAGCACCTAGATCATCTCCAGAAACTATTTGACAGGTTGAAGATGTACAAGCTGAGGTTAAACCCGAACAAGTGCACCTTCGGGGTAAGGTCTAGTAAGCTGTTAGGTTTCATCGTCAGTGATAAGGGTATTCAGGTGGACCTCGCAAAGGTAAAAGCCATACAAGAGATGCCGGCTCCCCGCGCAGAAAAGGAAGTCAGGGGCTTTTTGGGACGTATGAACTACATCGCCCGGTTCATTTCACATTTGACTGCCACTTGTGAGCCAATCTTCAAGTTTCTGAAGAAAGATCAAGTGGTAAAGTGGAATGAGGAATGCCAGACCGCTTTCGAAAGAATCAAGGGATACCTTTAAGAGCCACCAATTCTGATGCCTCCAGTTGAAGGAAGACCCTTGATTTTATACTTGACAGTGCTAGACAATTCAATGGGGTGTGTGCTGGGGCAGCATGACAAGTCTGACCAAAAAAGAGCATGCTATTTACTACCTAAGAAATTTTTTTACCGACTGTGAGACCCAATACTCATTGCTCGAGAAAACTTGTTGTGCTTTGGCATGGGCTGCTCGCCGGCTGAGACAATATATGCTGACTCACACCACTTTGTTGATATAAAAAATGGATCCAATCAAGTATATTTTCGAGAAGCCCGCTCTCTCCGGAAGGATAGCAAGATGGCAGATGATCTTAACCGAATACGATATCCAATACACAACCCAAAAAGCAATCAAAGGGAGTATATTGGCAGATCATTTGGCGATTCAGGCCGTGGATGACTACCAGTCCATGAATTTCGAGTTCCCGGATGAGAGTATCATGTTGGTAACCGACTGCGAAGAACCTGGACCGGATGAAGGACCCGAGGAGGGATCCCGATGGTCTATGTATTTTGATGGAGCCTCGAACGCATTGGGTAATGGCATTGGCGCTATAATTATATCTCTTGAGGGCTGTCATACTTCATTCATCGCCCGATTATGTTTTAACTGCACCAACAACATGGCGGAGTATGAAGCATGTATCCTGGGTCTTCGAGCTGCTATTGACCCGAGGATTAAGTTCTTGAGTGTATTCGGAGATTCTGCTCTAGTGATCAGTCAGATCAAAGGCGAGTGGGATACGAAGCACCAAAATCTTATTCCTTACAAAGAATATGTACTGACATTACTCCCACATTTTGAGGAGATAACCTTTGAACACTTCCCGAGAGAGGAGAACTAGTTAGCGAACACGCTAGCTACCAAGTCTTCTATGTTCAAAGTAAGGTGGGACAATGAAGCTCCCCAGATTACCATCGAGAGGTTGGACAAACCCTCACATTGTTAATGATAAGAAGTTTCTGAGAAGATTCGCTGCAAAGTTCTTCATCAGTAATGGTATCCTTTATAAGCCTAACCATGATTCAACCTTACTGCGATGTGTGGACTAGAGCGAGGCCGAAAGGATCATGGCAGAACTACATGAAGGTACCTTCGGAACTCATTCCAGTGGACATACCATGGTGAAGAAAATCCTACGGGCAGGATATTACTTGTCTACTATGGAAGCCGATTGTTATCAGCATTACCGAACCTGTCATAAGTGCCAAGTCTATGCGGATAAGGTGCATGTACCTCTGGTTCCCCTGAATGTTGTGACAGCTCCTTGGCCTTTTGCAATGTGGGGCATTAACATGATCGGCGAGATTAGACCCACTGCGTCTAATGGCCATAGCTTCATTCTGGTAGAAATTGATTATTTCACGAAGTGGGTAGAGGCGGCCTCTTTTGCTACAGTAACCAAGAACGTTGTGGTGCGGTTTATCTGATACAATCTGATTTGTCGATACGGTGTACCAGAGAGGATTATTACTGACAATGGTACAAATATCAATAATACGATGATCATCGAGCTCTGCAAACAGTTCAAGATACAGCATCATAATTCTTTTCCCTATCGGCCGAAGATGAATGGCGTTGTTGAAGCGGCTAACAAGAATATCAAAAAGATAATGCAGAAGATGACGGTAACATACAAAGACTGGTACGAGATGTTACCATTCTCTCTTCATGGGTACCGTACCTCAGCACAGACATCGACAGGGGCAACACCCTACTCCTTGGTGTATGGCATGGAGGCAGTCCTACCCATCGAAGTCCAGATACCCTCTCTCAGGATTATGAAGGATGCGGGTTTGAACGAGGACGACTGGATCCAGACCTAACTTGATCAGCTGAATCTAATTGATGAAAAGAGGCTTACCGCTATTTGTCATGGTCAGACGTATCAAAAGCGAATGATCAAGGCTTTTAACAAGAAAGTCAGACGTCAAGAATACCGAGTCGGAGATCTAGTGATCAAGCGCATCATACTGCCACAAGGTGATCCCAGGGGCAAATGGACCCCTACATATGAAGGGGCATTTGTGGTTAAGAACATTTTCTCAGGAGGAGCTATGATTCTAACCACCATGGACGGTGACGACCTTCCTCACCTCGTTAATGCAGACATAGTGAAAAAATACTACGCATAATCAAGGACCCACTAGGTTGACTGTCCTAGGCAAAAATAAGGTCTTCCCGACGAACCAAAAGGGTTCGGGCAAAAGTAAGGGATGAAAATGGAAAAATATGTACACCCGGCAAGTCGATAACCTGAAAGGGAGGCTTGGGCAAAAAAGGGTATCCCGGTGGGCTGAAAACCCGAAAGGGTGGTCCAGGAAAAATTATGGATTAAAGCATAACACTATGTCTCATTGGATCATCTTGCAACCAGACTTCGGTATCGACTATCAAGATAATACGGCACCAATCAATCTGATACACCTTCGACCAAGCGGCAAAGTGATGAGACGCTCGAAGATATAAAGGCAATAGCAGAGTTAGAACCCAATGGGATTGTTTCACATAGCTGTTTTTCTTTATTTTTTGTTTAATTTCTACCTTTCGACGGCGTTCTCTTACCAGGACGTCAACTTCTTGTACAAAACGCTTATTACGGGCCAACTTCAAAAATCAATACAATTCATTTTCACAAGAAATTTCAACTTGTTTTTTCTTTTTGTGTTTTGTTTTGCGAGAACGTCCAATGATTCATTTTTGATATATGCATTTGAAAATAATTGCTGCTCATAAATATTTACATAAGAAACAAAAGACAATTACTCGTAATTCCAGGAACAGGGACAAACAAAAAGTGTTTGAGCCTTACAATTACTATGCCTATCAGGTACAGGGACAGAACCAGCTGGAGAACATGAGAAGTGGTACATACACTCCCCACAGGGTAAGAAGTATCCAAAGAAAGCGGTGTTAACTTTCCCAACAGGATATAATTCTCCCCAGCTAAGGTTCACATTTGCGAGTGAGTCAGTAAACTTCTTCCCCAAGCAGAGTTTATTTCTCTCACAAGCAGAATTTTAATCTCCGGCATAATTCATTATCACCAACAACGGAAATTCATCCCTAGCTGAGTTTATTTCTCCAAATCAGCATGATCCATCGATAGAGTATCTCATCTCCGACAGAGTTATTCCCCGCAGAGTTATCCTCGGGCAGGGTCTCTTCCGGCAGAATATTCACCAGCCAAGGGGCAAATCCCCAGCACGGTCATCTTTGTTCACCATCCCTAATAGAGGTGGAGGAACTATGGTTTTCATTGCAATCAGGGATTTATTTTCCCCGATTCCGATTATCATGTCAGCATTTCATGTTCATACATCATGACATATGCATACACCATATATAACATGGTCTCATTTATTTTGAGAACGTCAACACACAATGCATCTCATGCATCACATATAACTAACATTGTATTTATTTCAGGAAAGACATTATAATCAACAATTTCCACCAAGCCCATGATCGACACTCGAAGCTAAACAGAGTAATCATCGGCGTAATAAAAGCAGCTCTACTATCCAGGCTCTCATATCAAAGTAACCCTACTATCCAGGTTCCTTCTCACAGCCCTACTATCCAGGCTCTCATATCGAAGTAACCCTACTATCCAGGTTCCTTCTCACAGCCCTACTATCCAAGCTCTCATATCGAAGTAACCCTACTATCCAGGTTCCTTCTCACAGCCCTACTATCCAGGCTCTCATATCGAAGTAACCCGACTATCCAGGTTCCTTCTCACAGCCCTACTATCCAGGCTCTCATATCAAAGTAACCCTACTATCCAGGATTCTTCTCACAACCCTACTATACAGGCTCTCATATCGAAGTAACCCTACTATCCAGGTTCCTTCTCACAACCCTACTATCCAGGCTCTCATATCGAAGTAACCCTACTATCCAGATTCCTTCTCACAGCCCTACTATCCAGGCTCTCATATCGAAGTACCCCTACTATCCAGGTTCCTTCTCACAGCCCTACTATCCAGGCTCTCATATCAAAGTAACCCTACTATCCAGGTTCCTTCTCATAGCCCTACTACCCAGGCTTTCATATCAAAGTAACCCTACTATCCCGGTTCCTTCTCATCCGGGTATTCTTCCTCTATTATCCTCAGACAGCAGTCTACAACACTGTAAGATCGAGACTCGATCAAACACAATTGATTTCACATTCCCCCAGAAAGTCGCGGTGCAACATATACCTTGACCAAATACGCAGTTCACTTCTGCTTCCTAAACCAGAATCCTTCCCCAGTAGAGTAACGGACAACTGAAGATCCTAAAACTCAATTTCTCTCCCAAGACAAAAACCAACATTCACCAGCGGAGTCCTCCTCACCAACAAGTATATGGGCTATGGCAAAGGAATCTCTTATGCGATCGGCACTTCTTAGGATGGTATCTTTAAGCCCATTTTCCATCATTTACTTCCAAATGGCATCTATAAGCCCATTCCCGATATTGCAAGACAAGTATCACTTCATGCGAGTGCAAATTTCTGGGCACTATAGTGTTTAATCATCTTCCACCTTCGGATCACGAAAGAAAGACAAGCCAATCTACATCCTCATGTTTAAGAAGATTGAACAGGGGAAGCTGTTGTACCCCAAAATTTTCCCTCCCATATTTCTCAATACATGTCAAGTGAGGTCCTCAAATTGCTCAAGGAAGTCCAAGAGTTGACCAGACAAACTCTCTCCTAAGGCAGTCTATCTCAAATTAGGGTTTCATTTTTCATCAATATGCTTGAGTCCAAAGGATCCCAAATGCTCACCATTGTCCTAATATGTTCTCAATATCATTCATGTCAAGTTCCAGGCCTTGTAGAAGAAGTTTGCTCAGCTAACAACTCAAATGCCTCAAAATCGACTGTGCTAGGCCAAAAGTCAATTGTGGCCCACATACAGTCAAACTTCAAGATTTTTGGTCAACATTCCCATTTTGAAGTATTATTCATCATTTGATCAAGGGATGATCATGATTCCTCAAGGATTTCTCATAATTCATCAAAATCCAAAAAGTTGCTAAATTAGGGTTTTGTAGGAAAAGTCAACTCAACTTTGACCAAGCATAAATTTCTCATACTTTATCAAAAAGGACCCATTCAAAGCTCATCATGAATAGGATGAAATTACCTATAATTCATCTTCATACCTCAAGTTCAAAATATGCACTCGCAAAAAGATATGAATTTTGACATTATAGGTCATTTTGAAAAGCCAACAAAAAAACCTTTTGGGTCAAAGCTTCATGACATGAGTATGGAAAACTCTATTGAGATGAGACCAAAAATTTTTCTTAGGGGATATCCTAAGCTTTCTAAAAAGTCTAAGATCACCCTCATAGGGTCAAAATTGAAAGAGATATGCCTTGTCAAAGTTGACCATTTTTGCAAAATTGCCAAAAGTCAAATGTGTCCAAAATTGCATTTTTTGCTAAATGGGCTAAACTTTTTAAGCTTGCACTGAGCTTGTGATGTGATCCACGACCCACGATCCTTTCCACTTGTCATTCTTTTATTTTTATTATTTATTTTTGTTTTATTTCATTTAAATCAAATAAAATCAATATAAAATAATGAAAATATAAAAAATCAATTAAACCTTGAGATTTTGTGCATGATTAGAGTCATTATACAACTAGTGGCAAGATCAAATCGTGCAAGGCTTCATATGGAAAGAAAAATATTGAAAAAATCTTGTTTTGGAAAGATTTGGTGCAACGAATAAATCAATGGTCAATCTTCATAAATGGAAAAGATTTGATGCAAGTTTTTACCCTAATGCACTCTATTATAGATAGTGAACAAAGGCAGACCAAAAAAGTGGTTAGAGGAAGTCGTGCAGAGGTGAAAGAAAAAACTCAAAAATTGCAAGAAAAGTGGTGATCTAACTTCTATGTTAGAGATCAGATCGTGCTTTTCTCACGTTGCAAAGAGGTTGTCGGGCGTTTCAGGAGCAGATTCCAACCATTTCCAAGATCCCTCACGCTTGGAATTGCAAGACACGGGTATCACGACAGGCTTCCAATTTCGAATTCAGTTTCATTGATTCACTCATCCATTGCATATTTTAATGATATATTTATGTTTGTCTTTGAGTTTGCAAGCTTTTGATACCATTTAATTGTATTTCTAACACTTGTATTAACATCTGCCATAACTAGGTTTTGTTTTGTTGTTTTTGGGCTTTTAAATGCAGGAACAATTGGCCCTAATGAAGGATACCATTGTGATCGGAGGGTCAAACCCAGTTGATCCATGGTCTTGAAACTTATTTATATTGCTTGTAGGAAATTTTTGAAATGCACAGGGTTATAGCTACATCGCCATGTCTGTAGGTAAAGGTTCATAGTTTTAAACAACGGTTCCAGGGAAGAAGACGATAGCGTGTCACAGCCTGACTGGCTTATTCAAATTCTGGCGCGTTATTCTGGCCAGAAACTTGTCGTTCTGATATATATTATTTGTTTCTATTATATTGATAAACTAACGTCCATCGCAGTTGGTGAGAAGAAGGAAGGCAGAAGCTCATGATTTTGGGTTCGATCCCAAGCGTGAGCTTTTGGCATTTTCCCCTTTGTTTTCACCAGATCCAGCGCCTGCACTTTCTGAGGGTCATCTTATTGTTTCATCAGCTAGAACCAGATCAAGCGTTCTCTGGTCATCTCCTGGACCCATCAGCCAGGACCAGATCAAGCATTCTCTGGTCATCTTCTAGACCCATCAGCCAGGACTAGATCAAGCATCCTCTGGATCCATCAGTCAGAGCCAGATCTAGCGCACCCCATCTTCTAAGGGTCATCATCTGCTGGATGCACCAGCCAGGAGCAGGCTCAGTGTCACCATCTTCTGGACCATCATCCTCTGATCAGAACCGCTGACAGCAGGCCCTAGGGTTATTTCTTTTAATTTCTTTTCTTTAATCATTCTTTTTTTATCAACACCAAAATTATTTTCTAAAATTGACCAATCAAAAAGTCACAGAAAGAAAACTCATTTGCTTAATAAATTTTTTTTTTAAAGTAATTAGTTTAATTAATTTAAGGTAATTCTAATTTCTTTCACAATTAAAATTAATTAGAATTTAGGATTTTCTTTTTTAACTCAATTATTTCATTACTTTCTTAAATAATAAAAAATGACAAAATATGTTTACTTTAATCAATTACAATTCGGTTTAGTCATGGGTCAAAACCCTAGTCGCTTCGTATTTAATTCGCCGCGCGCTTATTTTTTATTTTTGCCAATATTATTGTAATTGTTCATCGTTTATAATAGTTTAACCTAGGGTTTTTATTTATCGCATTTTCCTGGGTTTTTGGCTATGTAATTAACCCCTCCCCCCGAAGCCTTGTAATAGATTAGATTTAATTTCTCGCATTTTAATTCTCGCAAATATTTAACTGTCTAGATGTATGCTAATAGGGTTGTATGACAAGATTGCATGATAATTTAATACAATTAGAAAACTCTAATGTGCAAAGACAAATAAGTGAAATCAAATCACTCGCACATGTGTAATCCCAGGGTATACTCACACTTCGGTTTCCTTCGGTAAAATGAACATTAAGTATAGGGTGTCTTAGTGATTTCCCTCCTGTCTAACAAAGATCAAATGTCCCATTCGAAAATATTGCCTCAGAAACGTCGCCTCAGAAATGTTTCCTCGAATATGATCTTAAGACTCTAGGGTAATCACTAAGGTGTCCTAACATTGATTTAGTGATCGTACGTCCCTTTCGAATTGGCCCTCACAAATCCAACGACGATGCTACCTACTTCTCAATAGTGGGATAACATTGTCTAAAGGAAACGAGAATAGAAACAATCTTTTTTCGAGTAGGTAGATGCTAGTAGGTACTTGCTCAAATCAAAACTTTTCAGACTTACACTTCTCAAACAAATTTTCAAAATAACTTCATCACACCTTTGAGGACTGATACAAGGGTTATCACGAAGTCAAACTATTTCAAAACAAAGCACATACACAAGCAATTTTAAAAGATGAGAAAGTACCTAAGAGCCCATGGAAAACCATGGATAGAAAGGGTGCTAACACTTTCCCTTTCTATAATCTACCCCCTGTACTCAGAAACATCTCGAAAAAGGATTTTTCTGTACTTTTTTCCTTTCCGATTGGATGAAATAAAAGTCGATGGCGACTCTTGCTTACCGCGACATTTTGAGAACACAAAACGCAAAATGCAACCATCATTTCCAAACAGTCGGTTCTGCCACCGTATCACAATGTGGATGACATGATAGCCATGTCTCAAACTAAGGAAGAGCTCCTTGATCATTTAAAAAAGTTGATTGATAGGTTGAAGACGTACAAGCTGAGGTTGAATCCAAACAAGTGCACCTTTGGGGTAAGGTATGGTAAACTGTTAGGTTTCATTGTCACTGACAAGGGAATTCAGGTAGACCCTGAAAAAGTAAAGGCTATACAAGAGATGCCAGCTCCTCGCACTGAGAAGGAGGTCAGAGGCTTTTTGGGATGACTGAATTACATTTCCAGGTTCATTTCCCATCTAACTGCTACTTGTGAGCCAATCTTCAGACTTCTGAAGAAAGATCAAGTGGTAAAGTGGAATGACGAATGTCATACTGCCTTTGAAAGAATCAAGGAATATCTTCAAGAACCACCAATTTTGATGCCTCTGATTGAAGGAAGACCTTTGATAATTGAAACACCGACAGAAAACACAGAGCCGCCACCGAACTTTATTTATCCCGAAGGAAGGGGAAATATCGATAAACCACAAGAGGATGGATAAGATGGTCTTGCGACCAAGAGAAAGGGTAAGGGAGTCGGTTATGCAAGGGGAAGGTATTAGCACCCCTCACATCTATTGTACTCAACGGGATCCGTTTTGTTTGTTTGTCTTACAAGGTGTGAATTATCTACAGCTAGGCTTGCTAAAAGGGAAATGGATGGTTTTTTATTATTGCGTTCGTGAGGGTTTCGCGACCCTTTGCCTACGTATTCAATGAGCACGGTCGATATCGCGGTAGAACAGAGATAACATGCCCTTTTGGGGGAGTTTTGTTGGGTTGAGTGTTTTGCGAGTTTTTAGAATAAATTCGAGTAATAATTAAAAGAGTGTTTTTGGATTTTTTTTATTTGTGAATGAGAAGTTTTAATTACAAAAGAAGAAGAGGTTATGAGGGAGACTAGAAACCTAATTGTTTGTTAATGTGCAAATGAGTTAAAAGTCTATTTCGACGTAAGGCGATCAAACGGGTTTTAATCGCCTCACGGAGCTAACTAAGGGAGTATGGCATCGGGGTTTGAATGAACAAATAAAGAAACTAAGACCCTAAATATTTATTGTTTTAAGAAAAATAATACTATAATATTTTTGACAACTTATTGCGAAATGAGTATCGAAACCTAATTTTAACTTAATTTGGGTATTTTATTAAGTTAAGTAAAACAAATTGAATTAAAAAAAATTAAACAAAATAATTAAGTAAATAACAAAATGAAAAATTACTTAAAACCAAATATGTTTTTGTATTTTTTCTTATGCAATAACTATTAAATAATATATATATATATATATATATATATATATATATATATATATATATATATATATATATATATATATATATATATATATATATATATATATATATATATATATATATATATATATATATATATATATATATATATATATATATAGAAGTATATGGTAAAATGCATAAAGATAAATCCTAAAGAAACTAAAAAACTAGAAAAAAAGCCCCAACAGGGGTTGAACCCAGGTCCCCAAGGTTTATTATTAAATGCTTTGCCAGTTGAACTATCTTATTAATTGTTACTGTTATTAAATCTAATAATACAAAAGGGAAGAGTGATAATTGGATTAGGTGATTGGGCCAAAAGGCCCAATAGAGAGTTGATCCGGTTAGAAGAAAAGAACAAGAAAATTTTGAAAACCCTAGTGTAGTGAAGGGGCACGACGCGGCTAGTTAGCTTTGGAAAGGGAAAGGTCAGATTTAACATTATCAACAACCTCTATTTTCCATGTTTATCGAAAAAAAACAAAAATCAAGACTCTCTCTTCCTTAATCACAAATTATCCCTAAATCCAATCCTTCATGTCTAACGCACAAGAAAAACACTCTGCATCTCTTCCTCTTCCTCGATTCAGTTAACAAAACAAAGAAAACCTTTGCTCTCTTCTATCTACCAACCGAAACCCTCTTCTCTGAGTCTGAACAATATTTCAATCTTCATCACAGAACTTCATCGCAACCTTCTTTCTTAGAATTTTAAGGAGCTTCACTGTAACAACACCTTCGCTTCTCTGCATCTTCATTCCCTATTCTTCGCTACAACAACATCCTCATCATATTTCATCTTCATCATCAACAAATCTGCGCCTTCAATTTACATAGGCCGAACTAAAAATTCAAGGTGATATCAACATCGTCGATTTATCCCATTCACTTCATAACACTATCATTTCAGCAACAAAAATGTAGTTTTGTGAATTGAAACTAGAAACAGAGACGATGATGAGATGAGAACAAATAAGAATGAAGCGATACAAAATAGAGAGGTTATAGACTGTTGTTCAGGGTGCGGTGGTCTTGTGTTGGAGAAGAAGCTGGGTGTGAAATCGTACGAAGAAGAATGAAGATGGATAGAGGTTTATAGGGATGATAGCGGCGCTGCAATTGAGAAAGAAGGGAGGAAGAGAACAATGAGTTCTCAAGAATTTGAACGGCCACAAATTCAACCTAATTTGTTTTTTTATTGTTTTCTTACTAGTGTTTTTTTTTTAGTTTTTGAATCTGTTTTGGATTATGTTAGTTTGAAATATTGAGTTGTTTGTGTGATATAGATTTGTTTGCAGCAAGCTCATCTATGTTTCCAATGTTAACCTGGACTGGGTTAACAAGAAGGTCGCCAACAGTTTTTCTTACTTCTTTAGGCCAGGTTACAGTGTACATGAGAGATGATGACGAGGGACAAAGAGCTGACAGTGAAGCGGGTTGCTTGTGCTAAAAATAGTGCGACGGGGGTCCGAGCGGATGGAGGAAGTGAGATGGGTGGAGTTCGGTTTAAGGTTGTTATGGGTTTGACAGGTTTCTAGTGGTTTTTAAACATATCCTAAGGTTTGTATAGGTTATGCTTTAACAATTTCTAAGTTTTAGCTGGTTCTATGATTAACAGGTTCTAGAAGTTTTGACAGGTTCTAAGTTTTGATAGCAGGTTCTATTGGTTTATAGGTTCTAATGGTTTTAACAGGTTGAGGTTTTGACAGGTTCTAAGATTAACAGGTTCTAGAAGTTTTGACAGGTTCTATGTTTTGATAGCAGGTTCTATTGTTTGGAGATGGATAAGCTGATTTTAACAGGTTATAGTCTGGTACAGGTTGTATGCTTTAACAACCAGCTTCTAAACTGGCTTTAACAGGTTAGAGGTTTTTTTGGACAACAGGTTTGTTATTTTGTTGACAAGGTAAGTTGATTAACATATTTTTTGGAGATTCTCTTAGTGATAACAACACACAAATGGAAATTGAAATTTGCTACAGATATGAAAATAAACAGTAATGAAAGGGCATGAGTTATAGAAAAAAAAACCTAGTATGTTTTTCTTTGATCTGTTTCTCTTGCTGAAAAAATATGGAAAAGGAAACCTCTTCTGTTTTTGATCTTGCTCTTGCTGAAGAATTTTTTGGTTTGCAGTTTTGGTATTTTTACTAGTTTTTGGGGTTAACGGTTTTTGCTTGGAAGTTTGGCTTTTCTGGGGTAATCATTTTTTTTGCTTCAGAAAAATCCCTCTTGCTGTCTTTTTAAGTTGTATGTCCAGGATCCTTAATGAAACAGTGGTGGGTTTCATATAGTGAAATAGCAGTAGGAATTGGGAGGGAAATTAGAGAAATTTTGAACATTGTTGGTATGCTGGCTTGGTGCTTTTTGGATGCAGGTTTTGTTTTTGTCTATTTTGGTGTTTGGGTGAAGTTTTCTTGGAATGTTTGGGCTGAATTGCAGCAGGTTATATCTTTCCTCTTTCATCTTTCTGTGATGTAAAGCTTTTGTGCTTTTTTCTCTTACAGTTTTGAAGGGTTTGCACATTTGGAAAATGATGAAGCTAGGGTATTTTGGCTGCTTGCACTAATGTTTTGACTTGTTGCTTGTTATGATAGCCTGCCATGCTTGTTTTGATAGCTTTCCATGCTTGTTTTGCTAGCTTTCCATGCTGTTGTATTTGTGTTGCGCGCTATGCTTTTGTGCCAGCCTGCTGCATGTTTTGCCTTGCTAGCCTGCTATGCTGTTTTTGTGCTGCGCGCTATGCTTTTGTGCCCGCCTGCTGCATGTTTTGCCTTGTGCGTTGCTTATTCTGTTTGTTTTGCAGCAGTAGAAAAATTATAGAATATTTACAAACTTCTTTTTCTTTTTCTTTTTGTGAACCAAAAGGCACAAGCTTTTTGTGATTTGCAATTGGGAGAGGGAAAAAAATAGTCCATGATTAAACAAACTCCGTTTTAATCTGATTCCAAATGGAAAACCCTTATGATGACATAACAATCAATTAATTCTTATTTGAATTTTTTTCATGTTTTGATCGATAACCCTTTTTTCTTTTTCTTGTTTCATGAGCACAATTATTGGACGATCCAAAGCGAGATCGAACGATGAAAAAACCAAGGCGGGGACGAATGACTTGAAGATGAAGACTCGAAGAAACACAAATTATTTTTCTCTTTTCTTTGTAATTAAAACAAATGTAATTTGTATTCCATACTGTAATATCCCTTGTAACATTGTCTCAAAAAGGTAATGAGCACAAATTGGAACGAACTTATCAATGATGAATCTTGTTGTGGAAAGCAAATGACTCGTGAACTTGTTTGAATTCTAAGATTTCTTCTCGAATAACTCGAATGCGCATCTCAACTTTGTAACGTAAATCTCAACAAATCATGAATAATGGTTGTAACTTGTATCCCAAACAAAATGCGCGTCTTATAATCAAACTCTCAAACAAAACAAAATGAATGCTCAAGAATTTAATTCCACTGATTAATTCGAACCCAAAACACCGGTCGCTTTGAACCTTGATCTTCAAATCATGTCTGAACCACACTCGCACTTCTCGAACATAACTCTGACTTTGACATTCAGCCCACCATAACTTGAAACTTAAGCAACAAAAACAAGTCTTGATTATCATGAACCCTCAGCCTCATTTCCTAATGCACTGAGCTTTGAGCCATCGTCGAGGCAGGCGGAAGAAACATCTTCACAGGAACCAAAAATCCGAAAACCCTAGCATCTTGACCAGCACACATAGGAAAATAAACCCTAAACCAGGCTCTGATGAATTTGAGCGAGAACCAACCTTGTAACGTGATGACACAATTCATCCCATGATCCTCTAATCGAGAACCGGATATGCTTCCTTTTTACCTAATAAAATAAACCTCAAAACAAGATTAGACATAAAGAGGGCACAACCCTAAAACTTTAAACCAAAGCGCCTGATTCCCTGAGACGCGGGATATGCAAATGACTGAATAATAAAATGATGCAAATGGAATGCAAAGTTCAAAAACTAGATAAAAAATAAAAGAGACAGGGCAAAATTTGGGGTATGACAACTGCCCCTATTTAATCGTCTTAAACCTGAAGGCGAGATTGGTGTCAGCCTTTCGAGAGGTCAAGGTGGAAGTTGATTAAATACCAGGACCCGGAAATTGCCCTGGAGAGATGGTGTGAGTGTTATTCACGGGTGTGAATGTCTGCTTGGGGAAAGACAAATTGGCCTTCTGGTGGACTGATCATGATGGACAAATCATGGTTGAAAAGAGGTAGCTTGTACTGGGGTACCGGTACCAATACAAGGTTCTCGAGGGAGTGAGTGGTAGAGTGACTGAAAGGATATGGTTGACAATATCGCGGTGAATGGAGGTAAGAAACTTAAGGATAACACGAAGGTAAAGTCTGCGGAAGACTTAAAACCCTAAGAATATGGAGTAACAGCAAGATCTACGGACGATCTACGACCCTAAAAACATAACTCGATGGTACGATCTACGAACGGTTTACGACCCTAAGAGAGGTAAAATGAAAGTAAGATCTACAGATGATCTACAACCTGAGAGGATGAGAGGGTAAAGTCTAAGGACGACCTACGCCCCTAGGAAATATAAAGTGACGGTATGATCTACGGATGGTCTACGACCTTAAAAAAGATAAAGCGACGGTAAGATCTACGGATGGTATACGACCTTAAAAAAGAAGGTAAGATCTACGGACGATCTACGACCCTAAAATGCGAAGGTAAGATCTACGGACGATCTGCAATCCTAAGAAGACACCACTATGGTAAGATCTATAGACGATCTACGACCTTAAAATGTGAAGGTAAGATCTACGGACGATCTACGACCCTAAAATGCAAAGGTAAGATCTACGGACGATCTACGACCCTAAGAAGACACCACTATGGTGAGATCTACGGATGATCTACGACCTTAAAAGATAACTTGACGGTAAGATCCACAGATGATCTACAACCTTGAAAAGAGATGATAAGAGGGTAAAGTCTACGGACGACCTACGACCCTAGGTAGATAAAACGAAGGTGAAATCTACGGACGATCTACGACCCTAGAAAGATAAAGCGACGGTAAGATCTACGAATGATCTACGACCTTAAAAAAAAGATGAAGAGTGGGTAAAGTCTATGGACGACCTACGACCCTAGGAAGACAAAGCGAAGGTAAGATCTACAGACGATCTACGACCCTAAAATGCGAAGGTAAGATCTACTGACGATCTACGACCTTAAGAGGATGAGAGGGTAAAGTATACGGACGACCTACGACCCTAAGAAAGATAAAGTGAAGGTATTGAGAGTTGGGGAGCATGACGTACTAACACCCTGGTTTATTTTAGTTGGTAGTGTAATAACAGATGTTAAATGGGAATTATGAGGATGAAATTTTTTTGTGACGATATTTTGTTGATTTGGGATTGATCTGGCTCATGCTTCATATGCATTTAAGGTGTGACATGATGATTCATGGATATGCTATGCGTTTGAGGATGCAATGTAGTATGTCGTGATGATTATTGTGTGCAAAATTCCAAAAACTCATTGGGATCTATTGCTCGTCATCTTGAGGTACCAATATGGACTGGTTCTTGAAATTTGAGAAGAAAGAATTAGCCTTGTCGAGTTCACTGGGGAATAAATCTTGCTGAGGAGAAATGACTTGATCTGACTTCCTTCATGGGTTGGACTCATGTGAATAACTGAAAAAGAGACGCGGACCTCAACCAATGCCCCAAGTTTCTCGGTGTTGGAGGATCAGACGTTCGGTCGATTGTAAGGAGGCAACGAGTGATAAAATCAAAGTGACCGTCATGACTTGCTACCTGCACAGAAGAGAGAACACTTGAGCGCCACAATATTCCCTTGGATGCCTTCATATCCATGTAATGTAGTGTTTCACATCTTAGCTCTTGATTATTATTGACTTATTGTTTTCAATGCAATGCTTAACAAAGAATTTTAAATCACGATTCGCATACGAAAAATAAAGTAAAAAAACATAACAAAGATTTTTTAATGGAAGGGCAAATTTTATTAATGAGTTTGGCCCGTGAATGGGCATTCATACATAGATACAACTCCTAAATGAGGAAATTGCAGAGAAGAAAAGAAATACAACGAGTAAAATGGCAACAAGAAAATCTCGAATTTCCATTAAAACTGATATTGATATAGTTCTCGCATCCTGGCACGTCCTAGTGTCGTGATTCCAAAGGATAATAGTTGGATCGAGCCATCCCGCATTAAGAGGGTGTACGTGAAGAATCTTCAGACTGCAGTCTCTCGCTTTCTGTCCCTAATTTTTTCTTGGATCGCTCTTTCGGGTTTTCAATCCACTGGGACACCCATTTTTGCCTAAGCCGCCCTTTCGAGTTTTCGACTTAGCGGGTTATTCTCTTTTTTTCTTTTTTAGCCCAAATTTTTTCCTAAGCCGCCCTTTCGGGTTTTCGACTTAGCGGGTCCTTTCATGCATAGTATTTTTTGAATGAGTCTGAATTGACTAGAAGCGGAACGTCTTCCCCATCCATGTTTGTCAGGATTAGAGCACCTCCTGAGAAAGCTTTCTTCACGATGTACGGTCCCTCATAGTTGGGAGTCCACTTGCCTCTTGGATTAGTGTGGATTGGGAGAATCTTTCTTAATACCAGGTCACCTGAGTGTAACTCTCGAGGCCGAATCTTCTTGTCAAATGCCCTTTTGAGACGCTGTTGGTATAACTGACCGTGACAAATGGCTTCCAGGCGCTTTTCTTCGATGAGATTAAGTTGGTCGAGTCTCGTTTGAATCCATTCTGCTTCATCAAGTTTAGTATCCATCAGAACCCTTAAGGAAGGAACCTCCACTTCGACCGGGAGTACTGCATCCATACCATAGACTAGTGAAAACGGAGTTGCCCCAGTGGAAGTACGCACCGAAGTTCGATAGCCATGCAGGGCAAAAGGCAACATCTCATGCCAATCTTTGTATGTTCTCACCATTTTTTGGACGATCTTGTTTATGTTCTTGTTAGCGGCTTTGACTGACCCATTCATCTTTGGCCGATAGGGTGATGAATTATGGTGTTCGATCTTGAACTCTTCACACATTTCCTTCATCATCTTGTTGTTGAGATTCGACCCGTTATCAGTGATGATCTTGTTAGGAGTTCCATACCGGCATATGATTTCTCTTTTGATGAAACGAGTGACAACTTGCTTGGTCACATTCTTGTACGATGCCACTTCCACCCACTTGGTGAAGTAGTCAATAGCAACAAGGATAAACCTGTGTCCATTTGAAGCGCTCGGCTCGATGCGTCCAATCATATCGATACCCCACATTACAAAGGGCCATGGTGAAGTCATCACATTCAAAGGAGTGGGAGGAACATGTATCCTATCTGCGTAAACCTGACATTTGTGGCACATTTTGGCATATACACAACAGTCACTTTCCATCGTCATCCAGAAATAACCTGCTCGTAAGATTTTCTTGGCGATGGAATGCCCACTGGCATGAGTCCCAAAAGAGCCCTCGTGTATTTCTCGTATAATGGATTCTCCTTCGTGTCTATCCACGCATCTGAGCATAACTGAATCATAGTTTCTCTTGTACAAAACGTCTCCTGACAATAAAAACTTAGACGCCAACCTTCTGAGAGTCCGCTTATCACAAATCGTAGCACCTTCGGGGTACTCTTGCTTCTCAAGATATCTTTTGATGTCGAAATACCACGGCCTTTCGTCTGATACATCTTCAGTGGTGAGACAATGAGCAGGGAAAATATGTGTTGGCTCCTTGTAACGACAGATCCTTATACTGGGAGCATGATTCGGGTAATGGACTTTGATCATTGCTGCTAGAGTGGCCAGAGCATCTGCCAGTTGATTCTCTTCTCTAGGAATGTGCTCAAATGTGACCTCATCAAAAGCGGGCAACAACTCAATTATGTAATCCCTGTATGGAACTAAATTAGGGTTCCGTGTATCCCAATCACCCCGTACTTGATGTATCACTAAGGCAGAGTCCCCATAAACTTCAAGAATCTTGATCTTCAAATCAATGGCGGCTTCAAGGCCTATCACACAAGCTTCGTACTCAGCAACATTATTCGTGCAATCAAAACATAATCTGGCACTGAAAGGTATGTGAGTGTTGCGTGGAGAGGTCAAAACTGCCCCAATACCATGACCCATAGCATTTGATGCACCATCGAACATGAGAGTCCATCGCTCCCCTGGTTCAGGTCCTTTATTGTCATCAAGTTTCATAATATCCTCGTCTGGAAAGTCGAACTTCATGGGCTGATATTCTTCCAATGGTTGGTGAGCGAGATGATCAGCAAGAATTCTACCTTTGATGGCCTTTTGTGTGACGTATTGGATGTCATACTCAGACAAAAGCATTTGCCACCGAGCCAATCTACCTGTAAGTGCTAGTTTCTCGAAGATGTACTTTATCGGATCCATATTGGATATCAGAAGCGTAGAATGTGTCAACATATACTGCCTCAAGCGTCAGGCTGCCCACGTAAGAGCACAACAAGTCTTCTCAAGTAAGGAATACCTCAATTCACAATCAGTAAACTTCTTGCTCAAATAGTAAATGGCGTGTTCTTTTCGTCCAGTATCATCATGTTGTCTGAGCACACAACCCATATATCCTTCAAGCACAGTCAAATACATAATGAAAGGTCTCCCTGGAACTGGTGGTATGAGTATTGGTGGTTCTTGAAGATACTTCTTAATCTTCTCAAAAGCTTCTTGACAACTCTCATCCCAACAGACATCCTGATTCTTGCGCAACAATTTAAAGATGGGTTCACAGGTAGCAGTAAGATGGGAAATGAACCTGGCTATGTAATTCAACCTTCCAAGGAAACCTCGTACTTCCTTCTAATTTTTCGGTGCCGACATATCTTGTATTGCTTTTACTTTGTCTGGATCTACTTCAATTCCTCGTTGACTCACGATAAAACCAAGTAACTTGCCCGACCGAACCCCAAAGGTGCATTTGTTGGGATTGAGCCTTAACCTGAACTTTCGCAAATGATCAAACAACTTCTTCAAATGAACCAAATGTTCTTCCTCCGTATGTGACTTCGTAATCATGTCGTCCACGTACACCTCGACCTCTTTATAATTCATGTCGTGAAAGAGAGTCACCATAGCTCGCTGATATGTCGCACCAGCATTTTTAAGACCAAAAGGCATGACTCTATAGCAAAAGGTACCCCAAGGAGTTGTGAAAGCTGTTTTATCCATGACTTCCGGAGCCATCTGTTGTACCCCAAAATTAGCCCTCCCATATTCTTCAAAATTTGCCAAGTCAAAGCTTCAAAATTCCCCAAGGGTTGCACAGTTCAAGGGCCTCCTAATAGTCAAGGATTAGGGTTTTGGTTCTGACAAAGAAAATGAAGTTTCCAAGGGTCCAATCAAGTCCCACATGCCTACAAACATGGTCAAGCATCCTCATACCAAGTTTCAAGACTCACAGCACAAAATTGCACAGTCAAAAACCCTAATTGCACTACAGTCAACTGTAGGGGCAAAATGGTCATTTGACAGTCAAAAGTTCAAATTTTTGGTCAACATCTCATTTTGAAGCCACAAACATCATTTGATCAATGCTTGATCATGATTCTCAAAGCTTGGCTCAAAAAGTCTCAAGATGCAAAAGTTTCCATATTTGGACAGTTGAAAAAGTTAACTATAACTTGACCAAGGCATAACTTTCACATGGATTATCAGAAAAATTCCATCCAAAGCTCATTTTGAAGAGAAAGACATTTCCTACAACTCCTCTTCATACTTCAAGTCCAAGAAATGCTCTCACAAAAAGTTATCAATTTCAACATTATAGGTCATTTTCAAAAGTCAACAAAAAGGGACTTTAAGTCAAAGGCCATAACTTGAGATTGGTAAATCAACATGACATGGGACCAAAGACATTCGTTAGAGGACTCAAAGACCTTTCCAAAATGTCAAAGAACATGAGAAAATCCTAAAAATTGAGCAAGTTATGCCTTGTGGAAGTTGGGAAATTTTTGGATATTTTGAAAAGTCAACATTGCTTCAAAAGTCTTAAAAATGCTAATGGGCCTCTTTTTCTTCCAAAATCCATCATCCAAGGCATGTGCACGACCATTTGGCCCAAAGGGAAGTTTTTCATCATTTTTATTTATTTATTTGGATTTATAATGACTAATAATTCATTTAATTAAAATAAATATGTGGAAAATACTAAACCTAACTTTTTAAATCTTTTTATGCATGGAATAAACTCAAGATTTCGTGCATGATCAGATTTGGAAAGAATCATGGTGATTGGACATGATTTGGATCAAATTTGCATGAAAAGATTGGAAAATTATGGCATGGAAAATCAAATATTCTCTTCATCAATTCATTGATTTTTTTGATCCAATTTCTAACCCTAATCATTCCAGTACATATATACATGAAAACCCTAGTGTCCAGGAGCTCCCAGCTGCGCCATACATCAATAACCAAGTTGGAGTTTTTTGACAAATATTCAAAAACTGAAAACTAGGTTACAGTGCGATTCAAGACCAAATACTTATTCCATTGTGTTCCTGAAGCTTCAAGGAAGGAGTTTGAATCAAAACCATAAGCTCTAATACCAAGAAACGTGAGAACAATCGTGTCCTGTACAGAATTTTTTCCACATTCTTGCATCATGATTCATGCGTTTTTAGTACTTTTTAATGTTTGATTTATGTTCCTTGATTGATTCTGAAGCTAACCCAGTTGTTTGATTGAATTTTCATCACCCATACGCGAAACCACCATGGACGATTATTAGGGTTCTTCAAATTTCAAATTGGGAACTTTCACCTACTGTAAAATTGAGATACCTCAATACCATGGTTGAATTCAGAAAGCTTGGACGATTCTAATACAATGCTCGCGCCTAATTTATATAGCACCATAGCCTATTCGCTATTATTGAAAACTGCATGTTTTGGGGGGGTTTAAAACCCCCGCTAACCCTTTTTATATTTCAGGCAAAAGCGCATTAAGGAAGAAGATGATGAAGTGTAAGGCAGCAATTGGTTCATTTAAATTTCGCGCTAAAAAAGTCCACTAACGCACGTTTTGATTGATATCATTTGTTGGTTACATTATAAACAAAGCGCGCGTTTGGTTCCACTGGTCAGGCATGTGTATGGTAATCCCTGGGACCTGGGTTTGAATCCCAGGTCCCCCCTCCCTTTCCATATTATTTTGCTAATGATGCTTCTGTGTAGTTTCACTATAAGGGTCCACCATACTCTCCACATCCAGGCCTTCCACGTGCTTACTAAGACCAATCCAAGGGGCATAATTTGAAGAACATCATGGACGTTAGTCAACGCACATGCATGCCAACGTCAAAGTCCAATGAGGCCATAGACAAGTGGGCCAGAATTACTGGACTTTACCTCCAAATTGGGGACAGACCCCCCAAGGTTTTGATTTTTATTTTCTTTCTTATTTTATTTATTTCAATTATTTCTTTTTTTTAAATTCCTTATTTTAATTTATTTTCATAAACTATAAAAATAATAAAAAAAATCAGAAAAGACAAAATTAAAAATATATTTTATGTTAATATTTTTTAAGTAAATATCATTAATTAATTTAGCTTTGTAAAATTAGGTTTAATTCAATCATTTTTCTTAATAAATTAAAAGTTTGTAGAATTAGGGTTTTAATCAATTTTTATCCTTTTTCTTTTCTTTTCACTAATAATTAATTATATATTTTTATAAATCAAATCGCATTAATTAATTAGGTTTAATTTTAGATAATTGTAATATTTTCTTAAATAAATTAAAAAATAGCTAGAATTAGGTTTAAATTTCATTTAATTCTCATTAAAATCATAAATCCAAAAAATCTAAAAATAATTTCTTTTTCATTTTAATTTAATTAATTTAATAATCATAATTTAATTTCATTAAAAAGGGTCCAACGCCCTCGCTTGCGATTTTTTTATTCTCTTTGCGCATTTTATTTATTTCCTTCTTTTAAATATTTATGTAATTCTCCCAAAGCCTTGTAAACTCGGACATTTTATTTCTCGCACTTTATTCCTTTATTTTCTGTCAAATCGGGTCCTGGTTTTTGATTTTGGCGATGTGGACCCGCGCCTTTGTAGTAGTTTAGGAATTTTATCTTCTCGCAATTTTTAACTGTTAATAATGGCATGCAAGAATGAATGACAAAAATAAAAATAACGCGTAGATCACTCATGACATGAACAAGACAAAATAAATGAAAACGACACACAAATCACACACCACCCCTAGGGTACGCCTCACTGTTGCCTTTCCTCGAAAGGTGATCGTCGAGTAGAGGATGTCTTAGTAAGTCCTCATGATCCGGGAACCTGGCATGAGGGTAGCTTCTAAGGTGTCTTCCTATTGCTCCGGTGATCACCATGTCCCGAACCTCGAATTGACCCGAACAACTCCATTAGTGATGCTACCTACCTCTCAATGGTGGGATGACATTACTTTAAAGGACATTTACACAGACGAATTCCTTAGGGTAGGTAGACGACTCTAGATACTTGCTCTAATTTCAAACAAAAATTCAAAAATACTTTTCACACCAACACCTTTTCAAAAAGCTTTCGAAAGCAACTTTTCAAACACTCTTGAGGACCGATACAAGAGTCGAACTGGAATTTTCAAAGAAACTTTTTAAAACCCACAATTGAAAAGCAAACAAACCATTTTTGAAAACACAATGAGCAAGTATCTAAGAGCCCATGGATAACCATGGATAGAAAGGGTGCTAACACCTTCCCTTTTTATAACCTACCTCCCGAACCAAGAGCAATCTCTTTAAAGGAATTTTTCTGTGCTTTTGTCCTTTCCATTTGGAGAAAATAAAAGACGGTGGCGACTCTTGCTTCCGCGACATTTCGCGAACCAGCGTTAAACAGTCAGTTCCAGATCCACCGATCACAGAACTGGCGACTCTGCTAGGGATTTAAACTTAAAGTGAGGTGTACCTTAGGGTTAGTTCATAATTGTGTTTTCAATTGTATTGCTTTGCTTGCTTTAAAATTGTGGGACTGTCTTGGGAGTTCTATAGATCCTAACCCGGATCTGGGGATACCTTCTTAGAAAGTAGCAACAAGGCTGTGAGGAAACTGTGCGGGGTATACCGACATGGTTGAAACAGTCTGCTACATTGATGTGGCACTTTGGTGTGTACCGGTAACCCTTGAGTTCAGTCAAGGAGAGTACGGGGCCTCCGCGTGGTGTCGTGAAGCATCAACAGACCTTAGGAACCTTAATTGAACCATCTTGGCTTCTTTAGGGTAGTGAGATAACTGACTTTGGTGCAGTCCGAGGTTGGTTGATACTCGATACTACACTCAATTGAGGGTTGCTTTCCTGGAATATTTCGGTCGCCAGTTCAGTGGTTAAATCGAAACGATGAACAATGAAAGCAATCCCGTGATATTGGGACCCTTAGAACCCGATTACTTCTAATAGGACAGGATGAGCCCACCAACTTCAAGAGGGTAATACCCAGACCTCATGCTGCCCTAAACTCTAAGGGTTTCTCTTGTGTGACTTGTGTGCCTTCCAACTTGACTACTTGCATGCTTGTTATCTGACACTTGAGTTTCTTGCAGGTTTTGTCTATAGTCCTTAACTGGGACTCATAACAGGGTTTACTGAGTGTTTTGCAGGTTTTATTTAGTCCTTAATTAGGACTCATAACAGGGTTTACTGAGTTTGCTTGCAGGTTTTGTTTCTAGTCCTTAATAAGGGCTCATAACAGGGTTTATCCATATTACCCCATGCATCATGACATCATACCATTGCATACATCCTAACCCATTTCAAGGGTCTCAAGGGCTTGTGATGCAGGTCATGGCGAATCAAACGTCTGGCAAGGGGCAAAGAGGATTTATTTCCTCTAGCCAAGATTGTCAGGGGCTATGACCCACTTGATATGGTGAGCTTTGACTCTTGAAGAAGGTTCCCCTAACCAAGGTTGTTTGGAAATCAAAACCAGACATGATGACTTAAGTCAGGGGCTATGACCCACTGGATATGGTGAGCCTTTGACCCTTGAAGAAGGACTCTCAACAAATATGAAGTTCTTTCAATCAAGCTACTGGGTCCCAAATGCTAACAATTTTTTCTTGTCTACCCCGCGAGATCCTTGAAAACATTACATGCATGTCATAAACATCATTGCATAACAGGTATCCTTGTTGCAGGTCACTTACCTTTCTCGCTGTTTATTTCAGCAATGGCCTCCCAACAAGATGACCAGGACCTTCTTGCTCAAGAGACTCAGTTCAAGGAGATCCTCCTGAATCTATCCAAGGGGCAGGAGGAGCTAAGGACACTTCTCATGGAGACTTTGGTCAGGAACAACGCTGAGGACGAACGGCTGAAACACTTGCAAGCTGAAATGGATGCAATGAAAGCCCAAATGCTGGGGCAGGGGACTGCCATTCAAGGGTTAGCTCAAAGACAAGAAGAGCTCGGAGTTCTCATCAACCAACTGCTTCAGAATAACCAACTGGGGCAAACGTCTAAGGGTAAAGAGCCAGTCATCGTTCAGCCACCTTTGAACCAAGGAGGTAAGGAGAGAGCTCCTCAAAAGGCTTCAAGGTCACAAGTTCAGCACCAACCTCACCGACTTCAGCCAGACAAGTCCAGGAGGCAATTCACCCCGCTCAACATGTCGCTGTTTCAAGCTTTACAACGACTGTTGAGATTGAATTTGATCACATTAAGGGCTCATCCCCAGAATCCCAACACAGCACATCCTACTTATGATCCCAATAAAAGGTGTGCCTACCACTCTGCCTGTCCAGGACATGATACAAATGAGTGTTGGGCTCTGAAGAACAAAATCCAAGACCTGATTGATGAAGGGGCATTGGAGTTCACACAAGATGGTCAGGCTGAATTTTTCAACCATCCCTCCAAGACTCACCAGTTGAAGTAACAGGCCCTGAGAAGAGAAAACTTTTGTTCATTCGAATGTTCAAGTTGTAATTTTCTTTTGTTCAAACATTTACTCATTGTTAAACATCGTTATTTCATTAATGCATCGCATATGTCTGTTTTGAAGCAATATATTTGTATTCACTATATGCAAATCATTTTCATATTTTTTCTGATATCAACTCTCATTAATTCTAAGCCTCTTGAGGGAGGATGACGAAAACAATACCATAATCTACAATATGCTTTTGAACAGACCCCGCTGATGAGGTACAGACATTGTTTCAATCCCTAAACACTGGAGTTATAAGGATGATAATCCCTCGTCAACCCCTCTGAGCCAAAGAAGTAGGAGTTTTTCTTTTCGAAATTTAAAACCCTTAATCATAACCTGGGGCAGGGTAGTTCTCTCAGTTGATCCAAGTGCACAACAAATGGCACCAAAGTGGTCCTTACAAAATAAACAAAAGACAGTGATGGTTCAGAATAATCATAAAGACAGGCAATCGTTATCTTTCAAAAATGAAAGCCCAATAAGTCAAAACCTATGAAGGAGACTTACAAAAACTGGGGCATCCCGCTGACTGTAATCACAAAAGAAACAGTTCAGGCAAAATTTAGGGATAACAAAATCAAAAAAGAAAGAGGTCTTACAAACCCTCGACAAAAAATGACTACCTATTCAAAATAAGTTATCAACATCTGAACCATCACCGAAAAATCAGAGCAAAGACTCAAACAAGGTCTAACGTATGATCAACTGAGTTTAGGTTTGGAGAACATCACGAAGAGCGGGTGGGTACAAATAAAATTTGAGCCTTTATCCTTTGTTTCTTAAACCGTGAACCAGGCCATGTTATAACCCTTAAAAGTCCTAGCTGAAGCGTGGGTTAGTTCGAAAGCATACTGTTACGAAAGGTATCCTGACTCCTTAAGGCTCGCAATAAAATAACGAGTTGACATCACGTTTTACAAACATTCACTTGTTCTATGGAAAAAATGCATTTTCAAAATCTTCAAGACAGATATAAGTTTTGCATTTTTGATATAGCATTGTTTGCATATGACTTTTTATTTGAACAGCAGGAAAATTCGCACGAAGAATATCTGGTGAACAAAAGCACTTCCAATCAAGAGGCATGGCATGATCAGTGTCTACTATCTGGGGCAAATCTCCGCCTGAGTCACTTGGGGCATTCCAGCAACGAATCGTGACTGATCAAACACCTTCTGGGGGCATGACAAAACACTTCTAACAGGGGCAACTCCCTGTATCCTGAGAGCGTGGACATAGTCGAGAAAAATACTATGCACAATCAAAGACCCGCTAGGTTGACATACCTAGGCAAAAATAAGGGCTTCCCGGCGAACCAAAAGGGTTCGGGCAAAAATAAGGGATGAAATGGAAAAATCTGTACACCCGGCAAGTCGAAAACCTGAAGAGGCGACTTGGGCAAAAATGGGTATCCCGGTGGACTGAAAACCCGAAAGGGCGGTCCAGGCAAAATTAGGGATCAAAAGCGTACGACTATGTTCTGTTATCTTGTCACCTGCCTACCAGAAGAAGGTTTTCCCGTCAACAACTATCAGCACCTCATAGGTCTTCCTCTCCCACCTCAGAAACAGGGGCAATAATGAGTCGTCCAGGCGATCCAGTTGCTCTGTCAACCAAAGTACCAAGGAAAGGTTAATACAAAGATGATTACCATCTACCTTTACAAATTCCAGATCGTGTATTAACATCCGAAACCAAACAGGACAATCATCCACTTGATCATCATCATGCAACCCTACGCCGGTTCCTTCTCAACTTTCAGACAAAGTCTTACACGGACTCATCCACAAGTAACCCTACACCGGTTCTTTTAGAAAAAGTCTTACACAGACCTATCATCAAAGTAACCCTACACCGGTTTCCTTCTCAATCTCCAGACGAAGTCTTACACGGACTTACCTCAAAGATAACCTTACCCCGGTTCATCAAGAAGTTTTACACGAACTTATCCTGCAGTAACCCTACACCGGTTCCTCCTAAAAGTCTTACACGGATTTATCTCAAGTTTTACACGAACTTACCTCCAAGTAGCCTTACCCCGGTTCCTCCTGAAATCTTACACGGATTTATCTCAAGTTTTACATGGACTTATCCCAAGGTAACCTTACCCCGGTTTCTCCAGAAGTCTTACGCGGGCTCATCACCAAGTAACCTTACCCCGGTTCCTCCAGAAGTTTTACACGAACTTATCCCGAAGTAACCCCACACAGGTTCCCTTCTCAAACTCTAGACGTAGTTTTACACGGACTCGTCATTAGTAAACCCTACATAAGTTTCCTTCCCAGCTCTAGATACGGTTTTACACGGACTCGTCATCAAAAGTAACCCTACACAGGTTCCTTCTCCATTTCAGATGCAGTCTTATACGGACTCATTATCAGTAAACCCTACACCGGTTTCCTCCCTCCAAAGATGCAGTTTTACACGAGCTCGTCATCAGGCAACCCTACATAGGTTCCCTCTTTCAACTTACAAAAATTACATCTCAAAACGTCCCCAAGAGAGTCCAATCCAGTTTCCCCAGGAAAGTTGGAATTCATCTCCCCAAGCAGTAAGCTTATCCCCAGTAGATTCTGGAAGCTTATCCCTCGCAGAGCACGAACACGTCTCCCGGCTTTATTCAAAGAGTTATTTCCCTACCAGGATATAACTGGGTTATCCTCAGCCAAAAGCCACGGAAAGATCGTTCTCGGCGAAGTCTTCTTATCCCCAGCGAAGTCTATTAATGGTTCCAACACAACGATGGTATCCCCAGCAAAATTACCATCAACATTTCAACATCATACCTCTCTCCCCACAGAGTATTGCTTCCCAGCAAGATCGTTATGGTACTTTTCTCCCCGCAGAGTAATCCATTCGCCAAGTCTATTCCCTAACGGAGTTATCTTTTCCTAACCGGTATTCTTGCAACTATCATCCCCAGCGGAAGCAAAGATCTATTCTCCAACATCAGCCCAGGATATGACTTCCCGGCACCCGTCAAGGATTTTACTTTCCTATACGAAAACGTACATTCGTAAACATCGCATTTACATACATTATAACATGCATATACACATCATTGAGAACATCATTACTTGATCCATATCATGCATTGCATATGACTGACCTTTACCTTTCAGGAAAGATCCAGTTAAGTTCTCAGCTGTATTTCAAGACCTAGACCGGTTCAGTTAAATCGACCCTAAGATTTTTCTGTTTCTTATCCAGTCCAAGGCCTTCTCTGGTTCAGTCAGATCGACCCTAAGATCTCCCTGTTTCTTATCCAGTTGAAGACATTTCAAGACCTAGACCGGTTCAGTTAATCGACCCTAAGATTTTCTGTTTCTTATCCAGTCCAAGGCCTTCTCTAGTCCAGCTAAATCGACCCCTAACAGATTTTCCTGATAAAGACTCAGTAGAAGATACCCAAGATTCTCTCAATGATTACTGTTGAGGTTGAAGTCACCTATGGTTCTCTCCCCGTTACTGCGGAGGTAGTAATCATCCCCAAGATTCTCTCAATGATTACTGTTGAGGTAGAAGTCGCCCAAGATTCTCTCAATAATTATTGTTGAGGTTGAAGTCGCCCAAGATTCTCTCAATGATTACTGTTGAGGTAGAAGTCGCCCAAGATTCTCTCAATGATTACTGTTGAGGTTGAAGTCGTCCAAGATTCTCTCAATGATTACTGTTGAGGTTGAAGTCTCTTATGGTTCTCTCCCCGATACTGCGGAGGTAGTAATCATCCCCAGATTCTCTCAGTGTTACTGTTGAGGTTGAAGTCGTCCAAAGATTCTCTCAACATTCCTGTTGAGGTTGTAATCGTCCAAGGTTCTCTCGGCGTTCCTGTTGAGGTAGTAACCATCCCTGGTTCATTCATCACCGTTTGAAGACCCAGATGCAGCTCCTGTAACCAGTCAGGACACATCTATACAAAGAGTTTGAAGACCAGCTCCTGTAACAGGTCAGGTAACCATTTTCTTTTGCAGGTACGCAAGTTCTCACTAAGGAATCTCTTGTGCGATCGACACCCAGATGGCATCTATAAGCCCATCCACCATCCATCATCTCTTAGCATGGCATCTATAAGCCCATCATCCTATCCATCAATCTCCAAATGGCATCTATAAGCCCATTCCACCATCACACTACTATGTGAGCGCAAATTTCTGGGCACTCTAGTGTTCAATCATCTTCCACCTTCGGATTACGAAAGGCACGTCAGCCAATCTGCATCCTCAGGTCTAAGAAGATTGAACAGGGGCAACTGTTGTACCCCAAAATTTGCCCTCCCATATTCTTCAAAATTTGCCAAGTCAAAGCTTCAAAATTCCCCAAGGGTTGCACAGTTCAAGGGCCTCCTAACAGTCAAGGATTAGGGTTTTGGTTCTGACAAAGAAAATGAAGTTTCCAAGGGTCCAATCAAGTCCCACATGCCTACAAACATGGTCAAGCATCCTCATACCAAGTTTCAAGACTTACAGCACAAAATTGCACAGTCAAAAACCCTAATTGCACTACAGTCAACTGTAGGGGCAAAATGGTCATTTGACAGTCAAAAGTTCAAATTTTTGGTCAACATCTCATTTTTAAGCCACAAACATCATTTGATCAATGCTTGATCATGATTCTCAAAGCTTGGCTCAAAAAGTCTCAAGATGCAAAAGTTTCCATATTTGGACAGTTGAAAAAGTCAACTGTAACTTAACCAAGGCATAACTTTCACATGGATTATCAGAAAAATTCCATCCAAAGCTCATTTTGAAGAGAAAGACATTTCCTACAACTCCTCTTCATAATTCAAGTCCAAGAAATGCTCTCAAAAAAAGTTATCAATTTCAACATTATAGGTCATTTTCAAAAGTCAACAAAAAGGGACTTTAAGTCAAAGGCCATAACTTGAGATTGGTAAATCAAAATGACATGGGACTAAATACATTGGTTAGAGGACTCAAAGACCTTTCCAAAATGTCCAATAACATGAGCAAAGCTTAAATATTGAGCAAGTTATGCCTTGTGGAAGTTGGGAAATTTTTGGATATTTTGAAAAGTCAACATTGCTTCAAAAGTCTTAAAAATGCTAATGGGCCTCTTTTTCTTCCGAAATCCATCATCCATGGCATGTGCACGACCATTTGGCCCAAAGGGAAGTTTTTCATCATTTTTATTTATTTATTTGGATTTTTAATGACTAATAATTCATTTAATTAAAATAAATATGTGGAAAATACTAAACCTAACTTTATAAATCTTTTTATGCATGGAATAAACTCAAGATTTCGTGCATGATCAGATTTGGAAAGAATCATGGTGATTGGACATGATTTGGATCAAATTTGCATGAAAAGATTGGAAAATTATGGCATGGAAAATCAAATATTCTCTTCATCAATTCATTGATTTTTTTGATCCAATTTCTAACCCTAATCATTCCAGTACATATATACATGAAAACCCTATTGTCCAGGAGCTCCCAGCTGCACCATACATCAATAACCAAGTTGGAGTTTTTTGACAAATATTCAAAAACTGAAAACTAGGTTACAGTGCGATTCAAGACCAAATACTTATTCCATTGTGTTCCTGAAGTTTCAAGGAAGGAGTTTGAATCAAAACCATAAGCTCTAATACCAAGAAACGTGAGAACAATCGTGTCCTGTACAGAATTTTTTCCACATTCTTGCATCATGATTCATGCGTTTTTAGTACTTTTTAATGTTTGATTTATGTTCCTTGATTGATTCTGAAGCTAACCCAGTTGTTTGATTGAATTTTCATCACCCATACGTGAAACCACCATGGACGATTATTAGGGTTCTTCAAATTTCAAATTGGGATCTTTCACCTACTGTAAAATTGAGATACCTCAATACCATGGTTGAATTCAGAAAGCTTGGACGATTCTAATACAATGCTCGCGCCTAATTTATATAGCACCATAGCCTATTCGCTATTATTGAAAACTGCATGTTTTGGGGGGGTTTAAAACCCCCGCTAACCCTTTTTATATTTCAGGCAAAAGCGCATTAAGGAAGAAGATGATGAAGTGTAAGGCAGCAATTGGTTCATTTAAATTTCGCGCTAAAAAAGTCCACTAACGCACGTTTTGATTGATATCATTTGTTGGTTACATTATAAACAAAGAGCGCGTTTGGTTCCACTGGTCAGGCATGTGTATGGTAATCCCTGGGACCTGGGTTCGAATCCCAGGTCCCCCCTCCCTTTCCATATTATTTTGCTAATGATGCTTCTGTGTAGTTTCACTATAAGGGTCCACCATACTCTCCACATCCAGGCCTTCCACGTGCTTACTAAGACCAATCCAAGGGGCATAATTTGAAGAACATCATGGACGTTAGTCAACGCACATGCATGCCAACGTCAAAGTCCAATGAGGCCATAGACAAGTGGGCCAGAATTACTGGACTTTACCTCCAAATTGGGGACAGACCCCCCAAGGTTTTGATTTTTATTTTCTTTCTTATTTTATTTATTTCAATTATTTCTTTTTTTAAATTCCTTATTTTAATTTATTTTCATAAACTATAAAAATAATACAAAAAATCAGAAAAGACAAAATTAAAAATATATTTTATTTTAATATTTTTTAAGTAAATATCATTAATTAATTTAGCTTTGTAAAATTAGGTTTAATTCAAACATTTTTCTTAATAAATTAAAAGTTTGTAGAATTAGGGTTTTAATCAAATTTTATCCTTTTTCTTTTCTTTTCACTAATAATTAATTATATATTTTTATAAATCAAATCGCATTAATTAATTAGGTTTAATTTTAGATAATTGTCATATTTTCTTAAATAAATTAAAAAATAGCTAGAATTAGGTTTAAATTTCATTTAATTCTCATTAAAATCATGAATCCAAAAAATCTCAAAATAATTTCTTTTTCATTTTAATTTAATTAATTTAATAATCATAATTTAATTTCATTAAAAAGGGTCCAATGCCCTCGCTTGCGATTTTTTTATTCTCTTTGCGCATTTTAATTATTTCCTTCTTTTAAATATTTATGTAATTCTCCCAAAGCCTTGTAAACTCGGACATTTTATTTCTCGCACTTTATTCCTTTATTTTCTGTCAAATCGGGTCCTGGTTTTTGATTTTGGCGATGTGGACCCGCGCCTTTGTAATAGTTTAGGAATTTTATCTTCTCGCAATTTTTAACTGTTAATAATGGCATGCAAGAATGAATGACAAAAATAAAAATAACGCGTAGATCACTCATGACATGAACAAGACAAAATAAATGAAAACGACACACAAATCACACACCACCCCTAGGGTACGCCTCACTGTTGCCTTGCCTCGAAAGGTGATCGTCGAGTAGAGGATGTCTTAGTAAGTCCTCATGATCCGGGAACCTGGCATGAGGGTAGCTTCTAAGGTGTCTTCCTATTGCTCTGGTGATCACCATGTCCCGAACCTCGAATTGACCCGAACAACTCCATTAGTGATGCTACCTACCTCTCAATGGTGGGATGGCATTACTTTAAAGGACATTTACACAGACGAATTCCTTAGGGTAGATAGACGACTCTAGATACTTGCTCTAATTTCAAACAAAAATTCAAAAATACTTTTCACACCAACACCTTTTCAAAAAGCTTTCGAAAGCAACTTTTCAAACACTCTTGAGGACCAATACAAGAGTCGAACTGGAATTTTCAAAGAAACTTTTTAAAACCCACAATTGAAAAGCAAACAAACCATTTTTGAAAACACAATGAGCAAGTATCTAAGAGCCCATGGATAACCATGGATAGAAAGGGTGCTAACACCTTCCCTTTTTATAACCTACCTTACGAACCGAGAGCAATCTCTTTAAAGGAATTTTTCTGTGCTTTTGTCCTTTCCATTTGGAGAAAATAAAAGACGGTGGGGACTCTTGCTTCCGCGACATTTCGCGAACCAGCGTTAAACAGTCAGTTCCAGATCCACCGATCACACCATCTTTATCTGATTGTAGCCAGAGAATCCATCCATAAAGGAGAATATTGAAGACTGAGCAGTGTTATCAACCAATACATCAATATGAGGCAACGAGAAATCATCCTTCGTGCTTGCTCTATTCAAGTCTCGGTAGTCAACACACATGCGTACCTTACCATCCTTCTTAGGTATGGGCACAATGTTAGCAATCCAAGGCGGGTAATTGATCACAGATAGGAAACCTGCTTCGAGTGTTTCTGAATCTCTTCTTTGATCTTCAAGGCCATATCGGGTCTGGTCCTTCTTGGTTTTTGCTTTACAGGAGAACATTCTAGCTTGAGTGGCAATCTTTGCATTACTATATCGGTGTCTAAGTCGGGCATGTCTTCATATGACCAGGCGAAGATTCCAGCATACTCTTGAAGCAATTCAATCAACCCCTTCTTTTCTTCACTTTGCAAGGCGGCCCCTATCGTGATTTATCTCTTTACTTCTTCAGTACCGAAATTGACGACTTTTGTTTCTTCTTGATATGGCTGGATGACCTTCTCTTCCTGTCTCAAGAGCCTGGCTAGTTCTTCAGGGACTTCACAATCTTCCTCATTATCTTCATTAGCATGATCAACTGAATTCTTAAGGATATAAGGAGCCATAGCATTTTCATTTCCAACGGAGTCCGAGACAGATCTGCATGATCAATGATTTTATGTTTTATTTTTAGAAAGTGTAAAAGAATATTTAGAATAAGAAAATAAAAGTATCGCCATTTTTATTTTGAAAAAGTAAAATTAAAAGAAAATACAGGGAACAAAATTGTATGCGAAAGTGCGATTTTTCATTTAATGTTAAACGAAGATTTAAACAGAAGGGGCCCATTCTAGAAGTTTTCAGTATGCCTTAGGCAGGACATACGACTTAAAATGGAAACAGAAAATTACACATCAAGGAAAACAACTTCGGGGATGTTCATGGCAGTCTAATTGTTGAGCTCCTGGTCCGACGCAACCTGATAGATAAATCTTGAAATATCTTCATTGTGACCTTCAGCATCTGTGGAGAGTACCTGTCCTTCTTTTCTTACACCAGCACTGAAGAACACTTCAGAAATTGGGGGAACCTGTTGTCCTTTGAGAGGAGCCCAACCAGCTTGCACGGGGGATGATGGATGATACCCAAGACATAAACGATTTTTCTTCTCTGGAACTTCAATCAATTTTCCCCAACTATCATGGGGAGGTCTAGCTTCTATGAGGGCTTTGGCATCCTTCAAAGAGGCCAGGGGTATCTCAGACTTCTTACATTCCACGACAAGGACTTTGTCAACAGTAACAATCTCAAGAGCTTGAAAGGGCAACTCGTGTACCTCGGCTTCCACTTCCACGTAACGGTAGGTAGTCTGATTATTAATCAATATGTCTTCTTCCCCGCAAATGACGACAACTTGGTCATTCACAATGAACTTCAGGCGTTGATGAAGAGTGGATGTCACAGCTCCAGCTACATGAATCCATGGACTACCCAAAAGGCAAGTATAGGATGGACGAATGTCCATAACATAGAATGACAAATAGAAAGTGTGGGGACCAATCTTGACAGGCAAATATACTTCTCCATCCACCGATCTTCTCGAACCATCAAATGCTCGAACATTTAGAGTGGAGGGCCTCATCATTACTCCGTCCATATTCAGCTTAAACAAGGTAACCTTAGGCATCACATTGAGTGAAGAACCTGTATCCACCAAAACTCGAGATAAAACAGTGTCCAAACACTTCATAGAAACATGCAACACTTTATTGTGGACTCTGCCTTCAATTGGGAGTTCATCATCGCAGAAACCCAAACAA
The DNA here is from genome assembly GCA_948472305.1 of Vicia faba. Classification (NCBI taxonomy): domain Eukaryota; kingdom Viridiplantae; phylum Streptophyta; class Magnoliopsida; order Fabales; family Fabaceae; genus Vicia; species Vicia faba. Next base: position 139,387,932 of record OX451737.1, on the reverse strand, counting down.
TTTCCCACAGCAATATTGGTGACTATTCCTTCAAACTAGGCCACAAAGATGTCTTGGGTGACATGAGCAGAACATAAGGTCTTCAATAAGGCGTTGCGGTGGGCCTCTGAACACAAAAGGAGAGACAAGATGGAAATCTTGGATGGTGTCTGGTTGAGCTGGTCCACTACTTTGTAATCACTCCGCTTGAGAATTCTCAAAAGTTGCTCCGCTTCTTGTCCTTCAGAAAGTTCGGGTTGATTATCCATCGCTTGCTTTCCTCTGGCCTTAGCTAGAGCTTCATTGTTAGTTTCCTTAGGAGGTGGTGGTGGAGGAGAAAAGATCCGACCACTGTGAGTCATGTTGCTTGTTCCCGCAATGTTGTTAATATTCTTGTCACCAACCGGAGGGCACTCATACCTCTTTACATGAATATATACTACATTATACTCCCATAGAACTGCCTTCGAGTTGTTGCTTGTAGGAGGAATAGGAGCATGAATCATTGTGGGGGTAATAGGAACCTGAATTGTTAACGGAATACTGGGGGTGGCTGAAAAACTTCTCGGATAGTAGGGGATTTCCAGGACATCAATTTCTTCTTCTCGGAATACTTTCTCTATCTGTAAGACACCTTCATCGATCAACTGTTGGATGGCCATCTTCAACTCAGCACACTCTTCTGGTTTTGAAGAACAGGTTAAGCAGAAGTCATGGAGTTCTTGTAGCACTCCATGCTTCAACAAATGTTCTTTGACAATTTCCAAAGATATCTTAATTTCATAAACCTTTGATACCAAAACCCGTTCATTAACTTCTTCAATAGCATGGACTGTTCCCCCTTGATGAGGAGGCATGGGATTATTTTGAATATTCGGACCAGCAGGATTGAAGTTGATGGCTTTTGCATCAATGAGATCTTGAACTTTGCACTTGAAAGCTCTGCAATTTTCAATTGTATGGCCTGGGGCACCAGAATGGAATTCACAATGAGCATTACTATCATATCCCCTAGGGAGAGGATTTGGCGGTGGACCGAGTTTGCGCAATTGAACCATTTGACTAGCAAGTAACTGTGGGAGAAGCTGAGCGTAGGACATGGGAATGAGGTCTAATCTTCTTTCAGGGGATCTCTGTCTTTGAGGAGCTCTTGGGCCTTGGAGATGTTGATTCGTTTGTTGATAAGTTGTAGGAGGTGCAAACTGTTGTTGTGGAACATAATATGGTTGCGGAGAGAAAGGTCGTTGTTGGGCCATCCAAGGTGCTGGAGTTGTAGCAGCGTATACTTGAGAAACAAACTGGTTGGGAACAGCAGCAAGTGTAGGAAAATAAGGGAATCGAACTTGAGGAAATGTGGGAGCTCTTCCTTGGTTGACGGTGATGGCACTGGTCTCGCCCTCTTTCTTCTTAACAAAACCAGAAAATGGTTTTCTATTCATGCTTGTATTGTTGTTAGCATCGTTAGGAACACCTTGAATCGTTCCAGCCTTAATACAGATCTCAACATGTTCACCAATGATGACCATATCCGAGAAAGAAGTAGAAGTGCTACTGAGCATATGCTGGAGATAAGGGCCTCGTATAGTACCCATAAACAGATCAATCAACTCGCGATCCAAGAGAGGAGGTTGGACCCTTGCAGCTAGTTCACGCCACCTCTGAGCGTATTCTTTGAAAGACTCTTCAGACTTTTGCACCATCCCTTGGAGCTGAGTACGACTCGGAGCCATGGCAGTATTGTAATGGTAATGTTTCAAAAAAGCATCAGCAAGCTCTCCCCAAGTACTGACATGAGATCTTTCCAATTGCATATACCAATCCAAGGATGCACCGGTCAAACTGTCCTGAAAGAAATGCATGAGAAAAGGTTCATTTCCAGCATAGGCTGCCATTTTGCGACAATAAGAACGGAGATGTGTCTCTGGGCAAGAAGTGCCTTTGTATTTGTCAAACTCTGGGACTTTGAACTTGGGAGGAATAACTACCCCAGGCACGAGGCACATTGCAGCAGTATTGAATCTGGAATCCTTGATACCTTCCATGGCTCTAAGTCGCTCTTCGAGAGCATGATACATTTTCGTAGTTTCGACAACCCCAACAGAAAGATTCACCTGAGGTTCATCGAGATCAATAACATCATGATGATCGTCGACATCATTGCTAGGAGCACCGGTAGGAGTCTCAACATTAGCATTGTCATTTCTCCCATTACAAGAAGTGGAAGGAGTAGCAGTAGTAAGCTTGGCAACACTCTGGTGTAGTTCTTCTTGACCCTTAATCACAGCATGCAGAGTTTCCATGAGTTGATACATGCGAGTACCCATAGTGTCCATATCCCGACGGAGTGCATTCTGATATTCTTCGAAAAGATCCATTAGCCTTTGCTGGTTTTCTCTGGTGCGGTAAGGATGTGGATGAGTCGTCTTTGCTGTTTACTGGATTCTGAGAAAGGGGACCTCAATGAGTTTTTGTCTTGAAAAAATGAATGCATGGTAATATGGATGAATGCTTTATCTTCATTTCTAATGAGACCCAAAGACTCGTCTATCTTTTTTTTTTAAATTTCCTTTTTGAAAAGCTATATCAACAAGACTTGTCTTTAGATTTCTCTAGATATGAGATATATATACATGATGATATGATGTCATGGTATGCTATGGCATGAAGTCTTAGCTCCACATTTTCTGGATAACCATTGCGTAGTCCGTTGCACAGGCTGAAAGTAACAGGATCAAAAGTTCGACGTCACAGGCATGGAGTCAAAGTAACCACCCACGAGGTATGTACTAGGGGTTTTTCACCTGCCGAACAAGGTTCTAAAGAGTTCTCTAAGTCTACGCTCTTCCTTTGGATATTACCGATGTCCCAATTACTTGGTAATTAGTAATATTCGCAGGAAAAACTCGTCCGAGTGCAATATCGCGTGACAACTACTTCCGGATTACTCCGTTAAAGTCTCCGCATTGCACCTAAAAGGCTAGGATGGGTTAATGGTTCTACGGCCCTCAGCTTCTCGAGCTCCCAGGTCGAAAGCAATGACGTCTTCTCGATTAATAGGTAAACATCACTACTTTCAAGAGGACCTCTACTGAGTGGGGGATTTTCATGCCTCGTTCTTCGGGATTACTCCCTCAAAGTTAACATGACTATACCTCCCGTCCTAATCCTATGTGTAACCCAAGTCTGAGTTTAGGACTTATCAAAAGTAATCACCAAACCCAACATCACAATGTATCCAGAATATGTGAGTAACAACAATATACGAAATATATACAAAAGAATAAAATAAATAAAGAAATAAAACAGTAAAGCAAGATAAAGCAAATAAATAAACACCCAAAAGACAAATAAACAAAACTAGGAGAGACTCGCTAAAGTTCCCCAGCAGAGTCGACAGCTGAAACAACGGCAAAAAACACAGAGCCGCCACTGAACTTTATTTATCCCGAAGGAAGGGGAAATATCAATAAAACCACAAGGGGGTGGATAAGATGGTCTTGCGACCAAGAGAAAGGATAAGGGAGTCAGTTATGGAGGGGAAGGTATTAGCACCCCTCACATCCGTACTCAACGGGATCCGTTTTGTTTGTTTGTCTTAAAGGGTGTGCATTATATACAGCTAGGCTTGCTAAAAGGAAAATGGATGGTTTTTAATTATTGTGTTTGTGAGGGTTTCGCGACCCTTTGCCTACGTATCCAATGAAGGAATCAGAATATCATAGTTCCTCTAGAAAAAAGGTTGATTTGTTTGTGTTTTTTAGTGGGCGGCATTAACGCACGCGTTCTAGCAATAGGCACGGCCGATATCGCGGTAGAACGTAGATAACATGCCCTTTTGGGGGAGTTTTGCTGGGTTGAGTGTTTTGCGAGTTTTTAGAATAAATTCGAGTAATAATTAAAAGAGTGTTTTTGGATTTTTTTGATTTGTGAATGAGAAGTTTTAATTACAAAAGAAGAAGAGGTTAAGAGGGAGACTAGAAACCTAATTGTTTGTTAATGTGAAAATGAGTTAAAAGTCTATTTCGACGTAAGGCGATCGAACGGGTTTTAATCGCCTCACGGAGCTAACTAAGGGAGTATGGCATCGGGGTTTGAATGAACAAATAAGAAACTAAGACCCTAAATATTTATTGTTTTAAGAAAAATAGTACTATAATATTTTTTACAACTTATTGGGAAATGAGTATCAAAACCTAATTTTAACTTAATTTGGGTATTTTATTAAGTTAAGTAAAACAAATTGAATTAAAGAAAATTAAACAAAATAATTAAGTAAATAACAAAATGGAAAAAAAAGCCCCAGCAGGGGTTGAACCCGGGTCCCCAAGGATTATTATTAAATGCTTTTCCAGTTGAACTATCTTATTAATCGTTATTGTTATTAAAACTAATAATACAAAAGGGAAGAGTGATAACTGGATTGGGTGATTGGGCCAAAAGGCCCAATAGAGAGTTGACCCGGTTAGAAGAAAAGAACAAGAAAATTTTGAAAACCCTAGCGTAGTGAAGGGGCGCGGCGCGGCTAGTTAGCTTTGGAAAGGGAAAGGTCATATTTAACATTATCAACAAACTCTATTTTCCATGTTTATCGAAAAAAACAAAAATCAAGACTCTCTATTTCCTTAATCACAAATTATCCCTAAATCCAATCCTCCATGTCTAACGCACAAGAAAAACACTTTGAATCTCTTCCTCTTCCTCGATTCAGTTAATAAAACAAAGAAAACCTTTGCTCTCTTCTATCTACCAACCGAAACCCTCTTCTCTGAGTCTCAACAATATTTCAATCTTCATCATAGAACTTCATCGCAACCTTCATTTTGAGAATTTTAAGGAGCTTCACTGTAACAACACCTTCGCTTCTCTGCATCTTCATTCCTCATTCTTTGCTACAACAACATCCTCATCATATTTCATCTTCATCATCAACAAATATGCGCCTTCAATTTACATAGGCCGAACTGAAAATTCAAGGTGATATCAACATCGCCGGTTTATCCCATTCACTTCACAACACCATCATTTCAGCAACAAAAATGGAGTTTTGTGAATTGAAACTAGAAACAAAGACGATGATGAGAGGAGAACAAATAAGAACGAAGCGATACAAAATAGAGAGGTTATAGACTATTGTTCATGGTGTGGTGGTCTTGTGTTAGAGAAGAAGCTGGGTGTGAAATCGGACGAAGAAGAATGAAGATGGACAGAGGTTTATAGGGATGATAACGGCGCTGCGATTGAGAAAGAAGGGAGGAAGAGAACTATGAGTTCTCAAGAATCTGAACGGCCACAAATTCAACCCTAATTTGTTTTTTTTTATTGTTTTCTTACTAGTGTTTTTTTTAGTTTTTGAATTTGTTTTGGATTATGTTCGTTTGAAATATTGAGTTGTTTGTGTGATATAGATTTGTTTGCAGCAAGCTCATCTACGTTTCCAATGTTCACCTGGACTGGATTAACAAGAAGGTCGCCAGCAGTTTTTCTTACTTCTTTAGGCCAGGTTACAGTGTACATGAGAGATGATGACGAGGGACAAAGAGCTGACAGTGAAGCGGGTTTCTTGTGCTGAAAATAGTGCGACGGGGGTCCGAGCGGATGGAGGAAGTAAGATGGGTGGAGTTCGGTTTAAGGTTGTTATGGGTTTGACAGGTTATAGTGGTTTTTAAATAGATCCTAAGGTTTGTACAGGTTACACTTTAACAGTTTCTAAGTTTTAGCTGGTTCTATGATTAATAGGTTCTAGAAGTTTTGACAGGTTCTAAGTTTTGATAGTAGGTTCTATTGGTTTACAGGTTCTAATGGTTTTAACAGGTTGAGGTTTTGACAGGTTCTAAGGTTAACAGGTTCTAGAAGTTTTGACAGGTTCTAAGTTTTGATAGCAGGTTCTATTGTTTTGAGATGAATAAGCTGATTTTTACAGGTCTTATGATTTTAACAAGTTCTAGACTGGTACAGGTTGTATGCTTTAACAACAGCTTCTAAATTGGCTTTAACAGGTTAGAGTTTATTTTGGACAGCAGGTTTATTATTTTGTTGACAAGGTAAGCTGATTAACATATTTTTTTGGAGATTCTCTTAGTGATAACAACACACAAATGGAAATTGAAATTTGCTACAGATATGAAAATAAACAGTAATGAAAGGGCTTGAGTTATAGCAAAAAAAAAACCTGGTATGTTTTTCTTTGATCTGTTTCTCTTGCTGAAAAAATATGGAAAAGGAAACCTCTTCTGTTTTTGATCTTGCTCTTGCTGAAGAATTTTTTGGTTTGCAGTTTTGGTATTTTTACTAGTTTTGGGGGTTAAAAATTTTTGCTTGGAAGTTTGGCTTTTCTAGGGTTATCATTTTTTTTGCTTCAGAAAAATCCCTCTTGCTGTCTTTTTAAGTTGTATGTCCAGGATCCTTAATGAAACAGTGGTGGGTTTCATATAGTGAAATAGCAGTAGGAAGTGGGAGGGAAATTAGAGAAATTTTGAACATTGTTGGTATGCTGGCTTGGTGCTTTTTGGATGCAGGTTTTATTTTTGTCTATTTTGGTGTTTGGGTGCAGTTTTCTTGGAATGTTTGGGCTGAATTGCAGCAGGTTATATCTTTCCTCTTTCATATTTCTGTGATGTAAAGCTTTTGTGCTTTTTTCTCTTACAGTTCTGAAGGGTTTGCACATTTGGAAAATGATGAAGCTAGGGTGTTTTGGCTGCTTGCACTAATGTTTTGACTTGTTGCTTGTTATGATAGCCTGCCATGCTTGTTTTGATAGCTTGTCATGCTTGTTTTGCTAGCTTGCCATGCTGCTATATTTGTGTTGCGCGCTATGCTTTTGTGCCAGTATGCTGCATGTTTTGCCTTGCTAGCCTGCTATGCTATTTTTGTGTTGCGCGCTATGCTTTAGTGCCCGCCTGCTGCATGTTTTGCCTTGTGCGTTGCTTATTCTGTTTGTTTTGCAGTAGTAGAAAAATTATAGAATATTTACAAACTTCTTTTTCTTTTTCTTTTTGTGAACCAAAAGGCACAAGAATTTTGTGATTTACAATTGGGAGAGGGAAAAAATAGTCCATGATTAAACAAACTCCCTTTTAATCTGATTCCAAATGGCAAGCCCTTATGATGACATAACAATCAATTAATTCTTGTTTGAATTTTTTTCATGTTTTGATCGCTAACCCTTTTTTCTTTTTCTTGTTTTATGAGCACAATTATTGGACAATCCAAAGCGAGATCGAACGATGAAAAAACCAAGGCGAGGACGAATGACTTGAAGATGAAGACTTGAAGAAACACAAATTATTTTTCTCTTTTCTTTGTAAGCAAAACAAATGTAATTTGTATTCCATACTGTAATATCCCTTGTAACATTGTCTCAAAAAGATAATGAGCACAAATTGGAATGAACTTATCAATGATGAATCTTGTTGTGGAAGGAAAATGACTCGTGAACTTGTTTGAATTCTAAGATTTCTTCTCGAATAATTCGAATGCGCATCTCAACTTTGTAACGTAAATCTCAAGAAATCATGAATAATGGTTCTAACTTGTATTCCAAACAAAATACGCGTCTTATAATCAAACTCTCAAACAAAACAAAATTAATGCTCAAGAATTTAATTCCACTGATTAATTCAAACCCAAAACACCGGTCGCTTTAAACCTTGATCTTCAAATCATGTCTGAACCACACTCTCACTTCTCAAACAGAACTCTGACCTTGACATTCAGCCCACCATAGCTTGAAACTTAAGCAACAAAAACAAGTCTTGATTATCATGAACCCTCAGCCTCATTTCCTAATGCACTGAGCTTTGAGCCATCCTCGAGGCAGGCGGAAGAAACATCTTCACAGGAACCAAAAATCTGAAAACCCTAGCATCTTGACCAGCACACATAGGGAAATAAACCCTAAACCAGACACTGATAAATTTGAGCGAGAACCAACCTTGTAACCTGATGACATAATTCATCCCATGATCCGCTAATCGAGAACCAGATGTGCTTCCTTTTTACCTGATAAAAAAACCCTCAAAACAAGATTAGACATAAAGAGGGCGCAACCCTTAAACTTTAAACCAAAGCGCCTGATTCCCTGAGATGCGGGATATGCAAATGACTGAATAATAAAATGATGCAAATGGAATGCAAAGTTCAAAAACTAGATAAAAAAATAAAATAGATAGGGCAAAATTTCGGGTACGACAATAATGTACTTAACAGTGTTAGATAATTCAATGGGGTGTGTGATGGGGCAGCATGATGAGTCTAGTCGAAAAGAGCACGCAATATACTACCTTAGCAAAAAGTTTACCAACTGTGAAACTAGATACTCACTGCTCGATAAAACTTGTTGCGCTTTGACATAGGCTGCTCGCCGGCTGAGACAGTATATGTTAACCCACGCTACTTTGCTGATATCTAAGATCTATCCGATCAAGTTCATCTTCGATAAGCCCTCCCTCTTCATAAGAATAGCAAGATGGAAAATGATCTTGACCGAATATGATATCCAATGCACAACCCAGAAAGCAATCAAGGGAAGTGTATTAGCTGATCATTTGGCTCATCAGGCTGTGGATGACTACCAGTCCATGAATTTTGAGTTCCCGAATGAGAATATTATGCTTGTGACTGACTATGAAGAACCTGGACCGAATGAAGGAGTTGAAGAAGGATCCCGATGGATTATGGTTTTTGACGGAGCCTCGAACGCACTCGGCAATGGCATTGGTGCTATAATTATATCTTCTGAAGGTTGTCATACTCCTTTCACTGCCAGATTATGTTTCAACTGTACCAACAACATGGCGGAGTATGAGGCATGAATCATGGGTCTCAAAGCTGCTATCGACCTGAGGATCAAGTTCTTGAACGTGTTCGGGGATTCAGCTTTGGTAATAAGTCAGATCAACGGAGAGTGGGATACGAAGCACCCGAATCTCATCCCATACAAAGAACATGTGCTGTCATTGCTTCCACACTTTTAAGAGGTCACCTTTGAACATTTTCCACGAGAAGAGAATCAGTTAGCGGACACGCTAGCTACCATGTCATCTATGTTCAAGGTCAAGTGGGACAATGAGGCTCCTCGGATCACTATTGAGAGGTTGGATGAACCAGCTTATTGCTACGAGATAGACACCGAAGAAGTAGCAGACAAACCTTGGTTTCAGGAAGTGAAGAGGTATCTCGAGGCACAAGAGTATCCCGAGGGGGAATCTGTCAGCGATAAGAAGTTTCTGAGAAGGTTCTCCGCAAAGTTATTCCTCAGTAGTTGAATCCTCTATAAGCGCAACCATGACTCTACTTTACTTTGGTGCATAGACAAGAGCGAAGCAGAAAGGATTATGACAGATCTACATGAAGGTACCTTTGGAACCCATTCTAGTGGACATACCATGGCTAAAAAGATCCTACGAGCAGGGTACTATTGGTCCACCATGGAAGTAGACTGCTATCAGCATTCCTGAACTTGTAATAAATGCCAGATCTATGTTGATAAGGTGCATGTGCCTCCGGTTCCTTTGAACGTCTTGACGACTCCTTGGCCCTTTTCAATGTGGGGCATTGACATGATCGGGGAGATTAGACCTACCGCTTCCAATGGGCATCGCTTCATCATGGTGGCCATTGATTACTTAACGAAGTGGGTTGAAGCTGCCTCTTTTGCTATTGTTATTAAGAACGTTGTGGCACGGTTTATCAAGCATAACCTAATTTGTCGGTACGATGTTCCAGAGAGAATCATCACGGACAATGGTATGATTCTCAATAATAGGATGATCACTAAAATCTGTAAACAGTTCAAGATCCAGCATCATAATTCTTACCCTTACCGGCCGAAGATGAATGGCACTATGGAGGATGCTAACAAGAACATTAAGAAAATCATACAGAAGATGACACTGACATACAAAGACTGGCACGAGATGTTACCTTATGCTCTTCATGGGTACCACACCTTAGCACGAACGTCGACAGGGGAAACACCCTACTCTCTGGTATATGGTATGGAGGTTGTCCTGCCTATTGAGTTCCAGATCCCTTCTCTGAGAATCATGAAGGATGCGGGTTTGAACGAAGATGACTGGATCCGGACTCGACTTGATCAACTGAATCTGATTGATGAGAAAAGACTTACTGTTGTCTGTCATAGTCAAATGTATCAAAAACGGATGGTCAAGGCTTTCAACAAAAAGTTCAGACGCCAAGTATTTCAAGTCGGGGATCTAGTGATCAAGCGCATCATACTGCCGCAAGGTGATCCCTAGGGCAAATGGACTCCCACATACGAAGGGCCATTTGTGATCAAAAGGATATTTTCTGGTGGAGCCGTGATTTTGACCACCATGGATGGTGACGACCTTCCTCACCCTGTTAATTCGGACATATTGAAAAGATACTACGCATGAATAAGACCCGCTAGGTTGACTGGCCTAGAAAAAAATAAGGGCATCCCGGCGAACCAAAAGGGTTCGGGCAAAAATTAGGGATGAAAACAAAAAATATCTGTACACCCGGTAAGTCGAAAACTTTAAAAGGCGACGTGGGCAAAAAAGGGTATCCCGGTGGACTGAAAATCCGAAAGGGCGGTCCAGGAAAAAGTTAGGTATTTGAAGCATATCACTATGTCCCATTGGATCACCTTGCGACTGTAATACCCCAAATTTGTCCTACCCTTCTACTTTTATCTGGTTTATGCATTGTCGCGCGTTTCTCATGTACATATCTCCATTAGGTCATTTAACATTGCATACATTCGCTAACAACGTAATTTCGCAAGGGGTCGAGAACCTTCAGGATTAGGGTTTTATCAACTGGCTAAGGTGTATATGTTCAAATAGAGTCTGATCCTTCTAGTTATTTTTTCAAGGCAGTAAAATTGGGAATTAGGGTTTTGTGTTCATGGATGTTGTGGAATTAGGGTTTTATGTTCATGGGTTTTGTGTTCATCGAGCTACAATATCATCCTCCATTAATAATTCATCAAACACAAGTTGATTAGGGTGTCACATCTTCTATGTTCGAATTTGTAGTATCTATTGACTAAGGTGCATTGGGCTTCATATTACGTTTCTTTCTGTACTTCGAAGCGCCCTCAAGACATTGTTATTGTCCATGAAGTCAAGATATAGTGTGGATTGGATTGTAAAATGCAAGCCGTGTATATGGCATGAAGTTGTAAGTACATTAAGTTCAAAAATTCATCGTTCTTTCGAATACTTGTTACCTCACATCGCAAGTAACTTGGCTTACTAATGATTGTTGAATTGGATTCGTTGAAACTTCTAATTATGCTCAAGATTGATATTAGTTCAAGGTTTCAGTTTCGTGATTTGGCAATGGTTTATTCAAGATAAGGTTGGAAGATTCGTTCATGTGGTTCTCTTGGTGTACAAGTTACGAATTTGCAAAGAATTACAAGTCATAACATCATTCAAGGTTACTCATTTAGTTTGGTTCATCAAAACTCATCAAGATCCAAGGGTTCACGTTCATTCAATGATATGATCTTTACAAGTGCTAAAACATCACACATGGTTTTTTAAAAGGGGTTATCCAACTTCATTCTCGTTCATACAAGGTCATAACCATGCGATTTACAAGCTATGTTATTGGAGCATTACAAGAGAAGATTACAAAGACAATATAAAAGAACGATTCATTTACATGGAAAATCTATCCAAAACACATCCATACTGTTACAAATGTTATGAAAGATTTCAGGTTTTATGTCGTCATCAACTTCATGATATATGACATGCTTTAATAAATCTTCAATACTCCATAACCAACCTCCACCTTCAATCTTCTTCACGTTGCTCAAGTTCTGAGATCTACATGTACCAACATTTCAGGCCTTTCATGTTTCAAGCCTTCGTCATAGTCCAAATAATCGGCCCTGCATATTTCAGAAAAATTAGAAATTGAACAGAATTTCACCCAACCATTTTCCAAACTACCCTGTAATTGAAATCCCAACTTAACAAAAAATTACCTGCATAATGAAAAAGCCTATAACATAATAGCTTCCAACTTTCAAAACCATTTTTCCTAACTTCTATAACAATAACCAAAACAGAAAAAACTGCTAACCAAATTCAGCCTAACTAACTTCTAGCCAATCCTAACCAATTACCAAACCAAGCATAACAGAACTCAACTGTAAAAAACAGTCCCTAACAGAAAACTAACCCATATCATTTTTGCAACCTAACTCTCACTATCCTAACAGAATTCATAACAAACCAAAAACAGAATTTTATAAAAGCTCCCTCCAACTCTCTCGTCAGATGGATAAGAAAATACAGAAAGAAAAAGAAATTCAAGTCAAGACATAACAAAAAACTTCCAGCCAAGAGAAAAAAAGCAAATCAGAAAGAGGAGGAGAGGATACGATTGATTCTGAGAGATCATAGGTACTCGCCTTTAGAACCTGGGCTCTCTCTCTCTGAACTTCTTTTTAGCGAAAACCACCGAGACATCTTCATCCTCTTCTCCACAACCTTTGCTATTTTGCATATCTTCATCAATTCATCTTCTGCAAATTGGATAGCTCTGCAACTTCATTGCGCATTGCTTCAACCAAGCCCAACATTCTATGTATATCTTGTATCTGTTATGAGTCAAAAACAATGTATACATATAAGTGTAAGGTATCGTGAGAAATCAAAAATCTGAGATCTAGAGATGAGCACACTCCTGAATCACAAGCATTCACCATACTACCTGTGAGTGCATTGATCTCCTAAACTAGATTTCTTGAAACCTTGATTTAATTCTTGAATCCAGTCCTGTTATCCAAACATAAATACGATGCATTAATTTTTCTTTGATATGAATTACAATGAAAAGTTGTGAAAATTTTTATGGAAATTTATTTACCTGTACGTATATGAGAGTGTTCCAATCCTTCTCTAATGTAACATTGCATTGTAGAAGGTTTTGTCTAGTTTGAGCAACATAAGGATTCCCTTTCCAATAAGCATGAGATAGCAAAGTTGTCTTAATTTTTTGGAGACTCTACTGCGTACTCTCCTCTCCCTCTAAAAAACCACCTTCACCCTCAATCCCACTGAATCATTGTCATTCACCTTCTCCACACACATCAAACACCATTAACCTCCATCCTCTTTGCTCTTCACCTTCGACAGCAACACATTCATAGCCATCCTTTTCCCCTTCAGCCTTCATCTCCGTCATCACCCATGTTCATCCGGAATCTCTCTGCACATCAACAACCATAACAACATCACTGCGCAACCGCAACTTCAAACAACGACGCAAAAATGCAGAAACTCAGAAGACAAAAATGCGAGGCAGTGAAGAGGAAGTACCTGAATGATATCTCGAAGAACATCTATGGATTTCTATCTTCACTGATGTGAATCACCATCGATTGAAACTCTAATTGAGATGTCAGAAGCTAGATTCCCGAAAGGAGAAAAGGTTGAGACCGAATTGCATGAAGATAGAGGAGCCACGGTGTCGCGGTGTCGAAGGCGCGAAGAAGATAAGAGAGTGAGGTTCGTTGTGCACCACTAAGAAGAAGAGTGAAACGGCGTGCCCAACCCTAATTTCATAACGAAAAAATTGTATCATGATGTCGTGGGTTTTGGACCCAAACTGTACCCCCCTCTTGGTCCGTTTTAGTTTTTTTTATAACAAAATTACTGATTATTGGTGACATATGGACTAGGCCAAATTGTATTTGTTTTTTTGAATCAAGTGAAGCAACAACAACAAAAATATGCTGGTGGATATTGCTATATGGGCCTTGCGTTTTTTGGCAACACACTTGAACCAGGCTCCACACCTCCCTCTGTTTCAATGTTTTGTTTACTTTTTACTAATGGTTTTTATCGATTTTCTTTTGGTAGCAATTGTTTCACATGATAAAAAAGACGCATAAAAGATAGTAATTATTTTCTTTAGGATTTGGTTTAGAAAATTTTTAGAATTAATTTCTCTTATTATTATGGTTTGATAATAACTTATTATTATTTGTTAATCATTTAATAATTAGTTGTTGACACTTTCTTGCCATGTTTTTTTTGAGAGGATGTTAATGCGATTTTTATTTTTGGATGTGAGGTGATTGAGTTCTAATTTGGTCGGTTATGGGTGGAGCTTCTGATAGTCTTGCTCGAGCTTTTGCACATGTTAGAGAGGAAACAGACCTTCTCTGTTAGTTAAGATGTTGTGATAGAATGTTGGTGCAACTTTGGTGCTGAGGAATGCTTAGATATTAACTTAATTTTCTCATCGCTTGCATGGTTATGAAGAGGCAACGGACCTCCTCCGTTCGGTATCATCACAACTCTATTTTATTCTTACTTTACCGCAATCCATATGCATGCTAACATTGGGTAGAATTCCCCCAAAATTCTAACTTCAGGTCTACTAATGCACGATAACATTAGGTTTAGAAATAGGCTAGTCCCCATTTGACTTTTCTTCTCCTTTTGCATATGCATCTAAAACTAAAACTTCTTTCTCTTTCAAAATTCAAAAAAAAAAAAAACTTTAAAACTATTGATGAGAATCATGCTTTTTCTTAGTACGGGAAATGATAAGCGGGTCTCTTCTCGATCTTATTGTTCTTCATCTCAAGCATAGGTGTTGTTAAATTCTCAAAGGCTCCTTTCATGACTAAGTAGAAAAATGGCTAATATCTCTCTCTTGAGGTCGACTAGTCATTATCTGCAACAAAAATACAAAACAAATTCAAACCATTTTGTGCGCTCGAGCACCATTTCCCTAAAACCCTTTTCAGGTAAGGACACGATTAATTTACTTTTGTTCCAATGCATAAGTCTCCAAAGGTCGAGCTGCGGAAGAAGGCGGAATTTACTTCGTCCATAAAAAACACAAACAAACAAAAACATATGAGCCGAACTACGATAGCTCTGATTCCTTAAAATAGATACGTAGGCATTGGGGTAGGGCCCAAGCGAGCATAATTTTATTTTACCTGCATTCTTTTTCTCCTTTCTTTTGCATGCATTCTCCCTTCAGTAGTATAGTAGACAGTAAGCATAGATTAAACACACTCATAAGATAGATAACAAGAGTGGATACCGTAGAGTACTACGGGCGTGTGGGGTGCTAATACCTTCCCCTCGCGTAACAGACTCCCTTACCCAATCTCTCAGTCGCAAGACCGTGACTTCTCCCTTCTCGGGTTTTCTCGATGTTTTCCTTTCCCTACATGTGGGATAAAAGACGTTCAATGGCGACTTCATTGTTTGATGATTTTCATCCGGTTGTTTCAGCGGCCAGACTTCAATATCAACCATCAAGCTCAAACGACATTGATCAATCCAGTCAGCTTCGGACAAGTAGCAAAGTGATGAGACGCTCGAAGACATAAGGGCAATAGCAGAATTGAAACTCAATGGGATTATTACACATAGTTGTTTTCTTCTCTTTTTACACTATTTTGTATATTCTTCACTCTTACGGAGGTGTTCTCCTACTAGAACGTCAGCCTCTTTTTACACGGCGCCTGTTACAGGCAAACTTCAGAAATTAATACAAATCATTTTTACAAAACCATTTGTTTTTTCTTTTTCTGTTTTGTTTTGCAAAAATGTCCAATGATTTATTCTTGACATATGAATTTGAATATAATTGCTATTCACAAATATTTGCATAAGAAACAGGAGGACAGTTGCTCATGACTTAAGGAACGGGGCGAAATCTAAAAAACAATTTTTAATTCCGACAGTTAATCTTTCCAGCAGGTACAGGGGCAGAGACAGTTCTGAGGTGAAGTCACCATTACATCTCGGATCAGAAAGATGTCCTCACAAGACTTTCCATGGGTCTGACAGGTCGACACTAAGATCTCTCTAATTACCATTCCAATGGAAGAAGTACCAATACTTTCATCTGGGTCAGTTGTGTCGCTACTAATATTCTACTGATTACTGTGCCAGTTAAAGTTAACCCAAGATTTTCCCTGGGTCAGACAGGTCGACACTAAGATCTCTCTGATTACCATTCTAGTGGAAGATGTACCAAGACTTTCGTCTGGGTCAGTTGAGTCGCTACTAAGATTCTCCTGATTACTATGCCAGTCAAAGTTAACCCAAGATTTTCCCTGGGTAAGACAGGTCGACACTAAGATCTCTCTGATCACCATTCTAGTGGAAGATGTACTAAGACTTTCATCTGGGTCAGTTGAGTCGCTACTAATATTTCCTGATTACTATGCCAGTCAAAGTTAACCCAAGATTTTCCCTGGGTCAGATGGGTCGACACTAAGATCTCTCTGATTACCATTCCAGTGGAAGATGTACCAAGACTTTCGTCTGGGTCTATTGAGTCGCTACTTAGATTCTCCTGATTATTATGCCAATCAAAGTTAATTCAAGGTCTTCCTCTGGTTTAGTCAAATCGATACTAAGATTTCTATCCTAGTTGAAGACAACTTGAGACCTTTCTCTGGTCCAGTCAAATCGATACTAAGATTTCTACCCCAGTTAAAGAAGATATGAAGCCCGGAAACTGACCGGATAATAGTCAATCAACAATTCAAGACACTGTGAAGCCTGGATCCTGACTAGATAACAGTTTAATCTTATCTCCCCAGTAAGTCATTGTGAAGCCTAGAGCACGACCAGATAACAATCAGCCTATCATCTTCAGCAAGTCATTGTAAAGCCTGGATCCCGACCATATAGCAGTTCACTTCCATCTCTTCAATCAAGTGATGACTCACAAGTAGAGTAACGGACAACTAAAGCTCCTAAAACTCTATGTTCCAAAACAGAGACCAACATTCCTCAATGGAGTCCTCTCTAACAGCAAGAGTAGTAATCCCCACAAAGGGATATCTCATGAAATCATCATCTTTCTGGATGGCATCTTTAAGACCATCTTCGACGATCTTCCGTGATATTTTCCAAATGGAATCTATAATCCCATTCCAAATACTATCTACACAATCAAGTATCATCTCATACGAGTGAAAAATTTTAGGCACTCTAGTGTTCAATCATCTTCCACCTTCAGATCACGAAAGGAAGACCAGCCAATCTACATCCTCAGGTTTAAGAAGATTGAACAGGGGAAACTGTTGTACCCCAAAATTTACCCTCTCATATTTTCCAAGATTCCCCTCTTGCACAGGTGGTTACAAACCTTTGCCTAACAAAAAGGAAAATTTTCAAATTATGTTTCTAAGTTTCCTTCGATTGGCCTATTTCTAAGTTACCTTCGATTGTCATGTTTCTAGGTTTCTTTCGATTGGCCTGTTTCTAAGTTTCCTTCGATTGGCATGTTTATAAGTTTCCTTCGATTGGCCTGCTTCTAAGTTTCCTTCGGTTGGCCTGTTAACAAGGTTGTTCGATTGGCACCTACTAAGTTCATTTCGATTGGCATCTTCAAAATGCTCTTTGATTGACATCTATATAGCGTTCTTTGATTGACAGTTGCAAAAGGCCTTTCGATTGGCCTCACGATAACCATTTCGATGGGCATTGTGTCAAAGCATTTTGATTGGCGTAGCAAAGGACTCTTCGTTTGATATTCCAATAAATACCCTTCGATTGGTACTTGGACAAGGACCCTTCGAGGAACTCCCCCCAGGCCATTCGAAAGAGGCCATCAAGAAGGCAATCGAAAAATATGTCCAGGCCAGATTCTTGTCTTGGTTGTTCACAAATCCATAAGAGTTGATTCGACCAGGGACTTCTCTTCAAAAAGACAGGAAATCGAAGTAAAGGGTGGTCCAATCGAAGGAGCCTTATAATTGAATTTGGCACAATTCAACTCAGAACCATTATGGATAACAAGGTTCTATTAAGGAAAGTCTTGATTGGCTCGAATGGGACTTTGAAGCTGGCAAAAAAGGAAAATTTGAAGAAATGAAGTAGGCTGGCATGGCTAAGCAAAAACACATATCTTGACCTGTTCAGGTTCACCCCAAGTTCAAAATGGCATGTTGTCCTTGCAAACATGAAACCGAAGCAGAAGGAGTCTTAATCGAAGGGGCTGTGACATCGAAGCTGGATTAATTCAAAGCGGAGCTTAGAGCTATCGAAGAGAGCAAATTCGAAGGGAAGTGGATCTGCAAAGGGCAAGTCAGCTTTCTATTTTCATCATGTTGGAGGCCCAAACAACTCATAACAGGCTGGCGGTAATGCATGAAAGTAGATTGCATGTGCTTGAATCAAATATAGCAAGTCTTTATGAAGAAATCAAATCAAATCTTTTCATCACAAATATTGACCTAAATTCCTTTGTCTATATAAACCTCATGCTCACAAAGAAAAAAGGACAAAAAAACTCACAAAGGATGCCTTAGAAGAAAACGCAGCCTACCCCATGAGATTCTACAAAGTTGCCAAAGATTGTCACACTCAAAGTCGGTTTTGCGCGCAGTCTCCGTCCAGACTAACATTTGAATCGTGAAGCGTCCCTCGTACAACCCCCTGTTGGTAATTTTTCCTTTGATCTCCAATTTGTTAAGTATGGTTTAAATTCATGTTGAACATATATACAAATTGCTGCTAATATTCATGGTTGTTTGAGTGTGTTACATGTGAGCAAGAAGGCACGATCTGAGCTTACCTTCGATTTGCACAACTATAACTCGTTTTCGATGGGTTAACACCATAGTGGGCCACTGAGCATGCAGATTCAATATTCAAATTAAATACTGCATTTTTGTTTCTAATGTAACATTGCAGATTCATTTGTACCAATAAATATCTTTCAACCCGGTTGGTGAGGAAGAGTTGCTGCAGCGAAAAGGACCTGGGTTCGATACCCAGGTCATGTATTTTTTTTTCTAACAAACTTCTTTGCAGCATTCTAGATCGAAGGATGTCATATCCATATCGAATACGGGCGTGCATTCTCGCAGGCACTTCGATCAGCCCCCTGGATCTAAGGGCAACCCAAGCTTCTTCGAATCCTAGGCCTTGCATATGTAATTTCTAACGTATCTCCTTGCAGGCCTGGCACCCCCTAAAACCCTCGAGCGAGAACTTCGATCAGCCCCCTGGATCGAAGGGCAACCCGAGCCTCTTCGATCCAGGCCCATGTTTCTTCCCTTTATTTTATTTAATTTTAGTCTTTGTTAAGTAGTTTATATTTTCTATTCATTCGTTTTTCCAATAAAAATCATAAAAAAATCATAAAATCATAAAAATTAGGATTTAGAATTTTTCTTAATAAAATTAATTTTGCAAATTAATTTAATTAAACTTTAACTTTTTTTATTTAATTTAAAATTAGTTAGAAATTAGGTTTAATTTCTAATTGTTTTCATAAAACATCAAAAACAACATTTTCAATGAGCAATTAAATTTTTTAGGGTTTTCAAACTTTTTTCAATTTTTTATCCTCACACGTAATTATTTTTGCCATACGATTAATTTTTACTATTGATGTAACTACACCCGGTTTGTAATAACTTAATTAGGGTTTTAATTTCCGCATTTTATTTCCAGTCAATTCCTTATGTTTCTACACCAAAGCCCTGTAATAGCGTAGGACCTCTATTTCTTACTTTTATATTTTATATGCTTGTATATAATTGCTAGCAACCTAGGCGTGTATGTTTAATCAATCAATCTTAGATCACTAATATTCAAGATAAATATATCTGAAAAAAGCACACTTTTGCACGTGTGCACCCCTAGGGTATACCTCACTTGGTTGCCTCGGAAACAATGGTCATGTCCCTCGAGCGCAGGGATACTCTTAGCAAAGACCCTCAGTTTAAAGTCGTCATAAAGATCATAGTCCCTAAATGTCCCTCGAGTTGCCTACGAGAAATGATCTTATGGTGATAGTCCCATCGAAATGCTAAGGTATCCTTACATGTTGCCTTCAATGACCATTACGTCCCTTTCGATAGTCCCTCAATACCCAACGACTAGGGTTACCTACTCACTAGTAGGATGACACGGTCTAAAGGATATGAGGAAAAGAACAGTCTTTTTCGAGTAGGTAGAAAACTGTTAGGTACTTACTCAAATAAATTTTCACATCACACTTTAAAACACTTTTTCAAACAAAGTTTTCAAAACGCTTTATCACAATCTTGAGGACTGATATAAGAGTTACCATAAAGTGAATCTCCACCCTAAGGAATTTTCAAAGCTTTTCAAAACACACAAAGACAAGCAATTTCAAAAATGAGCAAGTACCTAAGATCCCGTAGAAAACTACGGATGGAAAGGGTGCTAACACCCTCCCTTTCCATAATCTACCCCAGTTACTCAGAAATCTCGAAAAACGTCTTTTTCTGTTCTTTTCACCCTTTCATTTGTTGGATAAAAGAAAAGTCGGTGGCGATTCTTGCTTACCGCGACATTTGCAAACAAAAAAACGCAAACCAGTATTAACAGTCCATTCTGCCACCGTATCACAACGGTGAACTTTGTAATGTTCCTCGGAATGGTAGAGAACGTATACAAAGTGTTTGAAAATGTTTTTGAAAGAAGTTTTGTGTAAGTGTAAAAATTGTTTGAGCAAGCATCTAACAACTATATTCTTTACTTGAAAGGTTATTCTTTTCCTCTTTTCCTTTAGACAGTGTTATCCTACTATTAGTGAGTAGGTAGCCCTAGTCGTTGGATGTTTGAGGGATATTTGAAGGGATGTTTATACAGTCACAAAGGAAACCGGGAAAGAAACTTTAGTAACTACCCTAGGGTTTTAAGATCATACCGAGGCAACGTCGAGAGGGACATCGAGGGACTTATGATCTTTAAACCGGAGGGTAGCCACTAAAATCTCTCATGTTTCGAGAGATGTGACTGTTTTTCTGAAGGCAACCAAAGTAGGGGTACCCTAGAGGTGCACATGTGAAATTGCGTTTGTATTCAGTTATTTTTCTTGTGTTAGGTTTGCTAGCATTTGATTTTATATTCTTTCCATACAATCCTATTAGTCATGAATCTAGACAGTTAATAGTGTGCGGGAATTTAAAGTGCGGAAATGTAAATCCTAAACTATTACAAGGCTTCGGGGAGGGGGATTATTACAAGTCGAAAAAATGGGGGAAATAAAAGAAGTAAGTGTAAAGTCCTAGTTTAATTCTATTACATCCCATAAGCAAGTACATTAATATGAAAATAAAGTAGAAATATCAAACGCGCGCGAAATGGAAAAGACGTCTAAAACCTAAGTGAAAGGAAATCTTTTTGTTTGTTTTTGTTTTATGTAAGAAAATGTTTATTTGATAAGTAATTAAATAATCTAGATCTAAAGAAAAAAATGATAATTATTAAAGAAAATTGAAATTTAAAAAGAACTTAATTATATGTTTTTGGTATTTTTGTTATGAATAAAAGAAATTAAATGAATTATATCCTAGGTCTATTTATTTTTAAATTAAATAAAAGGTTAAAGTTATTATTTAATTAATTTACCAAGTTAGTTTAATTAAAAAAAGACTAACCTAATATTTTTATGATTTTTTTATTTTAATGTTGTAATGAAATAAAATTGACTAAAACAGAAATGTTAATAAAAACAAAATAAAGAAAATTGGAATAGGCCTGCAAACAAAATGAAATGCGGGGTGCACTTCAAAGAAGTATCAGGCCTATCAGCAAGAGGGCACAGGCGCTTCAAAAATAGTTAGGGGTGAGAATAAACAGAAACCCCAGGCCCAATGACAAGAGGGCCCAGGCGCCTGTGGGATCTGCAAAGCAAAGGTTAGAAAAAATAAAAATTTGTTTTCTGCCTGGGTCGAACCCAGGACCTGGCAGAGGAGTACCCTAAGAATGGTGTTCTTGGATTCAGGTACCTAAGCTCGCATGTAACACATTAGATCTACTCAAAACATAAATACTAATATGAATGCATGCATAAAACTGATTTAAATTACATAATTTAGAGGATTTGGGATTGAAAGTCAATAAATATTCTTGAAGATAATTGATTTTGGATGTTTTATTTTATTTTTTAGTCAACTTCTAGCCCAGATTTCTCCCTCATCTCTCAACCATTTCAAAAAGTTCTTTAATCAAAGTTGTAGATCTTTTAGAGATCTACAACTTTTGTGTTTAAACATTTCCATTTCATTGAGAAACGAAGGAGAAAAGTGCCTAAAATTCATGTTTTTCCTTGTACTAGGTCACGATTTTTGTTCTTTTTCGTGGCACAATTTCCAATGCACCAAATCATTGGGGAGCGCATAATTGGTTGATGATGTTTATGTGGGACCTACGCGGATATCCATGTGGTTATGTTGACTAGATATATTATTTAATTCTTTTCATTTCTATTATTTTAGCAATTATTTCTTTTGCTTTCATAATTTTCTTTAAATATTTGTATTCATAAAAAAAATCTGTAAAAAAATCATGAGTGAGTATTAAGATGTATATTTAATTATTATGATTTTTATTTATTTTTTCCAACAAGTCTTCCATATTAATTAAATTAAATGGTTAAAAGTCTTTTTAATAGTTCTATTTTGTATAGTTTTGGTATAAAATTAATTCTGATAGTTTTAGGAACCATAAAAAATCACAAAAAATATTTTCAGTTTCCTCTGAGATTTCTTGATTTTTCGATAGTCATAGACCTCATTTATCTTAAGTTATGTTTGGTTTTCAAATTTTGAGAAGTGATTTAAGGGTTTTTAAGGTCTTATTGCTTCTTTATGAAGTTTCAATATAATTCACTCACTTCCGCTGATCCCAAAATTCCACAAAAATATGTTTAAGCTCATTTAGGATGCTAAGAACCTGTTTATCATTTTTGTTTAGTTTTAATTTTTATTTTTATATTTATACAAATTTATCTTGTTTAATGGTCATTTAAGCCTAGTTTTGAGCTAATATTGATCTTTTAATTTAATTTTGATATTTCCATGAACTTTTAAGTTGAGAAAGGTTTGGCTTGTGATTTGTAAGAGACTTGAGCTCCTTTGATAATTTTTGTTTGAATTTTATATCCCATTTTTCATTTTTTTTCATGGAATGTTAAAGTGAGCATGTCCCTTTGGCCTAGTGTAATCGAGTTAAGTTCATTCCAAAGCTTATGAACATAATTTAAGGCCAATTTATGGGTATGTTAAGATCACTTGAGTTCTTTAATGATATGTCAAATGCTTTCTTTTGGTGGAAATTATATGTTGATCATCTGGTCTTTACCTTGAGTACAAAGTTGTTGTGGTTTGTAAAACCCTAATTTGAATGAATTTGATCTTTAAACCATGTTCTTGTATAATATTTGGTTGTAATTAACGCTTGGAGGTATTGATAAGCTCAAGGACTCATTTGAATTCAATTGATCACTTTGATATTTCTCTTTGTATATGATTCATTTTGTGCTTCTTTGTGAGGTACATCGAATGCATTTATACAACCTTTGGGAATTTGATTCTCCTTTCTCTACTTCAAAATTGTTGAACCATTTAAGCACTCTAACTTTTTCTTATTATGTGCTTAAATTCATCTAAAGTGATTAAGGTTAAATTGTGTTTTTATGCATTTTTTTCTAAAACCTTTGATCCATAATGAATGAAATTTGTGTCTTTGCTTCTGCCTCATCGAGTTTACGTTGCTCTCATCATGACCATTATTTCTTTGATCATTGCTTACTTGCACCTTTGTTTCATTTGCCCAAGAGCTTTATTTTGCTTATCTTTTCTTTCTTCTTCTTTCTTGTAAGAATAACACGTTCACTTAAGATGTTAGTTTCATCTTCTTTGAGATGTGAACTAACTAGACCTTAGGTTCGTATCCATTCATGCTAACTTAGGTAGCAATTTCCCCTTTCAAACCACAACCTTAGGGCCATCATTGCATGACAACTTTAGGTTTCTTTTCTAGTCTCCCTTAGGCTTTTTCATTCCCCTTTTGCATCTCTTAAACTGAAACTTCTTCTTTTTCTTTCAAAACTTTTAAACATTTAATAAATGAATGATGAGAATCACACTTTCATTAAGCGATTGAAATGATAAGCGGGTTTCTTCTCGATCTTATCATTATTTCATTCTTAGTCTTTTTTGTGTTTCAAATCATCAAACCATTTTTCAAGTTAAAAAACACAAACCAATTCAAACTTCTTTTGCCACTTGGCTTTTCTTTTAAAAACTCTTTTCAAAAATGAATGTGTTTTAGCCATTCCAACACGAAGAAGACTCAACGACTTAAGCCTCTTCAAACGAGAACCCAACAAGTCAATGTTCCAATGTTTGAAATGTCTAATGCATCATTCTCATAAAAACACACAACAACAAAAAATTAGAAAAACTACGAGTGCCCTGATCCCCCACTGCATGAAGGGTAGTACGTGACTAAATGTTCGCAACTGCGGCGCGCACAACTAATAAGGACCTTCTTTTTGTATATACTTTGCATGTATTCCCTTGTAGCATTAAGTTTTAGACTTAGATTTTTCATACACCCTTAGATTACAAAAAACTTGAGTGGATCCTGTGGAGTACCACAGGCGTGAGGGGTGCTAATACATTTCCCTTGTGTAATCAACTTCCGTACCCTATTCTCTTGGTAGTGAGACCATGCTCCTTTCCTTCCTTTAGGTTTATTCATTGTTTCCTTTCCCTATCTTGGAATAAATAACATTGATGATGACTCTTCTGTCTTTTCCGCCTATAGTTCGTGCTTCGGTGAAAAATAACAGACGCAACACTTCTTCTAAACGAACACCCATTCCAACCATCTTGTTAAAGTCACCTAGCACACTAGCCACCATCTTCTCATAATATAATGAACCAAGAGTCTTTAGGAACACCTTAGTCATTTCCTTATCTTCCTTGAGGGAATGACTTGAGTTGCAATCCCGCGCCAATGCTGCAAATACTCTTTAATTGACTCCTTATCCCTCTGAGCCAAAGCCCTGAGCTGATCACGATCGGGCGCCATATCTAAGTTGTACTTGTACTTCCTACCAAAAGATTCACTAAGGTAATTGAAAGTATGGATGTTAGCACTGTCCGAATCCATATACCATTTTAACGCAAACCTAGTTAAACTATCCTGGAAATAACTGATTAACATACGATGATCATCAGTGTGAGTAGACATTTTCGTGATATACATCACAAGGTATCTTTAAGGACAAGAGTTTCCCTTATATTTATTAAACTCAAGAACTTTGAATTTATGTGGCACCTAGACATTAGGACAAAGGAAGAGATCACTGACATTATTACCAAACAACTCTTTTCCCTTAAGAGCTTTCATTTACTTCTTCATTTCCAGGAACTGGTCATGAAACTCATCCATACGGTCATAAATCCCTAAGCTCTCACTCGGTGCAATTGTAACACGATAAATCCGATCATCAATAATATGAATAATATGCACAAAAAGAGGTGCAGTAACCATAACAGATTGAACAAGATTAGAAACTTGAACATCTGGATCATAACCTTCCGGGATAAAGTTCTCAGGCATACCCCAAGGATAAACACGAGGTATCTGATACTGAGCAGCAGTACTGGCATGAGCAAAATAAACTAGAGTGGAAACAACTTTATAAATAACAGTGACTTGAGGTTGAGTCTAAGCTTGAGACGGAACATGAGGTGTGACATGATTATGAGCTTGAGCATCAATCAAAGATTTGACCAGAGCAGTAATATGGGTCATACCA
This sequence comes from Vicia faba, assembly GCA_948472305.1. Classification (NCBI taxonomy): domain Eukaryota; kingdom Viridiplantae; phylum Streptophyta; class Magnoliopsida; order Fabales; family Fabaceae; genus Vicia; species Vicia faba. Next base: position 139,362,372 of record OX451737.1, on the reverse strand, counting down.
GATCTTAAAGGGGTGACTTCTTCCCTTATTTCCCTATTTTCTTGCTTGATATTTACCATCCTTCTCTTGTGATTAACGCGAGTGTTGTATGGATGTGACATCTTGCTAAACAAAGACCAAGAGAAACAAATAAGACTCATGAGAAACTCGCGAAATGCAAAATTAAGTGCAAAATGATGCATGGTATGCAAATCAAATGATTTATTTTATTATTAGCTTTCAAAGAACTTAAGGAATGGTAATAATTACAAATATCAAAGGAATAACGCATTTTGAAATACTGAATAATCTAATTTCATTAATAATTTGGAAGGATTACAACTTTAGTACAAGTTTCAATAATCCTAAATACAAGAGAAAGAAAACTAGAATCTATGGGTTCTAAGGAAACACATCTGAAGATGGTCCTGCATCGTGCTAATGTTTTATCTTGAGCCCCTTAATCTGACTCTTCAATTGAGTATTCTCTATCACAAGCTTGTCAACAACTCCCTTCTAGGAACTAGAGTCATGAAGAATGTGAGAATAACCCTGGACACTAGAAAATGGCTGAATGCTAGAGGAAAATAAATCCTCTTGCTCCTACATCCTCTCCACAGCACGACGCTCAAGAATCTCAATCAAGTCATCTTTTTCCTTCAACTGCTCCTAGAGTGCTGAGTATTCCATATCCATAGTTTGATACTTGTTCTTCTAATAATCATTCTCTTATTGCATATTGACTAAAGAAAGTTGATAAAATAGATATAATCCCTTCATGTTGGTATCCAAAAGAGATAAAATCCCTCCATATTTCCTTCTAAAAGCCTCAGGACTGTCAACAAAAGATCTCAAATTCTTCAACTCTTCTACCTTAATAATCTTGAAATTGTACTTCTGAGTATTACTTCTTCCAAAATCCATGGTCAAAGACACTTATGATATTTGCAAAGAGAGATCTTAAGTTCCTTGAAAACTGGGTCAAAGAGCATTCATGGGTGCATGAACGCATGATGATGCAATAATTACACACAAGATCACAAACATGGGGGTTCATAGGTTTGACATCATGAGCAACAGTTAAACATACTACGCACAAGGTATGGACTAAGCGTTTAAACCACTCGTAGAACAAGATTCTAAAAAGTTCCCAGAGTCTATGATCCTTCTTCGAATATTACCAACATCCCAATTTACTCGGTAATCAGTAATATTCTCAAGAGAAACTCGTCTGAGTGTAATATTGTGTATCAACTATTTTAGGACTACTCCTTCTCAAGCTCCTAGGTCGAAAGCACTAATGTCTTTCCGATTACTCGGAAAACAAATAGTATAGTCAAAGGGGCTTCCACTATACTGGGAATAGCATGCCAACTTTTTCAGGACTGCTCCTTCAAATTCAACATGACTATATCGCCCATCCTAAACTTCAGTTTACCCAAGCCCGAGTATAAGACATCCAAAAGATCACCAAGCACCCTGAAAACCAAAAAGTATCAGACAAACAAGAAAATATACAACAAATAATAGCACATACACACATAAGCAAAGATATGCTCAACCCACTTAGAAATTTCTCCCCAATGAAGTCGCCAAATTTATGTAGCAACGAAAAGTTGAGACTAAGCCATTAATTTAATTAACTCACAATGTGAAAGTCGCGACCACACTTTATTGTTTCAAAATGGATATGGGAAAAGAGAGAATAAAACCCAAAATAAAATAGAGATTAAGGTAAGGGGGTTAGTTATGAAAATGGAAGGTATTAGCATCCTAAACATCTACGGTACTTAACAGGAGCCTCTTTGAAAATCTTTGTATTTGGCTAAAAAGAAATATTTGCAAAAAAGATTGTGGAGTTGAGAAAAGAAGTGGTTTTTTCAATTTTGATTCTGAAAAACTACAATGAGCTTTGTGCCTACGTACCATCAAGGTGCAATGATGAAATCAGAACCATATATTTGTTCTTGAAAATTTTGAAAGTTTGTGTGTTGGTTAATTTTTAAAAGAAGAGACATCTTGTCGTATTCGAGCGAAAAACATACTTACTACCAACAATTTTGAGGAAGGAGCATTTGGATCATCTTAAGGTGGAGGAACTTGGATTAAAATCAACAATTCATCACTCAACGCATAAGTGGAAAATGTCAATCACTTTACTACATATTTAAGAAGTATAGTAGCTTGCATCACTATAAGAATTAACAAGACTCTAATCTTTAAGAAATGGTTTTAAAGTGAAAAAAAACCAAAGTGGCAAAAATGGTTTGAATTTATTTTTGTATTTTTTATGTATTGAAGAAAATGGTCATATATTAATTAAGATTGATTGATGGTTTGATTAAGAAAAGAGTTTTGAAAAAAGCATGGACCTAAGTCCAAGTTTATTATGAAAGTAGTTCAAGTTTGACAACAAGAAGAGTTTTGGAAAAGAGGGAGAAGATTTTGAAAATTGAAGAAGATGGGCAAGAGATGAAGGGACTATCCTAAACACAAAGTAAAAGCTAAGGTAGGAAAGTCTTACCAAACAAGAATCCAACACTTGACATAATGAAGTCAATATAGATTTCCCCTTCCTTGGATTAAAGCATAAGCAACCATAATACTCAGATGAATACCAAGCATCAGATGAATCAATAATCTCAAACCATAGAACCAAAACCAAAGCAAGATCTTCATTATTAGACCATGTATCAGATGAATCACTTAAGATCAAAATAGAAACACCTGCACATATAAAATTTTCCAATACACAAAGAAAATAAACATAGAGAAAATACAAGATCTAAAGACCCCAAGGTCTCAAGGTCAAGGCTTCTAATTTTAAGTCCAAGAGGTCAAAAACTCCATTATGCCAAGTATAGTAACCAATAGTCCACAAAGAGCCTTATGTATTTTAATGTTCAAGTTGATTATTAAGTGTTTTCAAAAAGAAAAAGAAATCCCAATGAGCAAATATAAAATGACATAAAATAAATGCTCAAGTGAGCAAAAGGAAAATAGCATGAAATGTAAATGCTATAGATAAAAGTGCATAAAGGTAAAGGCATAAAATAAAGACATAAAGTAAAGTTAATAGTTAGTAAGTTTATGATCAATGATGATTGAATGATAATCTTGGACCAAAAATAATGAAAATTCATTAGAGGATTGATAAAATCAAAGTCTCCTAACAACAAGTCTCATAGGTGTTGGACCCAAAGATGATAAATCAACCATACGTGGACATGCAAACATAAAATTTGAGCCACAAATGATCATATTGGATTAGGAACAAATTTAGTGATATGTTAAGCAATCACATACAGACTTATGTAGAAACCAATATTATAAGAGGCCGGTTAATAACAATGTATGTACCATACATGTTAGAGATATGGTAAGAACCGTACTCCTAAAACATGTAGCCTAAGTAAATAAAAAGGTGATCAAGACATAAGTCATGGAGGATAGTTCATCAACTATCCATAAGCTTAGATGAACTTAAAGTTCAAATTCCTTATCCAAATTTATGAAAAGAGAAAAGAAAAGGATGAAGAGATATAAAGTAAACAAGACAAAAGTATAAACCCAAATTGGATCATGAATTAGGTCTAACTTCATTAAAATCAATCATCCATTTTGGTGGATTTGATCTTTCAACCTATTAATGCCTAAGTTCCATTGATGTTGGTGAAATTTAAGACCTAAGTGATCAAGATCCAAGTCAATCAGAATATACAAAACTTAAAGGGCCAAATTAACATAATAAAATATGAAAAATTATTTTTAAAAATAGTTTTAAAATGGAAATAAAAGTAAAATACCAAATTATATTTAAAACATCAAATAAAAACCAACTAAGACTATAGAAAAATAAAAAATGGTCCTTAATATTTTTAGAAAATAGTTTCATCATTTTTGGAAATCAGAAACTATTTAAAAAACATTTAAAATAAAAAAAGGTCAAAAATAGATGAAAAATAGCAAGACTTAAAATAAAAATCAAATAAAATCACCATAGATCAGAGACCATCATTGGATCATATAATACTTTTTTCAGAATTTAAAAAGTAATAAAAACCTTTTAAACTAATTAAAACAAAGTAAAAAAATCCAAAAATTATAAAAACTAGCAAACATAAAAAAAAACCTCAAAAAATAGCCATAAAATCATAAATAACACAAAATATTTTTGTGTAATTTTTCATATTTTTTTGCTAAAAAATAAAGGAGTTATGGATTTTTAAAGATGAAATGAATTTAAAAACAATTTTGTATAAATGAAATATATCGGGAAAATCATGAGGTGTTAGATCCGATTCATTAAAACACATTGGCACATCAAACAAACCACAAGTGATGATGTATGGTGGACATGAGTCAATGCGCGTGCACATAAGCAATAAAAGTCACAGCAATAAAAGCATTTCAACCTCCATCCATCTGCATTTAGGATAAAAAGAGTTTCCAAGAATACAAATACATTGGTCAGGAGGTTGGTATCATTGAAAGCGTCTCATCAAGACGCTATCCACGACGTCTTCGTGAAAAATTTATATAAACCACAACTCATTTGATTTGGAAAACACCTGAAGTAAATGTAAAAAAGAAATTCAAAAACAGACATATCAAACACATCGATTAATGAAATGTAAGGATACCATGAGCGTTAGTGAGTCAAGAGCTACATTGTAGCCACCAAATTAAGTTGAATTGAAGATGATTCCTACCTGAACAAAGTGTGCTTGAAACTTCTTGAAAAATGACTTGGTGAGCTTCAGATATGGCATGATTCTGCTTCCTCTTGAGCTGGTTAGCTTCACTGAATGTTATTGAAGCTAACTGCATGGAGATTTTGAGTGAATAAGGTGAGGAAATCAGAAAATGAACTTCAAGCTCAAGAGATCATATGGGATCTTAGCAGAGTGGTTTTGGCTATCAAATTTTGAGAAATGAATGATGGAAGGTCCTATTCATAGAAGGGATGAAATGTTATGTTGAGGTGTCGTGAATGATAAGAAATTGATCAAATCATGTGCACCTGATTCATGAGAAAAATGGGACTTAAAAAACCTCAAGGCTCAACCAATTTTGTGTGTTTTGATTGCTAATTACCTTCTGGAAGCTTGTTAGAGATAATTACTGAAGGAAACACATGATAACCTTGATTAATTTCGATAATTCAAGTTGATCCATGAGCAAGAAAACTTATCCTAGAGGCAACTTCAAATATGTGGGGTAGGCAACATAGGGGGATTTATGGCATTATTCTTTTTGCAATAAAAAGACTTTTCTACAAGCCTTACAATGATCTAAAAATGTATCTATTTGGATGCTTGGGAAAAATGTTGTGATTATTCAAATTTTACTGGAAATAAGCCTTATGGACTTAGAAAAATTTCAAGTCCTTAAGAGTAAAAAAATGACCTATAATGTCTCTCTTAATTCCATGACCTTCCAAGCATTTTTAGGTATTGGCCCTTGAAGATGAATTAAAGTAGACTCATTGAAGAGAAATATGGTGTTGAGATAATTAAAAATGTTAGAATTTGAAGATAAGTTAAAGAGGACTCTTTTAATAAAAATTTAGCATTGAGATCATCTCAAAATCACAAAAATTGAGAAAATTATGATCTTGGGAAGTTAAGTGAAGAATTTCACTAATTTCTCAAAAGACCTATAATCTCTAAAAATTTTGGTGATTTTTGAAGAATAATTGGCTCTTGTCATGTAAATAGAAGTTGCAAGGGATAATGAGGAGAATTCATAGCAAAAATAACTACCTCAAATCGTTGAAAATTGATAGAGTTGTGCATATGTCACTACAAGAAAATTGGCAGATTGCGACAGGTATTTTTGTAGATTACGACGGTTAGAACCGTCGCAATTTGCTTTCCACGACGGTTGCTTTACCGTCGCAGAAGTGTGTGTCCCCAACCTATTTCGCGACGGTTACAAAAACTGTCATTCAAGTTTACGACGGGTTGATACCGTCGTGACTATCTTTTGAGTTTCTTTTAATTATTGATGGCGACGGTTCGATACTGTCGTGAATATCTTTTGAAATTGATTAAATTGTTTATGGCGACGGTTCGATACCGTCATGACTTTTGTTGATTACGACGGTTCGGTACTGTCGCCATGACTTTTGTTTATTTTTTATTTTTCTATTATATATATTTTTTATTTAAATTATTATCTATGTAAAAAATTTTAAATATAGTTTTTTTTTGTGTTATTTTTTTCTTTAAATTATTTCTTCTTTAATATATTTATTTATAGTATTATTTTTTGTTTTATTTTCTATCACTTTGTAATATAGTAAAAATAATTTCAATAAAAAATATTTAACATCAAATAAGCATTATAATATCCAAAAAAATGTGTGTTCCATAATCATGTAAAATGCGAGTTCCATAATCATGTCAAGTAGTACAAAAAACACAAAATATATCAATTCCTAATATTATAATAATAAGTATCATTATGCCAAAAATACATGAGAAAGTTCACAATCTAATTATCTCGATCATAGCAAAGTCTAATTTGTCCCCCCTGAAGTTCCATTATCTCCAATACGATAGCTAGACTCAGATGAACGTCTACCATCAGCGGGTGATTCCAATCCCTAAAAAAAGGTATTAAAATAATAATCTTTAAAATAATACTCATAAAATTTAACTTTAAATGTGTCAAATTAATATACCTGTCTTCCATTGGAATAGAGTTAGCAGTACCTCATGTAAAGGAAGGTTCAACCCAAGTTCAGACGAAGTTGATCGCAAATTGGCAAATCGTCGTAAATCCCTTTCGACTATACATGGAAGGATATATCCATCTATTTCATGAACCAACAATCAGCATTGTATCCATAGGTCCGTTCTTGTCGGCGCCTTTAGTTTCTTCGGTTAGATGCGCTGCAGCATCGTATCCATAGAGGGAATATTGGCTCACAAGAAACGATAGAATCACCGCATACGGTTTGCTTGATATTCCTGTTGTATTAGGTGCTAATTCAAAGTTTGTGAATACATATGAAGCTGATTGTGTAGTTAGTGCCACTAGAGGTAACATTATAACTATCACTGCTCCACCAATAACCTGTCACAGTAAAAATGATTATGAGTAAATTGTGATGTACATTTTAGAGTCAAGATACAACGCATTCACTGTAATCAGTACGTTGGAATAGTTAGATAAAGAAGCAAAAGTACCTGCCAACATGTCGAAACTTGGAAAGAATAAAAACCATTTCTCTTCTTAGTTCTTGCTTGTAACCATAGTGGTGGGAACTAGGGTTTTAAAAAGGTCTGCCACCTGCCACTGCAATTTCAATTGTGACAGCAAGGTTTTTGATATATGGACTGCAGTGTGCCTCAATTCATGACTATAACCGCAATGAAAAACCAAACTCAATAAATAAATAAATAAAAATTTGAAAAGTGAGGAAAAGATGATTACCGTGATAATCAACCAGCAGGATTAAGAGCCATCATCATGTTGTTTCCACCAGGAAAAATTGGTCATTCAACATAAAGTATGACCTAAACAATCATGCTTAAAAATAGAAGAAAACACAAAATCTAGGTTGATGAGAGAGTTCAAGAAGTAGTACTTGTTGGGTTCTCCAAGGGTTTGAACACACTGCCAATCGTCACTATCACCTTCATCTGCCCAGACCTGGAAGAAATTTGATTGCATTATAATGTCATCACAGTGTGTAAAACTAAGGAACAAAAATTAAATTAAATTGGCTGCACTAAAGGAACAGAAGTCTTTTCCAGTGTCTGGATTACCTTAATATTATTATCATAGCTACATGAAAATAAGATATCCTCTGTTGGGTGCCACCTCACCATTTTCACATCCTGAGTATGTCCTTGCAGCACTGAGACACACTCAAACTCATTGCCTGGCTGCACTTCCCATATCCAAACGGACTTATCTCTACTGCAAGTTGCAAGCAAAGTTCCAGATGCATTCCAAGATACACTCTTTACTTCGTTTTCATGTCCCTGTCCATAAAATTTACATATATCTCAAAGCAAGTTAATAAAACTGATCAAAAAAATAGCCAGCAATGATAAAAGAATATACACATCCAAATGGAAAGAAGAAACAGACAGACTAGATTCACGGCAGCATGGAAGTAGCATACCTCCAAAGTAGAGACACACTCAAAATCACCCCTAACATTTTCCCATATAGCAGTGGTGGCATCAAAACTTGCAGTAGCTAACAATTTCCCAGAAGGTGACCAAGCACAAGATCGAACAGTTCGAGTATGTGTTTCTTCCAAAACCGCCTGCATTTCGTTTTTGGACACCAATATCATCATTAAGAAATTTCCACCAAACTTGAAAGTATAGAACTCCAGTCATAAACTATACTACAAACCACCAACTACATATCCACGTGTTTATGAAAATGCTCACGTTTGAGGTAGCTAAAATTGATTCATTTTGGATATTTGACTATTTTTTATATAAAAAATAAATAAAAAAGCAATTCAAATATTGGTTTTAAGGCTAGTAAAAACTTTCTTTTATTGGTCCTCTTTGGGTAAACAACCTAATTAAGTGCTTATACTTTAAAGCTATGTTTGGATTGATGGACTAGAACGGAGCAGGGCGGAATAGAATAGGATGGAATGGAGTGGAGTGAAGCGGAATGGAGCATAATGGAGTGGAGCAAAACGAAACAGGGATTTCATGTCGTTTGTATAATTTTTATAATTTGACATATCATAACAGAACAAATGAGTTCATTTATTGAATACACCCTAAATCGGATGGAATAAAAATTGAAGGATTGAATGGAATAGGATGGAATGGGTTCCATCATGTTCCATTCTGCTCCATCCATTATTTGTAAATCCAAATAACAGAATTTCATTATTTACCACTTCATTCCATCTCATACCATCAATCCAAACATACCCTAAAGAATTATCATATAAGTGCTTATGTATAAGCTATTTTTATAACAAATGATAAAATAAAACCAAACTACTTTTACATAAGCTAATAGCTATAAGCTGTTTTATAAGCATGCTTACAGAAATGGGTTGAAAACAGCTTATGAACATATGTTTCCATAATCTCTCTCAAATCATCTCACAAAATCATCTCACAAGTGCTTATGTCAATAGATAAACCAATTCAAACGGACTCTTAATAAAAACGATTCTAGAATTGTAAGTTGTAACATACAAAATTCATCAATAATTCCTATTCAAAAGTGATTCTACTCAACAACCCAAAAAAAAAATTGAAACATACGCTATAAAAATAAACGACGGTGTTGAAATTTAGAAATAGACCTTGCATGAGAAGAGGCTATTGGAGAGGTTATGTTCCCAGATTCGAACGGTTTTATCGCCGCTGCAAGAAGCGAAAACGAGCGGAACACCGGCATGACCAGTGGCCGGATTCCAATCCAAGCTCCAAACCCTATCAGTGTGACCTTCGAGTTTCTGAACCTCTTTCAACTCTAACCTCTCCATTGCAAAGAACGATTTGACTTAGCATACACGAGTTACAAACACAGACTCGCTCGTTTCTTCTCCACTTCAGTTCAATTTGTTGGCTGTTTCCTGTTTTCTCGCGAAAAGGGACAGGGAATTCAGAGAATCTTCCACACGAACGTGACAAGGGGTTTTCTTTTTTCAAAATAAAAGTTGGAGACTAATCGAGGAAAAGGAAAAACACGGTGGGCGAGTGGCTTGTGCAAAACAAAATAATTCTTTTTTTTTCTTTTTCTTTTTTACTTTGCAAATTGAATTTTGGGTGCGACGGTTGTTTTACCGTCGTGAAATGAATTTTAGGACGGATAATTTTACCGTCGTGAAAGGTTTAAGGGTGCGACGGGTGCTTTACCATCGTGATATGCCTTTTAGGACGGTTAATTTTACCGTCGTGACTAGTTGTTGGTGAAAAATCAATGTTAAAAGTGTTAAATGGGGGCCGACGGTTGTTTTACCGTCGTAACAATAATATTATGATGGTTAAATATACCGTCGCAAAATAAATATTAGGGACGGTTGGTGTCAACTGTCGTAAACACTGTCTCTATATGTCAATTACGACAGTTATCACATAACTGTCGCAATTTTTGTGTCGTTAAACACTAATTTTCTTGTAGTGTGTGACCATATATCAAGAACTTGCCAAATTAGGTCAAACAACATGAATAAACTTTGAACCTTTTGAGCTTTGCTTGAAATATAAGGCACGATGAAGCACACATGACCTTGAAATTTTATCATCTTGAAGAACACTTGATGATGAAGCTCATAGCTTGATGAAACTTGTTGAAGAATGCATATAAATAAACGCAAGAACATATGAAGTTCCTTAATGAATCAAATCATAATTCCTTGAGATAAACTTGACCATATGAAATCGAGAGAGGTTCAATACATGGAACTTGGATAATAAAGGAATGGCTTTGAATTTCAATCCCTTGAGGTTCAATGAATAATCAATTGATTCGGGATCAATCCTTAAAACCCTAACATTGGAGATGAGAAAGATGCACTTGGCTCAACACATACAAAGCATAAAAAGGAAACAAATATATCTTTTTGGATTTTAATTAGAGATTAGTAAACATTAAAACATGTACGTACAAGATACACAAATAGGGTGCTTGATGATCTCTCAAGGACAAAATTAAAGAAAGGAGAGAGCATAAGTGAGAGACAACCTAAAATTGTGATCTTGATGCATTGTAAGAATGTGGAATGATGAGGGATCTTAGGGGTAAAAATTAGGGTATAACACATACCTAACACGCTATGTCAATTGGTACAACATGTAACACATAGTTATCAACAAAATACAATAGAAACTAAATAAAAGCAAGCTAAGGTAATCTTCAAAAATCCTCTTCATGCCATCGTTCCTTTACCTTTAGATGTCACCAACTCATATAAAAATATAATAGCAACATGGGGCGGGATACAACTATCTTAGTGGAGTCCTCCTATCTTAGGAGTCCTTCAACTATAGAGATTTAATCTATTTAGTTATTATAAGGTTCATTACCTTGTTTGTTTTATTTAATATAACATATAACAGAAGAGAATATGCAATCACATTATTATTATTTACCCTGGCTTTGACTTTCGAGATAAAACACACCTAGTGTTATTATGTTAGTTAGTAAAACACTATAGTTCAATACATTGGAACGTAAAACATAAATTGCTAAAAATTTCCCCACACATGAAATAGTTTCGTACATTGGAATATTACACAAAAGTGTTATATTTTGACCCACATTGGATTTATTCCACACAGGAACTAGCTTAATAGAGTGAAAAATATATGGTTCAACTAAGGAACTAGCAACAAAGTGTAACTTTACTCACATAGTGTCTAGCACAATAAAGTGCAGGGTTGTTTTACTAAGGAACTACCACTCGAACACAACTTTTGTTAGTATGATCGAAACACACCTACTGTTACTTCTCGAATTATCGTTACATATTCATTTTTAATTTGAAACATAATGGAATTATACATCATACAAATACAATAAAATGGATTAATAGAAAATCTCATGTTTACACATATTTTGGCATGTTTATCTTGGGCATCAAAAGTTTCTAAGACCTAATCATCTATACTGTAGATTATGGAAGGCTTTTTAATAGAAAGAAAGAGTTTGACATCGCTGCAAAACCTTTAACTCGGAAGTAAGTTTATAAAAGATAACAAGATATTAATTTTGTCTTTGGAAAGAAACAAAAAGGTCCCGTGTAGAAAAATAATTGGTAAAAGAGGTCAGTGTTCTTTGATCTTTCATATTGGTCTATTCTCGATGTAAGACATTGTCTTGATGTGATTCACGTGGAGAAAAATGTATGTGATAGCTTGATTAACACTTATCAACATTACAGGCAAGACAAAAGATACTAAGAAATCCCATAAATATATGGTGGTGATGGGTATATGACAAGAGTTAGCCCCAAAAAATATAAGAAATACAACATATTTTCTCCCAACATGTCACACTCTGTCTAAAAAAGATCAAAAAGTTTTTGCGATTGTTTTCAGGGTTTCAAAGTTCCCCAATGGTACTCATAAAACATGAAGAAACTTGTGTCAATGAAAGATCCCAAATTAGTTGGCTTAAAACCTTATGATTGTCATGTCTTGATGAAACAACTTCTACCAGTGGCTATTTGTGGCATTTTACCAAAAAATGTGAGGGTAACTATAATGAGATTGTGATTATTCTTCAATGCTATAAGTAGTAAAGTCATTGATCCTAGAAATTTATATGAGTTGGAATATGAGGCTACAATTATCTTGTGTCAATTATAGATGTTTTTCCCTCCATAACTTTTTGACATTATGGTTAACTTAGTTGTTCATCTAGTAAGGGAGCTTAGAAATTGTGGTACAGTTTATTTGCGGTGGATGTATCTGGTAGACCAATACATGAAGATATTTAAAGGTTACAAAAATAAACATCCCTGTCCAAAACCTTTGATCATTGTACGGTACGTCACAGAAGAATCTATTGAGTTTTGTACAAACTATTTGTCAAAAGCGAACTCTATACGAATTCTCAAGCCTCATCATGATGGAAGATATAATGGGAGAGGTATTCAAGGTTTATATGTTAAGATATTTGAGTGAGTTATAGTTCTTCAAGCATATTTGTATATATATTAAATAATGTTGATGAAGTTCAACCTTACTTGTCTGCTCACAAAAGTCTTATCAAGGATAACTTCTCTCGGATGAGTGAAAAAATGTTGTTGACAGAGCATAACAAAACTTCCATTAATTGGTTGAGTGAAAGTGTTTCTAAAGAAGGTGGTGCATCAGAGACAATTAAATAGATGTCACATATTCCTAATTTCAATGTAATAACCTGGAGCGCATACAACATTACTAATTTTTTATTCTATGTAAATCAAAGGATGATCATAGAACCATGCAAAATAATGGGGTTATGGTTGAAGTTGAATCCATGTACTTCTATAGCTCCAAATATACCAATCATGTACTAGCATCTATAGCGTACTTTGGGGTATTTAAGGAGATTTTGTAGATTTATATGGTACTTTTAAGGTGCATTTATTTTAGTTCAACTTGATTGACAATAATAAATTTCGAGAAAAACAAAAGAAGGAGGGTTTGAATTGGGTTTTTAAAATATTTTGCAAAAATTTTTTGGCTACTCGGCACATAATTGAATAATAGGTACAATGAAAGCTAAATAGAACACGGTTATTTTTATGCAAGTTCACCTTAAGAATAAGATTATGTCTTGTCCACCCGCCAAGGTGATTTCGCCTTTGAAAAGGTCTTAATCCACTAATCTTGAAAGATTACAAACAACCTCTAAGAGTCTAGAAATACACCTTAGCCATCTCAAGTACACAGACTAGAAAGTCACTTGAGGAAAAAAACAATTGTCTGAATATTACAATGAAAAGTTTATAGCTTGATTCTATGATAAGTAGAATAAAAACAAATTAAAACAATATATGAACGCTAAAGTATGACTTTTGCTTTTGAACTTTGTGCGCTATGTTTTTCTTGATAAATTCGTTATTTAGAGTGATGTTGATGTGCTCTTTATGTAGGCCTTCAAAAAAAGACTTTGTTGAAGCAGATAAGGAAGGGACGATAAATGGGTTTAATTATGTTCCTTTTTCGTCACACTATTTTAAGAGGAATCTGTGCCTTTAATGATAGTAATGATTTCGTAGAAGGCGCATTGAATCCTTTGTTTGATTCTGTCTATAGAGATTTTGATGCTTCTGATATTTTTGATGTTTCTAGATTCAACGGTTAATGAGCTGAGCTACTTGTTGCTTCTGATCAAAGCGTGATTTCCATTAGAAACATGAGCAAGACTTCTGACAATGTTTTATATGCTTGCCCTTTTCTTCGGAATCAGAAATGAAACTTTTAACCAAGTTGTACGTTATCCTTTCTTCGGAACTCTACACAAGTACTTCTAATATTTTCTTTAGAAGCGTTGGTCAGATAAAATGAATTTCCTACATGTAAAGCTTAGAGCACAAATAATTTCATTTAGTATATTTTTATTATCATCGAAACAAATATTTTTTTAGAAACACTTTTTATTCTATAAATCTCCCCCTTTTTGATGATGATAAAACTTTGTATTTTGAGGAAACAATTTTAAGATAGGAAGAGAGAAGAAACTCCCTTAAGAAGTGAGAAGACTCCCCCTGAGTCTTATATTCATTTCCATCTGAGACAAGTTTGGTCAACGTGTTCTGGAGTGATTCTGAAATTTTCTAGAAACATTCTAAGAAGAAGGTTAGATAATAATGTGAGCGTTGAGTTTATAGAGACTTTGGTATATTATCAAAATTATTTGTTTACTCCCCATTTTTGTCATAATAAAAAAGAATCAAAAATAAGAAGAGAAAAACTTTTCATTAAGTAGAAATAAGAGTACAGAGTAAGAAAACCAAAAGTAAAAAGAGCAAACAAAAAATAATAATTTTAAGGGTTTTGTGTAAGGTTTCTTTGAACAAGTTGAGTAAACTGATTCTTAACATTGTTGTTAATCTCATCCTTCTTATCAAGCATTTCCTTCACATATTTCTGGTCTTGTTTCATATCTTCCATGGTAATTAAAAGATATTTCAGAATAGAAGAACTGTCCGGCACATCTTGTGACGACCCAACAACTTCCTTATCAGCTTCCCTTTTTCTGGCCAATTCTCTTTCTTGCACTTCAGCTTCCTTGAAAGCTGCTTCAACAACTTCCTTTTCAGCAGCTTCTTTTTTAGCAGCTTTCTAGGCTTCAATCTCCAAATACCTTTTACTCAGCAGCTTGGACACAGAGTTTAATGCTTAACATATACATTTTTGTGTTTAATCAATTGGACTCTCAAAATTCTCTGAAACCTATTCCAGCTAGAATTTAGATTTGCAGGATCGCTACTGGTGTTGGATACCTCATTTAGCTTTTTCACTTTCCAAACAGCGTTGTCCTTAAGTTTATAAACATTTCTTCAAGGCTTAGAAGTGGGATATCAGAAGGTTTTGATGTTAGTTCTTCATCAAAATCAGCCGCTTCAGAGTTGTATGGATCAAATGGTTGTTTAGATGAGTGAGCACGTGAGAATGGAGTGGGCTCAGAAAGTTTTGAGAAGGTTGTTCCTTTAGGGATAGCAAAAGCATTGCTAGTTGATATGGTGGAAAAATGGTTAAGGTAAGCTTGTAAAGGTGTGATTTCTATGATAATGGCAAGATTATCTATTGTGGAAGTGGTTTCGGGAAAGACTGGAATGTAGGTATGTCCAGGGTTAAGGTTTTTGTGGCGGCGGAAGAGAAGTCAAAGTTCATAAGTGAGATTGTTTGTCTAGAAGGTGAAATTGTTTGTTTAGGTGGTGGAAGTGTTTGGGCAGGTGGTGGAAGTGTTTGTGGGTGTGGTTAAGTTGGATTGATAGTTGGAATAGGTTGGGGAGTTGATGTTTCAGGTTGTTGTTGAGGTTGTTGCTGAACTTTGGATTTTTCAAGAGGGGCAAGAATAATTTTTGGTGATGGTGGGATGGATGAAGTGGTAACTATGGTAGAAATGTGTGGTGGTGGTAAAGGTAGGGAGCATATTATAGGTTCAGAAACAGATACAGCAGCAGATTTAGAGGTAGTTTACATACCAGAAGGAGTAGATTAGGAGGCCAAATCTGGATTTTTCTTAGTAGCACCAGAGTCTGAAAACTTCAATTCTTTTTGTGGGGCTTAGCTTTCTTCTTCTCAAATTTATCACGTTTTCTTTTCAGCATGGTTGGAGGATCATCCATCAACACAGAAGGATCAAATTGTGATGTATCCAAACCTTCTGCTAAAAATAGTCCATTATGATATGGGGAGGATCAACCTTTGTAAAAAGAGGATATCCATCAACTATCATTCTCTTGTCCTTCAACGTGTCTTTTTCAGTGTTGAGGCTAGGTTTCATCAGAACCTTATCATTGACCCCCATCTGCATGAGATTTTTCCATTTGAAAGGTTTTCTAATTTCTACAGAAAGAGCCTCGATTAGATTGAAATTTTTCAGATGATCTACTATAACACTTTCTATCAGAATGATTGATATTAGTCTGCCTAGAGGAATGTAATTTCTAGGTTTTCCATGGTTTTTGGTTTCTCTTATACAGTCCCTGAGGTAGAGAAACATAATGGAGGGTAAGTTTATCTTTTCTCCTTTCATCAGACAGTACATGATGCACTTCTGATCTGCATTGACATAGTCAGAAAGGTTTGTTTGTTTTTTTATGATGAATGCATCTTGGAAAAATCTTGAACCATACACGAAGGATTGGAGGATGTTCTTGAACATTAAATGAAGCGGGTTTTCCATCACCTTTCAGTTCAGTGAAGATTTTAGGGTTTATCTCTTTTATGATCATTTTTTATTTAGGTTTTACCTTGTAAATCTTTTTTCCTTTAGCATTTTCCATCCCTAGTAAAGTAGCAATAGATTTCCCTATGATAACAATCTTAACACCTGAAATGTGTGAAACAATGTACTCCTCAGCAGCTTTAGAGAAACACCAAAATAACTTGACAAGATTTGTGTAGACGGGTCTGTAGAGACAATCAAAATAGTTTTCCCATTCTTGTATTGTCAAATCTGCTGAAAGGTCAATGTCATTTTCTTTCAGGTTTTCAAAACCCACTAGTAATTCACAAAGAACTTCTAGTTGATCACTATGAGTGGATAGATGAACATGAGCGGGATGTTTAAGTATGTGAACTTCATTAGGTTTAGTGAAGGTTACTAGGGTTTGATGAAGAGAAGAAGGTGGTGCTGAAGACGGCGGTTGAGAAGAAGATGTGATAGTGAATTGCAATGTGTGCTAGTGAGAGAAGTTAGGGTTTTTATAAAAAATTGATTTAAAAAAAAAAGAGGAAAACGTATACAAAGGAGTAGTAATGATTTTAAAAAGTAATGAATATTTTTAAAAGAGGAAGTAATGATGATTTTAAACATAATCTTAGAAAACCTGGTTTCGACGTGTCATTCAAGCATTTTTGCATTGATTAGAATTGACAAGTGTCAATTTCCAATCGTAGCCATGCGTTTAAGAAGACATGATTTTAATGTATCTCAATCAAATTTGATGTTTGGGTTTGATAACTTCTAACTTGTAGAAATATCAGAATTAGAATCTAAACAGTAAAATCAAATCCACATATTAATTTCAACATTTTATCATAGTCTTATTCATGACAGAAGGTCATTTTAAGATTTTCTAAGATAAATAAAAATTTGTCTTCAAATAAAGGTTTTGTAAAGATATCAGCCGATTGATGGTCTGTATCTATAAATTTTAAATATAAAATCCCTTTCTAAACATAATCTATGATAAAATGGTGTTTAATTTCTATGTGTTTAGCTCTATAGTTCAAAGTAGGATTCTTACTCTGACATGTCGCTGCAGTGTTGTCACAGAAAATAGATATGTTGTTTTCATATATCTAGAAATCCACAAGTTGGCTCTTTATCCAAAGCATTTGGGTGCTGCAGAGTGACACTGAGATGTACTCTTCTTCTACAGTTGAGAGTGCAATTGTTGATTTCCTTTTGCTAGACCAGGAGATGAGATTTTTTCCTAGATACTGACAGTTTCTAGAAGTGCTTTTGGATTACGTTCTGTCTCTAGCATAATCTGCTACACAAAAATACAGATATCTTGTACTCTAATATTTTCTCATACATCAAGCCAAGATTATTTGTACCATTCAGATACTTTAGGATTCTCTTAATAGTAGTTAAATAAGTTTCCCTAGGATCTGATTGGAATCTAGCACATAGGCATACATTATATAGAATCTCTGGACGAGAAGCAGTTAGATAGATAAGAGAGACAATCATACCGAGATAAAGCTTCTGACAAACCTTTTTATTTTCCTTATCTTTCTCCAGAGTGCAAGTAGCGTGCATTGGATTTTTTGCTAGTTTACTATCTGACATTTTGAATTTCTTCATGATTTCTCTGGTGTATTTGCCTTGATGGATATAAGTAGGTTATGGTGTTTGATTTATTTGTATTACCAGAAATTACTTCAATTTTTGCTTAAGACTCATCTCAAATTCAGCATGCATTAGCTCAGAAAATTCTTGACAAACAAATGGATTAGTAGAACCAAATATAATATAATCAACATATATTTGGAATATCATAAGATTGTTTCCATGATTTTTACAGAAGAGAGTTGTGTCCACTTCTCCTTTGGAGAACCCATTTTCAGATGAGAAAAAACGTAGTCTTTCATACCATGCTCTGGGAGCTTATTTGAGCCCGTATAGAGACTTCTTTAATTTAAAAACACGTCCTGGAAGTTTTGTATTCTCAAATCCAGAAGGTTGATGGACATAAACTTTTTGAGAAATATAACCATTTAGAAATGCACTTTTGACATCCATTTGCTATATAAAGTAATATTATTATTAACAGCAAATGAAATAAGAAGACAAATAGATTCTATCCTGGCGACTGGGGAAAAGGTTTCATTATATTCAATTCCTTCTTGTTGATTGTAACCTTGTGCAACCAGTCGTGCTTTGTTACTAACATCTTCACCCTTTTCATTTAGCTTGTTTTTGAAAACCCATTTTGTTCATATGACACGAACTCCTTTGGGTTTAGGTACCAAATCCCAAACATTATTTCTGGTGAAATGATTTACTTATTCTTGCATTGCCATAATCCATTCATTTTCTTGAAGACCTTCTTCACAAGATTTTGGTTCTATTAGAGACACCAATCCTAGAATTGTTTCTTCAGTCTGCTTGAAAGATGATCTAGTTCTGACAGGTTTAGTTTTGTTTCCTAGAATGAATTCTTCAGATGTGATTTGTCTTAGTCTACGTGTTTTCTAGATAATTGGATTTTCAGATGGTTTTGATGTGTTATTGTTATTGTTTCTTTTATCTGAAACTTCTTCAGAACCTGCAAGCTCTATTTCTATATCTGCAAATTTTTCAACTAGATTTCACTTTTCAAGGTCAAGCTTATCATCAAATCTAACATGGATTGATTCTTCCACAATACGTGTTTCTATATTGTGTACTTTGTAGCCTGTAGAGTATTCTGATTATCCTAACATACTAAATTTCTGTGCTTTGGAATCAAACTTATTCAGATTTTCTTTAGTATTTAAAATAAATCAATAGCATCCAAAAGGATGAAAATATGAAATGTTTGGTTTTCTTCATTTACATAGTTCATAAAGAGTCTTCTCCAGAATAGATCTTATTGAGATTCTATTCTAAATGTAACACGCTATATTCACAGCTTTTACCCAGAAGTGCTAAGCCACATTTGTTTCATTGATCATGGTTCTGGCCATTTCTTGTAATGTCATATTCTTCCTTTTTACAACTCCCTTTTGTTGTGGAGTTCTAGGACATGAGAAATCATGAGATATGCCATGTTTGCCAAATAAATTTTCAAAATCTTTGTTTTCAAATTCTCCACCATGATCACTTCTGACTTCAACTATGATAGAGTCATATTTATTTTGCACTTTAGAACATAAACTTGAGAACACAAAATGAGGTTCATTCTCGTTCCTTAGGAATTTAACCCATGTCCAACGACTGTAGTCATCTACCATGACAAGTCCATATTTCTTGCCATTGACTGACGCAATTTTGAATGGTCCGAAAAGGTCAATGTGCATAAGTTCTAGTGGTCGAGAGGTAGAAACGACATTTTCTGTTTAAAATGATGTTTTTGAAAATTTTCCTTTTTGATATGCTTCACATAGAGCACCTGAAGTAAACTTCAGCATAGGTAGGCCTCTGACTAACTCAAGTTTGTTAAGATGAGATAATTTTCTCATGCTAACATGACCTAAGTGTTTATGCCACCCATTGCTCTTCGTTCACAGACCTTATACATTTTAGATTTTGATTTTTTAAATCAGAAACTTAATTTTGTAAATGTTGTTTTTCCTTTTTCATGTGAATAGAACTGTGCCATCTTTCTGACTTACAAACTATACATGTTTTTTTATTGAAAATAATGTCATATCCATTATCACTTAATTGACTTATGGATAACAAGTTATCCATTAGGCCCTCAACATAGATTATATTAGAGATAGAAGGAAGAGATCTATTACCAATAACTCTTGATCCTTTGATCTTTCCTTTCTAGTTTCCTCCAAAAACTACATATCCAACATCTTTAAGTTCCAACTCTTGGAACATATTATTTCTTCCCGTCATGTCTCGTGAGCATCCAGAGTCCAGGTACCATAACTAGTGTTTTAACTCTACTGTGTAAGATATCTGTAACATAGACTATTTTATCTTTGGTACCCATATTTTCTTGGGTCCTTTAGAATTAGTTTTACCATAGTTCTTAGTGAAACTAGGTTTTCGTGCAACATTAAATTTTTGTGTCTGCGCTTTTGTGTGGTGATAAGAGAAAGGAGGTATTGGTTTGTTTTCTTATAAAGGGTGATTTTCTACATAATTGTAACCAATTCTTTTCTTTCCAATTTTACCACACCATAGATCATAAAATCCATTTTGCTTCTGTCTATGTTTTTCTTCAGAAACTCTTGGAATGCATCATCATATTTTCATATTGTTGCCTTATATGATGGTGTTTCTTTAGATAGTGTTTCTTCAAAGTTAAAAATCTTGTTATTTAGAAAATAAATTTCTTCTTTTAACTTATCATTATTAGCCTTTTCAAAATTGATTTCCTTTTCAAGTTTACTATATTCTTCAATCTCAATTTCATGAACCTTTTGCAAGTTTTTGAATTTTCATCGGTTTTTTTATATCTACTTAATGATTCAGAAACACATGATTCTAATTCAGCACGAGAAATTTGAAAATACCTCTTCAGAGTCAGACTGTGTTTCAATTGAACTTCCATCAGATGTAATATCCATAAAAGCCATGCTTGCATGTTCTTCCTCTGAGTCAGATTCTGATTTGTCAGAGTAATCCCATGTCACCATTAGACCTTTTTTCTTATCTCTGAAAGAGTTATTTTTGAAGTATTCTTTTATATAATTTTCATTGTTCATCTTTGGACATGAATTCCTGTAATTTCCTAGTTCCTTACATCATAACATGTTACTTCTTTGTTGTTTTTACCTTTTGAGAATGTTTTTGAAAGATCTCCTCGATCTCTGAATCTTCTAGGGTTACTTTGTCTTCTCTCCCAGATTTGCTTGATCCTTTTGTAAAGTAGAGATAGTTCATCCTCATCATCAGAGTTTTCGTCATCAAAGCCTTATGTACTTTCTTCTTTGGCTTGAAAGGCTTTGTTCTATATGGACTTTACTCTTTCTGATTTAGAATTAAAGCAATGGTCTTTACTCATTTATGAGGTTCATATCCTTCTAGTTCAATTTCATGACTTTTGAGGGAGGTGACCAATTCTTCGAGACTAATGGTGTTCAAATTCTTGGCAAGCTTAAGTGTTGTTGTTGCACGCCAAAATTCACCCTCTTCATTTTAACCCTAATTCCCATTTAAATACACACTACACGGTTTCCAAGCTATTCAATCAACAACTAATTAAGTTATCATCATATCAAGCTCTTATGTGCCTTGGAACGCTTTGAATTGTACATAAAGTCAAGTGTTTCAATCGATTTGAGACAGTGTAAACAGAAATTCAATATCTTGCAGTTCGAGTTCAAAATTCATAACTTGAGACCAGAAAATGGTTTGAGAATGGTTCTTCATTCTTTAGAACCTTATTGAGACCTTTTCCAATTCATCTTTTCAGGTCGAAGGCTAATTTTGTGAGGGATATCTTCAAAAGAGAAGAATACCTGAAATCACATTATATAGTTGATTTGCTGGTTTGTTGCTTTTCGGATGCTTAAAAATTCGTAAGCCATGTTCAAAAAATTATCTTTTAGTGGCTATTGTAACATTTTAATCGTCTTGTTATTATTATTTGAAGAAGATCTCCGAAAGTGCGCATTACCTGAGAAAATGATGCTCCGAAATGGTTTTCTACCAGACATTTTCTTGATATTTCAAAATTCATAACTTTCTCAATTGTTATAGGTTCAGGATGATTCTTGAAGTGTGATCTCACAAATTTTGTTAGCTAAAACTTTTCTTCAGGTCCCAAATTTGGATTATGCTCCGAAAGCTTCGGTTTGTGGCTCGCATCCTGAAGTGCGCATGAAAATAAGCTGAAATTTTAGTACAGCCAAAAAAAGTCCATTGTTTGTCGCCATTTGAAAAATCATAAATCTCTTGATTTTTATTGTATCAGGGAGATTCTTTCGGCATGACATCACAAATTTTGTCATCGATGATTTTGTTTTAGGTTATGCATCGGAATTATGCACCGAAAGTCATGAGCTTGTGGTTTGTTTGTCGAACAGTACACAAAATAAGCTTGAAAAATCTGCACGGTTAATTTCAAAACTGAGTTCTCTCTATTCGAAGCATCATAACTAACTCAATTTTTATCATATAGGGACAATTCTTTTGGAACAACGTCACAAATTTCGCCATCGAAGATTTTGTTTCAGATTTCGCATCGGGATTATGCACCGAATGTCATGAGTTTTGGTTTGTTATCGAGCCGTGTACCGGAATAAGTCAAAAATTCTGCATTTGTCAAGAATACTCAATCTAAACAAGGCTTAGTGAAGTGTCTATATATTTTTGAAATCAAAATTGAGAGATATTTTTGGCTCATTTTTCACAAATCTCACAAAAACTTCACAAAAGATTCAAATCTTTCTCTCCCTCAAGGAACTCAAGAAGCAAGAACATCACTCTTCCTCCCTCTTCTCCCTTCGTTAGACTTCTCTCTTCCCTTACCTCCGACCCAATCTAGAAGCCACCGGCGCCACTCTCTCCTATCCGTACGAATTCTGGCAAAGCACCACCGGTCACCTGCCTCTCTCGGTCACGATTTTCCTCCCTCTGGTAGAGCCTCCAACGCTGATCTCCTCCTTCGTTCTTACAGTTACTTCTTTTCTGATCCAACTCTTCACATTGAATCGATAAATCTTCTTGAAGTCTTGATTTAATCTTTGCATTAATTTCAATTGTTATGTAGAGATTTGATTCTTGTGAAATTAATTGAAATTGATGTTGTTACATGAAATCTTGAATTGAGTATTGCATGAAATCTTGAATTAAGTATTGCATTGAATTCTTGAAATTAATTGAGATTTGGAATTTGTTGAATTGTTCGAAATTAATTATTGAGTTTATGTGTCGAATTTGAATTTGCTAATTGTTCACAAGTTTACGCGTTGTGATTTTGGTTTTGATTCAGCAATTGTGAAAAATTGTTTGTATTCGTTTATCAGAGCCATATTTTGAGTTCATTTTTTACTTTGGACGCGTAAATAGTGTTTTATTTGATGCTTGTAAATTGTAATATAGATATCGGTTGGATGAATGATATTTGTTTAAGAATTTCAGTAGAGTTTTCATGTGTTGATATATGGACTTCTAACATCAAAATGATGATTTCAAACTGATTTTTAACACGTATCGACACTTGATATAGTGTTGTCCGAAATTCACAAATGTGTCATAAACATGGATTTATTTGTTGCATCTTACATAATTGGTCTGCACTTGGTAATTGCTTGACATTTGTGGTGGTTTCAATCGATTTTAATTCTAATTTTTGTGAATCTCATGAAGCGGTATAGTGTTGTCCGAATTTTTATTTCCACGTGTATATTGTGATTTCATATTCATCTAATGCATGTTTATGCTCAATTGGTTGATTGTTGAACATGTTTCGTTGAGTTTATTCGATTTCAATGCAATTTTTTGAGTAATTCCTTGATACAATATAGTGCTGCCCATATTTATAAGTAAGCCTCAAATATTATTTTTATTGTTGGTTGGCACATAAGTGAACTTGCTTTGGTTCATACTTTGCATGTTTTTGAAGATTGGTGGTTTTTTAAACAGACTTTTTGTGCACTTCATGTAGTGAAACAATGTTGTCTGGATATGTTAAATGCATGTACATTGTGATTAGATTATCAATTGATGCATACTTGATTGTACTTGGTCACTTGGAAGACATCTATGATGAATTTTGTTGTTTTTAACTTGAGTTTTGAGCCATTGCATGTATGGATGCAGTGCTGCCCGGTTTTCTACTTCCATGTTCCGATACTCATACGGATGTTATTTATTTGCATTTCATCTTATTTTGAGTTACGATATGATTGCTTGACTTTGTCTATGCTTTCTTGTTATCACTAGCTCTTCTTGTGGACTTGTGCAAGCTTCAGAAAGGCGATTTCTCGCACCATGCGATGTGCAGATTATTTGTACTTGTATAGTTTTGTATGTTGTGCAGGATGCGCATTATATTGGATACGTGTGTGATTACTTTCACATGATTCTTTGATCCTTATTATCATTGTGTCTGATTTCTGACTATGTGATTTATTGGTGAAGCTTGCACGATGTTTTCCAGGTTTCTTTGCTTTGCTTGCTTACTACGAACTCTTGTTCATTTGGTATTGTTCTAATTCTGGTTCATATTCCGCATTGTCTTTTAAATTCCTTGCCATGAGAAGTAGGAATAGAGATGCATGGTTAGGAGTCCCTACCTTAGGTGGGAAAATCTATTTAAAGTCTTCAAAGGAGGCAATGTTTGTTTTGTTAAAAGTCCTAAAAAGAGGCTATATTTGTCTTTGTTTGTATGCAAAAGACCTTGATGAAGTAAAATCCCACTCCCCTCCCACTTCCCGTTTACTTTGTTCTTGCTTCGAGTCAATAATGGAACAAAGGGCCTACAGTCGGCCCCCACACTTTCTAGTCTGTGTCGTTCTTAGCTCGTGTTATATGTTGATGATTTGAACCATGCTTATTATTGTCCATTTATCAAATAAAGTGGAAAAGGGTTCTTAACCAAACCCAACACTCTGTCATTCGTTTCGACGATGTTAGCTCACGTTTCTTTAAACATTTATGCTTCGAGTTATTACTCGCTATCATTGCTTGAGAAAATCAAGTGGAAAGAGTTCCTTACTCCCATTTTGAAATCCATTGGATTCATTATTTGTTACTAGCTCGCATTTGAGTTTTGGTTTCGATCAACTTTGTTCGATTGCACTTGTGTTGTGCCCTTAGGATCGCTCGACTCATCTTTAAGTCGAGGTAGACATTAGGATTTCAAACCATGTATACTAACTTAGGAAGTGCTTCCATTTCAAACTCAACTATAGGATCAATCATTGTATGATAACATTAGGGATAGAGATAGAGTGTTTGCCATAGATGTTTTTCATTCCCTTTTGTATGATTAAGACTAAAAATCTTTTTTCTTGGAAAATTCTAAAACATCTAATAATTGAATATGCGAATCGTATACAGTTGAGTCTTGTGGGGATAGAGAAAATCGTTTTAGACTAATCCTTTCTCTATTTTCACGTTCGAGCTTTATTACAATTCAAATCACAAACCATTTCGCAATTAAGCAGAAAAGTAGTGTATGTCCCTCTAGTGGGATCCATTCGCTATTATCCCACAAAAATACTCAACCAATTCAAACTCTTTATCCTTCAAGCCTTTCATTGAAACTCTTAAAAGGATGTATTAATTCTACTTTGCACAATACGACGCATAAATCCCCAAAGGTCGGGTGGCACTATGTCTACTTGCTAGAGCAAGAATGTAGCATTATTCACTTTCGGGCATTTTTCTTTTAAAATACCTCTTCAGGTAAGATCATGTTAATTCCTTCCTATGCCAATGCGTGAGTCTCCAAAGGTCGGGCTGCGGTAGAGAGCAAAATTAATATATTTCATAAAAAACACAAAACAAGTGAAAACTTTTAAGCCGAACTACGATGCTCTGATTCCTTAAAGGGATACATAGAGATTTGATCATGGGGCCTATGTGAGAAAAAATTTGTAAATATTCCTTCTTTTCCCCGTGTTTTTTTTTTGCATGCATTCCCTCTTTGCATTTTTTCCCTTAGCTCTTAAGTTTAGATTTAGATTAGAACACACCCTTTTATTAGAACAACGAGAGTAGACCCCGTGGAGTACCACAGATGTGAGGGGTGCTAATACCTTCCCCTTTCATAATCGACTCCCTTAATCGTATCTATCAGTCGCAAGACCTTGATTTCACACTTCTCAGGTTTAGTCGATGTTTACCTTTCCCTTCCAGTGGGATAAAAAATGTTTGATGGTGGCTTCATTGATTTTCTCTCGATAATTTTCAGCCGGTTTTTTCAGATGTGACCATAGGTCTCCATTTCTTCGGAAGGCTTCTGACTATTTTCTTGACATGGTCTGCAGTGGTGTAACCTTTGTTCAGAACTTTAAGTCCAGCTACAAGGGTTTAAAATCTGGAGAACATAGTTTCGATGTTTTCGTCATCTTCATTTTGAATGCTTCATACTTCTAGATTAGAGCCAATTCTTTTATTTCTTTGACTTGCTCTGAGAGAATAAAAAATGTCTTTTTCCATTTTTTTGTTTGTGATATTATGGTATTCATTATATGAGATAGCATGGAGAAGGATTGGTCTCGCTTTGTGGTTCTTCTTTAACTGTTGTTTCTATGCTTCAATCATTTTTATTTTGGGAACGGAGACACCTTTTGTTGAGATAAGTGCAGTGTAGCCGTCTATGATAAGATCCCGGAGATCCATATCAAAGCCTAGAAAGAAACTTTCTAATATATATTTCCAGTAATCAAATTTTTCTCCATCAAAGATTGGAGGCTTAGCATTGTAGCTATCTGTTGTACCCCAAAATTTGCCCTCGCATTTTTCCACAAGAAATCGCAGCTTCAGGCGTTTCTTGATTTTTCAAACTGGCTCAAGAATCGGTCAAACATACTTTTCTCGTCAGTCAGGACACAATTAGGGTTTCATTGATTTTCAGGGCTCTGGAATGTTTCACACAGTTGGCTTAGGGTTTTGGTTGACTTTGGCTCAACTTTGATCAGGCGAACGTTCTTTGGAATTTAAACAGGAATTAGGGTTTTTGTGGGCACGTTCTCAGAAAGATTTAATTCTACGATGCTTTGCAAGTTGTTCCGAGATTTGGTTTGAATTCGCATTGTTTGATTTAATCAGTAAAAGAAGGCATTTGGATTGAATTCACGTTTGTTTGATTGAACCAGTCAAAGGATACATTCAGTTTGGATTTACAAGTGTTTGGTAAGAAATCAGTGAAAAGGGAATGCGCCTGATCAGTTGTTTTGATTAACTGTTGCTTTGCTTTGGATATTGGAAATGCCAGGTTTAACTGAGTAAATTGCTAAAGCATTGTTTATTTAAATTATTTATTATTCTGAGATTAAGTGATTGGAATTTATTTTTCAATTATTTTAATTCAAAGAATTTTAAATAATAAATAAACAATAAAGGATAAAAAAAAGAAGAATTAATTGGATAAAGACTTTTTATTTACTTTTAAATTATTCGTACAATTATTGTTTACAATTTGTTTACGAAAATAATTTTACAGTGATTTAAACTTAAATAAAAAACTATCCTAAACATTTTCTATTCTTCAATTCTTCATCTGCTATCCTTTGCTCCTCTCCATTCAATTATTCATCTGCAAAAGGAAAAAAGGAAGGTCAAATAGCAAATAAATAAATAAAGAGACAGATATAAAATTCATCATTAAGGGCCACTGATTGGGATCAGTTAACCCTCTCTGCAAATCACGGGATTTCTCCCGGTTCACAAAAAGGGACGAATATTTATTTGCTAAAAATGAATGCACAAAAGTCAAATTGCACAATTCAAAAATTATCCAAACTGCATAAGTTTAAATCTCAAAACTCCAAGTTCAAACCAAACTAGAAGTCCAAACTGAAAATTCAAACTTGCTGTCAAAATGTCACAAGGCTACCCAAGCTATCAAAGAAGAAGATTTGGAAAGATACAAAGCACAAAATCTGGAAGAAGGGACAAATATGCAGAGGAAAAGTGATATGCAAGCAACTATCTCATTTCCATCATTTCCCAAGTGGCCCTTTCAGAAAAAAAGAAGTACAATGCATAGATAATATCTTAATGCAAGACTGTACTGGAGAGAGAAGAAGAAGAGAAAAAGAAAGCAGGTTTAGGCTTTAGGCAGGAAGATAATATAAAACAAAAACTGAACACAGTGGATAAAAGGAGAAGGCAAACCAATACAAAAAGATATAATACAAAACTGCATAAGCTTCCAGCAAAAGGGGGATAAAAACCAAAAGCAAGCACAACCTGTCAGAGTTAAGCCAGCATTAACCTATCAAACGCCTTAAACCAACAGGGATAACCTGTCAAAGGTCTTACCATTTTTCCAAAACCTGTGCCTCATATCTGCCTAAGCATAAAACTGCATAAGCCTTACCAAAACGAAAAAATCGACAAGACCTACATAAGCCTTATCCCTTTCCCAAAAAAAAACATAACCAACATATGCCCAAGACCTGCAATCAAACAAAGGTAACACACAAGCCTGAAAACCTGAAAAACTTCACAAGCTTGAACCTTCAAAAACCTGTCAACCCTGAAGCCTTAAGCAAAAAACCAGAAAAACCAGTAGAAACACAAGCCTCACCCTGCCTGAAGCCTAACAATAAACCAGTGAAACTTGTTCAAGCCTAACCTTAACCATTTCATAACCATGGCCTAATAAAACATATAACCTGCATTCAAGACCAAAGCCATAGCCATTTTCAAAGCCTAAGCTATAGTAACATAACTTTGGCCAAGCTAAAAACCAGAACATACTTAACCTGTAAAGCCAATTTCCCAAACCCACAAAAATGCCTTCAAAATCTCTTCATCATTAGGCAACCAAGTATCAATATGCAGAAGCAAAGCAGAAAGGAGAAGAAGTCCAGCTAGTCAAAACAACGTTTCAACCATAGCATGTTCAAAGGAATGGTCAAGCATCAGGCCTCATAAATTTTCATCACAGGCAACAAACGTTCAAAGGCAAATCAAAAGGCATCAATCTCAGCATATTCAAGGCAACTCAGAGAAGGGACAAAAGAAGCACATTCAAGGCAGGCCCTTAGAGGAGTACTCATCACATGGCATCATACAAAGAAAATCCAAAAGGCAATCAAACAGAAGCAATGAGGCAACAGGAAGAAGAAGAAAAAAGTGTTTCAAGGTATACAAGCAACTCAGAAGCCAACGAGGAGAAGAGATAAAGAAGTATACAAAGGTTTTCAGCTTGACATCATAAAGCCTAAAAGAAAGGTACAGAAATACCAAGTTTTCCCAAAGCTAGCTTCCGTCATCACCGAACCCCCGCCAAAGCCGCCTCAGCGCCTCCTCGTTCTCTTCTCCTCCGTCTCCCAAAAGGTAGTAAATTCTCTTCTCATTCCATTTCATAACCTCGTTAAACCAACAAAATGAACACAAAATCAGAATATAAAAATCATGACATGCAAAATCTAAAACGCCTAACAAGTTTGAGACAATACGATACCGTGTTTGATCGTTGCCTAAGCAATCCGAGGGGAGAAGAATTGGTAACGCTGGTGGCTAGGGCGAGAAGATCAGAGCTCTGAATCTATGGCGAAAAGATGGACGGAGAAGACGAAGTAGCCACAAACGGCGCTTCTGTTCGCTCACAAACCCTAAGCGTTGTCCCAAATGAAAACACAATCAAAACCCTAAAACATTTTTGAGCCAAACGTGGGCCTCGTCCCATTCTGAGCGCTTAAGTCCAAAACACCCCCTTTTTTCTATTCATTCTGCTTGCTTAATATGGACCTAATGCCCTTTTGGCCCATTCAAATATCAAAACCCTTTTTTTAGCATATAGAACTTTTTTTTTCTCTTGTTAAATAAATTAACATAATATTTTTTTACATTAATAATACTTTTTCATATATATATAATAATTAAATTTTATATAGAAACTAATATTTTTTCTTTACAATTAAACTCACATTTTCTTTAAATTTTTGTACATAATAAATAAAAATACATTTTTTACATAATTTAAATTCTTAACATTTAAATGAGAATATTCTTCTGTATATACAAAATATAAAGATACATTTTTTTTTATATCAAATGTAAGGTGACAATTTTCAAACTTAGAAATACTTTCTTTTCTTAAATTTTCTTTTTGTACATATTAAAGAAAACACAAGATCACAAATCAAAGATTAAGTAAATAGACATTTAATTTTTCTTTAAGTCAAAACAATACTTAATAATACTCATTTAAAATTCACATTGTCGCACCCGTAAATAATTACATATACAAATATACATATACACGTACACTTACACAATACGTTTACATTGCCCCTATACACATTTGCTTATCTTATACATTGATATTCGTTACATTTACATTTGATCGATTCGATTTGGTTGTAACCTATTGGACATTACATTCCTAAAGTCTCATCCCCATTCGTAAATTTGTACCCCCACTCCCGGATACTTATTCTGTAATAGCGTAGATTTTACATTTTCGCAATTTACCGCTTTTGAATTATACCATGGTTAGACCTAGGGTTTGTATGTACATAAAATCAAACGCTAGATAACCTAATACAAGACAAATACATGAAATCAATACACAATCACACTTGCACCCTCTAGGGTAATCCCACATGTTGCCTTCCAAAATGGGCCATGCTTGCACGACGAGTTTCTTTGGCAAAACGAATTCAAAATGATCATAAGTCCCTCGATGACGCTTTCGAATGTTGCCTAAATGGAATGATCATAGTCCCTTCAAAGCAAAATTGCCAAAGATACTTGGCACCATTGCATTCATGGTCCATACGATGACCCGCGCCCGTCCCGTTAAACATCCTAAACGCAAGATTGTCCACCAAATTCAATGGTGGAACAAAATTGTTAAAAAAGGGTTGAAAACATAGAGAAAACCTTTGAGTACAATAAGGTAGACAAAACTCTTAGTTACTTGAGATCAACTTGCAAAAACACTTGCCTTCTTTTCAAAAACCACATTCTACAAACACTTTCAAAACAAACTCTCAAAACATTTTGAAACATCTTTTCGAAAAGATACACACCTTTGTAAAACATTCGAGTAAAGAATTGTTACAAGGGTAGCCTAAGACAAGGCATCTTCTTCAAAAACATTTTCAAAAACACACACACACACACACCATTTTCAAGCAATCAAAAATCAAGGCAAGTGATCTAAAAAACCAAGTAACTAAGAGCCCATGGATAACCATGGATGAAAAGGGTGCTAATACCTTCCCTTTTCATAATCTACCCCCCGGACCCACGAAATATCTCAAAAGGTTTTTGCTGTGCTTTTTCAACCTTTCTATTAGGATAAAATAAAAAGTCGGTGGCGACTCTTGCTCAACCGAACAAGTGCGAAAACAAACGCAAAACCATAGTCAGTTCTCCCACCGTATCACAGAACTGGCGACTCTGCTGGGGATGTACTACTCAAAGTGGGGTTACCTTAGGGTTTAGATCACTTTTATTTTCAATTGATTGCTTTGTTTGCTTTTACATTTGTGGGCTTTGTATCGGAGTTTCATAGATCCTAACCCGGATCTGGGGAATACCCTTTTAGGTAGCATAATCTGTGAGGGACCTGTCCGGCGTATACCGACATGGGTGAAGCAGTGGCTACGTTGGTGTGGCGCCTTGGTCTGTACCGATATCCCTCGTGTTGAAATGGGGAGAATATGGGTCTTCCAAGGAGTCATTAAGCACCAACCGACCTTAGAACCCTAAATTGACCCAACTTGGCCATTAGAACAGTAGCAGTATGCTACGCTCATTGAGGCTAAACTCTCGCGATGGTTCCGGCCGCAAGAAAAGATAGCGATGTTGGAGTTATGACCGATCGAGGGTAGCCAATGATTTGAGATCCTCTAGAACCCGGTTACTTTTGATAGGACAGGTTTTTACCAACGAAACTGAAAGAGGGTAGTACCTGAACCCCATGCAAGCCTAAACCTAAGGACTTGTTTGCTTTGTGTGAATATGTTTGCCTGTATATACACTCACTTGCTTTTTGCATACATGTACATAACATCATAACATCATACCATAGCATTTTCAATAACCATAGCTTCATACCATAGCATTTTCAATAACCATAACATCATACCGTAGCTTCACAAGTTAACAAATCAACCACAAGTTGCTTCTTTGAGCACAAATAAATGGGGCTTCCCAAACATTTGAAGAAATATCCAGAAGTAATTCTTATGTCAACTCTATCTCCACACCAATCAAAGTACGAATAGGATATCATCTCTGCATCAGGTTTAACACCAGAGGGGAACAACACTCCATACCTCAAAGCCCCTTTAATGTACCTCAGAATCCTAACATCAGCTTGGTAATGTAACCACTTCAGTTTTTTCTTAAACCTACTCACCATTCCAACTGCATAACAAATGTCAAGTCTGGTGTTACGTGGATACCTCAATGAGATAACCAACTGTTTGAAAGTTGTAGCATCTATATCATCATCCTCAACATTAGAATTTAGCTTGTGATTCGTCTCAGCAGCTGGTGCAAAATTATACCCTTCTCGGAGTAAAATACCTCAATCCCTAGAAATTACACTGCTTGCATAGGTTATTCATTTCAAATTCATTTGTCAACACCTTGAACTTGACTACCTCCTCAGAACAGCTTCCTGTTAGCAATATGTCATCAACATAGAGACACACCAGAATGATATTGCCTCTAGAAGTATGATGCACATAAACGGCATACTCCATCTCACACTTATGAATCCTTGCTTCTTGAAAAATGAATTAATCTTCAAGTTCCAAGCTCTGGGAGCTTGTTCGACCCACACAATGCTTTGTGCAACTTGTACACCATCCCTTCCTAATTCTTTTTCATAAATCCATGAGGTTGTAACATGTACACCTCTTCTTGTAATAGATCACTGAGAAATGAAAATTTCACATCTAGATGCATCAGAGACAAATTCCTATTTGCAGCTATCATAATCACCAATCTGATTGTTTTATGTCTAACTATAGAAGAAAACACCTCAAAGTATTCTAGCCAAGGTTTCTGAAGAAATCCTCTAGAAACTAGCCTTGCTTTGTACTTGCCAATTGATCTATCTGGCTTTAATTTGACCTTAAGAACCCATCTAACGTTGATGGCTTTCTTCTCCTTTGTAAGCTCAATCAACTCCCAAGTCTTGTTTCTTTCTATAGCCTAAAGTTCTTCTAACATGGCATTCAACCACACTTTCTTCTTGAGATATTCTCCAATACCCACTCGTTTAAAAATCTACTAACATGGCACACTAAATGACTTCTCCCTCAGAATCTACTTCAGTGTCTTACAACATTTCAAACTCTGCAAACCTTCTTAGTATTTATCCGATTCTTTGTGGCCTCTAAACATGTTATGAATCTTCTACAGAACCTAGAACTATGTTAACTTATAGACCTTGTCCAGAACCACCACCTTCAGAAGTTCCACTTTCGGAAACATGATCACCTCCAGAAGCTTGTCCTCCAGAACCTACATCTTCAGAGGTTTCCCTTCCAGAAGCATGATTACCACTAATTTTTGGATCATTGTCAAAATTTGGATCAAAATCAGATTCACTTTCAAAATCACCTTCAGATTCTGGCTCATCTTTAGAGTCTCCTTAATCATCTTCTAATTATAACTCTTCTTCAGAACTTTCAAGTTCTGACTCATCTTCAGAACCTTTTGAAGTATCTTAAAAAGCTAACTCAGGTGTTGAGACTACACCAGAATTTGATTGAGACTTTCTCCAATCCCAAGCTTATGACTATTTCACAATGACGTCTCTGCTGACTTGCACCTTAAAACATTTAAGCACTTGTACTGTGGTACCTAACCGGTAACATTACTTTGATTTTATCATCCAACTTCTTTTTCTTAGAATCTGGAACATGTTTATAGCAAGCAGAACCAAATACCTTGAGATGACTCACACTTTGCTTATCACCAGCCCACTTCTCTAAAGGAACAATTTTCTTTAGGTTATTCGTTGGACACCTTTTGAGCACATACGCTGAAGTGGCAACAACTTCTCCCTACAAAGTGTGAGGCAGCTTCTTCTCTTTCAGCATTCTCCTTGAAATATCAAGCAAAGTTATATTTCTTCTTTCAGCAAGAAAATTATGATGAGGAGTGTATGGATCAGTAACTTCATGTTCTATTTCATTATCCTCACGTAACTTCTTGAACTTTGTAGAGTTATACTTGCCTTTATCGTCAAGTCTAAGAACTTTCAACTTCTTACCACTCTATTTTTAAACCTTCACCTTGAACTTCTGAAACTAAGTAAACACCTCATTTTTACACTTCATGAATGCTAGCCATAAAATTCTTGTGAACTCATCCATAAACGACACAAAATATTTGTTTCCTCCAAGTGAAGGTTCTGGAAATGGCCCACACACATCAGAATGTATTAGTCCCAAAGCATGCTTTTCTCTTGGGGTTACTTCTGACATAAATGGTAATCTAGGTTTCTTTCCTTTCATGCTTACCTCACATGACTTCTTAGGCTTCACAATCTTTGAAATTCCATGTGAAGCGACCGACCAAAAACACAGAGCCGCCACTGAACTTTATTTATCCTGAAGGAAGGGGAAATATCGAGAAAACCCCGAGAGGATGGATAAGATGGTCTTGCAACCAAAAGAAAGGGTGCGAAAGTCGATTATGCAAGGGGAAGGTATTAACACCCCTTACATTCGTTTTACTCAACGAGATCCATTTTGATTTCTTGCTTCTAAGGGTGTGTCTATTTATAACTATACTTGCTAAGGGGAATGAAATGGTTTTTTATTAGTGCGTTCATGTGGGTCTCGCAACCCTTTTCCTACGTACCCCGTGAAGGAATTATAACACCATAGTTCTTCTAGAAAATGTTGTTTTGTTGGTGTTTTTTAGTGGGGACGTTAACGAACGCACTAGCAATAGGCACGGTCGGTATCACGGTAGAACAAAGATAACATACCCTTTTGAGGAGATCTTTGATTTGTTGAATGTCTTGTTAAGTGTGAAATGAGTTTGAATAATGATTAAGTGTTTTTGGATTTTTTGATTAAGCAGAGAAAGTTTTTGTTTTAATTTGCAAAAAACGAAAAAATCTAAAGGGAGACTAAAAGAACCTAATTGTTGTCATACAAGGTGTGGACTTAAAGTTGAGTGTAAAAGGAAAATTCTATCCTAAAGTTATCATACAAAGTTTGATCCTAATGTCTAATTCAACATGAAACGATCAACATGAATTTAATTGATTCGGAGAATCACTTAAGGGGACATGTAATCAAGATTAACCAAGTTATCAAACAAAAACAAAGAAATTAAATTTTAACATTTTTTTATGATTTTTATCAAATAAAAGAAAATAATACTATAATATTTTTATGATTTCTTTTGTGAAAATAAATATTAAAACCTAATTCTAAATTATTATGAAATGTGAAATGGAGGAATTCTAAACAAGGATATATCAAAATTCTAATATTATTCTATTCTAATATATTTTTATATTTTAGTAAAGAAATAACCAAAAAAAATTTAAATTCTAATCTAATATTTTTGGTATTTTTCTTGTGAATTTTTTGGTGAAATAAGAATAAATAAACTTAAAGCTAAAAAGGATATGGGCCATGGATCAAACTCAATTCCCCTAGGTTGCAACCAATCAGCGGTACCACTAAACCATGTTTGTTTTTCTGTTGTATATACACCTTTAAAAAATATAAAATAGAGAGTTTGGGTTAAAATGGGATAAAAAAAGCAGAATAATGGTAAAAGTGTCCCAGGGAGTCTTGAACCCAGGACCTCAAGCATACAAGACTCACGCTCCAACCACTGCACCATATTGTTCATTCGTGAATATAATCATTCAGATTAATGAAGTAACAAAAATAATCAATGGCCTTAAATGGAGACAAAAATGCATAAAAGTGGTAAAATGCCCCCAATGGGTTTCAAACCCAGTACCTCACGCCTACAGACTAATGCTTCAACCACTACGACATGCTTTTCATTCGTTATTTTCACGCTTCAATTAATATAAGAGGGAAATGAAAAGAAAAAATTAGGCTAAAAAGGGGGCCCAACACCGACCCAGTTTGGGAGGAGAATATGAAAGGTTTTTGGGAACACTAATTGTAAAGGGATGCATCGTTGTATTTGTGTTGGTAGGAGGAAAGGTTATCATTGATTCAAATTAAGTTTTTTTATTTCCCCATTATTCCAACAATTAAAACAAAACAAAAGAATCTCTCTCTCTTCCTCGCGAAGAAACCCCAACCTTCTCTTTTCAAATCATTCCTCTCCTCTCTAAATAACCTATTCTTTCATTCAATTTTCAGAAGAAAAAAAACATTACTTCTTCTTCTCTGTTTGCTTAATCCTTCACCTCTCAAGCTTCTTCTCTTTCCTTCAATCGATATCCACTCCGTTTATCTCCGAAAAACACAACCATGTATTCTTTTCTTCTCTAGTATACGTTCAAACAAAAACACAAACATCTCTTCATAAGACTCTCATGAATCTCGCTCGTGGTTCATTCGGTTCTACTCGTTTTAACCTATCAAAGACAATAATCCTCTCTATTGTAAACTCACGATCTGTTCACAATATATTTTTTACGCTACTGCGTATGTTCTGAAGTCACACTCTTCTCACGAAAACAATGACAAAGACGGTTCATTTTTATTTGTTTTAAATATTAATAATAAAATATGCCCTCTCAAATTGATGCTTCTCTCATTTTCACAGTTATGGTAACAATGAATAGCAAATCGTAAAAATGGGAAAGAGAATTACTAAATCAGAGATCTTCCGATGAGTCTCTAAGGTATACAATTCCTCCCTATTCTCCGACTTTGCTTATATCCCTTGTTCCTGAATCTTGCTATTTGGTTCAAAATATATCGCAGAATGATGTTACAGGTTGGGCGCTGAGAAATTGTTATTGCTAACTTCAAACCATGGTGTTCAGTGTTGATGTAGGTGGAAGCTTGGTGAAGATGCATAGGTTATGATGTAGTTGGAGAAGCCTGGAGGTTGTTGAGGCTTGGAGGATTGCTCTGTGAATAAAGATGAGTGATTATAGAAGCATTTTTGTAGTTCTTTTTTGTATGGTGATTGTTGGTTATGTTGAAAAAGCAAAGGTATGAATGGTGGTTATGCAAAGGTTTGTAAGTGATTTTTATGTGAAAGTTTCTGCAAAATGATTATTTTGTTAGTGTGAGAAGAATGAAGTTTGAATGGTTTCTTTTTTTGGCAGAAATTTGTTGGTAGCAGTCCCCCTTTACTTTGTGTTCTTGGTTTTTTTATAGTGAAAAGAATAAGGTTTTGGGAGGGAATATTTGTTGAGATTTGAACTGTTTTTAGCATGTCGATTTATGCTTTCCTGATTCAGCTTTTGTTATGAACATTTTCGTACAAATTTGACACAAATCTGAGACTGATATGTAGGTTTGTGACATACTATTTGGGACAGTAGCTTATAGGGTGATGTAGGGAAGCAGGTTTTCTACATATATTTTTGGATGTTTTTGGAGGTTGGACAACATGATACAAGGCTTGTTTTGTTTGGGACAAGGACATGTTTGTGGGGCAGGGTCTGTGCAATAGGACAACATTGGTTTGGACTATTTTGGTGAAAAGTTTAGATGGTTTTGGGCAGCAGCCTGTAGGGTGATGCACGGCAGGTTTCAGATTGTTGTGGCAGTGTGGCATAGCAAGGCAATAGAGCAGGCTGGTGGACTCGTGTAGGTTTTGGCTTGTTGATTTGTAGGTTTGTAGCAGGCTAGTTTGTGGTCTTGTGGACATGTTTTTGTAGCATGATAAGGACAAGACTGGTGTAAAGTTTGGATGGTTCTTTAGGTAGCGTTTGTTAACTTGGGCAACAACATAATTTTATGAGGGCATAAGATAACAAATTTTGTAAGAAAGATTGATGAAGATAGATCTAGGTTTTGGTTGTTAATGTGCAATTTTCCTTGTAAATTTTGTAATAAATTCTGAATGAATAGCTTGACTCTGTAGCAATAAAAAATGTAGCGGGCTAAATCGGAGATCGAGCTATTAATTAACTCGACTCACAAAAGCAAGAGTCTCCATCGTGCTTTATTACTTCCAAGGGAAAAGGGAAAAGAGCGAAATAAAACCCTAAAATATGCAATGTAAAATAATACTTTAAAGTAATGAAAATAAAATGTGCTTTTGAAAGAGATCTAGAGTTTGGGGGTTGATTATGCAATGGGAAGGTATTAGCACCCAATGCATATGCGGTACTCTGCAGGAACCTTTTGAAATATCTGTTTTTATTAAAATTGTTTGTTTGATTAAAAAAGTTAGTTCGGCTAAAAATGGTTGGTTTGGATAAAAATGATTTGTTTGGACGATATTTTGAAGATATGACGACCTAGTGTCGATGTTTTGACTTAAAAGGT
This sequence comes from Vicia faba, assembly GCA_948472305.1. Lineage (NCBI taxonomy): Eukaryota > Viridiplantae > Streptophyta > Magnoliopsida > Fabales > Fabaceae > Vicia > Vicia faba. The sequence continues at coordinate 139,324,003 of OX451737.1, read as the reverse complement.
GTGAGTTTGAAAATTGAATCTTTTAGGAAAATTGAATTAAGTTTGGAAAAATAGTAAATAGAAAAAAATGAATGAAGGTATTCGCACAATCGTAAAATATATTTTTGATGACATGAAGTAAACAAAATTATAATATTTCCCTTGGAATCTAAAATGGACAAAAGATATAATGATTAAACAATCGAAAATAATGTTAATTAGAGCAACAAAAAAATTCAGTAAGAGATTAATTTAAGCATATTTTTGAATAATTAAATAAATAAATAAATCAGACAAAGACTAAATAGCATGTATTTTAGACAATTAAATAAATAACAAAAACTAAATTATGAAATATGTATTTTTTTGAATAAATGAATAATAAAGTATTAATAGAATGTTTACAATAAATTAAATAAAAGATTAGTTTATAATAACATGTTTTTTATGTTTTATAATGAAATAATAATTATGTAACAAACTAAACTAATATATATAAACAAATTTTAATGGAATTGAAAGAAAAAGCTTAAAAGAGCAAAAGAACATAAAAATATCCCAGCAAGGATCAAGCTCAGGCCTTTTAGGTTATAACTAATATGCTTTGCCAAATGTACTAGATTGCTATTCACTCATTGTTATGATATAATTGATAAATAAGGGAACATGCTTGAGCGATTGGGCCAATAGGCCTAAAAGGCCTGACCCGGTTGGGAAAGAAACAAAGAAATGTTTTGTAACCCTAAACTACAGCGCTGCGGGTTGGTCATTGGGATGGGAAATTCACATAATTAAATATTAATGTTGTAAACTCTTATTTTTATGCTGTATTGGAAATTAAATTAAAAACGAAACACTCTCCCGCCTATTCACAGATTCTCTTTCTTCCCCTTCAATCTGCTTTCTCCTTCTCACTAAGTCACCTTCATTCAAATCACTATTCACAAACTCTCTCTGGTTTCTTGAGCAGTAACCTGCTTTGCCCCAATTGCGGTTGTGAATTCCCTTCCAAATTTCAAACTTGTGATTGACACATCGTCCAAAGCAATGTTAGATTGTGATGCCCTTTTAGTTAATATCTTCCTTATTTCGCGACTAACAACCTCTCTCTGAGTAATGAGCTGACTAGAAGTGTACTGTGCAACAACAAATTTGAGAGTTTCGTGTATAATAGAAGGCAAGACCCCCTTTCTCGTAAAATTGACGACCAACCGAAACAACACTGCGACTCTCACTACCGCTGGCTACATCCTCGTAGCACTCATACAAAATTTCCAAGCAGGGATAAAAGGAAGCACTGTATGTTTTCTCAAATTCCTTCTTTCCATCTTCAGATAAAGTATTGTATACAACCAACATGCCCTGAGTTGAGATCGTTTTTAGATATTAATCATGTTATGGAATCAACGGTGTTCTTATAAGCCAGATCTTCACTCATTCCATTTTCAGTGTATCTTCTAAACAAGGACTCAACAGTTGCGTGAACAACACCCAGTAAAATTCCTCTCTCTCCAAAGATGTCACTCTTGTACTCCTACTCTAACGTAGTGCCAAATGTGAAAGGAGAACAAAGGGAAACAGAGGAAGATCCGTAATGGGCTAAGGGTCGAGAAAGGGTGTCAAGAGGAATAGCGTCTAGAAGGTGTATGATTAAAAGAGTAGCCAATGATTCAAGCACAAAAGTGTTTGGCTCAGTGGTGCCTTGAAATCCAAGTTGAAGCGCAGGAAAGTGATGCACGGACAACAGAAATTAATTGAGAAAGAGATGCTTATTTTATTTGAGATTTTTATGGTTTTTTGTGACAGGTTTCTGAAATTTGTTTCGGGTCGCGGTTTAATTATTTGAAATGGGACAGAGTGCTGCTGTTTATCTACTTTTCTTTGCTAGCTATTTTGTTCTCTTTGTTGTTTTCCTTTAGCAGGTGGGTGCTATTGGTGTTTGGAAGATGACGGTGATGAAGGAAATGTAGGAATGTTGGAGCGGCACTTGATGAAGGTGTCGCGGACCTCCTAATCAGAGAGAGAAGGAACATGTGGAAGTATAGATGAAGCATCAATTGTTTTTCACTATTGGGTAAAGCTGCTATAGTGGAGTTCGCAGAAGAAGACAATGTGAGGGTCTGCTTGCTGAAATTAGGTGTTTGAAGCAGGTTTGCTAAAGTGTTTTTATGAATTTCTCTATTTTGTTATGTCGGTGCCATTATTTCAGTAAAAGGCTAAGCTATTGTTATTGCAGGTGTTGTTGATGTTGCTGCTGGAAACGAACAGGGGGAGTATCCGGATGTGGCGGAACGACAGTTTGCATTCATTATTACTATTGTTCTAATATTTTCAAATCTATTTTTTTTAGCTGAAGTATTTTTCTGGTTGATACTTGCAGGTTGTAACAACTAATAATAATTGGTTTATATATATGACAAATAGATACTGGAAGTGTTTGAGGTTGCCAAAGAAATCAAAGAAAGGTTGTAAGAGGATAATAAATATGGTACTGTTATTGCCGTACGTTTCATCCGCATTGTTATTATTATTATTATGAATTCTAAACAAATTGAAATGCTAACAAAATGCAGCAACTCAAAGAAAATACAACAAAGAAGGTATGATAAGGCAAACATCGTATGGCAGAAAAAAAGTGGTGCAGAAGATGATTCAAACATGAATATATGCATAAGTAGATAGAGAGAAAGAAGAAAAAAATACCTATCGAAGCCTCTCCGATGGGGCTTCTAAAAGACAATAAGTTTCTCTCCTTGAATTTGCTTGTTCTTCTATGTTTTTCCTCTCTACTGAGTTTTTGTTGTTTTTCTCCTTTGAATTTTGTGTGTTTTTTTTTCTCATTTTTCTTCCTCTCTTCCTCTTCATACAAGGTCCTTTTATAGGCACATTGGAGTGAAATTTGGAGGCAAAACTGATAAGTTTTTGAATTGTTTTTGCCTTCTATTTTGATACTTTTTTCACACCATTTTCTTTAGCCATTTTGATGCAAATTTGTGGCTTTTATTATGCTGGTTGGAGCAGACTGCATAGAGCAGTTTTAGAATGATTTGTGGGATGTTTTGGACTGATTTACAACCGTTTTTTTTACAGCTAAATACCACAAAAATAGTCTGGTTTATGTTGAACAAGGTTGGAGAAAAAGAACAGCATCGGGACTGTTTTCTACTACTGTTTTTGGACAGCAAAATACCCAAGAATTTGACTGTTATTGTATTAAAATAATGCTGGAAAAATGGGCAACATTGGGGCTGCTATTGGAGCAAGAAATAATAGCTTGATTTTAATTTACAAACTTTAATTTCTTTTGTACCTTTGTAATAATAATTCCAATAAATTGTAACATGAATGGGTACTTATTCTTCAACATAATTCTCAATTCCCTTGTAATTGTAAACAACTTTGAATCTTTATATGTCTTGATAAAATTCAAAGTCTTCCATTTGAATTTGGAAAATAATTGATTGATACTTGGATGAATTGTTGAATGATGAATAAATAATAATGCAAGCCTTAAGACTTCAATCTTGCATTTTGTAATATAGATCCAAGAATGTTGTGGCGCGGTTCATCAAGTATAACCTTATCTGTCGGTATGGTGTTCCGGAAAGAATCATCACAGATAATGGTACAAATCTTAACAATATGATGATCACCAAACTCTGTAAGCAATTCAAGATCCAACATCATAACTCTTCTCCCTACCGGCCGAAGATGAATGGCACTGTGGAGGCTACTAACAAGAACATTAAGAAAATCATACAGAAGATGACGGTGATATACAAAGACTGGAATGAGATGTTACCATTTGCTCTTCATAGTTACCGCACCTCACCACGTACGTCAACTGGGGAAATACCTAACTCTATGTTGTATGGTATGGAGGTTGTCCTATCTATTTAGGTCAAAATCCCTCTTTGAGAATCATGAAGGATGCTGGTTTGAAAGAAGACGATTGGATCCAGACTCGACTTGACCAACTGAATCTGATTGATGAGAAAAGGCTTACTGCTGTCTGTCATGGTCAGATGTACCAAAAGCAAATGATCAAGGCTTTCAACAAAAAGGTCAGACGTCAGGTATATCAAGTGGGTGATCTAGTAATCAAGCGCATCATACTGCCACAAGGTGATCCCAGGGGAAATGGACTCCCACGTACGAAGGACCATTTGTAATCAAAAGCATATTTTCCGGTGGAGCCATGATTCTAACCACCATGGATGGTGACGATCTTCCTCACCCTATGAATGCAGACATAGTGAAAAGATACTATGCATGAATAAAGATCTGCTAGGTTGACTGGCCTAGGCAAAAATAAGGGCATCCTGGCGAACCAAAAGGGTTCGAGAAAAAATTAGGGATAAATACAAAAAATCTGTACACCCGGCAAGTCGAAAACCTGAAAAGGCGGCTTGGGAAAAAAAGAGTATCCCGGTGGACTGAAAACCCGGAAGGGCGGTCCAGGAAAAAGTTATGGATTTGAAACGCACAACTATGTCCCATTGGTTCACCTTGTGACCGGACTTCAATACAAACTATCAAGCTCAAACGGCACCGATCAATCCAGTCAACATTGGACAAGTAGCAAAGTGATGAGACACTCAAAGACATAAGGGAAATAGCAGAATTGAAACTCAGTGGGAATATTACACATAGCTATTTTCTTTTTGTACACTATTTTATATATTTTTCATTTTCACGATGGCGTTCTCCTACTAGAACGTCAGTCTCTTTGTACAAAAATGCTTGTTATAGGCAAACTTAAAAATCAATGCAAATCATTTCTTTGAAAGTACAAAACTATTTGTTTTCTATTTTTCTGTTTTGTTTTGAAAAAACGCCCAGTGATTATTTTTGACATATGCATTTGAATATGATTACTGTTTACAAATACTTGCATAAGAAATAGAAAGACATATACTAATGACTTTAAGAAACGGGGAAAAGTCTAAGAAAGGCTATTTTTAGTCCCGACAATTACTCTTTCCAGCAGGTACAAGGGTAGAGACGTCTTGATACGAAGTAACCACTACATCCTTAGAATACGACCCAATGATGTATATGTTCCCCATAGAGTGGAAACAACCAAAAATTTGATCTCTTTTTCCCCAAACAGGAATTACCTCCTCCAACAAAGTTCCCTCAAAGAGGTTAACTCAAATATCCCCAACTGAGTTTTACAAATCGCAAACAGTTTATAAAGCCTCACCCCAGGTAGAGTTTATTTCTCTAGATGCGAAAGGGTACCCCCAACAAAGTTTATTTCTCTACATCGGTAAAATCTTCCGGCAGAGCATCTTGCTCCCCACAGAGTCATTCTCAAGCAGGAGTCAAAGATCCCCGGCAGAATATCCTCAAACGGAAAGAGGAAATCCCCAGCAAATCATCTCCGCTCATCATCCCCAGCGGGAATGAAATAATCACTTTCCTCACCTACCAAACAGCAGTCTGGGATTCAGCTTCCCAGTACTCTCTAGCAGTAGTCAGGGATTTACTTTCCCAGACTAGGAGATATCACAACAACATTCCATATTCATACATCATGGCATGCGCATACACATCGCATACAACATAATCTCATTTATTTTGAGAACATCATTACACAATGCATTTCTTACATCATGACATTGCATACGACTAACTCTTTACCTTTTCAGGAAAGATAAAATCAACAAATATCGTTGACCACTTATATGACCTGGAAGTCTTCTCAAAGGCTACGTCTGACGAAGGGCCATTCCAGCATGTTCCTCAGAAAGATCATTCTCAAAAGACCTTCTATTGTTCAGTTAAATCAATAATGAGATTTTCCTGATTTCTATTCTTGTTGAAGACAACTCAAGACCTTTTCTGGTTCAGTTAAATCGACACTAAGATTTTTCTGATTTCCATTCCAGTCAAAGTTAATCCAAGACCTTTCTCTGGTTCAGTTAAATAGACACTAAGATTTTTATGATTTCTAGTCCAGTTGAAGATAATTCAAGACCTTTTTCTGTTTCAGTTAAATCGACACTAAGATTTTTTTTATTTCCATTCCAGTCAAAGTTAATCCAAGACCTTTTTCTGGCTCAGTTAAATCGACACTAAGATTTTTCTGATTTCCATTCCAGTCAAAGTTAATTCAAGACCTTTTTCTGGTTCAGTCAAATCGACCCTAAGATTTTTCTGATTCTTATCCTGTCAAAGATGATTTAAGACCTTTCTCTGGTTTAGTCAAATCGACACTAAGATTTTTATGATTTCTATTCTAGTTAAAGTTAATTCAAGACCTCTGCTGGTTCAGTTTTAAATAGACCATTACTGATTCTTTTTCGATAGATACTTTCTCTGGTTCAGTTAAATCGACTCTAAGATTTTCTGATTCTTATCCAGTTAAAGATATTGTAAAGCATGGAGTCCGACCAAATAGTAGTTTATTAATTAATATGAAGCCTGGACCCGACCAGATGATAGTATAACCTATGACATCGAAACCAGGACTCGACCAGATAACGATATACCTCAGATTCAAGTTAAAGCCTGGACCCGACCAGATAACAACTTAATTTCTTCAAACGGCTGAAGCCTTGATACGACCAGATAACGGTTCAATGTCTATAATTATTGCGAAGCCTAGAACTTACCAGATAGCAATTAATTTCATATTCCCCAATAGGTCGCAGTGAAGCTTGGAATACGACTAGGTAGTAGTCAGTCTTATTATCCACAACAAGTCGCCAAGAATCCTGGATCCCAACCAGATAACAACTTACTTTCAAGAGATAACTCCCCAATAGAGTAATGGACAACCGAAGCTCCTAGGCTCTATTCCCCTAAAATATTCCCCAGCGGATTCCTCCTCAGACAGCAGGAACAGGAACCCCACAAAGGGACTTCTTATGAAGTCAGCATCTACTTTGGATGGCATCTCTAAGCCCATCTTCGACGACTCTCCGTCATATTACTAGGATGGCATCTTTAAGCCCATTTCCGATAGTCTTATGTCATCTTTTCCAAATGGCATCTGTAAGCCCATTCCTAATATAATTCACCAACAGTATCACTTCAAACGAGTGCAAATTTCTGGGCACTCTAGTGTTCAATCATCTTCTACCTTCAGATCAGAAAAAGGCAGACAATCCAATCTACATCCTTAGGTCTAAGAAGATTGAATAGAGGCGTCTGTTGTACCCAGAAATTTTTCCTCCCATTTTCACACAAGACATACTCCCAGAGGTCCTCAATTGCTCAAGGTTGACCAAAAATTGACCAGACAAATTCTCCTCATAAGGCAATGAACCCCCAACTAGGGTTTCAATTTTCATCAAGATGGTTGATCTCCAAAGGTCTCAAATGCTTTCCATGGCCCTAATATGTCTTCAAGATTATCCATGCCGAATTTCATGCCTTGCACAACAAGTTTGCTCAGTCAATTGCTCAAATGCTTGGAAAATCAACTATGTTAGGTCAAAAGTCAACTGAGGCCCATGTACAGTCAAACTTCATGATTTTTGGTCAACATCAATATTTTGAAGTGATATCCATCATTTGATCAATGGTTGATCACGATTCCTCAAGAAATGCTCCTAATTCATCAAAAGTCAAGAATTGCTAAATTAGGGTTTCTATAGGAGAAGTCAACCAAACTTTGACAAGGAATAACTTTCACACACTTCATCCATTTTCCCCAAAACAAAGCTCATTTTGAAGAGAATCCAATCCCCTACAACTTCTCTTCAGCCCACAAATTCAAGAGTTTCACCATTTGAAAGATATGAGCTCAGACATTACAAATCATTTTCAAAAAGTCAACAAAAACCACTTTTTGCCAAAACCTTTTACATTAAGATAAAATATTCAAATGCAAAATTGATCAAAAGAGAGATTAAAGTAGGCATCTTGGGCTTTCCAAAAAGTCAAATATCATCATCATGAGAAAAAATTGGGCAAGTTATGGCTTCCCAAGTTGGGAAAATTTGGGAATTTTTAAGAATTATGCATTGAGCAAACTTTAAGTTTTAGGTCAATAGCTTAATTTCTTGGACTTCAAACTTCTTCCTAAATTTATGAAGCACCCCTAATATCATTTTTGCATTGCCTTACCATTTTCGTCTACTTTATTCTTATTTATTTTGATTTATTTCAAATAAATACAAAATAAATTATATAAAATAAATGGAGATGGGCTTAGGCATTTGGGCTGATGCTTTGGCTTGCTTAAAGGCCCAAAGATTTGTGCACAAATGTCCAGATTCATTGAACATCAAAAAGTGCAGGAAACCTTCATTTTGGTAACTTTTCAAATTTGTGATCTTGGCTTTAAACCATGGCATTATGGGCTGATCTTCTCCATTCAATTGTGTCTCTTCCATCTACACCGTAAGTACAACATTCTAGCAAGCCAAAGACACGCACACAGAGCTTGGATAATTGCTGCATATTTTACAAAAAAGTTCAAAGGCGTCAAACTTGAATTTCAAGTTCCAGCTTGTTTTAGTCCCAAACAAAGGCTCAAACGCATCCCTGGAAATCCCCTGGAACGTTTCCAACCGTCACCAGGTGCTAAAACAGCCCAAAACGCATCACCTACATCTCACGGTTTGCATTTTTTTCTCAACCTTAATTTGCTTGATATATGTAGCATAAACACATTTTAATCATGCATTACTGACTACTCTTGTATTTGCAAGCTATCTGTACGGTTGGATTTGGTTTTTAATGCAGGGATCAAGTATCACCATTTTTAGGGTTCCAAGCTTAGAATTGGGGTTTCTGGAAATAGCCAAAATTACGCCTAATCTAGGACCTCTTTGTGCTCAGGAGGTTGAGGCCAATTCATCCATGGCCTCACCATGAATTTATTGTGCGTATTTTTTTTTGAGTTGCAGGTGCTGTAGTGACAGAAAAAAACTGTTACTATAGGTCCAGGTCTAAAACGACGAATGAAGGAAGAAGATGACGTGTGACAACCCCTCACTGGGAAAATAAAATCCACGCTTGTTTTTTTTTTTTTTTTTTAAATAATTATTGTTTTTTAACATTATATACTTTTTGTTGTGTTTGGTATAACAATTGAACAACCAGCTCATTTGGTAAGACAAGCGCGCGTTTGAGGGAGAGGGTTTGGGTTTGAATCCCAGGTCCAGTGTTTTATTTATTAATGTTTATTGATTGCAGATCTGGCGCTTTGCCTTTCAAGCTCTTACCATACACCCTCCAACTCCAGCCATTTGATGATAAAGAGATCAAGGCTAAGACATCCAAACGCGTGGACCACCATGGACACTCAAAAGCTGCCTCCACAAGATCCCGAGATGGCCTGGGCTATCTATTGGGCCCAACATTTTTTTCAGATAGCACACCCCCCTGTTTATTTCTGACAGCCGGCCCAACCTTTTTTTTCTTTTGTTTTTTTTTTGTTTTTTTTCCTTTTAAATAATAATAAAAATAATAATACTAATTAGAGTTAGGATTTTTTTTAAAATTTGTAAATTAATTAATTTAATTACCTTGACTTATTTTTATCAATTTAAAACTAACTAGATGTAGATTAATTTAATTCAAATATTTTTCTTAATAAAAACCAAAAAAATATATAATAAATTTAGTTTTGTTTCTTAAATTATTTTATAATTTTGTAATTTAATTATATTAATTATTTCAACTTTATTTTGTCAATTTTAAAATCAATTAGACTTAGGTTATTTTCATCCAAATATTTTCTTAAATAAAAATACAAAAAAGAAACTTTAGAACTAAGTTAATTTCCATTTATTTTTCTCAATTAAATTTAGGGTTAATTTATTTTAGGCATCTTTTAAAATAAGAATTAAAAAAAAAACCAACAAATATTTTCTTTTGTTTACTTAGCATTTTCTTAGGATTTTAGACGCTCGTCTTTATCTCGCGTGCGTATATCATTTTCGCATTTTTTCAATATTGTTACTGATCATGGATGTAGTAGTTTTAGATTTAAAATTCAGCACTTTACTTCTTACACTTATATTGTACTCTGCCAAAGCCGTGTAATAGTTTAGGATTTATTTTTATGCATTTTATTTTCCACAAATTTACTGCTTTATTATTTTTCTATATTACTGTTAGTAAATAGACGTGTATGGAAAGATTGTAAATTAAAATGTTAGCTAACCTAACAAAAAGACAAAAATAACTGAATCTCAACACATATGCATATATGCACCTTTAAGGTATCCCCGCTTCGGTTGCCTTTCGGAAAATAAAGCAGTCGTGTCCCTCGAGAATGGGGATGCTTTAGCAAAGACCCTTAAAATCAAAAGATCATAGTCCCCCGATGACCCTACAGTGTTGCCTTTCGATAAATGATCTCGTCCCTTAAACAAAAGTTGCTAAAGCATCTCCATATGTTGCCTTTGTGATTTTAAAACGTCCCTTTGAATGTCCCTCAACATCCAACGATAAAGCTACTTACTCACTAATAGTAGGATAGCATTGTCTAAAGGAAAAGAGGAAAATAATGACCCTTTTCGAGTAATAAAGTAGATAGCTGTTAGAAGTTTGCTCAAACATCTTGCACTTACACAAAAAAACTACTTTTCAAAAAACAATTTCAAAATACTTTGTATACTTTCTCCACTATCCCGAGAAACATTACAAAGTTCACCGTATTAAGGCATTTCCAAAACATTTTCAAACACAAAGCACAAAGGTATTTTAAAAATAATCAAACCTCTAAGAGCCCGTGGAAAACCGCGGATGGAAAGGGTGCTAACATTTCTTCTTTCCATAATCTACTCCCCTTACTCAGAAAACATCTCGAAAAGGTCTTTTTCTGTTCTTTTCACCCTTTTCTTTGTTGGATAAATGAAAAGTAGGTGGCTACTCTTGCTTACCGCATATTTGCGAATACAAAATGCAAACAAGTATAACAGTTGGTTCTGCCACCGTATCACAGAACTGGCGACTCTGCTGCGACAAAGATAAAATTGGGTTTACCTTAGAGTTAGTTCATTTTTAAATTGTTTTAATTGCTTGCTTAGTTTTCTTTATTTTTGAGGGCTTATTTGGGTTGTTACTATAGATCCTACACCCGGATTTGGGGCACCTCATTAGGTAAGTAGCAATTAATCATGGAGGTTGTATGGCATAGACCGATACAGACGAAGTGGTGGCTACGTTAGCACGATACTTTGGATTGTACTAATGTTTCTTGAGTAAGTTAAGGATAACATTAGGCTTCCTCATAGTGTCACTAAGAGCTAACTGACCTTTAGAACCTTTAATTGACTCATCCTAGCCATTAGGAAGTAGTGAGATAACCGATTTTTGTTCTGACCGGGGATTGGTTGATACTCGATACTACACTCATTGAGGTTGGACTTTCTGGATTTATTGGCCGCAATACTTCGGTGCGGATCTGAAACTATTTCTAAAGGGAAGGTTAGTGATATTAAAGCTCCTTAGAACCCGGTTACTATTAATAGGACAGGTTAAGCCAACTGAACATTCAAGAGGGTACTTACCTTAAAACCTCATGCAATCCTTTGAACCTAAGGTATTTTGTGTGATTTTCTTGTGTTTATCTGTGATTTTAAGCTTAATCATGACATCATAAACATCATGTCATTCATATATACTAATCATTTCAAGGACCTGTTGGATTTACCTCTTTGCTGTTTTGTAGGATATGAATTCAGGTCGTAGAAAAACCATCCGGATTCACTTCACAGAAGTTCCTCCCAAGCTCAAGGAATTAGTCTTGAAAGTTCCCGAGGATTCATCATTCCACAAAAGACATGGTCACTTACTCAGTTTGGCTACCACCAGGTTTGACGAAGGTTTGCTGAGTGTCTTATTCTAGTTCTTCGGTCTTAAGCACCATTACTTCACATTCCCCGATTATCAACTGGTGCCTACACTGGAAGAATTCTCTAAGTTACTTGGTTTACCTACATTGGAGAGAGTACCTTTCACTGGTTTAGAACAAGACCCATCTTCTGAAGATGTTCTCATAGTTTTGCACTTGAAACCATCTGACATTGAGTCCAATTGGGAAAAAAAGTGAAGTTAAGGGTCTCCTTGCAAATTTTCTGATGAAGAAAGCTCAGATTTTCCTGGATGCTATGAGTTATCATGCCTTCGAAGATGTCTTAGCCCTCTTGATCCATGGTTTGGTCCTGTTTCCTAATTCAGATCAATTTATAGATGTGAATGCCATCAACATTTTTCTTGCTCACAATCCGGTTCCTACATTGCTTGGGGATATCCTACATTCTCTCAATACTCGTACTCAGAAGAGGTGAGGAACTCTCGTGTGTTGCACCCCTCTGCTATATAGGTGGTTTATTTTGCACATTCCTCGGTCAGTAATGCAGAAAGATTTAGGCTTAAGATGGAGTCAAAGATTAATGTCTCTCTCTTACTCCGACATCCATTGGTGTCATCGCTCTCAAGAATACATCTCTTTTATTAATTGTTGTGGAGAATTTCCTAATGTGCCACTCCTGGGAATTAGGGGAGGCATCACCTACAATCCTTCTTTAGCACTACGTCATTTTGGTTACGTGCGGAGAGATTGTCCACCTGATATTCTCATCCAGGGTATTGTGTTCAACTACTCGAATGATTTGAAAAATTATTGTCAAAGGTTCATCCATGCTTAGGGCATTGTTAAGAAGACTCATAATAAGACTTTGGGCAGCAAGAACTCCATCCCTGTGAAACCTTATGTCAAATGGGTGCGAGCTTGAGCCCAAAGTCTTATGATGCCATATGATGCCATCTTATCAGTGATCTTGGAACCTGTTGTTCAAGGGTGTGAGTCCTGCATTATTCTCCATCTAGATATGCCAACCAACTTCAAAGAGTTGCAAAAGTCTTGGATCCAGCTCAAGGGAGAACGTGATACTTTTGAGGCTCAATTCTATGCAAGTTAGAAGAAGGTGTTGGAATTAACAAAGCAACTTCACAAAGAGAGGAATCTCAACACCTACCTCAACACCAAGAGGAAGCGCCCATGGGAGACTTAAGAGTTTAGAATTTCCTTTCATTATTTATCCCCTTGTAATCTTTTGTTTCTTTAAAAACTTGCTAATAAAAGGTTTTGTTTCTTGTTTTGTTTAAAAGAGCTTAACTCCAATAAGGTCCTTGAAAACATTACATAAGCGTATCATGCATTTCATCGCATAAGCAGGTCTCAAAGCAGGGTTCTTATCTTCTTCGTTGTTAATTTCAGCAAGTAAAGAAATGGCTCTTGAACAAAACGTCAAGGATCTCCAGGCGCAAAACGCCCAGTTCCTGCAAATGATTGTGGCTCTAGCTAAAGGGAAAGAAGATATGAAAGCCCTCATACTGAAAGATAAAAAGAAGAAGCCAAATTAACCAGCTTGTGTGGTGAACTTGGGAAGAAGGATCAGAGGACCAATGCGGCGAGCTTTTGAGCTAGTAACTTCATCAAAGGAAGGAGACAATCAGGAAGAGGAAACAAGAGAGGAAGACTCCAGTCCAAAGGAATACGATGATGAATCTGACTATAATGAGGAGCAGTATCCTCCTGCTGATGAAAAATACAAACAGATGAAGGATCATCTGTACGCAATGGAAATCTAGAAGGTACCTGGGCTGTATTTTGAAGAACTGGGTTTGGTTTCTGGGGTTGTCATCCCGTAGAAGTTCAAGGTTCCGGTGTTTGTTAAATATGATGGGGTCTCATATCGCAAGATGCATCTCCGATCTTATGTGAGGAAGATTCAGCCTCACACTGCTGACAAGGAATTATGGGTCCACTTCTTTTAAGACAGTCTATCTGGGACTTAGCTAGAGTGGTTCTATCAGCTGGAGGGACCAATATTCATAACTGGGAAGACCTGGCCGCTTCTTTCTACAAGCAGTGTCAATATAATACAGACCTTGCTCTCACCCGTACACAACTCCAAAGTAGGTCAATGGGTTCGAGTGAGGGTTTTAAATAATATGCTCAGAAGTGGAGGGACTTAGCAGGAAGAGTCCAAGCCCCTGTCTGATAGGGAGTTAATGGATGCGTTTTTGGGCACCCTATCTGGTCTGTTTTTCAATCATCTGATTGGAAGCTCCTCAGTTGGCTTTACTGACTTGACTTATACGGGATAAAGAGTGGAAGCTCGGATTAGAAGTGGCATGATTCAGAAGGATGCCTCTTTAAGTGCGGGAAAGAGACCTTTCATAGGAAAAAAAGAGGTCAGTGTTGTTTACAATCAACGAAATTAGGGAAGAACCAAGCGTCGTCCAAAGGTAGGGGCCGTTATGATATTCAAGCCTGCAGCTACTCAACAACAAAATAATCAGCCTAGAGCAGAAATACCTGTAAGGCAATTAACCCGGATACATGTGACTTTTTCTCAAGTTTTGCCTCACCTACTGAAATCCAATATGGTTACCTTGAGGGAAGCTCCCAAGAATCCCAACACTGCATCTCCTCGCTACAACCCAAATGCTCGTTGTGCTTACCATTCAGAAAGTCCGGGCCACGATACAAATGACTGTTGGGCTTTGAAAAACAAGGTGCAATACCTTATCGAGGCAAAGGAGATTGAATTTGACGCTGCTGAGATTCCCAATGTTATAACTGCTCCCATGCCCAAGCACGATTGTGGTGTTAATGTTGTTGACGATGATACATTAGTTGCTTTTGTTGAGGAACTTGTTACTCCTCTTATGATCGTTAAGTGGAACTTGTTGAAAGCCACTTTATTTCTGGGATGTGGCGAAGGATGCCACTTATGTTTATCTCTACCGACAAGTTGTTATTTTGAAAGCAGGTGTCCAACGCCTGATGGATGATAAAGAGATCTTATTTGAGAAGACTCTCGTCACAACTGTTTCTTGTAAGGATGTTTCAATTATAACCATTTCTGCCAATCCTCCCAGGGTCTCCACCAAAAGACTTGTCAGGATTACATCTGCTCCAAAGTTGGCTCCCCTGATCATCACTATGCCAGGGCCAATCCCATACTCCTCGAACAAGGTTGTTCCCTGGAACTATGGGGCTGACGTTTATTACCATGGCGTCAAGCAAAACATGTTGGCTGATGAAGACTGAGTTTATAGAAATATTGATCCTGACATTGATAACATTGTTGGGACCAGCAAAATAACAAGAAGTGGAAGAGTATTCTCCCCTGAGATTTCTCCTCCAAAAGTCGTTACTATTCCTGTGATAATTCCTACTGTTGTTCCTACTGATACTACCACCGCAATTCCTATGGTTACCCCTATTGCCACCCCTATTACCGAGTCGACCGATACTCGGGGCAAAGACATATTGATTGAGCCTGTCCAGACGAAGGCGTATTCAGAATCTATTCCAGAGGCTTCCAAGAAGGAAATGGAAGAAATCTTGAAGATAATTAAAAAGAGCGACTACAATATGGTCGAACAGCTGGGGCACACCCCTTCTAAGATATCAATGTTAGCTCTACTATTATGCTCCGAAGCTCATGCAAAAGTTTGGTGAAATTCATCAAAAATGCCCATGTGCCACAAGAAACCTCCGCTGACCAATTTGAAGATTGTGTGGCCAGTTTGACGGCTGATAACAGTTTGGGTTTTTCTGATGTTGATCTAACACCCAGAGGAAGAAAACACAGTGATGCGCTGCATCTCTCCATCGAATGCAGGGTAACTACTTTGGCCCATGTCCTAGTAGATACTAGTTCATCATTGAACATGCTGCCCAAGAAGGCTTTGGACAGATTACACTATGAAGGTTTAACTCTGAAGCCCATCAACATTATAGTGAGGGATTTTGATGGTTCAAAAAGAATGGTGCACGGGGAGGTGGACATCCCCATCAAAGTTGGTTCTCATAACTTTGACTCCACCTTCTACGTGATGGTTATCAGACCATCTTATTCTTGTTTGTGGGGTCACCCTTGGATCCATGGGGCTGGAGCTGTTACTTCCACTCTGCATCAGATGCTGAAGTACCCGGTGAAAGGAAAGATTGTCACGGTGCATGGTGAAGAGGAATAAGTGGTAAGTCACCTGAACTCTTTCAGGTATGTGGAAATGGATGGCGAGTTCATCAAGAATCCTTGTCAGAACTTCGAAGAGATGCCCCAGACCATGGCTGCAACTGAGACTGTTACCAATCCGCCGAAGATCACCAAACCTACCTTGAAAATGACTTCTCTCAAGGACGCCAAAGCGGTTATTGAAGAAGGTCGGTGTACCATTTAGGGCCAACTCCCTGACATTCCATACAAGTCTGATAAGTTTAGTTTCTATTTCTCTTCAGGGGCTCAAAGGATTATTCGTCATGCTCGTGCTGGAGGACCTCCCCTACGCATCAGCAATCACGGGGTCAACGCTTTAGAAGATAATGAGGGTGACTATGACATGGATAGCTGGATCTTCCCCACTACCAACGGTGGATCCAGTAACTGGACAACTAAAGACTTTGTGCTGATTACTTTTGTTCAGAAGTAACTGTCTTTCTTGTTTTCGGATATGTAATAATTAAACAATATGAACACTATGGCCATGTGTCTTACCCGGGGCACAATGGTTTATTTGTGAGGGTTATCATGTTTTAATCTCATACGTCATTAATAAAGAATTGGACATTTTGCATACAAAGTTTGCGCTCTCTGTTTTTTCTTCTCTGCCTTTTACTTTGTCAATATAGTTATGCTCTTACACACACTCACGTATCAAACTGCAGATCCATATCCACTCTGGATCCCATTGATAACGGTTATGCTATTGCCGGTTATGACTTTGAAAATTCAATCAACCAAACCGGGGACGAAGGTGAGGAAGATTATGAGGTACCCGGAGAACTCGCCAGATTGTTACAGCAGGAAGAAAGGGCTATACAGCCTCATGAAGAGCCAGTTGAGACAATGAACTTGGGCACAAAAGAGAACAAAAAAGAAGTCAAGATAGGTGCAAATTTAGAGCCTAATGTCAAACAGTAGTTCATACAGATGTTGCATGATTATGTTAAGATATTTGCCTGGTCATATGAAGACATGTCGGGGCTAGACACTGATATTGTGGTTCATCGTCTCCCAACTAAAGAATACTACCCTCCAGTAAAGCAGAAGGTTCGTCGTATGCATCCTGAAATGTTAGAGAAGATCAAAGCAAAAGTGATGAAGCAGTTCAACGCTAGGTTCTTAGTTGTCACCTCTTATCCACAGTGGGTTGCTAACGTAGTCCTGGTGCCTAAAAGGATGGAAAAGTACGGATGTGCATGGACTACAGAGATTTGAACAGGGCAAGCCCCAAAGATAACTATCGCTTCCCCACATTGATGTTCTGGTTGACAACACCGCACAACATAAGATCTTTTCCTTCATGGACGGTTTCTCTGGTTACAATCAGATCAAGATGGCACCTGAAGACATGGAGAAGACAACCTTCGTCACACAATGGGTGACTTTCTGTTACAAAGTGATGCCATTTGGGTTGAAGAATGTTGGGACAACCTATCAACGAGCTATGGTAGCTTTGTTCCATGATATGATTCACTATAAGATAGAGGTCTACGTTGATGACATGATATTCAGGTCTCAAACTAAGGAAGAGCACCTTGATCATCTACAAAAGCTGTTTGATAGACTGAAGACGTACAAGTTGAGGCTAAATCCAAACAAGTGCACCTTTGGGGTAAGCTCTTATAAACTCCTAGGTTTCATTGTCAATGACAAGGGTATTCAGGTAGACCCTGCAAAGGTCAAGGCCATACAAGAGATGCAACCTCCTCGCACTGAGAAGGAAGTTATAGGCTTCTTGGGACGCCTGAATTACATTGCCAAGTTCATTTCTCATCTAACTGCTACTTGTGAGCCAATCTTCATACTCTTGAAGAAAGATCAGTTGGTAAAATGGAATGACGAATGCCAGGCTTCCTTCGAGAGAATCAAGGAATACCTTCAAGAGCCTCTAATTCAGATGTCGCCTATTGAAGGAAGACCTTTGATAAAGTACTTAACAGTTTTAGATAATTCAATGGGGTGTGTGCTGGGGAAGCATGACGAGTCTGGTCAAAAAGAGCATGTGATATACTACATAAGCAAAATGTTTACCGACTGTGAAACAAGATACTCACTGCTTGAGAAAACTTGTTGTGCTTTTGCATGGGCTGCTCACCGACTGAGATAGTATATGTTGACCCACACTACTTTATTGATATCTAAAATGGATTCGATCAAGTACATCTTCGAGAAGCCGACTCTCTCCGGAAGAATAGCGAGAGGGAAAATGATCCTGACTGAATACAACATTCAATAAACGACCCAAAAAGCAATCAAGAGAAGTGTATTAGATAATCATTTGGCTCATCAAGCTGTGGATGATTATCAATCCATGAACTTTGATTTCTCGGATAAGAATATTATGTTAGTGACTGACTGTGAAGAACCTGGACCGGATGAAGGGTATGAGAAAGGATCCCGATGGACTATGGTTTTTGACGACACTTCTAACGCACTCGGAAATAGAATTGGTGTTGTAATCATATCTCCCGAGGGCTGTCATACTCCTTTCACTGCCATACCATGTTTCAACTGTACCAACAATATGGCTGAGTATGAAGCATGCATCATGGGTTTCAAAGCTGCTATTGACTTGAGGATCAAGCTCTTGAGTGTTTTCGGAGATTCGGCTTTGGTAATAAGTCAAATCAAAGGAGAGTGGGACACGAAGCACCCTAATCTCATCCCTTACAAAGAACATGTGTTAACGTTTCTTCCACACTTTGAAGAAGTTTCCTTTGAACATTTTCCACGAGAAGAGAATCAGTTAGCGGACGCGCTAGCTACTATGTCATCTATGTTTAAGGTCAGGTGGGACAATGAGGCTCCTCAGATCACTATTGAGAGTTTGGATGAACCAACATACTGCTATGAGATTGATACTGAAGAAGTAGCAGACAAACCTTGGTTCCATGATGTGAAAAGGTATCTCGAAGCTCAAGAATATCCTGAGGGAGCATCTTTCAATGATAAGAAGTTTTTGAGAAGGTTCTCTGCAAATTCTTCCTCAGTAATGGAATCCTCTACAAGCGCAACCATGACTCTACTTTACTTCGGTGTGTTGACAAGAGTGAAGCAGAGAGGATTATGGCAGATTTACACGAAGGTACCTTTGGTACCCATTCTAGTGGACACACCATGGCTAAAAAGATCCCACAAGCAGGATATTACTAGTCTACTATGGAAGCAGACTGTTATCAGCATTCCCGAACTTGTCACAAATGCCAGATCTATACTGATAAAATGCATGTACCTCTGATTCCCTTGAACGTCTTGACAGCTCCCTAGACCTTTGCAATGTGGGGCATTGACATGATGGGGGAGATTATAACTACCGCTTCCAATGGGCATTGCTTCATCCTAGTGGACATTGATTACTTCACAAAGTGGGTTGAGGCTGCCTCTTTTGCTAATGTTACCAAGAATGTTGTGGCGCGATTCCTCAAGCATAACCTTATATGTCAGTATGGTGTTCCGGAAAGAATCATCAGAGATAATGGTAGAAATCTCAACAATATGATGATCACCGAACTCTGTAAGCAATTCAAGATCCAGCCTCATAACTCTTCTCCCTACCGGCCAAAGATGAATGGCGCTGTGGAGGCTGCTAACAAGAACATTAAGAAAATCATATAGAAGATGACAATGACATACAAAGATTGCTATGAGATGTTACCATTTTCTCTTCATGGTTACCGCACCTCAGAACGTACGTCAACCGGGGCAACACCTTACTCTCTGGTGTATGGTATGGAGGCTGTCCTACCTATTGAGGTCCAGATCCCTTCTTTGAGAATCATGAAGGATGCAGGTTTGAATGAAGACGATTGGATCCAGACTCGACTTGACCAACTGAATCTGATTTTTGAGAAAAGGCTTACTACTATCTATCATGGTCAGATGTACCAAAAGCGAATGATCAAGGCTTTCAACAAAAGGTCAGATGTCAGGTATATCAAGTGGGTGATCTAGTAATCAAGCGCATCATACTGCCACAAGGTGATCCCAGTGGCAAATGGACTCCCACGTACGAAGGGACATTTGTAATCAAAAGCATTTTTTTTTCGGTGGAGCCATGATTCTAACCACTATGGATGATGGCGATCTTCCTCACCCTGTGAATGCGGACATAGTAAAAAGATACTACGCATAAATAAAGATCTGCTAGGTTGACTGGCCTAGGCAAAAATAAGTGCATCCTGGCGAACCAAAAGGGTTCAGGAAAAAATTAGGGATAAATACAAAAAATATGTACACCCGACAAGTCGAAAACCTGAAAAGGCGGTTTGGGCAAAAAAGGGTATCCCGGTGGACTGAAAACCCGAAATGGCAGTCCGGGAAAAAGTTAGGGATTTGAAGCGTACAACTATGTCCCATTGTATCACCTTGTGACCGGACTTCAGTATCAACTATCAAGCACAAACGACACCGATCAATCCAGACAACTTCAGACAAGTAGCAAAGTGATGAGACGCTTAAAGACATAAGGGCAATAGCAGAATTGAAACTCAGTGGGATTATTATAGCTCTTTTATCTTTGTACACTATTTTGTATAATTTTCATTTTCACGATGGTGTTCTCCTACTAGAACGCCAGTCTCTTTGTATAAAAATGCTTGTTATAGGCAAACTTCAAAATCAATGCAAATCATTTCTTTAAATGTAAAAAACAATTTGATTTCTATTTTTCTGTTTTGTTTTTCAAAAATTCCCAGCGATTATTTTTGACATATGTATTTGAATATGGTTACTGTTTACAAATACTTGCATAAAAAACAGGAAGACAATTACTAATGACTTTAATAAACAGGGAAAAGTCTAAGAAAGGCTATTTGTAGTCCCGACAGTTACTCTTTCCAGCAGGTACAGGGGCAGAGACGTCTTGAGATGAACTCATCGCTACATCCTTAGCATATGACCCAGTGATGTCTATGTTCCCCACAGAGTAGAAACAACCAAAAATTCAATCTCTTCTTCCCCAATCAGGAACTACCTCCTCTAGCAAAGTTCCCTCAGAGAGCTTAACTCAAATATCCTCAGCTGAGTTTTACAAATCTCAAACAATTTATAAAGCCTCACCCCCTGTAGAGTTTATTTCTCTAGCTGTGGAAGGGTACCCCCAATAGAGTTTATTTCTCTACATCGGTAAAATCATCCGACAGAGCATCTTGCTCCCCACAAAGTCATTCTCAAGCAGGAGTCAAAGATCCCTGGTAGAATATCCTCAAACGGAAAGAGGAAATCCCCAGCAAATCATCTTCGCTCATCATCCCCAGCGGGAATGAAAGAACCACTTTCCTCACCTGCCAAACAGTAGTCCGAGATTCAGCTTCCCAATACTCTCTAGCAGCAGTCAGGGATTTACTTTCCTAGACTACGAGATATCACAACAGTATTCCATATTCATACATCATGGCATGCGCATACACATCGCGTACAACATAATCTCATTTATTTTGAGAACATCATTACACAATACCTTTCATACATCATGACATTGCATACGACTAACTCTTTACCTTTTTAGGAAAGATAAAATCAACAAATATCGTTGACCACTTATATGACCTGGCAGTCTTCTCAAAGGTACGTCTGACGAAGGGATATTTTAGCAAGTTCCTTAAAAAGATCATTCTCAAAAGACCTTCTATGGTTCAGTTAAATCGATACTAAGATTTTCCTGATTTCTATTCCAGTTGAAGACAACTCAAGACCTTTTTCTAGTTCAGTTAAATCGACACTAAGATTTTTCTGATTTCCATTCCAATCAAAGTTAATCTAATACCTTTCTCTGGTTCAGTTAAATAGACACTAAGATTTTTCTGATTTCTATTCCCGTTGAAGATAATTCAAGACCTTTTTCTAGTTCAGTTAAATCGACACTAAGATTTTTATGATTTCCATTCCAGTCAAAGTTAATCCAAGACATTTTTCTAGTTCAGTTAAATCGACACTAAGATTTTTCTGATTTCCATTCCAGTCAAAGTTAATTCAAGACCTTTTTCTGGTTCAGTCAAATCGACCTTAATATTTTTCTGATTCTTATCCAGTCAAAGATGATTCAATACCTTTCTCTTGTTCAGTCAAATCGACAATAATATGTTTCTGATTTCTATTCCAATTAAAGTTAATTCAAGACCTCTGTTGGTTCAGTTTTAAATAGACCATTACTGATTCTTTTCTGGTAGATACTTTCTCTGGTTCAGTTAAATCGACCCTAAGATTTTCTGATTCTTATCCAGTTAAAGATACTGTAAAGCCTGGAGTCCGACCAAATAGCAGTTTATTAATTACTATGAAGCCTGGACCCGACCAGATGATAGTATAACCTATGACATCGAAACCTGGACTCGACCAGATAACAGTATAACTCAGATTCAAGTTAAAGCCTAGACCCGACTAGATAACAACTTAATTTCTTCAAACCACTGAAGCCTGGATGCAGCCAGATAACGGTTCAATGTCTACAATTATTGTGAAGTTTGGAACCGACCAGATAGCAGTTAATTTCTGTGATCGGTGGATTTAGAACTGACTGTTTAACGCTGGTTTCGCAAAATGTCGCGGAAGCAAGAGTCGCCACCGTCTTTTATTTTCTCCAACATGGACAGGACAAAAGCACAGCAAAATTCCTTATGAGATAGTTTCTCGGTTCGGGAGGTAGATTTATAGAAAGGGAAGGTGTTAGCACCCTTTCTATCCATGGTTATCCATGGGCTCTTAGATACTTGCTCATTTGTGTTTTCAAAATGTTTGTTTGCTTTTCAAATGTGAGTGGGTTTGAAAAAGTTTCGTTTAAAGATTTCAGATCGACTCTTGTATCAGTCCTCAAGAGTGTTTGAAAAATTGTTTTGAAAGCTTTTTTGAAAGTGTCGGTGTGAAAAGAGTTTTTGATTTGTTTTTTTTTAGAGCAAGTATCTATGAGTCATCCACCTACCCTAAGGAATTAGACTGTGTAAATGTCCTTAAGGTAGTGTCATCCCACCATTGAGAGGTAGGTAGCACCACCGTTGGAGGTGTTCGGGTCAATTCGTTTGTAGGGACAGTGTGGTCACCAGAGCAATGGGAAGATACCTTAGAAGCTACCCTCATGCCAGGTTCCCGGATCATGAGGACTTACTAAGACATCCTCTACTCGACGATCACCTTTCGAAAGGCAAGGCAACAGTGAGGCGTACCCTAGGGGTGGTGTGTGATTTGTGTGTCGTTTTCAGTTATTTTGTCTTGTTCATGTTATGGGTGATCTACACGTTTGTTTTTATTTAGACATTCATTCTTGCATGCGATTAATTAGCAATTAAAAAATGCGAGAAATATAAAGTTCCTAGACTATTACAAAGGCGCGGGTCCACATCGCCAAATTAAATCCAGGACCCGATTTGACAAAAAATAAAGAAATAAAGTGCGAGAAATATAAAGTGTCCGAGTTACATGGCTTTGGGAGAGTTACATAAATATTATAAGAAAAAGAAATAAAACGCGCGAATTGAATTAAAATTGAAAGCGAGGGCGTTGGACCCTTTTTAATGAAATTAAATTATTATTAGCAAATTAATTAAAATAAAATAAAAAGGAATTATTTTTGAGGTTTTTTCGGTGTTTATGATTTTAATGAGAATTAAATGAAATTAAAACCTAATTCTAGCTATTTTTAATTTATTAAGAAAATATGAAAATTACCTAAAATTAAACCTAATTAATTAATGCAATTTGATTTATAAAAAATAATATTAAATAATTAATTATGGTGAGGAAAAAAAGGAAAAGAATGAAAAATGTTTGAAGCCCTAATTCTACTCTTTTTAATTTATTAAAAAATTATTTGAATTAAACCTAAATTTAAATCTAATTAATTAGTGAGATTTATTTACAAAAAAGATAATATTTAAATAAAACATATTTTAATTTTTGTCTTTTCTGATTTTTTTGTTATTTTTATGTGAAATTAATTTTTATTGAATTAAAAGAAAATAATGGAATTAAAACAAATAATAAAAATAAAACAAAGAAAAATAGAAAGAAATACAATACCAAGGGGGGTTCTGTCCCCAATTTGGAGGTGTAGCCCTAGCAATTCTGGCCCAATTATGTCAAGGCCTTTTGACTTTTTCAGGAAGCATGTGACTTCGTTGACTAACGCCTATGGTATTCAGTAGATCTGGGCCCAGGGATTACCTGGGATTCGAACCCAGGTCCCAGGGATTACCAATCACACACTTGCCAGCTGAGCTGTTGTATCACTTTGTATATTATATGAATAACAATTAATAAGAGATAAAACGGAAGCTAGTGGGACTTTAGCGCGAAAATTCAAATTGTTCAATCAGATGGTGCCACCTAACCTTCTTCTTCCTCGTTTGGATTTTTTCTGAAACATAAAAAAGGGTTAGCGGGGGTTTTAAACCCCCGCAAAATATGCACTTTTCCAAAATAGCGATTAGGCCATATGGTTATATAAATTAGGCGCGACTATGGCAATCGATTCGTCCAAGCTTCCTGATCTCAACCATGGCATTGAGGTGTCTCAATTTTACAGTAGGTGAAAGTACCCAATTTGAAATTTGAAGAACCCTAATAATCGTCCATGGTAGTTTCGCGTATGGGTGATGAAAACTTAATTAAACAATACAGTTAGCTTCAGAATGATGAGAGTAACACAAAACAAGTATTAGAATTCAAAATCATGGCATGAATGATGAAATACGATTTATGCAAAAGAGTGAAACAGTTGAACTGCTAGGTACCGATTATGGGCGTTAGGGATGTGGAAAACTATTCAGGAAGCTTCCTTGACACTTTTGCAAGCTATTGGGATTAATCTTTGCCTCTGAATCGTACTCTAAGGCCACTTTCAGTTTTCAAATTTTTGACAAAAAAACTCAACCTTGGTTCTTGATGTATGGCGCAGCTTAGAGGTTATGGACACTAGGGTTTTCATCAGTATATATGTGTGAATGATTAGGGTTGGAAATTTGGTCCAAAGAATCCTTGAATTGATGGAGAGGATATTTTATTTTCATGCCATAATTTTTCAATCTTTTTCACATGTTTTTGATGCCAATCATATCCAATTACCATGATTCTTTCTATATCTGATCATGCACGAAATATTGAGTGTATTTCATGCATAAAAAGATTTAAAAACTTAAGTTTGGTATTTTTCATATATTTTAATTAATTAAATGAATTTCTAGCAATTAAAAATTCAAATAAATAAAATAAAAATGATGAAAAACTTCCCTTTGGGCCAAATGGTCGTGCACATGTTTTGGATGATGGATTTTGGAAGAAAAAGAGGCCCATTAGCATTTTTAAGACTTTTGAAGCAATGTTGACTTTTCAAAATATCCAAAAATTTCCCAACTTCCACAAGGCATATCTTGCTCAATTTTTAAGCTTTGCTCATGTTCTGGGACATTTTGGAAAGGTCTTTGAGTCCTCTAACCAATGTCTTTGGTCCCATGTCATTTTGATTTACCAATCTCAAGTTATGGCCTTTGACTTAAAGTCCATTTTTGTTGACTTTTGAAAATGACCTATAATGTTGAAATTGATAACTTTTTGTGAGAGCATTTCTTGGACTTTAAGTGTGAAGAGGAGTTGTAGGAAATGTCTTTCTCTTCAAAATGAGCTTTGGATGGAATTTTTCTGATAATCCATGTGAAAGTTATGCTTTGGTCAAGTTATAGTTGACTTTTTCAACTGTCCAAATATGGAAACTTTTGCATCTTGAGACTTTTTGAGCCAAGCTTTGAAAATCATGATCAAGCATTGATCAAATGATGTTTGTGGCTTCAAAATGAGATGTTGACCAAAAATTTGAACTTTTGACTGTCAAATGACCATTTTTCCCCTGCAGTTGACTGTAGTGCAATTAGGGTTTTTGACTGTGCAATTTTGTGCTGTAAGTCTTGAAACTTGGTATGAGGATGTTTGACCTTATTTGTAGGCATGTGGGACTTGATTGAACCCTTGGAAACTTCATTTTCTTTGTCAGAACCAAAACCCTAGTTTTTGACTGTTAGGAGGCCCTTAAACTGTGCAACCTTTGGGGAATTTTGAAGCATGCTCTTTGCAAATCTTGAAGAATATGGGAGGGCAAATTTTGGGGTACAACAGTTGCCCCTGTTCAATCTTCTTAAACTTGAGGATGCAGATTGGCTGACGTGCCTTTCGTAATCCGAAGGTGGAAGATGATTGAACACTAGAGTGCCCAGAAATTTGCGCTCACATAGTAGTGTGATGATGGGAATGGGCTTACAGATGCCATTTGGAGATTGATGGATAGGATGATGGGCTTATAGATTCCATGCTAAGAGATGATGGAAGGTGGATGGGCTTATAGATGCCATCTGGGTGTTGATCGCGTAAGAGATTCCTTAGCGAGAACTTGCGTACCTGCAAAAGAAAAATGATTACCTGACCTGTTACAGGAGCTGGTCTTCAGATTCTTTGTATAGATGTGTCCTTACTGGTTACAGGAGCTGGATCTGGAGCTTCAAAAGATGATGAATGAACCAGGGATGGTTATTACCTCAACAGGAACGGTGAGAGAACCTTGGATGATTACTACCTCAACAGGAACGCTGAGAGAACCTTGGGCGACTTCAACCTCAACAGTATCATTGAGAGAATCTGGGGGCGATTACTACCTCCGCAGTAACGGGGAGAGAACCATAGGCGACTTCAACCTCAACAGTAATCATTGAGAGAATCTTGGGCGACTTCAACCTCAACAGTAATCATTGAGAGAATCTTGGGCGACTTCAACCTCAACAGTAACGCTGAGAGAATCTTGGGGTGATTACTACCTCCCCAGTAACGGGGAGAGAACCACAGGCGACTACAACCTCAACAGTATCATTGAGAGAATCTTGGGCGACTTCAACCTCAACAGTAATCATTGAGAGAATCTTGGGCGACTTCAACCTCAACAGTAACGCTGAGAGAATCTTGGGGTGATTACTACCTCCGCAGTAACGGGGAGAGAACCACAGGCGACTACAACCTCAACAGTATCATTGAGATAATCTTGGATAACTTCTACTGAGTCTTTATCAGGAAAATCTGTTAGGGGTCGATTTAGCTGGACTAGAGAAGGCCTTTGACTGGATAAGAAACAGAAAAATATTAGGGTCGATTTAACTGAACCGGTCTAGGTCTTGAAATCTTCAACTGGATAAGAAACAGGGAGATCTTAGGGTCGATCTGACTGAACCAGAGAAGGCCTTGGACTGGATAAGAAACAGAAAAATCTTAGAGTCGATTTAACTGAACCAGGCTAGGTCTTGAAAATAGCTGAGAACTCAACTGGATCTTTCCTGAAAGGTAAAGGTCAGTCATATGCAATGCATGATATGGATCAAGCAATGATGTTCTCAACATAAATAAGATTTGTAAGATATGATGCGTAGATGCATGCTATACTGTATGAAAATGTGATGTTTATGAATGTATGTTTTTCGTCTTAGGAAAGTAAATCCTTGACGGGTGCCGGGAAGTCACTCCTGGGCTGATGTTGAAGAATAAATTTTGCTTCCGCTGGGGATGATAGTTGCAAGAATACCGGTAGGAGAAGATGACTCCGTTGGGGAATAAACTTGGCTAATAGATTATTCCGCGGGGAGAAAAGTACTCTGACGATCTTGCTGGGGAGCAATACTCTGTGGGGAGAGAGATACTTCACTGAGTTGTTGATAATAACTTGCTGGGGATACCCTTGTTGTGTTGGAAGTGTTAATAGACTTCGCTGGGGATAAGAAGGCTTCGTCGAGGACGATCTTTCCGTAGCTTTTGGCTGAGGATAACCCATTTATATCCTGGTAAGGAAATAACTCTTTGAATAAAGCCGGGGGACGCGTTCATGCTCTGCGAGGATAAGCTTCTAGAATCTACTGGGGATAAGCTTACTGCTTGGGGAGATGGATTCCAACTTTCCTTGGGAACTAGATTGGACTCTCCTGGGGGAGTTTATTTGATATACTGGGGAAGTAGCTCCATTGACTGTTTGATGTACCGCCGGGGAACAATCTTTAGGTCAAGACTGTCGGGGATGCTTGTTAAGAATGTCTGTATACTGCTGGGGAATGTTGAGATCTGTGGGAGGATACTCAACTTTTTTAAGCTGATAATAGCTTTGCTTGGGGAGAGTGCATGGACTTGCTGACTCACTCTTTGGGGGCTTAAGATATCTTGGTTGTTCTTCAGCCGAACCTATCTTAGTACCTTGGCGGACGTAGCCATTAGATCGTTTGGACAACTCATCATTGCCCCTGTTTCCGAGGTGGGAGAGGAAGACCTGTGAGGTGCTGATAGTTGCTGATAGACAAACCTTCTTCTGGTAGGCAGGTGACAAGATGACAGTACATAGTCGTACGCTTTAATCCCTAACTTTTGCCTGGACCTCCCTTTCGGGTTTTCAGTCCACCGAGATACCCATTTTTGCCCAAGCCGCCTTTTCAGGTTTTCGACTTGCCAGGTGTACATATTTTTTCGTTTCATCCCTTATTTTTGCCTAGGTGTGTCAACCTAGCGGGTGTTTGATTATGCGCAGTATTTTTCGACTATGTCCACGCTCTTAGAATGCAGGGAGGTGCCCCTGGCTTCTTGTGTTGCCATGTTACCTGAAGATGTCTGATCGTGCAAGATTTGTTGCTGGAATTCCTGTCCAATGCCCCAAGTGTCTCAGATGGAGAGTTGCCCCTAGCTGCTTGACATCGTTGAGAGATTCTCTGAATCTTGACTTAACTGCCCCAGATGATGGACAATAGTCATGCCATGCCCCTTGATTGGAAACACTTCTGTTCATTAGGCATTCGTCGTGCGAATTTCTATGCTGTTCAAACAAAAAGTCATATGCAAACAAAGTTATGTTAAAATGCAAAGCCTATGTCTGTCTTGAAGATTTTGAAAATGCATTCTTTTTCATAAAACAAGTGAATGTTTGTAAAACGTGATGTCAACTCCGTATTTACCGTAGGCCTTAAGGAGTCAGGATACCTTTCGTAACAGTATGCTTTCGAACTAACCAATGCTTCAGCTAGGACTTTTGAGGGTTATAACGTGGCCTGGTTCACGGTTTAAGAAACAAAGGATAAAGGCTCAAATTTTATTTGTACCCACCCGCTCTTCGTGATGTTCTCCAAACCTAAACTCCGTTGATCATACGTTAGAACTTGTTTGAGTCTCTGCTCTGATTTTCCGGTGATGATTCGGATGTTGATAACTTATTTTGAATAGGCAGTAATTCCTTTTTTGTTGAGGGTTTGTAAGACCTCTTTCTTGTCTGATTTTTTTGTTATCCCTTTCTTTTTTTTTTTCCTGAACTGTTTCCTTTTTTGGAATTACAGTCAGCGGGATGCCCCAGTTTTGTAAGTCTCCTTCATAGGTTTTGACTTATTGGGTTTTTATTTTGAAAGATAATGACTGCCTTTCTTTATGATTATTCGGAAGCATCACCATCTTTTGTTTTTGGAAGGACTCCTTTGATGTCATTCGTTGTGCACTTGGATAAACTGAGAAGACTACCCTGCCCCAGGTTATGATTAAGGGTTTTAATTTTCAAAAAGAGAAACTCCTACTTCTTTGGCTCAAAGGGGTTGACGAGGGATTATCTTCCTTATAACTCCAGTGTTTAGGAATTGAAACAATGCTTGTACCTCATCAGCGGGGTCTGTTCAAAAGCATACTGTAATGATCACGGTATCGTTTTCGTCATCCTCCCTCAAGAGGCTTAGAATTATTAATTGAGAGTTGACATCAGAAAAAATATGAAAATAATTTGCATATAGTGAATACGAATATATTGCTTCAAACAGACATATGCGATGCATTAATGAAATAACAATGTTTAACATGAGTAAATGTTTGAACAAAAGGAAATTACAACTTGAAAATCCTAAAGAACAAAAGTCTTTTCATCTCGGGGCTTGCTACTTCAAATGATGAGCCTTGGAGGGATGGTAGAAAAATTCAGCCTGACCATCTTGTGTGAACTCCAATGCCCCTTCATTAATCAGGTCCTGGATCTTGTTCTTCAGAGCCCAACACTCATTTGTATCATGTCCTGGACAGGCAGAGTGGTAGGCACACCTTTTATTGGGATCATAGGCAGGAGATGCTGTGTTGGGGTTCCGGGGATGAGCCCTTAATGTGATCAGATTCAATCTCAATAGGCGTTGTAGAGCCTGAAACAATGACATGTTGAGCTGGGTGAATTGCCTCCTGGGCTTGTCTGGCTGAAGCTGGTGAGGTTGATGCTGAACTTGTGACCTTGAAGGCTTTTGAGGAGTTCTCTTATCCTCTTGCCTTAAAGGTGGTTGAACGATGACTGGCTCTTTACCTTTAGACGTTTGCCCCAGTTGGTTACTGTGATACGGTGGGAGAACTGACTTGAGTTTTGCGTTCGTATTCGCACTTGTGCGGTTGAGCAAGAGTCGCCACCGACTTTTTATTTTATCCTAAAGGAAAGGTTAAAAAAGCACAGCAAAAACCTTTTGAGATATTTCGTGGGTTCGGGGGGTAGATTATGAAAAGGGAAGGTATTAGCACCCTTTTCATCCATGGTTATCCATAGGCTCTTAGTTACTTGGTTTTTTAGATCACTTGCCTTGTTTTTCGATTGCTTTGAAAATGGTGTGTGTGTGGGTGCTTTTTGAAAATGTTTTGGAAAAAGATGCCTTGTCTTAGGCAACTAATGTATTTGACTCGTGATTGAGTGTTTTACAAAAGTGTGGATCTTTTCGAAAAGATGTTTTCAAATGTTTTTGAGAGTTTGTTTGAAAGTGTTGTGGATTGTGGTTTTTGAAAAGAAGGCAAGTGTTTTTGCAAGTTTGATCTCAAGTAACTAAGATTTTTGTCTACCCTATTATACTCAAAGTTTTTTTGTTATGTTTTAACCCCTTTTAACAATTTTGTTCCACCATTGAAATTGATGGACAATCTTGTGTTTAGGAAGTTTATTCGGGACGGGCGCGGGTCATTGTATGGACCATGAATGCAATGATGCCAAGTGTCTTTGGCAATTTGCTTTGAAGGGACTATGATCATTCCGTTTAGGCAACACTTTGAGACTTATGATCATTTGATTTTATTTTGCCAAAGATACTCGACGTGCAAGCATGGCCCATTTTGGAAGGCAACATGTGGGATTACCCTAGGGGGTGCAAGTGTGATTGTGTATTGATTACGTGTATTTATTTTGTTATTAGGTTATCTAGCGTTTGATTTTATGTACATACAAACCCTAGGTCTAACCATGGTATAATTGGAAAACTGTAAATTGCGGAAATGTAAAATCTACGCTATTACAAAGTAGTATCCGGGAGTGGGGGTACAAGTGTATGAATGGGGATGAGACTTATAGTATCCAAAAAGTTACAACCAAATCGAATGTGCGATCAAATGTAAATATCGAATACACAAATATAAGATAAACAAATGTGTAGAAGCAATGTATTGGGTAAGTGTAAGTGTGAGATGTATATGTATTGTGTATGTGCAATTATTTACAGGCGCGATAATGTGAAATTGAAGCGTATTAGGGTTTGACCTAGGTATGTACTTTAATCTTGTATTTTTGTATAATAGAATGTTTTAATTAAATGCTCAAGTTTTAATTAAATAATGTATCTTTATTTGCTTATATACAAAAAGTATTTTAATCAAATGTTTGTGAATTTTAATATTGGAGAAAAAATGTATTTCTATTATTATGTGCAAATGTATGTTAAAAAAGTTTTCAATTTTAATTATATGATAAAAAAATGTATGATATGTACAAATGGTATTTTAATCAAGTATTTAGAAAATAAGTTATGTATAGAAAAATATTTAATTATACTTAAAGAAAAGATATATTTTTTTACTAAATGAATTGTATTAATTAAGAGTATATTTTTATCAAAACTAATTTAAGTTAGAAAATAAAACTAAATATATTATTTGTATAAAAAAGGAAGTAATTGATAAAATATGTTTTTTTTTCTCTTTTTTAAGTATTAGTATTAACATGGTGTTTGTAAAATAATGCAAGGTTTGTAAAAAAGAAAAGGGTTAGTATTAATCAAGTGTTTGTATAAAACAATGTTAGTGATTTTTAGTGGGCTTTGGGGGAAATCAGAAAACGGGTCAGGCCCACGCTGGAAACAAATTCTTTAGGGTTAGGCGTTTCAATTGGGAACGAAGGTCTTAGGGTTAGCAGCGGCGCCGTTCGTATGTACTTGTTTATCGTTCTTCTGATCAATGCTCCTCCGTCCGGCCACCGGTGTTGCTCCCAAACCTCTCTTCCCTCCATTGACATGAGCCCTGTGGTCTTGTGATTCAAGGTTCGGCTTTAATGTTTGCGTTCCCTTTTTCTTTTCATGAATTGTACGCGTTGTTTTGATTTGAGTCTTAATTCTTATTTTTCATTATGAGATAAAGGAGAAGAGAAGAGGGAGAAGATTGGCTACCTTCGTTCTTTGGAGATGGAGGAGAGGCGGAGGTCGTGACGCTTAGGAGGCCGGGATGGCGTGAACGTGATGGAGCTGGAAGCTTGCTTCTTGATAACCCTGGTTAGGTTTTATGACGTTCTTTAGGGATTTGATGATGATTTGTGCTGAGAACCCTTTTTAATTCACTTCTTTATCTTCTTCTTCTATGCCACTGTTGCCTATGTATTGATTGGAATATGATGCTTTGAGATGAACTTGCCCAGTGATGTTTGTACTGAGGGCCTAGGTTGCCTTGAGTTGTTGTTCTGAAACCATTAGCCTTTTACCTGTGTTTCCCTGAACATGCTTCTGAATGATTTTGAATGCTTTAGAACATTGCTGCCTTGGTATTGCCTTGAATGTTTTTGAATGCTTTAGAACATTGCTGCCTTGGTATTGCCTTGAATGTTGGAGAGATTCTGAGATTTCGCCCAATGATGTTACACTGAGGGCTAGGGGTTTGGACACTGAGTTGCTTGGATTGAAGGGTTTTTGTGTTGGGTGAACTGGTCTTGCAGGGCATATGCTGGTTTTACAAAATGGTAAAGCTTAGGCAAGTTTACCTAGGCTTCAAAAATGCTCAGCAGGTTTTGCTTCAGTATGTGGTATGTATATTTTCATTTTGACAGTATGGTGGTTCAGTTCATGTGTTTGGTGCTGGTATGAGGTTTGAGACGTGTTTGATGGTTCAGGCAGGGATAATACAGGTTCTTTGCCTTGACCACTGATTTGAACTTCAGGCTTTCTGAGTTTGTATCAGCTTGCAGGTTTTCTATGCTTTTTGAACTTGGTTTCAGGTTTTGAACTTTGGTTTCTCAGGTTTTCTAGGATGGGTTTGGAGGTACAGGCCTGGTTTAGGACATTAGCAGGTTTGAGTCTTTGTTGTGTTTGATAACTTATGAGGCCTGCTTGGATTAGGCAGGTTGATGGTTGTTCAGGTTTTGACAGCAGGTAAGCTTGCAAAAGGTTTTGTGTTGATATGGCTTTTGAATGGTTTTTGACAGCAGGTAAGCTTGCAGTAGGTTATGCTTCAGGTTTGAATCTGGTGTTTTTTTATCTGATAGCTGTCTTTAGTTTGAAGCTTAGAGGATTCAGTTTGTATCTTTTTCAGTGGACAGGTTTTGAGGCATCAGCAGGTTTTTGTATATTTCTCTCTTCTATCCTGCTTCTGAACTGAGTTCCTTTCTTTGTGTTATATCTTTTTCTGTCTTCTGCCTGAGCCTAAAACCTGCCTATGCTGCTTTATCTCTCTTTTTCTCTCCATAGTACAGCTTTAGAATTTAATATGATTTCATGTTGTACTTTGTTCTGAAGGGGCCCTTTGGGAAGTGATGATTAAGATATTTAGCTTGCATAACACATTACTTCTGCATCTCTTTCTCCAGTTTTGACAGTTTGTGTGCTTTTTCTTTTCCTTGATATCTTGGCCAAATCTTTTCATGACAGCTTGGGTACTTGTGACAGCAAATGTACTTTTGATATCTTTGAGTAGACTTTGGCATTTGATAGGAAGTGGGAATTGGATTTTTCAGTTTAGTTTGAATTGGAAGTTTGAGATTCTATGCAGCTTGAATTTTGGATTTTATGCATTTGACATTTGCATTTATGAATAAAAATCTTCCCTCTTTGTGAACCGGGAGAAATCCCGTGATTTGCAGAGAGGGTCAACTGATCCCAATCAGTGGCCCCTAATGATGAGAAAATTTTAACTGTCCTTTTTATTCAACTGCTTTCTGACTTTTCTCCTTCTTTTTGCAGATAAAAAATGGAGCACCGGAGCGGAGTGAAGAATGAAGAATTAGAAATAGGATAGAATTTTATTTTCAATTTAATTTTTGTACACTTATTATTATTTAAATACTTTGTAATAAATACTTGTATCCAAATAATAACAATTGTAACAACTTATTAAATATGAAATAAAAAATTCCATTGACATTTAATTCTCTTCAATTCTTTTTTCTTTAATTGTTTACTCGTTATTTATAATTCCTTAAATTAAATAAAATGAAAGTTAAATTTCAAGTATTTAATTTTTAGAACCACAAATAATCAACTAAACCTTGTTGATCAAAATAAATGAACTGGACGTCTCCATTATTCAAAGCAACGCACAATCGAACACAAAAACTGATCAGAGGCAATCCTTCCTTACTGATTCTTTGCCAAGCACTGTAATTCCAAATTGCACATATCTTTGGACTGGTGAATTCAAACCAACTGCCTCCTTTTACTGATTAAATCAAGATAACGCGAATTTTAACCCGAATCTCGGAATAAACTGCAAAGTGCTTGTGGAATTTAAATCCTTCTGAGAACATGCCCATAAAACCCTTAATTCCCGATTAAATGCCAAATAGCGTTCGCCTGATCAAAATTGAACCAAAAATCATCCGAAACCCTAAACCAACTGTGAAACAATCCAGAGCTCTGAAAATCAGTAAAAAACCCTAATTTTGCTTGACTGACAAGAAAAGTCCGTTTGTCCGATTCTTGAGCCAGTTAGAAAAGGTCTGAAGCTGAGATTTCTTGGGGAAAAATGCGAGGGCAAATTTTGGGGTACAACAGTTACCCCGAAGCAGTTGGTTGACGATAACCCCGAACTCATCTTGTCTTTGAGCTAAACCTTGAATGACAGTCCCCTGCCCCAACATTTGGGCTTTCATTGCATCCATTTCAGCTTGCAAGTGTTTCAGCCGTTCGTCCTCAGCACTGTTCCTGACCAAAGTTTCTGTGAGAAGTGTCCTTAGCTCCTCCTGCCCCTTGGATAGATTCAGGAGGATTTCCCCGAACCGAGTCTCTTGAGCAAGAAGGTCCTAGTTATCTTGTTGGGAAGCCATTGCTGAAATAAACAGCGAGAAAGGTAAGTGACCTGCAAAAGGGATACCTGTTATGCAAGGATGTGCATGATATGTATGCAATGTTTTCAAGGACCTCGCAGGGTAAACAAGAAAATTGTTAGCATTGGAATTTATAGCTTGATTGAAGGAACCCCATGCTGTTGAGAATTCTTCCTCAAGGGTCAAAGGCTCACCATATCCAGTGGGTCATAGCCCCCGACTTTAGTCATCATGTCCAGTTTTGGTTTCCAAACAACCTTGGTTAGGGGAACCTTCCCCAGGAGTCGAAGCTCACCATATCAAGTGGGTCATAGCCCCTGACAACCTTGGCTAGAGGAAAATAAATCCTCTTTTCCCCTTGCTGGGATAGTTGATTCACCATGACCTGCATCACAAGCCCTTGAGATCCTTGAAATGGGTTAGGATGTATGCAATGGTATGATGTTATGTTATGCATGGGGTAATGTAAGTAACCCTGTTATGAGTCCCAATTAAGGACTGCAAACCAAAACCTGCAAGAAACTCAAGTAAAAACTGTCATGAGTCCCAATTAAGGACTATAAACAAAACCTGCAAGTAGTTCATGTGTCAGATAACAAGCATGCAAGTAGTCAAGTACGAAGGCACACAAGTCACACAAGAGAAACCCTTAGAGTTTAGGCCAGCATGGGGTCTGGGTATTACCCTCTTGAAGTTGGTGGGCTCAACCTGTCCTATCAGAAGTAACCGGGTTCTAAGGGTCCCAATATCACGGGATTGCTTTCATTGTTCATCGTTTCGATTTAGCCACTGAACTGGCGACCGAAATATTCCAGGAAAGCAACCCTCAACTGAGTGTAGTATCGAGTATCAACCAACCTCGGACTGCACCAAAGTCAGTTATCTCACTACCCTAAAGAGGCCAAGATAGTTCAATTAAGGTTCCTAAGGTCTGTTGATGCTTCACGATACCACGCGGAGGCCCCGTACTCTCCTTGACTGAACTCAAGGGTTACCAGTACACACCAAAGTGCCACATCAACGTAGCAGACTGTTTCAACCATGTCGGTATACCCCGCACAGTTCCCTCACAGCCTTGTTGCTGCTTTCTAAGAAGGTATCCCCAGATCCGAGTTAGGATCTATAGAACTCCCGAGACAGTCCCACAATAATAAAGCAAACAAGCACAACAATTGAAAACACAAGTGATCTTAGTCCTAAGGTACACCTCACTTTAAAATTTTTCCCCAGCAGAGTCGCCAGTTCTGTGATCGGTGGATTTAGAACTGACTGTTTAACGCTGGTTTCGCGAAATGTCGCGGAAGCAAGAGTCGCCACCGTCTTTTATTTTCTCCAACATGGACAGGACAAAAGCACAGCAAAATTCCTTATGAGATAGTTTCTCGGTTCG
Source organism: Vicia faba (assembly GCA_948472305.1). NCBI lineage: Eukaryota > Viridiplantae > Streptophyta > Magnoliopsida > Fabales > Fabaceae > Vicia > Vicia faba. The sequence continues at coordinate 139,287,351 of OX451737.1, read as the reverse complement.
GGAGGTAGATTTATAGAAAGGGAAGGTGTTAGCACCCTTTCTATCCATGGTTATCCATGGGCTCTTAGATACTTGCTCATTTGTGTTTTCAAAATGTTTGTTTGCTTTTCAAATGTGAGTGGGTTTGAAAAAGTTTCGTTTAAAGATTTCAGATTGACTCTTGTATCAGTCCTCAAGAGTGTTTGAAAAATTGTTTTGAAAGCTTTTTTGAAAGTGTCGGTGTGAAAAGAGTTTTTGATTTGTTTTTTTTAGAGCAAGTATCTATGAGTCATCCACCTACCCTAAGGAATTAGGCTGTGTAAATGTCCTTAAGGTAGTGCCATCCCACCATTGAGAGGTAGGTAGCACCACCGTTGGAGGTGTTCGGGTCAATTCGTTTGTAGGGACAGTGTGGTCACCAGAGCAATGGGAAGATACCTTAGAAGCTACCCTCATGCCAGGTTCCCGGATCATGAGGACTTACTAAGACATCCTCTACTCGACGATCACCTTTCGAAAGGCAAGGCAACAGTGAGGCGTACCCTAGGGGTGGTGTGTGATTTGTGTGTCGTTTTCAGTTATTTTGTCTTGTTCATGTTATGGGTGATCTACACGTTTGTTTTTATTTAGACATTCATTTTTGCATGCGATTAATTAGCAATTAAAAAATGTGAGAAATATAAAGTTCCTAGACTATTACAAAGGCGCGGGTCCACATCGCCAAATTAAATCCAGGACCCGATTTGACAAAAAATAAAGAAATAAAGTGCGAGAAATATAAAGTGTCAGAGTTACATGGCTTTGGGAGAGTTACATAAATATTATAAGAAAAAGAAATAAAACGCACGAATTGAATTAAAATTGAAAGCGAGGGCGTTGGACCCTTTTTAATGAAATTAAATTATTATTAGCAAATTAATTAAAATAAAATAAAAAGGAATTATTTTTGAGGTTTTTTCGGTGTTTATGATTTTAATGAGAATTAAATGAAATTAAAACCTAATTCTAGCTATTTTTAATTTATTAAGAAAATATGAAAATTACCTAAAATTAAACCTAATTAATTAATGCAATTTGATTTATAAAAAATAATATTAAATAATTAATTATGGTGAGGAAAAAAAGGAAAAGAATGAAAAATGTTTGAAGCCCTAATTCTACTATTTTTAATTTATTAAGAAATTATTTGAATTAAACCTAAATTTAAATCTAATTAATTAGTGAGATTTATTTACAAAAAAGATAATATTTAAATAAAACATATTTTAAATTTTGTCTTTTCTGATTTTTTTTGTTATTTTTATGTGAAATTAATTTTTATTGAATTAAAAGAAAATAATGGAATTAAAACAAATAATAAAAATAAAACAAAGAAAAATAGAAAGAAATACAATACCAAGGGGGGTTCTGTCCCCAATTTGGAGGTGTAGCCCTAGCAATTCTGGCCCAATTATGTCAAGGCCTTTTGACTTTTTCAGGAAGCATGTGACTTCGTTGACTAACGCCTATGGTATTCAGCAGACCTGGGCCTTTAGATTGGTATCAACAAGCGCGTGGCACGCCTGGAGGAGGGACGTATGGTGGTCTTCAGAGAATCAGCTGCATAGAATGACATTAAGAAAAATATTATGGAAAGGGAGGGGGACCTGGGATTCGAACCCAGGTCCCAGGGATTACCAATCACACACTTGCCAGCTGAGCTGTTGTATCACTTTTTATATTATATGAATAACAATTAATAAGAGATAAAACGGAAGCTAGTGGGACTTTAGCGCGAAAATTCAAATTGTTCAATCAGATGGTGCCACCTAACCTTCTTCTTCCTCGTTTGGATTTTTTCTGAAACATAAAAAAGGGTTAGCGGGGGTTTTAAACCCCCCCAAAATATGCACTTTTCCAAAATAGCGATTAGGCCATATGGTTATATAAACTAGGCGCGACTATGGCAATCGATTCGTCCAAGCTTCCTGATCTCAACCACGGCATTGAGGTGTCTCAATTTTACAGTAGGTGAAAGTACCCAATTTGAAATTTGAAGAACCCTAATAATCGTCCATGGTAGTTTCGCGTATGGGTGATGAAAACTTAATTAAACAATACAGTTAGCTTCAGAATGATGAGAGTAACACAAAACAAGTATTAGAATTCAAAATCATGGCATGAATGATGAAATACGATTTATGCAAAAGAGTGAAACAGTTGAACTGCTAGGTACCGATTCTGGGCGTAAGGGATGTGGAAAACTATTCAGGAAGCTTCCTTGACACTTTTGCAAGCTATTGGGATTAATCTTTGCCTCTGAATCGTCCTCTAAGGCCACTTTCAGTTTTCAAATTTTTGACAAAAAAACTCAACCTTGGTTCTTGATGTATGGCGCAGCTTAGAGGTTATGGACACTAGGGTTTTCATCAGTATATATGTGTGAATGATTAGGGTTGGAAATTTGGTCCAAAGAATCCTTGAATTGATGGAGAGGATATTTTATTTTCATGCCATAATTTTTCAATCTTTTTCACATGTTTTTGATGCCAATCATATCCAATTACCACGATTCTTTCTATATCTGATCATGCACGAAATATTGAGTGTATTTCATGCATAAAAAGATTTAAAAACTTAGGTTTGGTATTTTCATATATTTTAATTAATTAAATGAATTTCTAGCAATAAAAATTCAAATAAATAAAATAGAAATGATGAAAAACTTCCCTTTGGGCCAAATGGTCGTGCACATGTTTTGGATGATGTATTTTGGAAGAAAAAGAGGCCCATTAGCATTTTTAAGACTTTTGAAGCAATGTTGACTTTTCAAAATATCCAAACATTTCCCAACTTCCACAAGGCATATCTTGCTCAATTTTTTAGCTTTGCTCATGTTCTTGGACATTTTGGAAAGGTCTTTGAGTCCTCTAACCAATGTCTTTGGTCCCATGTCATTTTGATTTACCAATCTCAAGTTATGGCCTTTGACTTAAAGTCCCTTTTTGTTGACTTTTGAAAATGACCTATAATGTTAAAATTGATAACTTTTTGTGAGAGCATTTCTTGGACTTGAAGTGTGAAGAGGAGTTGTAGGAAATGTCTTTCTCTTCAAAATGAGCTTTGGATGGAATTTTTCTGATAATCCATGTGAAAGTTATGCTTTGGTCAAGTTACAGTTGACTTTTTCAACTGTCCAAATATGGAAACTTTTGCATCTTGAGACTTTTTGAGCCAAGCTTTGAAAATCATGATCAAGCATTGATCAAATGATGTTTGTGGCTTCAAAATGAGATTTTGACCAAAAATTTGAACTTTTGACTGTCAAATGACCATTTTGCCCATGCAGTTGACTGTAGTGCAATTAGGGTTTTTGACTGTGCAATTTTGTGCTGTAAGTCTTGAAACTTGGTATGAGGATGTTTGACCTTGTTTGTAGGCATGTGGGACTTGATTGAACCCTTGGAAACTTCATTTTCTTTGTGAGAACCAAAACCCTAGTTTTTGACTGTTAGGAGGCCCTTGAACTGTGCAACCTTTGGGGAATTTTGAAGCATGCTCTTTGCAAATCTTGAAGAATATGGGAGGGCAAATTTTGGGGTACAACAATTTCATATTCCTTAATAGGTCATTGTGAATCCTGGAATACAACCAGATAGCAGTCAGTCATATTGTCCTCAGCAAGTCACCGTGAATCCTGGAATACGACCAGATAGCAGTCAGTCTTATTGTCCTCAGCAAGTCACCGTGAGTCCTGGATCTAGACCAAATAACAGCCCGCTTTCAAGAGATAACTCCCCAATAGAGTAATGGATAACTGAAGCTCCTAGGTTCTATTCCCCTAAAACATTCCCCAGCGGATTCCTCCTCAGACAGCAGGAATAGGAATCCCCACAAATGGACTTCTTATGAAGTCACCATCTACTTTAGATGGCATCTCTAAGCCCATCTCCGACGACTCTCTGTCATATTCCTTGGATGGCATCTTTAAGCCCATCTCCGACCGTCTTTTGTCATCTTTTCCAAATGGCATCTGTAACCCATTCCTGATATTATTCACCAACAGTATCACTTCAAACGAGTGTAAATTTCTTGGCACTCTAGTGTTCAATCATCTTCTACCTTCAGATCATGAAAGGCAGACAAGCCAATCTACATCCTCAGGTCCAAGAAGATTGAACAGGGGCAGCTGTTGTACCCCAAAATTTTCCCTCCCATTTTCACACAAGAGATACTCCCAGAGGTCCTCAATTGCTCAAGGTTGACCAAGAATTGACCAGACAAATTCTCCTCCTAAGGCAATGAACCCCCCACTAGGGTTTAAATTTTCGTTAAGATGGTTGATCTCCAAAGGTCTCAAATTCTTTCCATGGCCCTAATATGTCTTCAAAATTATCCATGCCGAATTTCATGCCTTGCACAGCATATTTGCTCAGATGCTTGGAAAATCAATTGTGCTAGGTCAAAAGTCAAATGTGGCCCATGTATAGTCAAACTTCAAGATTTTTGGTCATCAATAATTTGAAGTGATATCCATTATTTGATAAAATGTTGATCATGATTCCTCAAGAAATGCTCCTAATTCATCAAAAGTCAAGAATTACTAAATTAGGGTTTCTATAGGAGAAGTCAACAAAACTTTGACCAGGAATAACTTTCACATACTTCATCCATTTTTCCCCAACCAAAGCTCATTTTTAAGAGAATCCAATCCCCTACAACTTCTCTTTAGCCCACAAGTTCAAGAGATTCACCATTTGAATGATATGAGCACAGACATTACAGGTTATTTTCAAAAACTCAACAAAAACCACTTTCTTCCAAGACCTTTTACATCAAGATAAAATCTTCAAATGAAAAATTGATCCATAGAGATATTAAAGTAGACATCTTGGGATTTCCAAAAAGTCTAAGATCATCATCATGAGATAAAAACTGGGCAAGTTATGGCTTTCACAAGTTGGGGAAATTTGGGAATTTTCAAGAATTATGCATTGAGCAAACTTGAAGTTTTTGGTCAGTGGCTTAATTTCTTGGACTTCAAACAACTTACTAAGCTTATGAAGGACCCCTAATATCATTTTTTCATTGCCTTACCATTTTCATCTATTTTATTATTATTATTTTTATTTATTTCAAATAAATACAAAATAAATTATATAAAATAAATGGAGATGGGCTTAGGCATTTGGGCTGATGCTTTGGCTTGCTTAAAGGCCCAATGATTCGTGAACAAATTTCTAGATTCATTGAACATCAAAAATGGCATGAAACCTTCATTTTGGTAACTTTTCAAATTTGTGATCATGGCTTTAAACCATGGCATTATGGGCTGATCTTTTCCATTCAATTATGTCTCTTCCATCTACACTATAAGTACAACATTCTAGCAAGCCAAAGACACGCACAGAGAGCTTGGAGAATTGCTGCATATTTTACAAAAAAAATCAAAGTTGTCAAACTTGAATTTCAAGTTCCAACTTATTTTAGTCCCAAACAAAGACTAAAACACGTCCCTGGAAGTCCCTTGGAACATTTCCAACCGTCACCAAGTCATAAAACAACCCAAATTGCATCACCTACACCTCACGGTTTGCGTTTTTTCTCAACCTTAATTTGCTTTATTTATGTAGCATAAACACATTTTAGTCATGCATTACTGACTACTCTTGTATTTGCAAGCTATCTGTATGGTTGGATTTGGTTTTTGATGCATGGATCGAGTATCACCATTTTTGGGTTCCAAGCTTAGAATCGTGGTTTCTAGAAATAGCCAAAATTAGGCATAATCTAGGGCCTCTTTATGATCAGGAGGTTGAGGCCAATTCATTCATGGCCTCACCATGAATTTATTGTGCGTATTGTTGTTGTTTTTAGTTGCAGGTGCTATAGTGACAGACAAAAATTGTCACTATAGGTCCAGGTCTAAAACGACGAATGAAGGAAGAAGATGATGCGTGGCAGCCCCTCACTGGGCAATTCAAATCCACGCGTGTTTTTTATTTTTTAAATAATCATTGTTTTTTCACATTATATTCTTTTTTTGTGTGTTTGGTAAAACAATTGAACAGCCAACTCAGTTGATAAGATAAGTGCGCGTTTGAGGGAGAGGGCCTAGGTTCGAATCCCAAGTCCAGCGTTTTATTTTATTAACTTTTGTTGATTGAAGATCAGGTGCTTTGCATTTCAAGCACTTACCATACGCCCTCCAACTCCAGCCAGTTGATGATAAAGAGATCAAGACTAAGACATGCAAACGCGTGGATCACCATGGACACTCAAAAGCTGCCTCCACAGGATCCCAAGATGGTCTGGGATATCTATTGGGCCCAAAATTTTTCCAGATAGCACACCCCCTGTTTATTTCTGACAGTCGGCCCAACCTTTTTTTCTTCTTTTGTTTTATTTATTTATTTTATTTCTTTTTTCTTTTAAATAATAATAAAAATAATAATACTAATTAGAGTTAGGATTTTTTTTAAAAAATTTGTAAATTAATTAATTTAATTACCTTGACTTATTTTTATCAATTTAAAATTAACTAGACGTAGATTAATTTAATTCAAATATTTTTCTTAATAAAAACCAAAAAAAAAATATAATACATTTAGTTTTGTTTCTAAAATTATTTTTTAATTTTGAAATTTAATTAGATTAATTATTTCAACTTTATTTTGTCAATTTTAAAATAAATTAGACTTAGGTTATTTTCATCCAAATATTTTCTTAAATAAAAATACAAAAAAGAAACTTTAGAACTAAGTTAATTTCCCTTTATTTTTCTCAATTAAATTTAGGGTTAATTTATTTTAAGCATATTTTTTAATCAAGATTAAACAAAAAAAACCAACAAAGATTTTCTTTTGTTTACTTAGCATTTTCTTAGGATTTTAGACGTTCGCCTTTATCTCACGCGCGTTTATCATTTTCGCATTTTTTTCAATATTGTAACTGATCATGGATGTAATAGTTTTAGATTTAAAATTCCGCATTTTACTTCTTACACTTATATTGTATCTCTCCCAAAGCCCTGTAATAGTTTAGGATTTAGTTTTTCTACATTTTATTTTCCGAACATTTACTACTTTATTATTTTGCTATATTACTATTAGTAAATAGGCATGTATGGAAAGACTAAATTAAAACGTTAGTTAAACTAACAAAAAGACAAAAATAACTGAATCTCAACACATACGCACATATGCACCTTTAGGGTATCCTCGCTTTGGTTATCTTTAGGAAAATAAAGCAGTCATGTCCCTCGAGAATGGTGACGCTTTAGTAAAGACCCATAAAATCAAAAGATCATAGTCCCTCGATGACCCTACCGTGTTGCCTTTCGGTAAATGATCTTGTCCCTTAAACAAAAGTAGCTACAACGTCTCCATATGTTGCCTTTGTGACTGTAAAACGTCGCTTCGAATGTCACTCAACATCCAACGATAAATCTACCTACTCACTAATAGTAGGATAGCATTGTCTAAAGAAAAAGAGGAAAAGAATGACCCTTTTCGAGTAATAAAGTAGAAACCTGTTAGAAGTTTGCTCAAACATCTTGCACTTACATTAAAATACTACTTTTCAAAAAACAATTTCAAAACACCTTGTATACTTTCTCCACTATCCCGAGAAACATTACAATGTTCGCCGTATTAAGGCGTTTTTAAAACGTTTTCAAACACAAAGCACAAAGGTATTTTAAAAATAAGCAAACCTCTAAGAGCCTATGGAAAACTGCGGATGGAAAGGGTGCTAACACCTTCCCTTTCCATAATCTACCCCTTACTCAGAAAACATCTCGAAAAGGTCTTTTCTCTTCTTTTCACCCTTTTCTTTGTCGGATAAAATAAAAGTCAGTGGCGACTCTTGCTTACCGTACATTTGTGAATACAAAATGCAAACCATTACAACAGTCGGTTTTGCCACCGTATCACAGATGTCAATAATATACAAGTTGCTCATGACGAGACCGCCACTTGTTGTTTCTCCAAAGATGTCAATAACATACAAGTTGCTCATGAAGAGACCTCCACTTGTTGTTCTCCAAAGATATCTATACCACACAAGTTTCTCATTAAGATACCTCCACTTGTTGTTCTCCAAAGATATCTATAACACACAAGATGCTCATGAAGAGACCGCCACTTGTTGTTCCTCAAAAGGTGTCAATAACATACAAGTTGCTCATGAAGAGACCGCCACTTGTTGTTCCTCAAAGATATCTATAACACACAAGCTACTCGTGAAGATACCGTCACTTACTATTTTCCAAAGATATCTATAACACACAAGCTGCTCATGAAGAGACCGCCACTTGTTGTTACATCGATATTCCAGAAGGATGTTGCGATAACATTTACTAGGGAATAAAATTCTTTTTCAAAGGGAACCATGAATAGGTCCTTCCCGAGGAGACCAAGTACTTAAATACGCAAAATAAATGCGCTCTTCATCTAGGTTTCACAGCCTAAATAAAATCACGAGGGAGCCTATGCAAGAGACAAAGCTCAATCCAAGAATAAATCGGATAGAAAACAATAAAAAAAGACTCCACCCAATAAGGAAATAACTCGATTGAGGATTCATCATATCCAGAGATGGACAAGGAAGGCTAAAGAAAAATTATTCCACGAGGATTAGCTCAGTTGGGGAATTCGAAAGGAGGCACACTTTCTGCCTAAGTTGACGTTCTATCTGGAAAGAGAAAATAGGCTATTTGACTAGACATAACCAAAGTATATGAACCCGATAACATTGACAAATACGAATGTGCGTGCATGATGCAAGCGTAAATGAATAAATGAATGTCATGTATATGCTGACAAAATAGATAGAGGAAATAAATTGAAGATGATAAGATATCACAAAACAACTAGATACTCGGCCAATCTCAAAGAGATGGAAAAAAAAGCATCTCCAGAGTGTATCATACTACAAGGCTCAAGTCTCTATAGGGAGAAAGATATTCAAAATCAATCTTCCAACATCAATAAACCATTGACATGATAACAAAATGTACTTCAACTTTGGTTAGGGAGAAAAATCTCGCTCAACTAAAGATAACTGAAACAAGGCTTAACCGAGATTGCTAGGGAGTCACCAAGTTTAGTACTCTACTGGGAGAACGAGATTACACAACCAACACCTCATGATGATTTTTGAAAGAAAACATTATTCATCATACAAGGATGAACTATTGTATTGTTTTGCATTTCAAAGCTTAACCTTTCTCGGAGCAACTGTTAATATTCCTTCCAATATTCATGACACATTTCAAGATAGGAATGCTCTAATTATCATTGTTTCAAATATTTCCATAAAAACTAAAAAATTTTGCCCACAAAAAGATAAATGCTCAAATTTCATTAATAAGATGGTAGTCCGCTAATGGCGCGACTCCAAAGGTTTACAATTTTTTTGAAAATAGTACATGAAAGAAAAGGTTAAAAAAACAATGACCACTATCTTCCCTAACAACTTCGAATTCCAAGATATGCTCAAATTTGTCGTGACTGGTATGATCAAAAGCCTGCTTAAGCCGCCCTTTCGGGTTTTCAACTTAGCAGGCTGTCATCTCAATCTTAGGCAAAATACTTCTTGATTGCATCGGCGTTCACAGAGCGTAGGAGCTCCTCACTGTCTATATTTGTGAGAATCATGGCACCTCCCGAGAAAACCTTCTTAACAACATACGATCCTTCGTAATTCGGAGCCCATTTTCCCCTAGAATCAGGTTGGAAAGATAATATCTTCTTGAGTACGAGGTCACCTTCTCTGAATTCGTGTGATTGAACCTTATCAAATGCCTTCTTCATTATTTATTGATATAGTTGACTGTGACACAACACTGTCATTCTCTTTTCTTCAATTAAATTCAACTGATCATATCTACTTGTTAGAACAATGTTTGAATCTACTACCCTATAATTAAGTTTTGATGATAACAAAGTGAAAAGATATAGTATTTATAAGTGTCATGAATGAACTATCTGCTGCCTAAAATTATTATGTTCTGACTTGCAGATACGCTGATTGAAATAATCAAGATCACATCTATTCAGCATCAGAACTTGATTTCAGACACCAGCATCAGAAGTTGCTACATCAGAACGTCAAAATCAGATGATCAACTCACGTACATGCTGAAGCCTGATGAACAAGACTGCGCCTAATACTCTGATACAGAAACACAATAGTTCATCAGCAGCGAAGCAGAATCAGAATGAGCCAAGCCAGAACTTGCATTAAGTAAGCAACGGTACTGTGCATTGAAAGCAAATTAATTCCAACGGCTTCATTCCAGACAAGATCTGCTCAAAAAGGAAAGTTTGTTATTAGCATTGAATCAAGAATATTGCATCCAACGTTCATCATCTCAGTGCTATATAAACAAAGCTTTGAAGATTGAAATGGTTAATGCTCTCCAAATCTCTACACGCATAAAAGCTGAACCATAATCTTCGTTCTATTAGTTTTGCTAAACCATACACTCTGATATTCCATTACTGTTTAGCAATCTAGTTTCTAAGCTTCATTTTGTGTATACATCACAGTTGTGATACAGTTTTGTAGAAAACATCCACACACATAGTTTTATCTCTTTGTAAGAAAGTGTTACCTTGACAAACCGGGTTGTGGTTTGAATCAAGAAAGCTTTAGCAGTTGTTAAAGCAGTCTGTAATATTCAGTTGAATATAGTGGATTAAGACCTCGTTGGAGAGAGGCGAAATCACCTTGACGGGTGGACTGGAGTAGTTTGAGATCAAACGAACCAGGATAAAAATATCTTGTCAATTGCTTTAGATTTCAGTTTTACAATTCAACCCCCCCTTCTTGTGTTTTTCACCACTTCAATTGGCATCAGAGCGCCTGGTTCTGAGCTAAAACACTTAACCGTGTCAGTACAAGATCCAGCGTCAGAAAAACACAATGGCAGGAAACAATTCTCACATCAGCAATGACAACAATGAGGACAGAGACAGATTCAGTGGCAAACCTCCAGTCTTTGATGGAGAAAACTTTGATTACTGGAAAGACAGAATTGAAAGCTTCTTTCTAGCACATGATGCTGATCTGTGGGATATGGTGACAGATGGATACACGCACCCTGTGAATGCAAGTGGTCAGAAGATTGATAGAAAAACAATGTCTGATCAACAAAAGCGTGACTTCAAGAATCACCACAAGGCCAGAACCATCCTCCTCAGTGCCATCTCCTATACTGAGTATGAAAAGATCTCCAACAGAGACACAGCAAAAAATATCTTTGATTCTCTCAGAATGACGCATGAGGGCAACGTTCAGGTCAAAGAAACAAAAGCTCTGGCGCTCATTCAGAAGTATGAGGCGTTCAAAATGGAAGAATCTGAATCCATTGAAACTATGTTCTCTAGATTCCAGATTCTGGTAGCTGGTCTCAAAGTTCTGGACAAAGGATACTCTACTGCTGACCACGTCAAGAAAATCATCAGAAGTTTACCCAAGCAGTGGAGGCCTATGGTTACTGCTCTGAAGCTAGCTAAAGATCTCAACAAAATCACTCTGGAGGAACTTATCAGCTCCCTCAGAAGTCATGAGATAGAGCTAGAAGCTGATGAGCCTCAGAAGCAAGGTAAGCCTTTAGCATTAAAATCTAACAGAAAATTTGAGTCTAAAGTTTTGCAGGCAGTTGAAGAAACATCTGATGGATCCTCATCAGAAGAAGACGAACTTTCCCTTCTCTCCAGAAGAGTAAATCAATTGTGGAAGCAAAGACAAAGGAAGTTCAGGAATCCCAGAAGATCTGATCAGAACGAGTCTTCTTCCAGATACAGAAGGACAGATTCTTCCTCTGGATACAGAAGATCTGAAGGCTCCTCCAGTAGCAAGAAGCCAAACACCAAAGACATCATCTGCTATGAGTGCAATGAGCAAGGACACTACAAGAGTGACTGCCCAAAGCTTCAGAGGGAAAAGCCAAAAAAGAAGTTTGGAAGAGAGAAGAAGAAAAGTATCATGGACACATGGGATGACTCTGACTCGTCTAAAGCTGACTCAGAATCAGATGATGAAAGGGCAAACATAGCTCTCATGGCTAACATTTCAGAAGATAGTGAAGCTTCTGAATCAGACACTGAAGAGGTATTTCCTAACTTCGCTGTTAACTTTACAAAGGCTGAACTTGCTGAAAGCCTTAATGAGATTCTGGAACGTTATCAGCAAATTAGAGCTAAATTCAGAGACCTGAAAAGGAATCTTGAATCTGACTCTAATAAGTCTGAGAGTCTCAAATTGGAAAATTCTGAGCTGAGAAATAAGATTTCAAAATTAGAAAACACTTTACAAAACTCTCAGAAGGAACCAATTTCTGAAACTCCCAGCAACGCTGATGAGATCATCAAGGAGTATGATCACAGTTTCCAGAAGTTCCTAGCTAAAAGCATAGATAGAAGCAGAATGGCTTCAATGATCTATGGAGTTAGCAGAAACGGCAGGAAAGGAATAGGATACCAAGGTAAGGTTCCTACACCAAAGAATGTCATGGACTTAACCATTAAACACACTCCTCTAAATTCACACTTTGTGTATGGTCACACACATGATATCAAATATACTAGCAGTAAGCACTCTGTGAAACCAAAATTCAACCAGAGTTTTGGTAAAACTAACAAATCAGGACCCAAGAAAATCTGGGTACCTAAGGATAAAATAATACATGTTGCAGATATCTTTAGCAGCAAGTCAGAAACACCAGTCATGGTACCTGGACTCTGGCTGCTCACGACACATGACGGGAAGAAGGCATATGTTCCAAAGCCTGGAACTTAAGCCTGGAGGCCACGTTGGCTTTGGAGGCAATCAGAGGGGAAAGATAATTGGCTCTGGAACTGTAGGTAATGGAAATCTTCCCTCTATTAATAATGTTCTGCTAGTAGATGGATTGATGCATAATCTGTTATCCATAAGTCAATTAAGTGATAATGGTTATGATATAATCTTTAATCAAAAATCATGTAAAGCTGTTAGTCAGAAAGATGGGACTATCCTGTTTAATGGTAAGAGGAAAAACAACATTTACAAAATCAAACTTTCTGAACTAAAGAGTCAGAATGTAAAATGTCTTCTGTCTGTTAACAACGAGCAGTGGATCTGGCACAGAAGATTGGGGCATGTTAGTATGAGAAGAATATCTCAGATTAACAAACTCAATCTGGTCAGAGGACTTCCTAATTTGAAGTTCAATTCAGATGCTCTGTGTGAAGCATGTTAGAAAGGCAAATTTGCAAAACCTTCTTTTAAATCCAAAAATGTTGTTTCCACCTCTAAGCCATTAGAACTTCTGCACATTGACTTATTTGGACCAGTTAAAACTGCTTCAGTCAGTGGTAAGAAGTATGGGTTAGTAATCGTAGATGACTATATCAGATGGACATGGGTAAAGTTCTTAAGACACAAGGAAGAGTCACACTCTGTGTTTGTTACCTTCTGTAACCAAGTTCAGAATGAAAAGGATCTTAGAATCGTTAAAGTCAGAAGTGATCATGGTGGAGAATTTGAAAACAAAGATTTTGAGTCATTCTTTAATGACAGAGGCATTCTGCATGATTTCTCTTGTCCTAGAACTCCCCAACAAAATGGAGTTGTAGAACGAAAGAACAGAACATTGCAAGAAATGGCCAGAACCATGATCAATGAGACAAACGTTGCTAAGACTTTCTGGGCAGAGGCAATAAACACAGCGTGCTACATTCAGAATAGAATCTCAATAAGACCTATTCTGGAAAAGACTCCATATGAATTGTGGAAGAACAGAAAGCCCAACATTTCATATTTTCATCCATTTGGATGTACTTGCTTTATATTAAATACAAAGAATTATTTGAACAAGTTTGACTCTAAGGCACAGAAGTGTATTATGTTAGGATACTCTGAACGCTCAAGAGGGTACAGAGTATACAATACAGAAACACAGATTGTGGAAGAATCAATCAGTGTTCGTTTTGATGATAAGCTTGACTCTGAAAAGTCAAAGCAGAATGAAATTTTTGCAGGTATAGAAATTGAATTTGCAGCTTCTGAAGACAAGTCATCAGAAGCTCTCAACACAGACATTCCTTCAACGTCTGAAAGGAGCACTGCTAGAAATCCTACAACAGCTGCTGATCAACCTCAGAAGAGATTACCCAGAAGCAGCTTGGATCACCCAGAAGAGACTATCCTAGGAAGAAAGGAAGATCCAATCAGAACAAGAGCAAGCTTCAGAAACTCTGAAGAAACACTTATGGGACTTGTGTCTCTGATTGAACCGTCTTCTATTGATGAAGCACTTCTGGATAATGACTGGATTCTGGAAATGCAAGAAGAGCTGAATCAATTCACCAGAAACGACGTATGGGATCTCGTTCCCAGACCAAAAGGATTCAACGTCATTGGAACAAGATGGGTGTTCAGAAACAAGCTAAATGAACAAGGTGAAGTCATCAGAAACAAGGCACGACTGGTTGCACAAGGTTATAGTCAGTAAGAGGGGATAGACTATACAGAAACCTTTGCCCCAGTCGCCAGGTTAGAATCTATCAGACTTTTAATTTCATTTGCTGTTAATAGAGGCATCACTCTGTATCAGATGGATGTCAAAAGTGCATTCTTAAATGGCTATATAGAAGAAGAAGTTTATGTTCACCAACCCCCAGGTTTTGAAAATACAAAACATCCAGAACATGTTTTCAAACTAAAGAAGTCACTGTATGGTCTGAAACAAGCTCCCAGAGCTTGGTATGAAAGGCTAAGTAACTTTCTGCTTGAAAATGAATTCACCAGAGGGAAAGTGGACACTACTCTATTCTGTAAAACAGTTAAGAGTGACATCTTAGTCTGTCAAATCTATGTTGATGATATCATTTTTGGTTCTACTAATCCTTCTCTTGGAAGAAAATTTGCTAAGTGTATGCAGGCAGAATTTGAGATGAGCCTCATGGGGGAACTGAAATTCTTTCTAGGAATTCAGATCAATCAAACTCCAGAAGGAACTTACATTCATCAGAGCAAATACATCAGAGATCTTCTGAAGAAATTTGACCTCTCAGAATGTAATCCATCAAAGATTCCAATGCATCCCACGTGCATTCTGGAAAGAGAAGAGGTAAGCAAAAGTGTAGAACAGAAAGTCTACAGAGGTATGATTGGTTCTCTCCTCTATCTGACTGCTTCAAGACCTGACATATTATTCAGTGTTTGTATCTGTGCTAGATTCCAATCAGATCCTAGAGAATCTCACTTAACAGTTGTTAAGCGAATTTTCAAGTATCTGAAAGGTACTACTAATTTGGGTTTGTTTTATAGAAAATCTAGTGATTACAGCTTAGTAGGCTACTGTGATGCTGATTTTGCTGGAGACAGAGTGGAATGTAAAAGTACTTCTGGAAGCTGCCAGTTTCTGGGAGAAAATCTGATCTCTTGGTCCAGCAAAAGGCAATCAACAATTGCTCTGTCAACAGCAGAAGCTGAGTACATAGCAGCAGCAGGATGTAGCACACAAATGCTCTGGATGAAAAGTCAGCTTGAAGACTTCCAGATTTTTGAGAGTAACATTCCTATACTTTGTGATAATACTTCTGCTATTTGCTTAAGTAAGAATCCTATTTTACATTCTAGAGCTAAGCATATAGAAATAAAACATCACTTCATTAGGGACTATATTCAGAAAGGCATTTTGAACTTAAAATTTATAGATACAGACCATCAATGGGCTGATATCTTTACTAAACCCCTTTCAGAAGATAGGTTTAATTTCATTCTGAAACATCTCAGCATGAAAGTGTGTCCAGAGTGAAAATGTTTTAATTCCATATATTTACTTTCAGAATGTAATTATTTTACTGTGAACTTCTGATCAATCTCCTTTCAGAAAGATAGAACATGCAGATTGTATCAGATGCAAGTCTAAAGACCTGAGAGTCTAATCTCAAAGACAGACGTGCTGATCACTACATCAAACAAGTGTCATCCAATCATCAGCATATCTCTGAAGCAGAACGCGTGCACGCTTCTGAGAAGGCAAAGCGCTGATTGGGTACATTGAGACACATGTCTGGTAACCGTTTTTAAGTATCTTTCTCAAATCCCCCAAAATCAGCAAGCATTTAATGAAAAGTAATCATGCTTTTAAATGGCAATCATGATTTTTCTCTCTCTTAAAAACGTTTATCTTTTCAAAATAGTTTTGGAAAACTCTATTTAAGCACATTAATCTCTCATTCTTATTCTTTACGCTTTCTCACTATCACTCAAGCATTTTCTGCATATTTCTGAGTTCATCTCTTGCAAACTTTTTTCCTCAGTTCATTCTCAAAACCCTCTTTGTGTGAACATGGCAACCTCCAGTAGCGTTTCTGCAGGTAATCAGAAGAAAGCAACTTCTGAGCAATATCAAGTGCCACTCAGAACTCTCCTCACTCCGGTGAAGAACCTTGAAGTGCTTTCTGAGTTAATCATTGATTTTGAAAGCTTGAAGGAGAATGGTTTTGACCTAACTGAAGAAGTTAGGGCTCAAAAGTGGGAAAGGTATTTCGATAGGTTGGTTGGACCAACATTCCCAGCGCTGGTCAAGGAATTTTGGATTCACACCAAGGTTTCAAAACACCTAGTCATCTCCTCTGTCATGGGGAAGAAGATTGTGATTTCTGAAGATCTCATTGCAAGGCTAATCGGTCAAAGTGGTGGTGGCGTCCGTTGTGTGGACATGGCTGAAAGATGTGCTGATATAGGTGTGGTAGCTAACAGGATTTTCACTCTTGGGATGCCCAGCAGCAAGATTAAAGATCTGAAGGATCACTGCAGAGTATGGGCTAAGATTATTCTGGGGTGCTTCAACCACAGGAAACCAACAAGTTCTCATGATTACATAAATGTGGATCAGCAGTTTCTGATCTACTTTATTGATCAGAAGGTAAAGATCAATCTGGCTCACTTCCTGTTCAACCACCTCAGAACCAGTGTGAAAGAAACAAGGGAAGAAGAAAGAACCAAGAGGGACTGGATACCTTTTGGAAGGTTGATATCAGATATTCTGACAGAGAATAGACTGATTGAGCATCTGATAGAAGCTCAAGAGCTGAGCACTATTGAACCAACAATTGGGAAACCTCTGAACGCAAAGAATCTGAAAAAGATGAGGCTGATAGAGAATATTCAGAAGGAACCCAGAGCTACTTCCACTGCTGATATCTCCAGCAGAAGAGTGCCTCTGAGTGATTTTCCGGAATTTTCTGAAATGGAATCCAAACCAGAGATGTTTCTCAGGTACCCAGATGCGTACAAGGCAGATGATACAGATCCAAAGCTGAATATCAGAGATCTGCGTCAACCCCAACCAGAAGTGACTCTGAAGAAGACTAAGAAGAGGAAAGCGCCATCAGAAGGATCATCTCAGCAGACTCCAAAGAAAAGAGGTATTTCATCTGCTGCCCCTATTTCAAATTCTTTTACTATTCCAGCATCTATCCCTCCTCAAACCTCTCATAGAATATCAATTCCCATCCCTACCATTGATGAAACCATACAAGAAGAAGACCCTTCTGAGGCATTAAAGCTCAGAAGACCTAGAACCAAACACCCCAAACAACCAACAATTTCAACAACATCAGCACTTGACCAAGTGCTGTCTGATATTGAGCGTCAACATGCCTCTGCTCAACCAAACTCTGAACCACAAAATATTCCTCCTCCACAACCAGAACCAGAACATCAACAACCACTCTCAGAAGAACCTCTGATCCCTGAGCAATCAGAGATTCCACCTCCCTCTCCCCAACTAGAAATAAATCCACCTTCACCACAAACAGAGTTTCACCACTCTGAAACTCCTTCCCCTCATCAATCTGACCCTCATTCACCTTAACCATCACCGCTGGCAATTCAGTTGCCATGTGGAACCACTGTTATCATGCCCCAGTTACCATCCTCATCAGAATCGACACCACCAAATACTCCCAAAACACCACCCACTCCAATCGAAATATCTGACTCTGATACCCCTTCTCCAAAACAAACAGCCTCTCAGAAAACCTCTGAAAACCCCAGCAGGACTTTCATTGACTTAACCAGTTTTGACCGTCTTGCTGATCTAAAACACAAAATTGCAATCCCAAAACCAAAGCAACCAGATGTTGGCTCTGGTATTTTGAATTTTGAAACAGGTGTGCTGCAATGGATTGCTTCTTTGAAGCAAGTCTGTCCTGGGATGATTGACCCAGCTGCTTCTGATCAGCTCTGGTCACAGTTCAGACTTTGGGTACGTGCTGAAGCCCTCAAGTTGCAGGATATCAACTATGAGCAGGCACAACAAAATTTCAGCAAACTTCTGAATGAAGTTGGAAGTATGCTTCTGAAAGAGGACGTGCTCCCTCTGGACAGTGAACCTTGGTCTGAGAAACAGCAAGCTGCAAAGGTGCAACCATCAGAAGAAGACAAGACCATTCAGGCTGAAAGTCAAGCAGAGGATGTTGCTGAAAGTTCTGAGAAGCCTCCTCCTTCTGATGCTTCTCAAGCTGCCTTGGACAGGCAGACTCTGGAAGAACTAAGGCTGAATGACATGCGTCTGCAGCAGCGAATGGATGAAAACGATCAGAAGATGAAAGAGAGAATGGATGTGCAGGACAGCAAGATTGACACTGTTGTCAGCATGGTGCATAAGCAGAATGAGACTTCTGAAAAGATTCAAGCCATGCTGGAGAGCCTGTTCACACGCTTGCCTCCTCAACCTTAAATCTTTTCTTTCATGCATGACCTTTTTCATGTTTTCCTTGATTTTCTGATGCACTGATTGAATATGTTTTGTAATATTTTCTTGTTTTGATTCTGAACTATATTAATATAATTAGTTTTTCTGATCTTAATTGTTTTAGCACATCACCAACACTTTTTGATTGCTGACAAAAAGGGGGAGAACAAGAATGATATTTAAATCAATAACGGCTAACTAGACAGAAATTCTCAAACATTCTAACTTTATTACTTGAAATGTTTTTTTCTGTTTTGTTTAAAGTCTACAGGCACAAGGAAGCTCCTGGACACTCTGAAGACTAGAAGCTCTGATCAATGTTGCTCTGATCAATATGAAGTTCTGATCGTCCTAATACTCTGATCCAAAGCAAAGCTCTGACAAGAAAAGCTCTGAAGCTCTGCTCTCTGATAAGTCAAAGACTCTGATAATCTGATGTTCAAAGAAAGATAAAGATCTGATCCTGAAGAACACGTATAATCAAAGGGAAGTAATAAACTCAGGGGGAGTATTTCCTTACTCCTTATTCTTTTACTTCTTATTCTGATACATATTCCAGATACCTTTTCACGTTATTTTCATTTAAAATATCTAGTTTTTGTCATCATCAAAAAGGGGGAGATTGTTAGAACAATGTTTGAATCTACTACCCTATAATTAAGTTTTGATGATAACAAAGTGAAAAGATATAGTATTTATAAGTGTCATGAATGAACTATCTGCTGCCTAAAATTATTATGTTCTGACTTGCAGATACGCTGATTGAAATAAGCAAGATCACATCTATTCAGCATCAGAACTTGATTTCAGACACCAGCATCAGAAGTTGCTACATCAGAACGTCAAAATCAGATGATCAACTCACGTACATGCTGAAGCCTGATGAACAAGACTGCGCCTAATAGTCTGATACAGAAACACAATAGTTCATCAGCAGCGAAGCAGAATCAGAATGAGCCAAGCCAGAACTTGCATTAAGTAAGCAACGGTACTGTGCATTGAAAGCAAATTAATTCCAACGGCTTCATTCCAGACAAGATCTGCTCAAAAAGGAAAGTTTGTTATTAGCATTGAATCAAGAATATTGCATCCAACGTTCATCATCTCAGTGCTATATAAACAAAGCTTTGAAGATTGAAATGGTTAATGCTCTCCAAATCTCTACACGCACAAAAGCTGAACCATAATCTTCGTTCTATTAGTTTTGCTAAACCATACACTCTGATATTCCATTACTGTTTAGCAATCTAGTTTCTAAGCTTCATTTTGTGTATACATCACAGTTGTGATACAGTTTTGTAGAAAACATCCACACACATAGTTTTATCTCTTTGTAAGAAAGTGTTACCTTGACAAACCGGGTTGTGGTTTGAATCAAGAAGGCTTTAGCAGTTATTAAAGCAGTCTGTAATATTCAGTTGAATATAGTGGATTAAGACCTCGTTGGAGAGAGGCGAAATCACCTTGACGGGTGGACTGGAGTAGTTTGAGATCAAACGAACCAGGATAAAAATATCTTGTCAATTGCTTTAGATTTCAGTTTTACAATTCAACCCCCCCTTCTTGTGTTTTTCACCACTTCACTACTTTGACACCATTTAGCCTCAGAAAGTTTAGCTTCCATCAAAACTCTCATAGACAGGATCTTATCCTCCACGGGGAGTACTGCTTTCATGCCATATACTAGAGAAAATGGGGTTGCGCTTGTTGAAGTTCGAACTGAAGTACGGTATCCATGTAGAGAAAATGGAAGCATCTCATGCCAATCTTTATAAGTTACCACCATCTTCTGGATAATATTTTTGATATTCTTATTAGCAGCTTGAACAGCCCCATTCATCTTTGGTCTGTAGGGTGAAGAATTATGGTGTTCGATCTTGAATTATTCACAAAGCTCTCTCATCATTTTGTTATTCAAATTCGAACCATTATTAGTGATGATCTTGATCAGAATTCCATATCAACAAATGATCCGATTCTTGATAAATCTGACTACCACCTGTCTAGTTACATTAGCATATGATGCAGCTTCCACCAATTTAATAAAGTAGTCAATGGCCACTAAGACAAAACGATGATCATTTGAAGATTTTGGTTCAATCCTTCCAATCATATCAATGCCCCACATAGAGAAAGGCCAAGGTGAAGAGATAACATTGAGGAGGGTCAGCGACACATGTATCTTGTCCGCATAAATTTTGCACTTATGGCATTTCTTCACATATTTGCAGCAATCGGATTCCATCGTCATCCAATAGTAACCAGCCCTCAACATCTTTTTAGCCATCTCATGTCCATTGGCATGAGTTCCAAAGGATCTTTCATGTACTTCTTGCATCAACGTGTCTGCTTCGTGTCTATCCACGCATCTCAGCAAAACCATGTCATAATTCCTCTTATATAATACTTCTTCATTGAGTAAGAAACTACATATCAATCTCCTCAACGTCTTCCTATCTTTATTGGATTCCCCAGGAGGGTAATCTTGAGTGTGAAGAACACGTTTAATGTTATAGAACTATGGTTTATCATTGGTTACCTCTTCTGCTAAGAACACATGAGCGGGTCTATCGAGGCGCATAATTTTGATTGAAGACATATCATTCCAACCATTCACTTGGAACATAAAGACAAAGTAGCTAAAGCATCGGGCATTTTGTTCTCATCTCTAGGGATATGATGTAATTTCACTTTTGTTAAAGAAAGTTAACAATCTTCTAGCATAATCTCTGTAAGGGATCAAACAAGGATGATAAGTCTCCCATTCTCATTTGATTTGATTAATTACTAAAGCGGAGTCTCCGTATATGTTAAGAACCTTGATCCTCAGATCCATTGCTTCTTCGAGACCCATAATACATGCTTCATATTCAACCATGTTGTTTGTACAGTCAAACTTCAACCTCGCTCTGAACGGGATATGAGTACCTCGGGGAGTGATGATGATTGCCCCAATTCCATTTCCATAAGCATTTACAACTCCGTTAAATATCAAACCCCAACGGGATTCGAGATCATGTCCTTCTCCAGGTAATATCTCCACAATCCTTGGTCTTCAAGTACATAACATCTTCATCTGGGAAGTCGAACTTGATGGATTGATAATCGTCAATTAGTTGGTGAGCCAAATGATTGGCTAAAATACTTCCTTTGATTGCTTTCTAGGTATGATATTCAATGTCATATTCAGATAGCAACATCTACCAACGAGCTATTCTTCCAGATAAGGCGGGCTTCTCGAAGATATACTTGACCAGATTCATTTTAGAGATCAACCAAGTGGTGTGGTTAATCATATACTGGCGCAGACGGCGAGCAGCCCAAGCTAAAGCACAACAGGTTTTCTCAATCATTGAGTATCGAGACTCACAGTCTATGAATTTCTTACTTAGATAATATATGGCATGTTCCTTTCTTCCAGTCTCATCTTGTTGACCAAGCACACATCCCATGGAATCTTCCAATATGACTAGATACATAATCAAAGGTCTTCCTTCCACTGGAGGAATCAAGATGGGAGGCTCAAGTAAATACTCTTTGATGCTATCAAAATCTCTCTGACAATCTTATGTCCACATACATCCTTGGTTCTTTCAAAGAAGCTTGAAAATTTGCCCACAAGTAGTAGCCATATGAGATATAAATCTAGAAATGTAATTCAGCCTTCCAAGGAATCCTCTTACTTGTTTTTCCGTCTTGGGTGCAAGCATCTCCCAGATAGCTTTGACTTTATCAGGATCTACTTCAATACCTCGTTGGCTGACAATGAAACCCATAAGTCTTCCAGAACGAACACCAAAAGTGCACTTGTTAGGATTCAGACGGAGTTTATACTTTCTCAAACGTTGGAATAATTTCAATAGATGCTCCAAATGATCTTATTCAGTCTGCGTTTGGCAATCATGTCATCTACTTAAACTTCTATCTCTTTATGCATCATATCATGGAACAGAGCGGTCATGGCTCTTTGGTATGTTGCACCGGCATTCTTTAAACCAAATGGCATTACTCTATAACAAAATGTTCCCCAAGGTGTAATGAAGGTTGTATTCTCCATATCTTCAGGTGCCATCTTGATTTAATTGTAACTAGAAAAACCATCCATAAAAGAAAAGACTTTGAACTTTGCAGTGTTGTTGACCAATACGTCAATGTGTGGTAATGGGAAATCATCCTTTGGGCTAGCTCTATTCAAATATCTATAGTCCACACATATTCGAACTTTGCCATCCTTCTTAGCAACATGCACTATATTGTCTAACCACTGAGGATAAACTGATGTAACGAGGAAACCTGAATTAATTTGTTTATGAACCTCTTATTTGATCTTATCAGCCATATCAGGACGAGTCCTTCTCAATTTATGCTTAATCGGTGGACATTCAGGTCTCAATGGTAATCGATGCTCCACAATATCGTTATCCAAACCTGGCATGTCTTGGTAGGACCAAACAAACACATCTACATACTTTATGATAAGCTCCACCATTCTCTATTTGACCTCTGGGACAAGCAACACTCCAATCTTTACTTCCTTTTTATCTTCTTCACTACCCAAGTTGATTATCTCCACGGGGTCTTCAAACGGCTGAATACTATTTTCATCATACTCAAGTAAACGGGACATTTCATCAGGGATCTCTTCAATATCCTCTTCCTTAGCTCCAAACACAGGGAATTCGAAGTTGGGAGGGGGAATAAGGTCATTGTTTTCAATGGTTATTTTTGTACCCCAAAATTTTCCCTCCCATATTTCTCAAGACATTGCAAGGAGAATCTCTAAGTGGCTCAAGTTTGCTCAAGAGTTAAACAGTCAAATCATCTCCTAAGGCAGTCAATCTCAAAATTAGGGTTTTGTGTTGCATCAAGGTCCTTACATACAAATGACCTCAAGTTCTCCCCAATGTCCTAATATGTTCTCAAGTTCATCCATGTCAAATTTCAAGCCTTGCAGAGGAAGTTTGGTCAGTCAATTGCTCAAGAAGTCCAAAAATCGACTGTGCTAGGGCAAAAGTCAACTGTGACCTACAAATAGTCAAACCTCAAGATTTTTTGTCAACATTCTCATTTTTAAAGATAATTCATCATTTGATCAAGGGTTAATCATGATTCATCAAGGATTGCTCAAAATTCATCAAGATTCAAAAGTTGATAAATTAGGGTTTTGTAGGAAAAGTCAAACCAACTTTGACCAAGCATAACTCTCTCATACTTTATGAGAAGTGACCCATCCAAAGATCATTTTTAAGAGGATGCAATTTCCTACAATCCATCTTCACGCCCCAAGATCAAGAAATGCACTCACAAGAAGTTACAAATTTGGACATTATAGGTCATTTTTGAAAGTCAACAAAAACACTTTTTTTTCCAAAGCTTATAAATTGAGCATGGAATATAAAAATAAGATGAGACAAAAAGGTTTGGTTAAAGGACATCCCAAGGTTTCTAAAAAGTCCAAGAACACCTCCAAAGGTTCAAAATTGAAAACGTTATGCATTGTTGAAGTTGGGCATTTTTCCAAAATGGCCAAAAGTCAACTATCCCCAAAACTTCAAATTTTGTCAAATGGGCCCACTTTTTTCCACTTGATTTGATCTTGTCACACTACACACGTGTCCTATCTTCAGTCTTGTGTCCATTCATTGATTTTTCTAATTTATTTGATTTTTATTAATTTAATTCATTTTAAATCAATTTAAATCCAAATAAAATCCAAATATTGATGAAATTGGATCTTTTTGATTGATACAGCTTTCAATTATCATCACGGACATAATCAAATTCGAATCAAGGCATATCATGCACAAAATATTGGATTTGGGACATTTTTGGAAGCTTTGTAATGGAGGATCATGTCATATCTTCAATTATCAATTCACAAGGATTCAAAGCCCAATATTTTACCTAATACAATGCTTGATACATATACAACACAAGGCATACGAGTTCAGAACCAGGAGGCTGCACAATCTGAAATACAAAACTTGAAAAAAAGCTTGAAAAAGTGTGGAATCAAAATCTTGGTTAGAGACGTTTTCAAGACCAAAACTCAACATAGACTTCTTGCTTGACATCCACTGGAGCAGTAGCAATCAAAAGCAAGCCCTGAAACCTCCTAAAACGCACTGCAAGCTTCCCTGAAAGTGGCCCTGTACACGAAATCGTATTCCCATATTCCTGCATCTTTTGAGCAAATTTTTTGTATAATCATGCTTATCATTCAATTCCTAAACTTTCTGCATCATTTGATTTTGTTTTCATGAGCTATAGCGCCATACCCGAACCTAGGGTTTTAGAGTTTTGTATTTGGGCATTTGTTTTGCAGGAAAAATTAAGGCCAATACTGGACATGGATGAATTTAGGAGGAAGAGACGAGCATGATGATGGTCTGGGTTTGCATTTTTATGGCCTAGAATTCGTTGTAGGATGAAGCCGCGGATTTTGCTGCAGATAAGAATCCGCAGGAAAAATAACCAGGGCCATTGGAGAAGATGAAGACGTGTTCATATCCGATTGGCCCATTCAAACAAATCTCGCGCGTTTTTATTTCTGGCATATTAGTTATTTTCTACATATATTAATTGTTGCTTGTTATAATAACAAATACGTGCAATAGTTGAGTTGGTAAAGGCGTTAGTGGAAAATCCAATGGGACCTGGGTTCGAATCCCAGGTCCCCCATATATTTGTTATTATTTTCCATCAGGCGTTCCAGTGTACCTCATGCATTGCAGTCTACTATGGACTTCAAATCTCCAGGCGCCATATGGCCTCCAGGCCAAATCTGAAGGTCAACGTTGAATGTCCATCACGGTCTCAAGTCAAAGGCGTACAGAGAATCATGGAAAGTCAATCAGGCCAACGTAAGTGGGCTTCTGAAAATGCTGATCTCACCCTCCAATTTGGGCCTGAACCCCCTTGGGTTATTTCTTTTTCTCTTTATTTATTTCATTTATTTGTTTTGTTTAATTATTATTATTATTTAAACTAACCAATTAATATTTTTTCTTAATAAAAATAAAAAATACAAAAATATATTTTATTTATTAAAATTAAATTCATCACTTTTATTTTTGTAAATAAATTAATTTAGTGTTAATTAGGTTTAACTTTTAATATCCTTCACAAATAATTAAAATTAATGTAGAATTAGGTTTTTACTAACTTTTAATCAATTTATTTTATTTCTTTAAATATTCAAAAATCCAAAAAAATATTTTCATTAATTAATTAATTAAATTGTTAATTTAGACTTAGTTTCTTTTAATTCAAAAATAACAAAAATGCTTTCTTTAATAAAAAGGGTCAAAACCCTAAAAAACTCGCACTCGCTTTAATTTTCTCGCACGCGATCAATTTTGTCTCAATATTATTGTACTTGCTTCCAAAATGTAATAGGTTTTAATTAGGACTTTATTTTATCGCTTTATTTCTTTTTTGTACTTTAAATTAAAGGGTTGCTTTTAGTGATGTAAAACCCGACGCCTTGTAATAGTTTAGATTTAATTTCCGCAAACTATACATTGTTAGATGTTTGATAATAGGGAATGCATGACAAGATCGAATGTATGAACCTAAAATCAACATAGCTCACTGTTGTACCCCAAAATTTGCCCTCCCATTTCTCATTGATATCTCATCACAAAGCCCTTAGAGATCAAGATCCAATTAGGGTTTCATCTGCTCAAGACTTCTCCTTGCACTGTTGACCCAAATTAGGGTTTTTGTTTGCACAAAGATGTTTTGACCAAAGTTGCCTAAAATGACTTTCATGCTTCATGTTGGACTCACAAGTTTATCCATACCAAGTTTCAAGTCTTGATTCCAAGTTTTGCCCAGTCAATTGGACAGTTGACCTAGAAATCAACTGTATTGGGGAAAAAGTCAACTGTGGCCAATTGACAGTCAAATCTCATACAAATTGACCCACATCAACATTATGAACTCACATGGACCATTTGATCAAGTTTGGATCACAATTTCACAAGAAATTTGATCAGATCATCAAAAGGGCAAAATGGTCATTTTTAGGGTTTTGACTGCACAAAGGCAATTTTTGACTGTTTGACCTAGCCAATGGCAAACCAAGCTCACATATGGACTCAAGGACCCCATGGAACTATCTTGACATGCTCAACAAGTTCAAAAGATCTCAAGTACATAAGATTGACAGTTGAATTTCCCAGTCAATTGATCAATTTTGACTGTATACTGAAAAGTCAAACTTTGACTTTTTGGTCAAAATCAAGAGTCAAGATTCATTTTTCATCAAAACATGCCAAATCATGAAACTTGTTCACCAAGAAATCAAAAATTGCAAATTAGGGTTTGAAATGAGAATTTTTCATAACTTAGAATTTTTCTAAGTTATGAAAAACCCTAATTTTTTCCCAACTTTGCCCCACTTTCTCACCAAGATTCATTTGGATTCAAGCAAAAGTCAAAACATGAAAGTTGTAGCCTATTTCATAATCTACAACTTTGATTCACAAAGTTTTCCCAAAAGAAGCTTGTATCTCAAGTTACAATTTTTGGAACAAGGGTACTAAACCATTCTTAACTTAGTGAAATTTTTACCTATTTTAGGCAAGGCTTCTACCTAACTTCAAGACCATTTTTCACATACTTCCCCTTTGAATTTCAATTTGCATTTCAAAGATGGATTGTAGTACACATTCCAAGCTTTCCAAAATGTCCAAGAACTCATCAAACAACCTCATGACTTGAGAGAATCGAATTTTGCAATATGGCAAAAAGTCACTTTGATTCATGACCATGTACATGTTCATAACTTTTGCAATTTTTCAAATCAGCATGCTTCCCTTGATTACAGGCCTCTAAACCATCCAACACTCATAAATTTAATGCCAATCCTTTGTGCCAAAGTGCTGTTCTATGAGTTCAAACATTACATGCAAGTTTAATCCATTTATGGAAAAAGTGAAATATCCATTTTTGAAAAGTTAAGCTTTATGTCAAAATGAAAATCCAAGAAGTACATTTGAAATCTCTTTGGCACAAGTTTATGAGTTAATCACTCTGATCAAGACAAGGGTTTGCAGCATGTTTAGGGGGCCTCTACCTGTCTAGAACACAACTTGGCCTTTGCTTGCTTAAGTATTAAGAAACATAGCATATCACAAAACAACTTTCATCTCAGCAATAGAATCCTTAAGCAAATATTTTGTACACATTCAAGACATCCTAACTGAGCTAGCACACGACCCCAACACCTCCAATACCTCCACAAACTCAAAATCACCATTGAACTGCACAAAAACAGGGCTTGCTGCAGTTTGAGTGCCAACTCTCATCCCTTTCATGCTTTCTTACTAAAAGCTCATCAAACACATTCCCTAGCATCACTTGAAGCTAACCCAAACATAAAACACGACCTGTAACTCCTCTAGGCAGTTCCACCATTTTCACTTTCTTGTTTTGCAGTTGAAGGTCCATAGCTCGATTAAAGGTGTTTCAAAGCAAAGTAAGCATTGGAATAGCATCACTACACTTCAGGCAAGCTGTACAGATCATCATCTTGCCCTAAAAGCTCCCCCATTGCCAGATAGAACTTCAACTGAACAGGTATCTTTTTGAACTTCTAACTCTTAGTGTAGGCATCATTAGCTCTAAGTTTGTGAACAAGAAGTGTTCTACTCATGCCCCTGAATCTGTACATGCTTTTACTTTTCATTTATTTTGCCTGAGCTATGAGAATTTAAGGTCTTAATATGGAAGAAAAGTTAGGTCAAGATTTGGGAATGTTAAAATTCTCTCTCATTTCTGAGAGTTAGGATGAGTTCTTTACATATTTAGAATCGTGATTCAATGCTTAACATTTCTTATGTTGAAAGTTTGTGCAAAAAGTCAAAGAATCCAAATGTTTGAACTTGAGTACAAGCGCGCGTTTTTGGACATCTTTCTGTCCAGAGGTTGAAGAAGAAGCCACATGGGCTGGGCCTGCTTTTGTATTTCTTTTCACACCATATTTTTGCTCTCATACCCCCTGAGCCCATTTTGTTTATTTGCATGATTTTTTTGACTTTTCTTTTTTATCCTGACTTATTTATTTTTGCTAATAATATTAAAAACATAAAAAATATTTTTTTACACCATTTTTATATTTTTTAGGTATTTATTTGTTTATATGGACATTTGTACATAAATATATATATATACTATTATTTAGAAAAACTAGAAAAAAAAATGCAAATATATTTTATTTCTGATTTTTATTTCATTTTCTCTTTTGAAAACATTTTGTATCAAAAAATATTTATTTTATAAATATTAAATATTATTATTTTGTATATATAATATTTGTTTAGTAAATAATAAATATATTTATATATATTAGTATATTTAGGTAAATAATACAAAAAATATATACATTTTTTTATTTTATTAATATTTGACCTCAAAAAAATACTTTTTATAAATATACTTCATTTTTTTTTGTATATAATAAATAAATACTTGTATAAATTAAATAATATATATATATTTACTTAATAAAAATTAGGGTTTTACCCTTAAAATACAAAAACTCCAAAAAATGTTACTTTTTTATTTTATTCATTTTAGTTTATTGAACATAAAAAATATCCTTTTTCCATACATATGAAAACCCTTTTTGCATTTTGCATCTTTATTTTATTTTCCATTTAATTTATGCAATTAATTATTTTGTAAATATTCCAAAATTGATGTAATAGCTAGGTTTAAATTCCTTGTCTAAATATCCCCCCATTTGAACATTTGTACCCCCTTCCCATATTGTGTTGTAATAGTGTAGGAATTTTACTTTTCGCACTTTAACGCTTTCTAAATATACCATGCTAGAATTAGGGTTTGTATGCAAATAAAACGAACAAAATAGTTTAACTTAATTTCAAGATAATCAAGCATGAAAATGGACAACACATATCACACTTGCACCCCTACGGTATTCCACTTGTTGCCTTCAATAAATGGGCCATATTGCATGTTAGGTTTCTTTGGGCAAAAACAAAGCAAACAATCAAATGATCATAGTCCCTCGATGACGCTTCCGAAAAGTTGCCTAAAATGATCAAGTCCCTTTCAAAGAAAAATTGCCCAAAGATACTTAGCACTATTGCAACTATGGTCTGAACGATGACCCGCGCCCGTCCCTTTCACATCCTAACACAAGATTGTCCACCAAATGCAATGGTAGAACAAAATTGTCAAAAGGGTTAAAAAATAGCATAAATCTTTGAGAACTTTAGGGTAGATAGCTCTTAAGTACTTGTCAACTTGCAAAATAAAACACTTGCCTATTTTCAAACCACACCTCACTACACTTTCAAAACAAACTTTCAAAAACCCTTGAAACATCTTTTCAAAAAGACAAACACCTTTTGTAAAACATTCGAGTAAAGAATTGTTACAAGGTTAGTCTAGACAAGGCATCTTTTTCAAAACATTTTCAAAACCACACACAAAGCACCATTTCAAACAATTGAAAACCAAGACAAGTTGATCTAAGCAAGTACCTAAGAGCCCATGGATAACCATGAATAGAAAGGGTGCTAATACCTTCCCTTTCTATAATCTATTCCCCGAACCCAAGAAAAATCTCAAAGGTTTTTGCTGTGCTTTTTAAACCTTTCCTTAGGATAAAATAAAAAGTCGGTGGCGACTCTTGCTCAACCTAAACATTTGCGAAAACAAACGCAAAACCATAGTCAGTTCTCCCACCGTATCACAGAACTGGCGACTCTGCTGGGGAGAAATTTAAAAGTGGAGTAACCTTAGGGCTTAGATCACCCTCTTGCATGACTAATTGTTTGATTTGATTGCTTTATACTTTGGCTCTCTTGTTTGGGTTTGCAAATCCTACACCCGGATTTTGGGAAACATTCATAGATAGCAATACGTTGTGGAAACTGTGCGGGGTATACCGACACGGTCGAAGCAATAGCTATATTAGTGCGACATATTTGTGAGTACCGGTAACCCTTGAGTTCAATCAAGGAGAGTACGGGGCCGCTGAGTGATGTCACTAAGCACTAATGACCTAGAACCTTACTTGACCATCTTGGCCTTTTATTAGGGGTAGTGAGATGACCGGCTTTGGTGCAGTCCGAAGTTGGTAGATACTCGATACTACACTCATTGAGGGTTGTTTTCTTGGAATATTTTGGTCGCTAGTTAAGTGGCTAAACCAAAACAAATGAACGATGAAAACAATCCAGTGATATTGAGCTCCTTAGAACCCGGTTACTATGTATAGGACAGGTTTTTAAGCCAACTACACTCAAGAGGGTACTTACCTATGAAACCCCATGCAAGCCTGAAACTAGGGTTTGGTGTGAATTGCTTGTACATATGTTTTGTGCATACATCATAAACATCATAAAACATCATATGCATTTACTAACCATTTCAAGGATTAAGATCTTCATCTTTGTTCTTATTTTGTAGGTCATGGAAATTCCTCGCAGAAAAACCATTCAAGTCAACCTTGTGAGAATATCTCCTCAACTCAAGGAGCTCACCTCAAGAATTCCGGAAAGCTCATCCTTCAGTGAAAGACATGGTAGACTGCTCAGCTTAGTCAACACCAACATTGAAGAAGACATGATGAAAGTGCTATTCCAGTTCTTTGACCCTCTTCACCACTATTTCACTTTCCCTGATTACCAGTTGGTGCCCACTTTGGAGAAGTTTTCTCAACTCCTAAAAATTCCTATCCTTAATCAACTACCCTTCAACGGTACGGAAAAGGAACCAAAGCCAGAAGATGTTGCTCGAGCATTACATCTACAACCTTCTGACATCAAGGGGCATTGGGAAACCAGAAGCGGCGTCAAAGGATTCTTAGCAAAATTCTTGTTTGAGAAGGCACAAGAATGTTGGAATTCATTGGACCTACAAGCCTTTGAAGAGATTGTGGCACTCCTTATCTATGGGTTGGTCTTGTTCCCAAATCCTGATCAATTGGTAGATGCCAACGCCGTCAAAATCTTCTTGTCCAGAAATCCAATACCAACATTGCTTGGGGACATTCTTCACTCATTTTACACACGAACAATGAGAAAGAGAGGTGTTCTCATGTGCTGTACTCCTCTCCTTGCAAGGTGGTTTATTTCGCACCTTCCACAATCTGTCTTGAAGAATGACCAAGGCTCAAGGTGGTCCCAACGGTTGATGACTCTTACTCACTCAGATGTACATTGGTGTCCTCGGTCCAGAGAAAATGTCATCATTGTCGATCGTTGCGGAGAGTTTCCTAATGTTCCTTTACTTGGAATCAGAGGAGGAATCACCTACAACCCTTGCCTAGCTTTGAGGAAATTTGGATATGCACGGAAGGATGGCCCTCATGACATGTTGATTCCTGACCTAGTTTTTGACTTCGACAACGATGCGCAAGGACTTCGCCAAAGATTCATCAGAGCTTGGGGGAGGCCCAACAAGGTTGATAGCAAGACTCTGGGACACAAGAACTCCATCCCTCTTGAGCCTTATCTCAAGTGGGTACGAGCCCGAGCCCAGAGTCTAATGATGCCTTATCCTCATGTTCTCCCTGTGATTAAAGAGCCCTTCAAGGAAGGAGAGGTTCCCTACACCATCCTACATCCTGACATGCCTACATCGTGGGAGGAAATGCAGAAAAGTTGGATTCAGCTCAAGGAAGAACGGAACACTTTTGAAGCCAGCTTCTACGCTAGTGAGAAGAAGGTTTTAGAGCTTACCCGCCGACTCCATGAGCAAGAGGACCTCAACACCTACATTGCGCCAAAGAGGATGCGCAACGTCTTTTTGCCTTGAGAAGTTGTTTTTGTAATATTTGGCCCATGGGGCATTTATGTACTAACAAATTTCTTCTTATTAATATGACGTGTGTTCCTTTTTGTCTACAACAATTTTGAATGTTCTAAATCCTTGAATGCATTGCATACATAATCATATCATTCATCATGTGCATAAGCAGGTCTCACTCCAGGTTTCCTTATCTGTCTGCTGTTTATTTCAGTAGGATGGATCTCGAGCAAACAGTCAAAGACCTGCAAGCTCAAAATGCCTAGTTTCAGCAACTCCTGACAACCTTGGCTAAAGGTCAGGAGGATCTCAAGACCTTGCTGGGGAATAAAGACCCAGTGAAAAAGAAGAAAAAGAGACTCGGGGTGGCTACTTTGGGGAGAAGATTTGACGGAGAAGCTCGGAGAGTGCTTGAATTTCCTCCTACTTATGATGAAGGAACCAACAAAGGAGGTGGGGCAGCGGTACCTTCCGAGTCCTATGTGGAAGAAGAGGAGGTCGAAGAGGATGAAGACTATTCTGATCAGCAATACCCTCCAGCTGATGATAAATATAAAGGTTTAGAAGATAGGTTGGCCGCCATGGAATTACAAAGAGTACCGGGTTTGGATTTGGAAGACTTGGGCTTGGTCGCCGGGATTGTGATTCCCCCAAAGTTCAAAGTACCAGTGTTTGTGAGGTATGATGGGCTGTCCTGTCCAAAAATGCATCTCAGGTCCTACGTGAGAAAGATCCAACCCTATACGGCAGATAAAAACCTTTGGATTCATTTCTTTCAAGACAGCCTTTCTGGAGCTCAGTTGGAGTGGTTTTATCAGCTAGAGGGAACCAGCGTCCGAAATTGGGAAGACTTGGCCACCGCTTTTTACAAACAACACCAGTATAATTCTGACCTTGCTCCTACTCGTACCCAACTTCAGGGTATGTCATTAGGAACAGGCGAAGGATTCAAAGAATACGCACAAAAATGGAGAGATTTGGCTGGCAGGGTGCAGCCTCCTTTAACCGACCGTGAACTCGTTGATATGTTTCTAGGGACCCTATCTGGGCCATTTTTCAATCATCTGATTGGTAACTCTTCCGCGGGGTTTACCGATTTGATCTTAACAGGCGAGAGAATAGAAGCTGGCATCAAGTCAGGAAAGATTCAGAAGGGTGTTGCTGCAAGTGTTGAGAAGAAACCTTTTAAGAAGGAAACGACTGTGATATATTCTCAGAGAAGAGCAGGG
This sequence comes from Vicia faba, assembly GCA_948472305.1. Lineage (NCBI taxonomy): Eukaryota > Viridiplantae > Streptophyta > Magnoliopsida > Fabales > Fabaceae > Vicia > Vicia faba. The sequence continues at coordinate 139,253,616 of OX451737.1, read as the reverse complement.
AAGACTGAGCGCCGGCCGACCGTGGGGGACGTAATGATTCAAAACCCTTCAAGTGAACAGCCTCGCTATAACCAGTTCAGACCAAATCAGCAACGGGTGGAACGGCCACAACGGCAATTCACCCGCATTAATATGACTCCAGCGCAAGTGCTTCCCCATCTGTTGAAATTGAATCTCGCCACTATCAAGGAGGCACCAAAGAATGTGAATACGTCCTCTCCGCATTATCATCCTAATGCTAAATGCGCTTACCATTCTGACAGTGTCGGGCACGACACCAATGATTGTTGGGCACTCAAGCATAAAATCCAAGACCTGATAGAGGCGAAGGAGGTAGAGTTTGACGCTCCGGAGAAGCCTAATGTGATATCTGCTCCCATGCCGAAGCACGGCCGAAATGTCAATGCCATTGAAGAAGATTTGTATGTGGCTAATGTAAATGATCTAATTACTCCTTTGTTAACCATCAAGTTGAATTTGTTAAGGGCCGGGATCTTCCCGGGATGTAAAGAAGACTGCTATTGTTGTTACTCTCTGCCGTTTGATTGTCCGTTATTGAAGAAAGGCATCCAAGGCCTTATGGATAGTCGACAAATTTTGTTTGAAAAAGTTTCTACTGTTCCAACCCATACTGAAGATGTCTCAATCATAACCATTCACGCCAATCTTTCCAAGGCCGTCAAAAAGCCTGTTAAGATTACACCAGCTACGAAATCTGTTCCTTTGAAGATAACAATGCCAGGGCCTGTCCCCTATGTTTCTGAGAAGTCAATACCATGGAACTATGGCGGTGACGTCTACTACCATGGTATTAAACAAATCGAAATAACTGAAGAAAGTTCGGATGATGAAAAAGCCAGCATTGGTAACATTGCAGGCACGAGCAAAATCACCAAGAGCGGGAGAATATTTTCTCCAGAGATTGCCCCTCCAAGAGCAATCTTTGGACCCTCATCTGCCGACAAGGTCATCCCTGCACCAATAAAACTCTCTGCTAGAACCCCTTTGATTGAGGATGTTGTTGTTCCTAGTACTGTCCCTCCTACCGCTGCTGACAAAGGTAAGGGAGTCCAAGATGAGCTCGTCAGGACGAGGGCTCAACCCTTGGTCATCCCGGAGACCTCCAAGAAGGAAATGGATGAGATTTTGAGGATAATCAAAAGGAGTGATTACGATGTGGTAGAACAACTAGGGCAAACCCCCTCAAAGATCTCCATGCTGGCACTACTACTTTGCTCAGAAGCGCACGCTAAAGCCCTGATAAAATTCCTGAAGGCAGCCCATGTGCCCCAGGAAACCTCTGCGGATCAATTTCAAAATTGCGTGGCTAGCCTTACTGCGGATAATGGATTAGGTTTCTCTGATGCCGACCTAACTCCTAAAGGTAGAAACCACAATGATGCTTTGCACATTTCAGTCGAGTGCCGAGGAACTACTCTCGCACATGTCTTGGTCGACACTGGTTCGTCACTGAATGTACTGCCTAAGAAGGCCTTGGACCGACTAGATTGTGAAGGGTTGGAGTTGAAACCGAGTGATATTGTTGTCAGAGCTTTCGATGGTTCGAAGAGAATGGTCCATGGGGAGGTTGAAATTCCCATCAAGATAGGCACCAAGGTGTTTAAATCTACTTTCTATGTGATGGACATCCGTCCATCATACTCTTGCTTGTTGGGTAGGCCTTGGATACACCATGCTGGGGCAGTCACCTCCTCCTTACATCAGATGTTGAAGTATCCTGTCAAGGGAAAGATCATTACTGTCCATGGTGAAGAAGAGTACATGATTAGCCACTTGAATTATTTCCGGTATGTGGAGGTAGAAGGAGAGTTCATTGAGACGCCTTTTCAGCATTTCGAAGAAGTCCTTCCGGAAATAACAATAGCAAAGTTGGCAACTGAGACACCGAGGCAGATGGCCAGGATGGCATCTCTGGAAGATGCAAGGGCCGCAATAAAGAAAGGGAAGAATTCAGCATGGGGGCAGTTGCCTGACATTCCACATAAAACAGACAAATTTGGATTAGGGTTCACTACCGCAGGCCATAAAGCTATGCGCCATTCGAAGATTGAAAGAGCACCAGTCAAAATTTCTCCCTATGGAATCAACGCTTTGGAGGACGAAGACAAAGAGAGCAACATCGAAGAGTGGATTTATCCAACTGTCAAAGGAGGATTGTGCAACTGGGAGGAAAAAGACTTTGTCCCCATCACTTTTATTCATCAGTAATTTATCTGTTAAACATTTCCTATTTGGTCTGTAATATTTATTTTCAAACAATCCGTACACTCTCTTTTCACCTCATGCCTTGCCCGGAGCATGTAGGTCCATTTGTAAGGGTTTTGATTATTTTTCATATCCATATGCCATGTTTAATGATTCATTGGACGTTTTTCATTTGATAAACAGCTTGTGTTCATTTTCTTTCCTTTTGCATTTTTGTTTAAGGATGGCTATCCCTTACACACACCCACACTCACAAATGCAGGTACCCATCCACTCCGGATTCCATGGGTGACAATTCTACTATATCCTTCAATAACTCTGAAGATCTGGTCAATCAAGCCGAGTATGAAGATGACGAAGGTTGTGAAGTACCAGGGGAACTAGCCAGACTTCTACAGCAAGAGGAAAGGGCCATCTTACCGCATGAAGAGTCATTGGAAATTGTCAACTTAGGGACCGAGGAAGACCGGGAGGAGGTGCAAGTGGGTGCCAATCTGGAATCGAGTGTCAAGGAACGCCTGATACAGTTGTTGAATGAGTATGTTGAAATCTTCGCTTGGTCTTATGAAGACATGTCGGGTTTAGATACAGACATCGTGGTTCACCGTCTCCCCACAAGAGAGGATTGTCCACCGATCAAGCAAAAAGTCCGCCGAATGAGGCCTGACATGTCTGAAAAGATCAAAGCAGAAGTGATGAAGCAATTCGACGCTGGCTTTCTGGCTGTTACGTCCTATCCTCAATGGGTCGCTAACATCGTGCCAGTACCTAAGAAAGATGGCAAAGTCAGGATGTGTGTGGACTACCAGGATTTGAATAGGGCCAGCCCCAAAGATGATTTTCCACTTCCACACATTGACATTTTGATCGACAATACAGCTCAGCATAAAGTGTTTTCCTTCATGGATGGATTCTCGGGCTACAATCAAATCAAAATGGCCCCCGAGGATATGGAGAAAACAACTTTTGTCACACAATGGGGCACTTTCTGTTACAAAGTGATGCCGTTCGGGCTGAAGAACGCAGGGGCAACTTATCAACGCGCCATGGTAGCTTTGTTTCATGATATGATACATCATGAGATTGAAGTTTACGTAGACGATATGATAGCTCGGTCACAAACAGAGAAAGAGCACCTTGAACATCTAGAAAAGCTGTTTGCCAGATTGAAAGAATACAAACTCAGGCTGAATCCAAGTAAGTGCACTTTTGGAGTTAGGTCTGGTAAACTTCTAGGATTTATTGTGAGCAACAAAGGCATTGAAGTCGATCCCGCAAAAGTGAAAGCAATACAAGAGATGCCTGCTCCCCGTACTGAGAAGGAGGTTAGAGGATTCTTGGGGCGCTTGAACTATAATGCCAGATTCATCTCCCATCTGACTTCTACCTGTGAGCCAATTTTCAAACTCTTGAAGAAAGATCAGGTAGTTGAATGGAACGACGATTGCCAAACTTCTTTTGATAAAATCAAGGAGTATTTGCTAGAGCCTCCTATTCTGATGCCACCTGTCGAAGGAAGACCACTGATCATGTATTTGACCGTCTTGGATAACTCAATGGGGTGTGTTTTGGGCCAGCATGACGAGTCTGGTCGAAAAGAGCATGCCATTTATTACCTTAGCAAAAAGTTTACCGACTATGAGACTCGCTACTCACTGCTCGAGAAAACTTGATGCGCTTTGGTATGGGCTGCTCGCTGACTAAGACAGTATATGTTGACTCATACTACCTTGTTGATTTCCAAAATGGATCCTATCAAGTATATCTTCGAAAAGCCCTCTTTATCTGGAAGAATAGCCAGATGGCAGATGATCCTAACAGAGTATGACATCCAGTACACCACCCAAAAAGCTATAAAAGGGAGTGTACTAGATGACCATCTGGCTCATCAGGCTATCGAAGATTATCAACCCATGAGATTTGACTTCCCAGACGAGGACATCATGAATTTGGACAACATTGAAAGTAACGGACCGTATGACGGACCCGAAAAGGGATCCCGATGGACCCTGTACTTTGATGGTGCTTCAAATGCACTTGGAAACAGTATCGGTGCGGTACTCATTTCTCCGAAAGGTTGTCACACCCCTTTCACGGCCCGACTTTGCTTCAGCTGCACAAACAACATGGCTGAATACGAAGCTTGCATCTTTGGTCTCAAGGCTGCCATAGACTTGGGGATCAAATCTTTGGTCGTATTTGGGGACTCGGCTTTGGTTATCAGCCAAATCAAAGGAGAGTTGGATACCAAGCATCCTAATCTTATCCCATACAAAGAACATGTCCTGACATTGTTGCCTCATTTCGAGCAAATTACCTTCGAGCATTTCCCGCGAGAAGAGAATCAGCTAGCAGATGCTCTAGCCACAATGTCTTCCATGTTTAAACTCAACTGGGATAACGAGGCTCCCCAAATCACCATCGAGCGAATGGATGAACCTGTGCATTGTCATGAGATTAATACCGAAGAAGTAGTGGAACAACCCTGGTTCCATGAAATCAAAAGGTATCTCGAGACTAGAGATTATCCCGAAGGAGCTTCCGTAAATGACAAGAAGTTCTTAAGGAAATTTGCTGCTAAGTTCTTCCTGAGCAACGGCATCCTTTACAAACGAAGCCATGATTGTGTATTACTCCGATGTGTAGACAAAGCTGAAGCAGAGTTGATCATGACTGATATACACAGCGGCACATTTGGCACTCACTTGAGCGGGCATACAATGGCTAAGAAGATCCTAAGGGCAGGCTATTACTGGTCTACCATGGAAGTTGATTGCCATCAACATTCCCGTACTTGCCATAAATGTCAAGTTTATGCTGACAAAGTTCATATCCCTCCGGTTCCTCTCAACGTTCTGACTGCTCCGTGGCCATTTGCAATGTGGGGCATTGACATGATTGGAGAGATCAAGCCCACGGCTTCCAACGGACATCGCTTCATCCTGGTTGCCATTGACTATTTCACCAAATGGGTCGAAGCGGCTTCCTTCGCCTCTGTTACTAAAAATGTGGTTGCCCGCTTTATCAAGCAAAATCTCATATGCCGGTATGGTGTTCCAGACAGGATCATCACAGACAACGGTACAAATCTGAATAACACTATGATCACCGCTCTATGCGAACAGTTCAAGATTTATCATCACAATTCATCTCCCTATCGGCCGAAGATGAACGGTGCTGCTGAAGCTGCGAACAAAAACATTAAGAAGATCATTCAGAAAATGACAGTCACTTACAAAGACTGGCATGAGATGTTACCGTTTGCTCTGCATGGATACCGTACGACGGCACGTACTTCAACCGGGGCAACCCCATTTTCTTTGGTATATGGCATGGAAGTTGTCCTGCCTATGGAAGTTCAGATTCCTTCTCTAAGGATTATGAAGGATGCAGGTTTGAATGAAGATGATTGGATGCAGACTCGACTTGACCAACTCAATCTGATCGACGAGAAGCGACTCGCTGCTATATGCCATGGTCAGGCGTATCAAAAGCGGATGATCAAGGCCTTCAATAAGAAAGTCAGACATCAAGTGTATCAAGTCGGAGATCTCGTAATCAAGCGGATTATCTTGCCGCAAAGTGATCCCAGGGGAAAATGGACTCCTACATACGAAGGACCATTTGTAATCAAGAGCATATTTTCTGGTGGTGCAATGATTCTGACCACCATGGATGGCGACGATTTGCCGCACCCTGCGAACGCAGACATAGTCAAAAGATACTACGCATAAAATAACCCGACAAGTCGAAAACCCGAAAGGGCGGCTTTGGCGAAAATGGGCATCCCGGTGAACCAAAAACCCGAAAGGGCGGTTCAGGCAAAAGTTAGGGATAAAAATAAAAAAAATCTGTACACCCGGCAAGTCGAAAACCCGAAAGGGCGGCTTGGGCAAAAATGGGCATCCCGGTGGACCGAAAACACGAAAGGGCAGTTCAGGCAAAAGTTAGGGAATTAAAGCGTATGACTATGTCTCGTCGGATCACTTCAAGGACAATCTCTTCATCGACCAGTTCCAGGCTCCTAATCAATCTAGTCATCGGCAGGCGAAGCATTGAATGGACAGATATTCAGAGTTGTGAAGGCTATAGCGGAATGAAATCCCATGGAATTATTTCACATAGCCATCTTTATTTTGTATAAATTTTTCAATATTTACGACGAAATCCTCTTACTAGGGTGGTTGTCTCCTTTGTACAAATATACTCATAAAAAAGTTAATACAAATACTTTTCCCAGAAATTTGTGTCATTTCCTTTTCTTTTCTCTTGCACTAGTTGTTTTATTTTGAGAAACGTCCAATGTTTTGTTAAATAGGCATATGCATTTGAACATAATCATTTCCTTACAAGAAAGAGGATTACTGATAGGTTGAAGGTGCAGTTGGATATCTTGATACCCTTCAAAGGAAACCCCCAGGAGATTTGGAATCCATATCCCCAGCAAACCCTGAAGCTTATCCCCAGTAGACTTTGGAAGCTTATCCCCTACAGAGTACGGACGTCTCTCCCGAGTTTTATTCAAAGTTATTCCTCACAAGGGCTTATAACTGGGTTATCCTCAGCTTATTGCCACGGAAGATCGCACTCGCCAAATTTATTCCTATCCCCAGCGGAGTTCATCAAAGTTCCCCAACATAACTTATCAATACAATCCCCGGAGGAGTTTATCTTTGTTATCCCCAACCAGAGAACCTTCCAGAAGCTCAATTCCCCTCAGAGTTTAAGTTTCGGTATTCCCGGCAGAGTTAAAGCTTCAAATTATCAAGTCCCCAGCGGAGCCAGATTAATGAACCTTCTCCCCACAGAGTTTTGGGAGGGCAAATCTTGAGTTCCCCAGTGAAGTCGCCAGAGATACTTCCCACCAAACTGAAGATTCTCAGTCTTACATCCCTAGCATGAGTCTATTAGATTGGAACTCCCCAGTAGAAGTCATCAGGAATTCCCCAGAAGATTGGTATGCAACCCAAGCTCCTTATTCTCCAGCAACAACCAGGAATTATTCTTCCCAGCAGCAGTCAAGATACTTTTATCCTCAACCATCCCGGATTCATCTATCCTTTGCAAGACAGCTCTCCAACTTACATGCACATCCATTTACATTCACATCATATAACATACATTGTATCATGCATCATGACATTGCATATAACTAACTCTTTACCTTTTTCAGGTAAGATCAATCGAAAGACTAAAATCATTATCTTCCGAGATTCTTTCCAAGAATAGTTCGGATGTGACCCAGACATGGCAACATTCCAATGCTTATTCCAGATTCATCCAGATACAGTTTTACACGAGCTCATCATCAGGGAACCCCACACCGGTTCTTCCTCCAAATTCAAGACTTCTGAAAATAGTTTACGGGTTCTCCAAGTAACGGATGTTAACCTATCACTTATTCAGTTTCTTCTCAAGACTTCTGAAAACAGTTTATGGATTCTTCCCAACAACGAATGTTAATCTATCACTTGTTCAGATGCAATTTTTGAAAACAGTTTACGGACACTTCCCAACAACGGATGCTGCTCTATTGCTTATTCAACTTCAAGATTTCTGAAAACAGTTCATGGGTTCTCCAAGTAACGGATGTTAACCTATCGCTTGTTCAGATTCTTCTCAAGACTTCTGAAAACAGTTTATGGATTCTTCCCAACAACGGATGTTAATCTATCACTTGTTCAGATGCAACTTTTGAAAACAGTTTACGGACGCTTCCCAACAACGGATGCTGCTCTATTGCTTATTCAACTTCAAGACTTCTGAAAACAGTTCACGGGTTCTCCAAGTAACGGATGTTAACCTATCACTTGTTCAGTTTCTTCTCAACCTCTGAAAATAGTTTACGGACGCTTCCCAACAACGGATGCTGCTCTATTGCTTATTCAACTTCAAGACTTCTGAAAACAGTTCACGGGTTCTCCAAGTAACGGATGTTAACCTATCACTTGTTCAGTTTCTTCTCAACCTCTGAAAACAGTTTACGGATTCCTCCCAACAACGGATGTCAATCTATTGCTTACTCAGACCCCCAGTTCAGAATTGGTCCTAAGCATGGACACTTTCCTGATACTCATTTCCAGATGGCATCTTTAAGCCCATCCCCGACAAGTGTCTGTCACTCTCCCAGATGGCATCGTTAAGCCCATCTCCAAATGGCATCTCTAAGCCCATTCCCGTATCCCTTGCTTTGACGAGTGCAAATTTAAGGGCACTTTAGTGTCCAATCTCCTTTTACCCTCGAGTCACGAAAGGCAAACTTGCCAATCTAACTCTTCGGATTCAAGAAGATTGAACAGGGGCAACTGTTGTACCCCAAAATTTTCCCTCCCATTTCTCATTGATATCTCATCACAAAGCCCTTGGAGATCAAGATCCAATTAGGGTTTCATCTGCTCAAGACTTCTCCTTGCAGTGTTGACCCAAATTAGGGTTTGTGTTTGCACAAAGATGTTTTGACCAAAATTGCCTAAAATGACTTTCATGCTTCATGTTGGACTCACAAGTTTATCCATACCAAGTTTCAAGTCTTGATTCCAAGTTTTGCCCAGTCAATTGGACAGTTGACCTAGAAATCAACTGTATTGGGGAAAAAGTCAACTGTGGCCTATTGAAAGTCAAATCTCATAAAAATTAACCCACATCAACATTATGAACTCACATGGACCATTTGATCAAGTTTGGATCACAATTCCACAAGAAATTTGATCAGATCATCAAAAGGGCAAAATGGTCATTTTTAGGGTTTTGACTACACAAAGGCAATTTTTGACTGTTTGTCCTAGCCAATGGCAAACCAAGCTCACATATGGACTCAAGGACCCCATGGAACTGTATTTACATTCTCAACAAGTTCAAAAGATCCCAAGTACACAAGATTGACAGTTGAATTTCCCAGTCAATTGATCAATTTTGACTGTATACTGAAAAGTCAAACTTTGACTTTTTGGTCAAAATCAAGAGTCAAGATTCATTTTTCATCAAAACATGCCAAATCATGAAACTTGTTCACCAAGAAATCAAAAATTGCAAATTAGGGTTTGAAATGAGAATTTTTCATAACTTAGATTTTTCTAAGTTATGAAAAACCCTAATTTTTTCCCAACTTTGCCCCACTTTCTCACCAAGATTCATTTGGATTCAAGCAAAAGTCAAAACATGAAAGTTGTAGCCTATTGCATAATCTACAACTTTTATTCACAAAGTTTTCCCAAAAGAAGCTTGTATCTCAAGTTACAATTTTTAGAACAAGGGTACTAAACCATTCTTAACTTAGTGAAATTTTGACCTATTTTAGGCAAGGTTTCTACCTAACTTCAAGACCATTTTTCACATACTTCCCCTTGGAATTTCAATTTGCATTTCAAAGATGGATTGTAGTACACATTACAAGCTTTCTAAAATGTCCAAGAACTCATCAAACAACCTCATGACTTGAGAGAATCGAATTTTGCAATATGGCAAAAAGTCACTTTGATTCATGACCATGTACATGTTCATAACTTGTGCAATTTTTCAAATCAGCATGCTTCCCTTGATTACAGGCCTCTAAACCATCCAACACTCATAAATTTAATGCCAATCCTTTGTGCCAAAGTGTTGTTCTATGAGTTCAAACATTACATGCAAGTTTAATCCATTTATGGAAAAAGTGAAATATCCATTTTTGAAAAGTTAAGCTTTATGTCAAAATGAAAATCCAAGAAGTACATTTGAAATCTCTTTGGCACAAGTTTATGAGTTAATCACTCTGATCAAGACAAGGGTTTGCAGCATGTTTAGAGGGCCTCTACCTGTCTAGAACACAACTTGGCCTTTGCTTGCTTAAGTGTTAAGAAACATAGCATATCACAAAACAACTTTCATCTCAGCAATAGAACCCTTAAGCAAATATTTTGTACACATTCAAGACATCCTAACTGAGCTAGCACACGACCCCAACACCTCCAATACCTCCACAAACTCAAAATCACCATTGAACTGCACAAAAACAGGGCTTGCTGCAGTTTGAGTGCCAACTCTGATCCCTTTCATGCTTTCTTGCTAAAAGCTCATCAAACACCTTCCCTAGCATCACTTGAAGCTAACCCAAACATAAAACACGACCTGTAACTCCTCTAGGCAGTTCCACCATTTTCACTTTCTTGTTTTGCAGTTGAAGGTCCATAGCTCGATTCAAGGTGTTTCAAAGCAAAGTAAGCATTGGAATAGCATCACTACACTTCAGGCAAGCTGTACAGATCATCATCTTGCCCTAAAAGCTCCCCCATTGCCAGATAGAACTTCAACTGAACAGGTATCTTTTTGAACTTCTAACTCTTAGTGTAGGCATCATTAGCTCTAAGTTTGTGAACAAGAAGTGTTCTACTCATGCCCCTGAATCTGTACATGCTTTTACTTTTCATTTATTTTGCCTGAGCTATGAGAATTTAAGGTCTGAATATGGAAGAAAAGTTAGGTCAAGATTTGGGAATGTTAAAATTCTCTCTCATTTCTGAGAGTTAGGATGAGTTCTTTACATATTTAGAATCGTGATTCAATGCTTAACATTTCTTATGTTGAAAGTTTGTGCAAAAAGTCAAAGAATCCAGATGTTTGAACTTGAGTACAGGCGCGCGTTTTTGGACATCTTTCTGTCCAGAGGTTGAAGAAGAAGCCACATGGGCTGGGCCTGCTTTTGTATTTCTTTTCACACCATATTTTTTCTCTCATACCCCCTGAGCCCATTTTGTTTATTTGCATGATTTTTTTGACTTTTCTTTTTTATCCTGACTTATTTATTTTTTCTAATAATATTAAAAACATAAAAATATTTTTTTACACCATTTTTATATTTTTTAGGTATTTATTTGTTTATATGGACATTTGTATATATATATATATATATATATATATATATATATATATATATATATATATATATATATATATATATATATATATATATATATATATATATATATATATATATATATATATATATATATATATATATATATATATATATATATATATATATATATATATATATATACTATTATTTAGAAAAACTAGAAAAAAAAATGCAAATATATTTTATTTCTGATTTTTATTTCATTTTCTCTTTTGAAAACATTTTGTATCAAAAAATATTTTTTTTATAAATATTAAATATTATTATTTTGTATATATAATATTTGTTTAGTAAATAATAAAGATATTTATATATATTAGTATATTTAGGTAAATAATACAAAAAATATATACATTTTTTTATTTTATTAATATTTGACCTCAAAAAAATACTTTTTATAAATATACTTCATTTTTTTTTGTATATAATAAATAAATACTTGTATAAATTAAATAATATATATATTTACTTAATAAAAATTAGGGTTTTACCCTTAAAATACAAAAACTCCAAAAAATGTTACTTTTTTATTTTATTCATTTTTGTTTATTGAACATAAAAAATATCCTTTTTCCATACATATGAAAACCCTTTTTGCATTTTGCATCTTTATTTTATTTTCCATTTAATTTATGCAATTAATTATTTTGTAAATATTCCAAAATTGATGTAATAGCTAGGTTTAAATTCCTTGTCTAAATATCCCCCCATTTGAACATTTGTACCCCCCTTCCCATATTGTGTTGTAATAGTCTAGGAATTTTACTTTTCGCACTTTAACGCTTTCTAAATATACCATGCTAGAATTAGGGTTTGTATGCAAATAAAACGAACAAAATAGTTTAACCTAATTTCAAGATAATCAAGCATGAAAATGGACAACACATATCACACTTGCACCCCTACGGTATTCCACTTGTTGCCTTCAATAAATGGGCCATATTGCATGTTAGGTTTCTTTGGGCAAAAACAAAGCAAACAATCAAATGATCATAGTCCCTCGATGACGCTTTCGAAAAGTTGCCTAAAATGATCAAGTCCCTTTCAAAGAAAAATTGCCCAAAGATACTTAGCACTATTGCAACTATGGTCTGAACGATGACCCGCGCCCGTCCCTTTCACATCCTAACACAAGATTGTCCACAAAATGCAATGGTGGAACAAAATTGTCAAAAGGGTTAAAACATAGCATAAATCTTTGAGAACTTTAGGGTAGATAGCTCTTAAGTACTTGTCAACTTGCAAAATAAAACACTTGCCTATTTTCAAACCACACCTCACTACACTTTCAAAACAAACTTTCAAAAACCCTTGAAACATCTTTTCAAAAAGACAAACACCTTTTGTAAAACATTCGAGTAAAGAATTGTTACAAGGTTAGCCTAGACAAGGCATCTTTTTCAAAACATTTTCAAAACCACACACAAAGCACCATTTCAAACAATTGAAAACCAAGGCAAGTTGATCTAAGCAAGTACCTAAGAGCCCATGGATAACCATGGATAGAAAGGGTGCTAATACCTTCCCTTTCTATAATCTACTCCCCGAACCCAAGAAAAATCTCAAAGGTTTTTGCTGTGCTTTTTAAACCTTTCCTTAGGATAAAATAAAAAGTCGGTGGCGACTCTTGCTCAACCGAAACATTTGCGAAAACAAACGCAAAACCATAGTCAGTTCTCCCACCGTATCACACTCACCCATGACATGTACAAAGATAAAATTAACCGAAATAACACACTCGCACATGCGCACTCTTAGGGTACACCTCACTTGGTTTCCTTCGAACGTGGTTATTGAGTATAGGAAGTTTTAGAGGTCGCCCTCTTGTCCAAAGATCATAGTTGCCTCGAAACGGTTGCCTCGAAAAAAATGATCTAAGACATTAGGGTTACCACTAAGGCATCTTAACATTGCTTTAGTGACCATACGTCCCTTAATCGAATTGACCCTTAAAACTCCAACGACGATGCTACCTACTCATCAATAGTGGGATAGCATTGTCTAAAGGACATTTGCACAGTTTAATTCATTTTTCGAGTAGGTAGATGGTTCTTAAGTACTCGCTCCTTTTAAAACAAAACTTTTCGCACTTACACTCCTTTCAAAACAAAAGACTTTCTTCAAACCCACGAACACAAAGAAAAGCAAATTTTGAAAACACTTCGAGCAAGTACCTAAGAGCCCGTGGATAACCACAGATAGAAAGGGTGCTAACATCTTCCCTTTCTATAATCTACCTCCCGAAACCCGAGAAACATCTCGAAAAAGGAATTATTCTGTGATTTTTTCCTTTCCTTGTTGGATAAAATAAAAGACGGTGGCGACTCTTGCTTACCGCGACATTTTACGCAAACAAACGCAAAACACAAACCAGCATTCCAAAACAGTCAGTTCTCTCCCACCGGATCATAGTTATATCATGGATTAATTCAGAAATATGCATCACAACAGGAATATAAATATCAGTCCAGTTCTGGAAAACCACTCCATGCGCTACAAAATTGGGTAAATCCTCTTCAGAATCGTCTTTTATTATAGCATCATCTTCGGGTGGAGTCGGATGGATAAAACCTGCACTTTGGAAAACTTCTTGTATCAGACAGGTAACTGTATCTTGCTTAGCTCTTGCAGATACAAGATAAAAACTAAGACCTTTTCTAAACTTGTTCTTTGGCAAAGTCAACATATAGCCCCAACCTTCAGCCGAACCACTCTCAACCACTCGTTGCACATCTTCAAGAGAAGAAATAGATGTCCCTTGCTTCGTCACTTCATTACTAGCGACAAATAGAGCTTGGAATTGGGTTCAAACATCCTCATCATAATCAATATAAGAGAAAGATAACAAGTGGCTTACCACCATAGCCTGTTCTCCACCAATTTTTACCAACTTTCCATTCCTCACAAACTTCAAACTTTGATGAAGCATGGAAGTGACTTCCCCTGCATAATGGATCCATGGGCGACCCAATAGGCAAATGTAGGAAGCATGAATATCCATTACTTGAAAAGTGATCAAAAAGGTATGAGGACCAATTGTTATGGGGAGATCCACTTCACCGATGACAGTATTCCTAGAACCATCAAACGCTTTGACAATTACCCCACTAAGTATCATAGGAGCACCTTGATGTGATAGTCGAGATAACGTAGTTTTGGGAAGTACATTTAATGATGAACCTGTATCCACCAGCGCGCTTGACAAAGTATGATTTGCATAACATATTGAGATATGCAAGGCCATATTATGGTTCCTTCCCTCCTCTGGAAGCTCTTCATCACTAAAACCAAGATTTTTACATGAAGTAATATTTCCCACAATTCCATCAAATTGGTCTACCGTCACAACATGATCTACGAATGCCTGGTCCAAGACCTTCATTAAAGCTTCCCTATGGGCACCAGAATCTCTTAGTAAAGCAAGCACAAAAATATTGGAAGGAGTTTGGAATAGTTGGTCCACAATCTTGTATTCACTTCTCTTAATGAGTTTCAAAATCTCATCATCATCAGGATGTGGGTTAGGTCCACTGGGTCGGCCTACCTCAACTTTTGGTTCAACATTCATCATCGGAACTTCCACTGGTATAGGTCTTATAACTTAAACTTTAGGCCTTTTCGGTGGTACAGCTGCAAAGATACGCCCACTCCTTGTGACTCTACTCACATCAGCAATATTGACAAAAGATGGAATCAGTGGTATGGAGACTTTTACTCCGTTCTCAATCATTATGGTATTATACTTGTACAATATGGCTTTCTCCGAGTTGTAAGGCACGTGACCAGTTGGATAAATAATCAAAGGAGCAGCAGATGGAGTCTGACTATCATAAGAAATCTCTACTGGCTCAGGCATGTTGAATTCTAGCACTATAACATTCACTTCATCATCTGGATCTCTGTCATATGTGATGGTAATAACCCTTTGATCTAACAACTTCGAAATACCTTCTTTCACAATAGGATAATCATCTTCTACTGAGAAAAACTCGCAAACGTCATAATTATGTCGATGTTTAAAGAAGGCGAATCTACTTAAACTTTGATGCATTCTTATCAGTGTGTCCCTTATATGCTCAACCTGGTAGACTCGAAACTTTCCAGGACATCCGTGAACCATATTTATCGATGCTACCCCATGTTAAGGCAATGGATTAGCTTGAACATTTGGATTAACATCTTTTAAAGACAAAATACATCTCTTGATTAACCTCTTGACATTTGCCTTCAAAGCAAAGCAATTTTCAATATTATGTCCTGGCGAACCTTGGCGATATGCACAGAATTGATCAGCCTTGTACCAAGGGGGAGTATTATTTGGTGCAATAGCAGAAGGTTTCGTTGTTATGAGATTCTTCCAGATCAAAGCGGGGAACAACTTAGTGTAACTCATTGGGATTGCATCAAACTGTGGTTTTCTCGGCGAATGATTCTGATTGTTGAATTGAGGAGCCTGTTGTCGAGGCTGTTGCTGAAATTGTCATTGTTCAATTGGAGAGGTTTGATAAGTTGGAGTTACCATTGTAGGGCGGATATCAGGAGTGACTGGCGCAACGTGTGAATATCCTCTTCTCAGTCTTCCAGGAAAAATTGCACTAACATCTTGTTCCCTCCTCTTGGGGAAGACACTTCCAAATTTATTAACACCACTAGATGTACCAACTTCCTTGACTAGACGCCCCTCACGAATTCCTTCTTCAAGTCGCATGCCTATGTTCACCATCTCAGTGAAGTCGCTAGGTGCACTTGCAAGCATTCTCTCATAGTAGAAAGAACCTAATGTCTTTAGAAAAATCTTTGTCATCTCTTTTTCTTCGAGAGGAGGATAGATTTTAGCGGTAATCTCGCGCCACCTTTGGGCATATTCTTTAAAATATTCTCTATCCTTCTGGGACATAGTTTGGAGTTGGTCTCGGTCCGGGGCCATGTCAACATTATACTTGTATTGATGAACAAAAGCTTCACTAAGGTCGTTAAAGATGCGGACTCGGGTGCTATCCAAACCCATGTACCATTTCAGTGCGACACTAGTTAAGTTGTATTAAAAATAGTGAATCAATAACTTATGATATTCATAGTAAGTGGACATCTTTCTCACATACATGGTCAAGTGACTTTGTGGACACGAGTCACCTTTGTACTTTTCAAAGTATGGAACTTTGAACTTAGTTGGAATCCTCACGTTTGGGACCAAACACAGATCATGAGCATTTTTTCTGAACAAATCTTTCCCTTTAAGCACTCTAATTTCACTATGCATTTCCTGAAATTGGTCTTGAAACTCCTCCATCCTATCGAAGATGCCTAATCTTTCAGTAGGTTCAGCATGATAAATGGGTTCATTTGTATATGGAATAGTGTGAACCATGGGAGTGGCAATAGTCATTACAGGCTGAGGGAAAGATACCATAGGCTGGATCACAGGTTGCACAGTAGTCGTCTCAAGTTGAGGAAAGGACACAATAGGTTGAATCATGGGTTGCACATCAGGTTGGTGCCCTTCTGGCATGAAATTGTAAGGCATGCCCCATGGAAAACCTTTCGGAATTTGATGTTACAGAGAATTGACTTTAGCCAAAGATGTTGGAGCAATAACGATCTCAGAAACCACAATAGTTTGAGCTTGAGTCTCAGTGGCCGAAGTCGATGGCTGATTCTGAGCAGCCATCAAGTTTTCCTCCAAAGCAGTCAACTTTTCCATTCCAGTACAAAGATTAGTAACCTCCTCGCGAAGCTCGTGATTTTCTTGCTCTAGATCTTCCATTCTCTTTCGACGAATGGCTCGAGTATTATACCGGTGAGACAGCTTAATGCTCTATCGGATTAGAAAAATAAGCAAGAATAAGACTCTAGAAAACATGTGAAATTGAATGTTGTATGATGCATGATATGTGATGAAAATGATTTTATTTTGATAGTTTTTCAAGGAACTTTAGAACTTTGATAACTTTGCACACATCAATGGTAAAGGAATTTGGAACAATAAAAACCCATTTCATTAATAAAAAGCAGTAAATTACAACTTTGGGAAAACAAAAACCATTAATAAAAGCAATAAATTACTACTTTGGAAGATAAAGCCCTCTTACAGAGTTTTACAAAATGACATAAGTAATAAAAAACTAGGAACTAAAGATCACTCAGAATCATCATCAGACGAAGAACAAATGCTACTTGTAACTTGAGCTTCCTAATCTTATCTTCATAGAAGTCTTCCATCTCTGTCTTCTCGGCTACCAGTTGATCAACGAATTTTCTCCATGGATTAGGAACAGGAGTAACGCCTACCAAATCTTCCTTCTTTCTCTTTCTTTCCTTAGAATATTTCTTGAGTAATGCATCCTTTTGATGAAGCTTCTCATCATGATCAATAAACCAACCATCTTGAATAAAAAACATATCCTCCTTCTCCTTCAGCTGTCGAGTCAATACCCTATTTTCGTATTCAGACATACTATACTTTTCCTTCCAAACATCTCTTTTAGACTCCATTCTAGCCAGATTTTCCCGATACTCTCTCATGTTCTCAATAGGGATAGTAGTAGATGATGATTTAGCAATAAAGAATAAATGTTTCTCTGGATTATAAAGGCATCTTGAGAGCACAAGCCCTAGCACAAAACCATTGAAGGTAAGGCTCCAAAGAAACATCACCTATATGCCCTAACATGTCTCTCCCCTTTCTATGGATATGACACCAAGCCTTTTCAATATCCTCCTTAGCTGCTTTGTGATCTTTTCCTTCTTGTAGAAAGAAACCACTCAAATGAATGTTATTTGGTTTATCCTTCATTGGGTATCCAAAGTGGCAGCGTGCAAGAACAAGATTATAGTTAATTCCTTCCCTCATACCAAGACGAAGCACATTGGGAAAACACCACAACTATCAATGATCTTCACATCGTAGTAAGCTCGATTATACCAATATATGTAAGAATGAGTAAAAGCCATAATTTTTGACGCAAATCGTGGCTCTTTCTTGAGATCCTAGAAAACATCATACCTAGGTAAATGAGAAACATATCACTGATATAGAAATGCTGCACAACAGATAATCATCCCATCTTGGTAGGAGTTCTGAAGATGGAGGAATAGAAGGTATCTCCTAGCAATGTAGGGACGGGATTTCCAATCAAGAAGATTCTAATGGCGTTGATATCCACGAACTTATCGACGTTAGGGAACAAGAACAATCCATAAGCAAGTAAATCAAAGACATCTTCAAAGGTGACAATATCCTTTATCTGGGCGAATTGACGAGCTTTCTTCAACAAAAACTGCGCAGGTAAGCCTCATATTCCTCCCTTAGTAGTCATGTTCTCTTCTATATCAGACTTCCTCAAGTGGGTGATTGTTGCTATCTCCTGAAATTTGGGTTCCCCTTCTAAACCAGAGAAAGGAACACAGTCGGTGATTGGAAAACCAAGTATATAGGGATACTCTTCCAATGTGGGCATTAAATGGTAATTAGGAAAAGTGAAGCATCGATATAATGGATCATAGAATTGGACCAACGTACTAAGGATGTCTTCCTTCATCTTGCGCTTCATGATAGGGATAATAGATCCATATTTCTTTCGAAACTCGGTAGGGTTCTCAATCTTGGGAATCAAACTCTTCAACTCTTCAATCTCAGGCTCCTTGAAACTATAACTCCGAGTGTTTCTTTTTCCAAAATCTATAGTAATAGTACTTGAGATGTCTGCAAAAATCATTCTTAAGTTCCTTGAATAACATGTTTACAAAAATGCTTATGGATGCATGAATGAATGATAATGCAACAATTACACACAAGTTCATAAACATGGGGTTCAAAGGTTAAACTCTTTGAGCATGGAGTCAAAGGTAAATCCCACCCCCAAGGTATGTACTAAAGGTTTAATCGCACCTATAAAACAAGGTTTTAAAGGTTCCAAGAGTCTACGATCCTCCTTCGGATATTACTAACATCTCAATTACTCGATAATTAGCAATATTCTCAAGAGAAACTCGTCTGAGTGTAGCATCGCGTGACAACTACTTCCAGATTACTCTGTTATAGTCTCCGCACTACACCTAAAAGACCAAGATGGATTAGGGTTCTACGGTTCTCAACTTCTCTAGCTCCCAGGTCGAAAGCAATAACGTCTTCCCAATTACTCGGTAAATAAATACTACATTCAAAGGGGCTTCCACTGAGTGGGGGATTTCATGCCTCCTTCTTCAGGATTACTCCCTCAAAGTTAACATGACTATATCACCCGTTCTATTTCTAAGTGTAACTTAGTCCGGGTATAGGACTTGTCCTTTGTAAATATCATCAACACCCAAATAACCATAATATATATATATATATATATATATATATATATATATATATATATATATATATATATATATATATATATATATATATATATATATATATATATATATATATATATATATATATATATATATATATATAATCAAACAATAAAATAATAATAAAACACATAAGACAAACTAGGCTTAACCCACTTAGGGATGGACCAGCAAGAGGTCAATCTGTCCCCAGCAGAGTCGCCAATTCTGTAGCGATAAAAAATGTAGCAGGGTAAATTGGAGATCGAGCTATTAATTAACTCGACTCACAAAAGTAAGAGTCGCCACCGCGCTTTATTATATCCAAGGGAAAAGGGAAAAGAGCGAAATAATACCCTAAAATGTGCAATGTAAAATAATACTTAAAAGTAATGAAAATACAATGTGTTTTTGAAAGAGATCTAGAGTTCGGGGGTTCATTATGTAATGGGGAGGTATTAGCACCCTATGCATCTGCGGTACTCCGCATGAACCTTTTAAAATATCTGTTTTTATTAAAGTTATTTGTTTAATTGAAAAAGTTCGTTCGGCTAAAAGTGGTTGGTTTGGCTAAAAATCCTTTGTTTGGATGATATTTTGAAGATACGACGACCTAGTGTCGAAGTTTTGACTTAAAAGGTGTGAGTTTGAAAATGGAATCTTTTAGGAAAATTCACTTAAGTTTGGAAAAATAGTAAATAGAATAAAAATGAATGAAGGTATTCACACAATCATAAAATATGTTTTTGATGACATGAAGTCAATAAAATTAAAATATTTCCCTTGGAATCGAAAAGGGACAAAATATATAATGATTAAACAATAAAAAATAAAGTTAATTGGAGCGACAAAAGAATTCAGTAAGAGATTAATTTAAGCATCTTTTTGAATAATTAAATAAATAATAAAATCAGACTAAATAGCATGTATTTTAGACAATTAAATAAATAACAAAACCTAAATTATGAAATATGTATTTTTTTGAATAAATAAATAATAAAGGATTAGTAGCATGTTAACAAAAAATTAAATAAAAGGTTAGTTTATAATAACATGTTTTTTATGTTTTATAATGAATATTAACTATGTAATAAACTAAACTAATATATATATATATATATATATATATATATATATATATATATATATATATATATATATATATATATATATATATATATATATATATATATAACTTAAAAGAGGAAAAGAACATAAAAATACTCCAGTAGGGATCAAGCTCAGGCCTTTTAGGTTATAACTGATATGCTTTGTCAACTGTACTAGATTATTATTCATTTATTATTATGACATAATTGATAAATAAGGGAACATGGTTGAGCGATTGTGCCAATAAGCCCAAAAGGCCTGACCCGGTTGGGAAAGAAACAAAGAAGTGTTTTGTAAACCTAAACTACAGCGCCGCGGGATGGTCATTAGGATGGGAAATTCATAGAATTAAATATTATTGTTGTAAACTCTTCTTTCTTATGCTGTATTGGAAATAAAATTAAAAATGAAACACTCTCCTCCCTAATCACAGATTCTCTTTCTTTCCCTTCAATCTACTTTCTCCTTCTCACTAAGTCACCTTCATTCAAATCACTCTTCACAAACTCTCTCTGATTTCTCGAGCAGCAACCTGCTTGGCCCTAATTGCGACTGTGAATTCCCTCCAAAATGTCAAACTTGTGATTGAAACATCGTCCAAAGCAATGTTAGATTGTGATGCCCTTTCAGTCAATATCTTCCTTATTTCGCGACTAACAACCTCTCTCTGAGTAATGAACTAACTAGAAGTGTATTGTGCAACCACAAATTTGGGAGTTTCGTGTATAACAGAAGGTAAGACCCTTTTTCTCGTAAAATCGACGAACAACGGAAACAACACTACGACTCTCACTACCGCTGGCTACATCCTCGTAGCACTCATACAAAATTTCCAAGAAGGGATAAAAGGATTGTATACAACCAACGGTGCCCTGAGTTGAGATGGTTTTTAGATATTACTCTTGTTATGGACTCAACGGTGTTCTTATAAGCCAAATCTTCACTAATTCCATTTCTAGTGTATCTTCTAAAAAAGGACTCAATAGTTCCGTGAATAGCACCTAGTAAAATTCCTCTCTCTCCAAAGATGTCACTCTTGTACTCCTTCTCTAACGTAGTGGAAAATGTGAAAGGAGAACCAAGGGCAACAGAGGAAGCGCCGTAATAAGCTAAGGGTTGAGAAAGGGTGTCAAGAGGAATAGCGTCTAGAAAGTGTATGATTAAAAGCGTAGCCGGTGATTCCGGCATGGAAGTGTTTAGCTCTGTGGTGCCTTGAAATCCAAGTTGAAGCGAAGGAAAGTGATGCACGGACAGCAGAAATTAATTGAGAAAGAGATGCTTATTTTGTTTGAGATTTGTATGGTTTTTTGTGATAGGTTTTCAGAAGTTGTTTCGGGTCGCGGTTTGATTATTTGAAATGGGACAGAGTGCTACTGTTTATCGACTTTTCTTTTCTAGCTATTTTATTCTCTTTGTTGTTTTCCTTTAGCAGGTGGGTGTTGTTGGCGTTTGCATGATGACGGTGATGACGGAACTGGAGGATGGTTGGAGCGGCACTGGATGAAGGTGTCGCGGACCTCTGAATCAGAGGGACAAGGAACGTGTGGAAGTATAGATGAAGCATCAATTATTTTGCACTATTGGGTAAAGCTGCTACAGTGGAGTTCGTGGAAGAAGACAATGTGAGGGTCTGCTTGCGGAAATTGGGTGTTTGAAGCAGGTTTGCTAAACTGTTTTTATGAATTTCTCTGTGTTGTTCTGTCGGCTCCATTGTTTTGGTAAAAGGCTAAGCTATTGTTATTGCAGGTGCTGTTGATGTTGCTGCTGGAAATGAATAGAGGGAGTATCCGGATGTGGCGGCACGACAATTTGCGTTCATTATTATTATTGTTCTAATATTTTCAAATCTGTTTTTTTAGCTGAGGTATTTTTCTGGCTTGCAAGTTGTAATAACTAATAACAATTGGTTTATATATATGATAAATAGAAACTGGAATGTTTGACTTGGCCAAAGAAATTAAAGAAAGGTTGAAAGAGGCTGATAAATATGGTACTGTTATTGTCGTACATTTCATCCGCATTGTTATTATTATTATTAATTCTAGACAAATTTAAATGCTAACAAAATGCAGCAACTCAAAGAAAATATAGCAAAGAAGGTATGATAAGGAAAACGTCGTATGGCGCAAAAGATGATTCAAACATGAATATATACAGAAGTAGATAGAGAGGAAGAAGAAAAAAAATACCTATCGGAGCCTCTCCGATGGGGCTTCTAAAAGACAGTAAGTTTCTCTCCTTGAATTTGCTATGTTCTTCTAATTTTTTCCTCTCTACTGAGTTTTTGCTGTTCTTCTCCTTTGAATTTTCTGTATGTGTTTTTTCTCATTTTTCTTCCTCTCTTCGTCTTTATACAAGGTTCTTTTATAGGTACATTGGAGTGAGATTTGGAGGCAAAACTGATGAGTTTTTGAATTGTTTTTGCCTACTATTTTGATACTTTTTTCACACCATTTTCTTTAGCCATTTTAATGAAAATTTGTGGTTGTTATGATGCAGGTTGGAGCAGACTGCATAGAGCTATTTTGGACTGATTTGCAAGTTGTTTGGGACTGACTTACAACAGATTTTTTTACAGCAAAATACCACAAAAATGGATTGGTTTGTGTTGAACAAGTCTGGAAAAAAAGAACAATATTGAGACTGTTTTCTACTACTGTTTTTGGATAGCAAAATACCCAAGAATTGGATTGTTATTATATTAAAATAGTGCTGGAAAATGGGATTCATTGGGGCTATTGAGGCTACTATTGGAGCAAGAAATAATAGCTTGATTTTCATGTACAAACTTTAATTTCTTTTGTAACTCTGTAATAATAATTTGAATAAATTGTAACATGATTGAGTACTTATTCTTCAATATAATTCTTAATTCACTTGTAATTGTAAACAACTTTGAATCTTTATATGTCTTGATAAAATTCAAAGTCTTCCATTTGAATTTGGAAAATAGTTGATTGATACTTGGATGAATTGTTGAATGATGAATAAATAATAATGCAAGCCTTAAGACTTCAATCTTGCATTTTTTAATAGAGATCAAAATACATTCCATGAATTGATCTTGTAATAAAATAGCAACTATCATGTAATTAATCTTGTGATAAACGATTATTTGAATCGAATTTCTTTTTCCAACATCTTCTTGAATAAATGCTTCATGTGAATTCAAATGGTCATGATGTAAACCCACCAAAATAATCACACAAAATAATCTTGAATAAATATCTAATGCGATGAACTATTATTCTTGAATGAGATCTCTTGGTAGCTTCTATTTAATTAACACTTGAATTCAAATAAAGAAAATTCCAAGTATTCCGAATAAATTCTTCCAGAACGGTCTTGAATTTAATCATCCCATTTAAACGAAATTCGCCCCGCGTCATGAGAAAACTTGAAAAATGACTTTTGGTTGAAATGGTCGGAATTGAATTGCATAGCTTGATTTTTCTTGTATTTCAAGGCAATGTGAAACACACATGAACCAATGGCAATAGAAATTTGACTGTTCTTTCTGAAGAATTTCATAGACACTTGAGGCCATCTGTTAGATAGAGCATGGAAATAAGCACACGATTCTCTGAAAGTTCTTTTGATGAACCAGTCTTTGAGAATCAACGATCCACTGCATTTCTATTCTGAGACTCGAAACCCTAATTGAAGTGTGGCGTCCGATGCTCTTCTTTCAGACCTATTTCCTGCACATGAAATCAAAAAAACAAAACATACACGTCGTGCTTGATTAGTGGTTAGTCATTCATAAGATAAAATGCTCACAACACTCTATAATCTCTGCACAATCAAAGCTCGAAGGTGAAACGTTCGAAATCGACCATATTTCGTGACCTTGATGTATATATATAAAACAATGCAAATGAAGATGGGATCTTAGGTCAAAAATTTAGGTATGACAGGCTCCATGTAATTTATAATGAACTTGAACTAATGATGAATTATGTAATTTGATGATGAATGATATTTGATGAATCTTGGACACTTGAAATTATACTTGGCCTTGAGAGTAAAGTTGATTAATGATGAGGGTAATTTGAATGAAACTTGAACTTTGAACCTTAAATTTTAGGTAAGGGTGTATTCCTTGAAATTTGCAACTTATTTTCCAAATTTTTCAATCATTCATTTTGAATTTACGGAAAAACATGGATAACTTCCAGCCCAATCATCTTGCATTCTTAATGAACTTCAAACTTTGACTTGTTGCAATCAAAAAGTAACAATGAAAAGAAAATGAATCCAAGAATTTATCTCTTATGCTATGACTTATCTCTTGCAATTGAATCCATAGATCCTTCATATAATCCTTACTTTATGCCCTTGACACAAAACTCATGCCTTGAAGAACTTTTAAAGATGCAATGCTAAGGCTTGAAGTAAAGAAAGGAATATCGCTGTAAAACTAAGTCTAATAAATCTCCGTTGAACTGCTAACAATCTCAAACACCATGACTAGGGAATATTAATTTTCTTGGGCGCAAGATTAGGAGGAAAGTAACTTGATGATGGAGGGAACTCGCATAACGCTAACTCACTTGAGATGCACATTGAATGAAGAAAGTGACTTGAGATGTTCAGAATCCACAAAAACCTTGGTTCAAAATCTTCTCGGTTGAAAAATATAGGAGATAACCCTAACATCCTGCTCTTGAGATATCTTTGAAGGAGATGAAAGAAGAATTTCACAATAACCATGGATTCGAAACCCTAGTCCTTTGACAAACAAAATAGATGAATAAGAATCTCATGATAACCATACTTCAAAACCTGATTCCACTGTCCACTGCCCAAGGAGGAACCAAGGAAATCAACTGTAGAATGTTGAATCCTCGAACCAAAATTAAAACCTTGTTAGCACAACCTCTGATTCTGAACCCCTGTTTTATTGAATGAAAGAATAATATGCAAATGACCTCGCAAAAATGGTGCAAATGAAATGCAAAGCCTAAGCCAGATAAAAGTGAAAAGGGTAGGAAAAATTTGGGGTATGACATCTCCCTCTATTTAATCGTTTTAAACCTGAAAGTGACATTGGTGTCGGACTTTCGATCATTTAAGGTAGAAGAAGATTAAATACCAAGACGTGAAATTTGTCCTAGAGAGATGGTGTAACTGTTATGATATGTGATGTCTGCTGGGGATAGAAAATTCAGTTTCTGGTGAAATGGTTATGATGGATAAATGTAGTTGAGTAGTGATTGCTTGTAACAGGGTAATGGTGCCAATACAAGGTTCTTGTTGAAGTGGGTGTCATAGTGATTGAAAACATATGGTTGATGGTGTCGTGGTGACTGAAAGTAGGATTAATGACAACATGATAACTTAAAGACAATGGGTAAACTCGACGACAGCGGAGAATCTATCGTGTAAGATTCACGACCCAAAAAGAAAGGTAAAGACAACAGGTACAATCGATGATAGTGGATGATATGTCGTGTAGGATTCACGACCCAAAATTAAAGGTAAAGACAACGGCTACAATCGACTAGAGCGGAGGATCTATCGTGTAGGATTCACAACCCAAAAAGAAAGGTAAAGACAACAGGTACAATCCACGACAATAGAGAATCTATTGTGTAGGATTCATGATCCAAAAATAAAGGTAAAGACAACGGCTCCAATCGACGATAGCAGAGAATCTATCATGTAAGATTCACGACCAAAAAAGAAAGGTAAAGACAACGGGTACAATTGACGATAGCGGAGAATCTATCATGTAGGATTCACGGCCCAAAAAGAAAGGTAAAGACGACGGGTAAAATCGCTGATAACGGAGAATCTATCGTGTAGGATTCAAGACCCAAAAAGAAAGGTAAAGAAAATGGGTAAAATCGACGACATCAGAGGATCTATCATGTAGGATTCATGACCCAAAAAGAAAAGTAAGACAAACAGGTAAAATCTCCGAAAGCGGAGAATCTATCGTGTAGGATTCACAACCCAAAAAGAAAGGGAAAGGCTAAAGATCAGTGTATGTTCTATGACCAAGAGAAGATAACATGAGGGTATGATCTGTGGACGATCTACGACCCCAGAAAAGATTGACAAAGTGTATTGAGAGTTGGGAGAACAATGTACTGGTACCGTGGCTCTTTTGGTTTGTAGTGTAATGATGGAGGTTAACTGGGAATTGTGAGGATGGCATTCTCTGTATGGATGTTTTACTGTTTTGAGGATTAATTTGGGGCTTTTGTGCAAGGTACCAAATCTGGCTTATGCTTCATATGCATTTTGAAATGTGTGGCATAATGATCCATTTCAATGGATATGCTACGCGTTTGAGGATGTAATGTAATATGCAATGATGATTACTATATGCAGAGTGTCAAATATTAAGCCCATTGGGGTCTGTTGCCCATTGTCTTGAGATACCAATACATATTGGTGCTTGAAAACTCGAGAATTGAGTTATAGTCTTGTTAGGGATTGAATTTTAGTCTTGATGGGGAGGAATAGCTTGATATGACTTTCCATACATCCTGGACTTCTTGTGGATGGCTAGGTAGGGACATGGATCTCTTCAGAATGCCCCAAGTTCACTTCATTTCTGGGGAGTTACGTTCTTAAACATCTGCAGGGAATGATGATGATTCTGAGGATGACAACTGAGCCAAAGTGACAGTCATGATGCTTTTTCTTGATCGTATTTGTACGGATGACAGGAATTTGCTTGAGTAGCTTCACAAGAAGGGATGAGGAATGCCCTTGTCTGTAATAATATCTAAAAGTATATTCTTTGAATGGAATGTTGGAAGATTAATGTCATAATACGACACAAGGTGGCATGCCCCAATATCTTAGATCATGAAATAGACTACCTCTGATCATGGATTCTTGGAGAGATTTGTCGAATCTCGATGTAAATTCCCCAAGTTGAGTGAATTCAGAATAGGTTACTCAGCCTGATTTCCCCAGATTGATGTTTAAATAGATTTATCGACATGATTGCCTTTGATTGGTTGGTAAAAGATGAAAGAGATTTATCGACGTGATAGATTTCGATTGGGTATAGCTTGAAGAGATTTGTTGACGTGATAGCCTCTGTTTTGACATAACTCGAAGTGATTCAACGATGTGATAGCCTCTGATTAGCAGCTTTGAGATAATGCCCCGAAATCATATTATTCTTTAAGATTATTTGCTTTTCGACAAATTTCTGTAGCAATTTGTCCTTTGGGATAAACGGGTTTTCACTTGATGCTCATCAAGCAAGCTTAATTGATGTTCAAGCACTTATTTACATGCAAAGATTGTTTGTCTAGGAATGATAATTCTAATGCAAATGTTATGCTTGTCTTGAAGTTTTTTTTTAAAATTTATTAAAAAGATATCGAAGCATCAGTTTTTTTTGTTTTCTTATGAAAAGGTGTTGTGTTACCAACTCAAATTTTTAGCACATCTCACAGGAGTTAGGTTACCGTATTCTCGTTATAGTATTTATTTCAAATTAACTTGTGCTTCAGTTAGGAATTTAAAGGGTTGTAATGTGGCTTGGTTCACGGTTTTAGAAAAAAGGATTTAAGGCTCAAAATTATTTGGTTCCCACCCATTCTGCATGATGTTCTCCATTCCCACATTCAGTTAACTCGATACTAGCACTCATCTCTCGAGAAGGGATTTTGTGATGATTGAGGAACCACAGGGGTTTCTTGGACACGACAACCACTAACTTTTTGTTCTTGGTGTCTGATCACTCAACTTTGTTCTTTGCTGAGGATCTTTATTTTGTAATCCTTTCTTTTCCCTAATTTTTTCCTGGACAATTTTTTATTGAATTTGACTCTGAAGTCCAGCGGGAGGCCCTGACTTTTTCCTAAGTCACTTGCTTTTCAAGTTTCGACTTAGTGGGGATTTTCGTCTCTTTCTTTTTGAATAAGTCGTTGATCTTTGCATCGCCTTCGATTTATTGGAAGTGGTTGTGATTTCCTAAGTCCTTGACAAACAAGGGATAACCATTATGGTATTGTCATTTGTTGACCTCCTGATGTGCGAGAGATACCCATGGGGATATCTTTCACTTTTATGCACACAACTGATAAATGAAGGTTAGCCATTACCGTTTTGACTTTCCTCAACCTTTTGATGGACAACCATTGGTGTATCTGTAGAGGCGCACTCTTGATGAGTTTTGAATGCTCAATCGAATTAACTAAAATATACCCACCCTAGGGTTAAAATTGAGGGTTTTTCTGCATAAAAGAAACTTCCACTTCAAGGCTCGAAAGGGTTGACGAGGGTCTATCTCCCTTATATCTTTGGTGTTTGGGGATTTGAAACAATGCTTGTACATCGTCAGTAGAGTTTTATTCAAAAGCATACTGTTTGAGAATCTAGGTGTCATATGTTCATCATCCTCCTTTAAGAGTTATTTGTTTTTTTAATTAAAAATGAGTTAAGTATCAAAAGGAAGTAAAATAATAAAACGTAAATGAGTGAATGCGAATGGATTAGTTCAAGACAAACATATTTAATGTGTTGTGATTTAATATAAAAAACAAACTGTTTTGCATACAAGAAAGTAAGAAAGATTACAAATAATAATGCCAATGAAACTAGAAATTTCCATGTTGAGGAGGTTTCTTCAGGCTTGACTTATTTGAGGAGACGCTTTTGTAGTCTTGACACCTGTCTCAACTAGAGGATTCAATCTATTATTAGACCCTTTAGAGTGAATATGATAGCTTTTTCATCAAGGAGGTCTTGAGCGCTATTTTTCAATGCCATGCAGTTCTCAATTGTGTGGCCCAGAGCCCCTGAATTGAATTTAGAACAAGAACTGGCATCATAACCCCAAGGGAGAGGGTTTGGGGGAGGACTAAGCTCTCTCAGCTGGACTAGCAGGACTTTTAACGAATGAGGGAGGAGTTGAGCATAAGGCATAGGTATAAGATCAATCCTTCTTTCAGGAACTTTCTTCCTCTTTTGTCCTCATTTCCCCTAGGGTTGTTGATTCATCCGACAAGGCGCATATCATGTTTTCTGAACAAACGACTGTCTCTGTATGCACTAGTGTTGGTGAGGGATTGACTGATGCTTAACCACTCTAGGTTGTTGAGCCGAAATTATAGCATATGATCGAGGACCATATTGATTAGGATTAACAGACAATTCTTGATGGTGCAGAGCTTGATCTTGATGATAGACCATGGTCTTCCCTTTGTCGACAGTAGCACTATTCTCTCCCTCTTTCTTCTTGAGAAGGCCAAAGTAAGGTTTCTTTTACTTCCACTGATAGTGCTAGATGTACCCCGAATTTTTCATGACTTGAGGCCATCTTCAATACATTCCCCAATGGTAACCAAGTCAGAAAAGGAAGTTGAAATACTACCAAGTATGTGTTAGAGATATGGTTCATGCAAGGTGCCCATGAACAAATAAGTTTATTCACGATCCAAGAGAGGGGGTTAAGCCCTTGCAGCTAATCCATGCCACCTTTGGGCATATTATTTAAAAGGCTCTTCAAATTTATGTGTCATCCCTTGAGGCTGAGTGAGGCTAGGAGCCATGGAGGTATTATAATGGTAATGTTTCAAAAAGGCGTCAGCAAGCTCTCCCCAAGTACTGACATGAGTTCTTTCTAATTGCATATACCAGTCCAACGGTGCCCCTGTCAATTTGTCTTGGAATAAATGTATGAGCAATAGTTCATTTTCAGCACAAGCTACCATCTTGTAATAGTAAGAACGAAGATGAGTCTTTGGGCAGGAGGTGCCTTTGTATTTTTCGAAATAAGGAACTTTGAACTTGGGGGGAATAACTACCCTCGGCATGAGGCACATAGCAGCAGTATTAAATCCCGAAGTCTTGATACCTTATATAGCTTTATGACGCTCTTCAAGAGCATGGTACATCTTTGCTGTTTCAACAACTCAAGCGGGAAGATTCGCTTGGGGCTCATCAAGATCAATGACGTTGTGATGATCATCAACATCATTCTGAGGAATTTCTGTAGGGGTCTCACCATTTGCATTATTATTCCATCCATTTGCAAAAGTGGAGGGGGAAGCAGTGGCCATCTTGGAAACACTTTGATGTAGCTCTCCTTGACCCTTGATGACAGCATGAATGGTTTCGATAAGCTGATCCATTCGGGTGCCCATGATGTCCATATCTCGGAGGAGAGAATTCTAATTTTCTTCTAAGAGATCCATAAGTCTTCTCTGGTTGTTTCTTGTACGGTAAGGATGTAGGGAAGTCGTCCTTGATGTTCACTGAAGTCTGATTGAAAAGGGACCCCGATAAGTTTTTGTTGTGAATAATGAGTGCATGATAATATGAATGCATGTTTTTTCTTCATTTCTGAGGAAATCCAAAGACTCGTCTATCTTTTAACAATTTTTTTCATTTTCTAGGAGCTCAACCAACGAGACTTGTCTTTGGAATTCCTTAGATATGAGATGTATATACATCGTGGTATGATGTCAAGGTATGTTATGGCATGAGATCTCAGCTCCACATATTTTGGATAACCACTATGTAGTCCTTTGCATAAACTGAACATGATCAAAGGTCCGATGTCACAGGAATGGAGTCAAGGTAACCACCCATAAAGTATGTACTAGGGGTTTATCACCTGCCGAACAAGGTTCTAGGGAAATCTCAGAGTCTACGCTCTTCCATTGGATATTACCAACATCCCAATTACTCGGTAATTAGTAATATTCACAGGAAGAACTCGTTTGAGTGCAGCATCGCGTGACAACTACTTCTGAATTACTCCGTCATAGTCTTCGCACTACACCTAAAAAGGCCAGGATGGGTTAATGGTTCTACGACTCTCAGGTTCTCTGGCTCCCAGGTTGAAAGCAGTAATGTCCTCTCGATTACTCAGTAAACAATGCTACATTCAATGGGACCTTCACTGAGTGGGGGATCTCATGCCTCCTTCTTCTGGATTACTCCCTCAATGTTAACATGATTATACCTTCCGTCCAAATCCAAAGTGTAACCCGAAGTCTGGGTATAGGACTTACCAAATGTAATCACCCACCCCCAACATCTCAAAAGTTATAGCATATCCAGAATATGTGAGTAGCAACAGTATAATGTAATATATACAAAAGAAATCAATAAAGAAATAAAGAGGTAAATCAAATAAAGTAAAAAAACACCCAAAGAAACAAATAAAAAAACTAGGAATGACTTGCATTGGGTCCCCAGCAGATTCGCCAGTTGAAGCGACCAACAAAAAACACACAGAGCCGCCACTGAACTTTATTTATCCCGAAGGAAGGGGAAATATTGAGAAAACCCCAAGAAGATGGATAATAAGGTCTTGCAACCAAAAGAGAGGGTATTAAAGTTGATTATGAGAGGGGAAGGTATTAGCATCCCTCACATCTATTATACTCAAAGGAATCCATTTTGATTGTTTGCTTCTAAGAGTGTGTCTATCTATAACTATACTTGCTAAGGGGAATGAAATGGTTTTTTATTAGTGTGTTTGTAAGGGTCTCACAACCCTTTGCCTACGTATCCCATGAAGGAATCAAAACACCTTATTTATTCTAGAAAATGTTTGTTTGTTGGTGTTTTTTAGTTGGCGACATTAACACACACATTCTAGCAATAAGCATGGCCGCTATCGTGGTAGAATGGAGATAACTTTCCCTTTTGAGGAGATATTTAATTTGTTGAATGTTTTGTTAAGTGTGAAATGAGTTTGAGTAATGATTAAGTGTTTTTGAATTTTTTTGATTAAGGAGAGAAAGTTTTAGTTTTAATTTCCAAAGGAAGAAAAAGTCTAAAGGGAGACTAAAAAAACCTAATTGTTATCATACAAGGTGTGGACTTAAATTTGAGTGTAAAAGAGAAATTCTATCCTAAAGTTATCCAACAAAGCTTGATTCTAATGTCTAATTCAACATGAAATGATCAACATAAATTTAATTGATTCGGGGAATCACTTAAGGGGACATGTAATCAAGATTGACCAAGTAATCAAACAAAAACAAAGAAATTAAATTCTTAACATTTTTTATGATTTTTATCAAGTAAATAAAAGAAAATAGTACTATAATATTTTTATGATTGCTTTTGTGAAAATAAATATTTAAACCTAATTCTAAATTATTATGAATTGTGAAATGGAGGAATTCTAAAAAAAGGGGAAATCAAAAATCTAATACTACTCTATTCTAATGTATTTTTATTTTTTAGTAAAGAAATAATCAAAAGAAAATTAAAATTCTAATATAATATTTTTGGTATTTTTCTTGTGAATTTTTGGGTGAAATAAGAATAAATAATCTTAAAGCTAAAAAGGATAAGGGCCAGGGGTCGAACTCAGTTCCCCTAGGTTGCAACCAATCAGCCTTACCACTAAACCAAATTTTTTTTCTGTTGTATATACACCATTAAAAAAAATAAAATAGAGAGTTTGGGTTAAAGGGGATAAAAAAAAGCAGAATAATGGTAAAAGTGTCCCAAGGAATTTCGAACCCATGACATCAAGCATACAAGGCTCAGGCTCCAACCACTGCACCATGTTTTTCATTCGTGAATATAATTGTTGTACCCCAAAATTTGCCCTCTCATTTCTCAAGGAATCACCCTGGATCCTCAAGTTTGCTTTCATCAAGTCTTCAGGCCTTGAATTATCATTTTTTTCAAGAAAACCATTCACAAGGGCAAAATGGTCATTTGCACACTGAGAAGTCTAACTTTGACTTTTGGGTTAAATCAAATCTAAAAAAAAAATCATATTTCATCAAAACATGTTGGAATATGAAGTTTATTTCATCAAGAGTTTCAAAAGTCAAATTTTAATTTGGAAGAATCAAATTCTAAATTCTTAGAAATTTTTCTAAGAGTTTGAGAAATATGACAATTTCAGAACTTCTGAGCCAGTGTTCACATTCAGCAAATTCTGGATATTCTCAAGACAGAGTTTGGTCAGAACTTCTGAGCCAGTTTTCACAAAGGTTCGGTCAGAGTTTGCAAGGGTATATCAAAGAAGGTTACAAAGCATGCTGCAAGCTGTCCAGAAAGTATGAAAACTCCTTCAAAACATGCTGGAGTCAAGAAGATAAGAGGATCAGAAGATGAGATGTCACGCTGAAGCAGAACTTCTAATCCAGAGTCAAGCAAGGATGCAGAGTTTCACATGGGAACCCATTTAATGCTCACAACCACTTGTGAAGTCTCTATCCAAGGGATTTTCCCCACGTGTACCCTACTGTATTGGGAAGACAAACTTTTGTGCAAAAGTATGCTAGGCCCACGCGCTGCTTCTACTTTTCCTTAATTCACGCTGCCAAATCCAGCTGAGGCACTGTTAACCATCCAACATGAATGCATTAAACCCCCACTTGTTTAAACCTACTTCAAGAGTAAGTCAGCATCTAGCACATGATGTTGGCACCACTTGACCGCCAAACTGCAAAACTTTGCCTATAAATAGAACAACATTTGCACACTGAAAAAGGCCAGAAAAATTTGTGAAAGAGGTGAGAGAATTGAGAAAGGAAGCTTTGAACCACTGCAAAAATTCCAAGAACCCAGTAAACTATAAACACAAAATACCAAAATCTTAGCATTGATTCCTTACGTGCAAACTCCATTTTTTTCCTCAAGTGTTCTTGACTAAAGCCATCCATGCAGTTGCTAATTCACACGTTAGAAGCTACCTTAACTTCTATATTCCTATTACCATACACTCTCCATTCACTTCCACCTCAAAGAAGTCAAAATATCACCTCTTGGGTGTTCCAGAAGATGAAAACTTCCATCCTGTTGAGTACGTGAAGAAGTTGCTCAGAACATCACCAGAATTCAAGACCAACCTCCAGTTCACAGAATCCTTTCCAGCTGCAAGGTAAGTTTTCTGCTGACTCTCATCATAATTGATTAAGCATTGTCAGATTTTGCATATTTAGCACAATGTAGATATTCTGATCCTGATGATGTACATATTCTGAAAATTCATGCATCTGCTTTCCTAAATAGAAGAAATCCCTATCCAGAGCTTCATAAGGAAATTAGGACTCAAAATTAGAATTAGCAAATACATGTTGCTTCTGATTTATGCTTCTGATATTTCATGTACGCAACTTCTGTTTTGTTAAGAAATAAACAAGTTGCAGATGTTCTGACTGGCATGGAGAGAGGCAAAGTTCTGACAGTTGCGTCAGAACTTCTGAAAACTTCTGAGTTCTCAGAAGATCCAGAACTTCTGAGTTTCAATATTTTGCTAACATGTTTCTGTTTGTGTAGCAAGTCAGAGTCAGAACTTCTGACCTATTTTATTTTCAGCATTTGCGCTGATTTTGTTTTTCTTTCTCTTTTATTATTTTGCCATCATATTATTTTTTATTGTTAATCAAAAAACACCAAAAATATTTTATATTTTGCATGTTATATTTTCTTTTAACACAAAAAGACAAAAATATTTTATTAAACAAAAACTTATTTCTTTTCTTAAATAAATAAGCATTTTTATATTTCCTGTACATTCTTATCTATTTCAATATGGTTGTAATAGTAACCTAGAATTTTAACTTGCAACCCCCATTCATAAATATGTACCCCCATCCCCTTAAATATCATAATAGCGTAGGACTTCACATTTCCGCACTGTTATTACT
The DNA here is from genome assembly GCA_948472305.1 of Vicia faba. Classification (NCBI taxonomy): domain Eukaryota; kingdom Viridiplantae; phylum Streptophyta; class Magnoliopsida; order Fabales; family Fabaceae; genus Vicia; species Vicia faba. Next base: position 139,218,462 of record OX451737.1, on the reverse strand, counting down.
TTCAATATATGCTAGTAATTAGGACGTGTATGACAAGATATGCAAATTGACAAATAGATCACCCTAATCAAGATAAATTATGCATGCAATCAAATACACTCGCACACTTACACCCTTAAGGTAATTCCACTTGTTGCCTTATAAAAATGGCCATGTTATGCATGTGGGATGTCTTAGCACAAACGAATCGGAAAATACAAGATCATAGTCCCTCGATGGCGCTACCAAAGTTGCCTTTCAAAATGATCTTAGTCCCTAAAAGAAAAGTGCTAAGTCATCTCACAACATTGCTATCATGGTCATGCGATGACCCAACGCTCGTCCCTTCATATCCAACGATGGGGCTTCCTATCAAATCAATGGCAAGATAGCAACATCTAAAGGAGGAGGAAAAGCACATCTAAGACCTTTTGAGTAGGTATATTACTTTTAGTTACTTGCTCACTCTTAAAACAAATATCCTTGCTATTTTCAAAACAATCACATACACTTTCAAAACATCTTCAAAACACTTCCCAAGACTTGAAATATTTTCAAAAACTCAACACTTTGTATAAGTTCTTAAGAACGAGAACTATTACAAAGTTTTCCTAGACGATGGCACCTGTTCAAAATACTTTAAAAAAAACACACAAAACACAAATTCAAACAAAAGCAAGTGAGCAAGTAACTAAGAGCCCGTGGAAAACCATGGATGAAAAGGGTGCTAATACCTTCCCTTTTCATAATCTACCCCCCGAACTCAGAAAAATCTCGAAAGGTCTTTCCTGTGCTTTTTCACCTTTCCTTATTGGATAAAAGAAAAGTCGGTGGCGACTCTTGCTAAACCGCAACATTTGCGATCGAACACAAAACACCCAAGTCAGTTCTCCCACCGTATCACAATAATCATTCAAATTAATGAAGTAACAAACACATTCAATGGGCTTAAATGGAGACAAAAATGCATAAAATTTGTAAAATGCCCCCAATAAGTTTTGAACCCAGTACCTCACGCCTACAGACTAACGCTTCAACCACTATGTTGTGCTTTTCATTCGGTATTTTTACGCTTCAATTAATATAAGAGGAAAATGAAAAGACAAAATTGGGCTAAAGATAGGGCCCAACACCGACCCGATTTGGGGGAAGAATATGAAGGGTTTTTGGGAACCCTAATTGGAAAGGGATGCGCCATTGTATCTGTGTTAGGAGGAGGAAAGGTTATCATTGATTCAAATTAAAATTTTTTATTTCCCCATTAATCAAACAATTAAAACAACAAAAAAATATAATCTCTCTCTCTCTCTCTCTCTCTCTCTTCCTCACCATGAAACCCCAAACTTCTAACTTCCAATCATTCCTTTCCTCTCTCAATAACATATTCTTTCATTCAATTTTCAGAAGGAAAAAAACATTACTTCTTCTCTGTTTGCTTAATCCGCTGCCGCTCAACCTTCTGCTCTTCCTTCAATTGATCTTCGCTCTGTTTCTCTCTGCAAAACACAACCATGTCTTCTCTTCTTCATCTCGTCTGCGTTCAAACAACAATAAAAGTATCTCTTCACGAAAGTCTCATGAATCTCGCTCGCGGTTCATTCGGTTCTTCTCGTGTTAATGTAACAAAGACAACAATCCTCTCTACTGTGAACTCACAATCTGTTCACAGTATATTTTTTATGCTACTGCATATGTTCTGAAGTCACACTCATCTCACACTCTTCTCACGACAACAATGACAAAGACGGTTCATTATTTTTTGTTTTAAATGACAACAATAAAATATGCCTTCTTAAATCGATACTTCTCTCAGTTTCACGGTTATGGTAACAACGAATAGCAAATTGTAAAAAATGGAAAGAGAATTACCGAATCAGAGATCTTCCGATGAGTCTCTAAGGTATACAATTCCTCCCTCTTCTTTGACTTTTACTTCTGTCCCTTGTTCCTGAAGCTTGCTATTTGGTTCAAAAATATATCACGGAATGATGTTGCAGGTTGGGCATGGAGAAATTGTTATTGATAGCTTCAAACCATGGTTTCTAGTAATGATGTAGGTGGAAGCTCAGTGAAGATGTGCAGGTTGTGATGTAGTTGGAGAAGCCTGGAAGTTGTTGGGGCTTGGAGGATTGCTCTGTGAATGAAGATGAGTGATTACAGAAGCACTTTGGTAGTGTTTTTTTGTATGGTGATTGTTGGTTATGTTGAAAAAGCAAAGGTATGAATGGTGGTTATGCAGAGTTTTGTAAGTGATTTTTATGCCAAATTTTCTGCAAAATGATTATTCTGTTAGTATGAGTAGAATGAAGTTTAAATGGTTTCTTTTTTTGACTGAAATTTGTTGGTAGCAGTCCCCCTCTCCTTTGTGTTCTTGGCCTGTTTTATAGTGAAAAGAATAAGGTTTTAGGAGGGAAAATTTGGTGAGATTTGAACTGTTTTAGCATGCTGATTTATACTTTCCTGATTCAGTTTTTGTTATGAACATTTTCGTACAAATTTGACACAGTTCTTGGCCTGATATGCAGGTTTGTGACAGACTATTTTGGATAGTAGCTTACAGAGTGATATAGGAAATAGGTTTTCTACATATTTTCTTGGACTGTTTTGCAGGTTGGACAACATGATACAAGGCTGGTTTTGTTTGGGATAAGGACATGTTTATGGGGCAGGGTCTGTGGAATAGGACAACATTGGTTTGGACTATTTTTATGGAAAGTTTAGATGGTTTTGGGTAGCAGCCTGTAGGATGATGCAGGGAAGCTTTCGGATTATTGTGGCAGTGTGGCATAACAGGGCAGCAATGCAGGCTGGTGGAATCGTGTAGGTTTTGGCTTGTTGTTTTGTAGGTTTTTAGCAGGCTATTTTGTGGTCTTGTGGAAAGGTTTTTGTAGCATGATAAGGATAAGACTTGTGTAAAGTTTGGATGGTTTTTTGGGTAGCATTTTTAACTTGGGGAACAACATAATTTTATAAGGGCATGAGATAACAAATTTTGTAAGAAAGATTGATGAAGATAGATCTTGGTTTTGGTTGTTAGTGTGCAATTTTCTTTGTAACTTTTGTAATAAATGATGAATGAATAGCTTGACTTCATGTAACTTATAATGAACTTGAACTAATGATGAATGATGTAATTTGATGATGAATGATATTTGATGCATCTTGGACACTTGAAATTATACTTGGCCTTGAGATTAAAGTTGATTAATGATGAGCGTAATTTGAATGAAACTTGAACTTTGAACCTTAAATTTTAGGTAATGGTGTATGCCTTTAAATTTGAAACTCATTTTACAATTTTTTTCAATCATGCATTTTGAATTTACAGAAAAACTTGGATAACTTCCAGCCCAATCATCTTGCATTCTTAATGAACTTCAAACTTTGACTTGTTGCAATAAAAAAGTAGCAATGAAAAGAAAATGAATCCAAGACTTTATCTCTTATGCTATGACTTATGTCTTGCAATCGAATTCAAAGATCCTTCATATAATCCTTACTTGATGCCCTTGACACAAAACTCATGCCTTGAAGAACTTTTAAAGATGCAATGCTAAGGCTTGAAGTAAAGAAAGGAATATGGCTATAAAATCAAGTCTAATGAACCTCTGTTGAACTGCTAACAATCTCGAACACCATGACTAAGGAATCTTAATTTTCATTGGCACAAGATGAGGAATAAAGTAGCTTGATGAAGGAGGGAGCTCTCGTAATGTAACTCAATTGAGATGCACATTGAATGAAGAAAGTGACTTGAGATGCTGAGAATCCACAAAAACCTTTGCTCAAAATCTTCTCAGTTGAAAAATATAGGAGATAACCCTAACATCATGCTCTTGAGATATCTTTGAAGGAGATGAAAGAAGAATTTCACAATAACCATGGATTTGAAACCCTAGTCATTTGACAAACAAAATGGATGAATAAGAATCTCATGATAACCATACTTCAAAATCTGATTCCACTGTCCATTGCCCAAAGAGGAACAAAGGAAATCAACTGTAGAATATAGAAGCTTTAGACCAAAATTAAACCCTAGTTAACACAACCTATGATTCTAAACCCACTCTTTATTGAATGAAAGAATAATATGCAAATGACCTAGCGAAAATGATGCAAATGAAATGCAAAGCCTGAGCCAGAGTAAAGTGAGAAGGGTAGGCCAAATTCGGGGTATGACACCATGCACGAGCTTTTTAGAACTCAGATAAAGCACAAACATAACCTTCAATGACAAGATAAAGCACATCTTGAGCACCGAACAACACACACATTTGAATCATCCACCGATTTCAATTATTTTGATCAAACACCAGAAGTTTAGTATTTAAACTGCTTTCGTCGCTCATCTTTATTTTTAATGCACTGAAACTCGAACAGACCTTAGATCTCACCAAACCCTCGTGTTTCCCAACCCCATAAAATTAAGAAATACACTTCTATTACGATTTCAACCATGAATTCAATACAAATTCATGAACACCGAAATCAATTGTCACACGGCTTACCTACACTCGTGTTTCTATGTGAATCGAACTGGAGTTCTAGATACCAATTCTTGGTGCAAAAAGGTTAAAAATGAATATAAAAATGAAGAAGAGAGAGAGATAGATAGATAGATAGATAGAGAGAGAGAGAGAGAGAGAGAGAGAGAGAGAGAGAGAGAGAGAGAGAGAGAGAGAGAGAGAGAGAGAGAGAGAGAGAGAGAGAGAGAGAGAGAGGAAGAAATGACGGTTACTACAACAAACTTCTTGAGGAAGAAATTCTATATGATTTTTTTTTAAAACCCTAATTACAAAGTTGCTTATTTACACAAAATAAACCCCCATGTAAGCTGAACAAAAAGTAAACTCATAACTAAGTTAACAAGAAAACTAGGACTCCCGAAGCTAAACATGCTTATGGGATGCAACCTCAGAAGCTTCTGCTTCTGATAACCTAAATATCTTCTGAATATGAATTACTTCTAACAATTGTTAGGTTTACCTAATTATACCGATTGTTTCATACTGTGTAAATACTTAGAATGTTGGATAAAATAAGGATAACTTATGACTTCATAGATCCTAGTCATACTACCTAGATGAAGATGATGATTTTTGAGAGCATTCAAAATAGAACCCGGTGTTTCTAGTAGACCTTAAAGTGCGAGAATGATAAAGGTTTTTCGACAGAAAGTAAATGCTAAAAATAAACTTAATGTAAAACACTTTGAATTGATAAATGGTAGTATTTGAATACATACATTGGACTCGATTACTCTTTTTTCACTTTTCTCAAATACTTTGAGTATTTTGAATTTTCTGTAGTAATGTCAATCCACTGAAATATAACACTAGAATCCTTATTTATAACAAAATCTAAATAATTGTAACGGACGGTATTCTCTTCAGAAAGTGGCACGTTCTCGCTTGCATGTCTTTCGCCTTCATCTTTCTTCCAGACGTCCCTTGATGTAGATAAGGCAAAAAAAAAACAACAGTTATTTAGCCACTTCGTAGGTCTAACCCACACAGTTGAAATGGTCTCAAGTCCGAATTTGAAAAAATCCATCCAGTCCTAAAAATGTCATAGTGAGCCTAGGACCTTCGACAAATTATATTGTCCAAAAGATGTCGAAATCTTACCACAACATGTTTGTCGAAATCTTACAGAGGTACTTACAGATCATCCACAAAAGAATATCATCACATCGGCAACGAGAATTGAATCCACAATCTCTCGGCATGTGAGCCAACTCCTTGTCAATTGAGACAACCTTCCTTGACTAAAATCATCAAATTTTGTTAAGTGCTTCTTTACTCCTGACATGCTGGTATTTGATATAAATCGAAAATACCAGTTAACACTAGTAGATCTTAATATGCTTGAGGTAATTGGAACTTGTATGTTTCATGATGATTGCTAATGTCATTAATTTACAGCCATATTTCCCATTATGTAAATTTTATTGTTATAAGTGACCTTTTTTTGGATTCTAATTTCTAATTTAATGTATTAACTTTAGTACCTCTACTTTTTCTAGCTACCGTAATGTGGTTTTGGTCGTCCACATGATGGTGAGCTAGATAGACTGCTATATTTCACTTTTAAGTGGAAATCAAATCCACTGCAGTTGATATTCATCGCATTCATGTATTTGGCATTTTTCTGGGCGATAGATTAAGATCAAACAGTTTGAATTTTATATTAAATAAAAAATATTTAATTTAAAATTTTAACTGTTTGATCTTAATGTAACCACCAAAAAAATATCGAATGCTGGTATGCTGATATTTAATATCCTGCATTAAACTTTAGTATAGTAGTTTTACCTCGAACTTTGTAGTCGTCTTCAATGATATTAATGAATATCCCACTCATACTTTTAATGACTTAACTCCCAATAGTTTAGTTCAAACTATATATCCTGGGATATCCGATATGAAGTCAATAAAATATTTTTAAATGCTTGAATCTACTATATACAAATAGAAAATTGTATTGTTTATCACAAAAATAAAGCCTTCTAATTTTATAGACCTCACTTTCTCTTTCACTTTTTGAAATAATATTAGCTCTTAGCCCATGGAAGAGTACATGGGAAGTATTTCAATTTCTATCGTGACAATAACTTGTTCTAATTTTATAGACCTCACTTTCTCTTTCACTTTTTGAAATAATATTAGCTCTTAGCCCATGGAAGAGTACATGGGAAGTATTTCAATTTCTATCGTGTTCTTGCTCAATGGAAGAGCACATGGGAAGTCTTAGAGACACTTCATGGCTATTAACATGGTGAAGCCTATACACAACTGATTCGAAGTTCTATTTACTGTTATAATTGCGATTCTTCTAATTTCTTACTTGGCGTTTCTACATACCAGGTTTGTGCTCATGATTTGGACAAATGGTTGAGTACAAGAACTCGTGATTTGTTTTTATGTTACAAGTGTTCATAGTTGCTTTCCTTGTGCTCCAAGTTTTAATGTCAAAGTGCTTGATTGTCTGAACATTACTCAAATTGTAGATGCTTTTGAAGCCTCAAAATGCTGAACACTAGATCCTATTCTTAGAATATTCTAAGACGGTGATAAATATGTTTCTTGTAATATATTAATATTATTGGTTTAGGTCTAACATTGGTTAATGGTATCATAAAATTGTTTTTTTTTTTTATCATCTTAATGATTAATGGATTAGTCATTGAAGATATATAAATATGAAGTTGGTTTTAAGTTGTGTTTTTTTTCTAGTAGTTAAGTATAATTTTAAATGAAACTTTTTATAATAATTTATAGTCTAATTGATTTTGATTAGAAAATTAAAAATCTGATCTAGTCTAATTTAGCTTGAGATTTACTATGATTTGTTTTATGGAGATATTGTAGAATATGATTAAGACATATTAGTTGCTATGATTTAATTCAAGACATATTAGTTTCTAGGATTTAATTCAGGTTTAACAATGAATTGTAAAACATTATTTTAGATTTTGCTAGGAAAATTTAGTTTAGATAATTAGCCACCCAATCCAATGTACGACATATATAGTAGTTAATTCACAATTAATCACCATCTAACTCTGTTTGAAAGAGACTTGCTTCAGATTAGTTGTAGTTACTCATAGCTAATCACATATTTTCTTGTATTGATATTGTCCATTATATATATCTTCTACTTTGCAAAATTCAAGATGTGTGTAAAATATATTAGAACATTCAATTGAATCAATGGAGGTTTTGTGTTTGTGGAGAAGATATAGTGGAAAGATAAGAGAATTAGAGTGAGAGAGAGTAATTGAGGGTGAGAAGTAAAATCATCATTATGTTTGCACACTGTTGTACCCCAAAATTTCCCCTCTCATTTATCAAATGTTTTCTCACAAAGATCATCTCCTTTGATTCAAGATTGTACTAGGGATGATCAGCTAAAGCCACCTCCTTAAGCACTTATGACTGAAAATTAGGGTTTGAGATTGCACAAGGATAAATGGACTTTCAATACTTCATATGAATTTCATGGATCATTATGGACCCCCAATATTACTCATGTCAAGTTTCAAGCCTTGGATCACACTTTTGCTCAGTCAATTGAGCAGTTGACCTAAAAATCAGTTGTATTGGGGAAAAAGTCAACTATGGCCAATTTACAGTCAAACTTCATAATTTTTGATCCACATAAATATTATAAACTCATATGTATCATTTGGTCAAGTTTGGACGACAATTCCTCAAAAAATTTGATCAAATCATCAAAAGGGCAAAATGGTCAAAATTAGGGTTTTGACTGAGAAAGGGCAATTTCTGATTTTTGATCTAGCAAATGGTCAATTGGTTTGAAGCATGGTTTCAAGAGTTCAATTGAATATTTTTGAACTAATGACATGACCTAAAACATTGCTCAAGATCAACTGGGTTGATAGTGAATTCTCAGTCAACTAATCAAAAGTCAATTGTACACTGAAAAGTCAAACTTTGACTTTTTGGTCAAAATCCAATGGAAAAGATCACAATTCATCAAAATATGTCAAAATATGAAACTTATTCATCAAGAAATCAAAAAGTCAAGATTTCATTTTGAAAAGTCAAAGTTTTCTAACTTAGAAATATTTCTAAGTGTTTAAAACTTCATGTTTTTTCATAACTTTGAGCCAATTTTTCACCATGATGCAAGAGGATTCAAAAGAAACTTTCAACATGAAAGTTTTAGATCTCCATGATATCTACAACATTTATTTACACAACTTCTTCTAAATATAATTGGATCTCAAGTTATTAATTCATAAAGTCATGGTCATGAAATTGAACACTTAGTGAAAATTTGCCCTAATTTTGGTCAGAATTTTGACCTAACTTCATGGCACTTTTTCATATAATTCCAAGGAGAATTTAAAAAGGTGATTCAAATAGAGGTTGTAGATCACATTACAAGCTTTACAAAATGTCCAAGAACTCCTTGAGATCATTTGTGAGCTAGGAGAATCGAAGAGATGAAGTTACACTACGCCAAAAATAAGTTTTAGCAGCACATAAAAGAAAGCGCTTTTGGAAAAAAGCGCTGCTGTAGGTTTTAAAAAAAATTCGCTTAAAAAAGCGCTTTCAAAGGGTGCCTTAAAAAAGCGCTTTTCAAAAGCGCTTCTAAAGGTCACCCTTAGAAAGCGCTTTTTGGGAAGCGCTGCTAAAGCTGGCCTTTCAGAGGGTACCTTAAGAAAGCGCTTTTCAAAAGCGCTGCTAAAGGTCAGCCTTAGAAAGCGCTGCTAAAGCTGGCCTTTAGAAAGCGCTTTTAAAAGCGCTACTATAGGATATGCTACGAAAGCGCTTTTTGATGTAAAAGCGTTGTTATAGATGACCTTTAGAAAGCGCTTTTAAAAGCGCTTTCGTAGGTAGTTTTATAATAAATATCAAAACACAATTTGTACCACGTTTCTATTCTCAGTCAGATTTTCTTCACGAAAAAACCCTAAACCAGAGCTTCTACGGCGGTCAACGGCGCTCCACTTTTCCGGCCAACTGCAATTCGTATCAGGTTTCATTTTTTTCCTCATCTCGTATGTGTTTGTCTGGTTTTCGTGTGCTTTTTTCCTCAATACAGGCCTATGCATTTGTCCTTGTTGCTGTTGTGCTTTGTGCTGTAATCATGTAGCGATAGTTGCTTTGTTTATTGGTAGTTATCGTGGCTTCTAACTGGTTGTGTATATCAGCGTTGTTAAAGTGCGTTCAGGCTATAATCATCTCAACAGCCACAATTCAGTTGTCAATTTCATATTTTATTTATTATTTTTATCGTCAAGATTAATATTGTAGTGCATGAAGTCTATAAATATCTGGTATGTAAGTCTCTGTAAAACGGTCTATCATGTCTCAGATATGTTTTTAAAATGTTCAGCACAACATTCTCAAGTTTATAACGACGGCTCTTTGTGGTACACACCAAATTAGTGTGAGCCAGTGTACAAGAAATATTACCAGCTTAATAGATTTGTTGATTCACTAAATTTACCACCTATTTGTGTTGTGAAAAAGGAAAACCCTTTTCTATGATATAACCTTAAATGAAACCTAGGCACTCCCAACTCCCTAGAATGCAGATACAACTATAAACTATAAGAATCCCTTAACCTTACTTTGGAGTCAATTTCCTGACAACAAAGTTATGGGAAATCTAAAACAAAATAATAAGATATTAGTTCAAGTAGATTATTTCAAAATAAAACTTGATTTTTTTTTAATAAATATTACTACATGTATTTCACATGGTTTTTGTACAAAGTTTAGAGAAATTTACTAACATTCGAACATGACATATCACAGTATTTCCATGTTATAGAGTAGTTTGGGGAAATTGATACAATCTTTGATAAATTTAAAGAAACTATGTGAACTACTTGAGACAACCGACGAACTTTGACGTTTGATGCCAATGCTGTTAATGATGAAGAGGATGATAACAAAGACTGAGAACATATAACTAGTGATAGAGAAATTAACCAATTTTTGAGTATTCTCAAAATATCCTTTTTCACTATTTATTCTAAATTTTTTATTTTTGTCAAAAATTTTATTATTGGCTGAAATTTTCGGTATTCTTAGTAAATTTTCGGTATCGATTTTTATCGCATACAGAAAATTCTTTACATGCTACAAATTTTCGGTAGCGATATACCAAATTTTTTAAATTTTTCGGTTATGATTTATCAGAAAGGGCATATCCATACAAAAAAGGGCGTTTGGGATATGCTCGCTTAGAGGAAAAAATTGTAAGTAAATATAAACTCTACGATCTTATTAATTCTCTCAATGTGTTATAATTGATGACCTTAAGACTTGTGTCAATGCGTAGTTAGAAGAGAAGAAAAGTGACGCAACATCACTACCAGCACATTTGTTGTGGAAGGAAGCTCGTGTGGGCAAGGATCAAGTTGTTAATCCCGATCTTCAACATGTGTATGATGAATGTGTAAGTATAAGATTGTGTCTTTAATTAAATCAAATGTTTATTAATATTTAAATAATTTTTTATCTCCACTAATAATTTTCGATATGTAAATGAATTACAGGAGACCTTGTCGCAATCGGTATCCACAGGTGAGGATCAGGATACCAAGAGCGTACTTAGTCGAGCACTAAATATTACTGAGTATCCGGGTCGGGTGAGGGGTAAAGGTCATGGTGTGACTCCAACCTCTTTGTATAAGCATCCAAGGAGAAGAAATCCTAGCAATGCAGAAGTGATGCAAACATTGCAGGATTTACAAGCTCAAGTCCGTGAATTGCATAAGGATAAAGAGAGATATATGGCGGAAAAGAGCAGTTCACAGTTGAAAGAAACTAGTGACAAAGATAGTATCAACTTTCAGCATAAATTTCCCGAGGTAATTTTTGATATATATCCGTTATTATTATAGAATATTTTTAGTCACTTCTAACGGTTATTATTGGTTTAGGGCATTTCATCTTTCCAGCTATACCTATCATCGCCGACTTATCGACTACTTGGCAAGGGGAAAGTCCATAACACTTTGGGAGATTTACTTCACCATAGGCCGCTTCCGGATGGACACATGAAATTATTGGTTGATATTGCTTTAGATATGGATGTGTTGCTGCCGGTACCTGACATTGTTATTGAGACCACATTGCTGCGAGATGCAATAGGATCTTTTGTTGCATGGCCATCGGACCTCATTTTCATAGATGATCAGGTATGTTGAAAACCATTATGAATCTTTAAGTCTTCAACTGTCAGTTCTGACCTCAGTTATTTCCACGGTAATTATAGACTCCTACAAAACCCGTATCTATGGGTAAAGGGATTTTGCGGAATGACGAGTCTGATGTATCACAAAAAGAGGTACGTTTAAAGTGTTAATTATATGATCCGAATAAAAAACTGCATAATTTTATAATTTAACCGAGTCTATATGATTTTTAGGTACCTTTTCAAGGGTCACAATAAGTGAGCCAGAAAATCATTGGCGTACCACCCAAGAAAAGGGTTCCTACTAGATTTTTCCCTCGATACCGGCAGTGTCTTGAAACAATAGTGGGAACAACAGATTTGATGGATGGTGGTATTCGTCAAATGGATATGGATCAAGGTATCTTTGGTTTTCCTTGAACCTAAATAATTGGACATGAGGACGTGGAAGAGATTTTCCGTCATAAAGAATTAGGCGTCAGTATTATGCCCGCATACATCCGGTAACCCCATCTTTATATTATGTAATTAGCTGAAATTTTTTTTAAACATTTCAATGAATATAGTCTAATATTAATTATGTTTTTATTTAAGGTTGTTATATGACAAATTGATGCGCGGGAATCAATTGTCAAACAGATTCCATTTCGTGTCTTCCTCCCGTGTCAGCGGAGCGACAATTAGTAGGGAACCAGATTCAGTAAGAGAGCACTTAGTCGAAAGATTCATGGCAACTGGCAGTACAAAAATCTTATATCTTTGGGCATATAATACTATTCCTACAGGGTTAGATTTTCATTCTAGGTAACCTATGAAAGCGTTTTTTCACAAAAAGCGTTGTCTAAGGTAAACATATGACAACGCTTTTCCAGGCAAAAGCGCTGCTAAAAGACCACCTATGAAAGCGCTTTTCCAGAAAAAAAGCGCTGCTAAAAGCCTACGTAGGACAACGCTTTTCCAGAAAAAAGTGTTGCTAAAAGAAAACTTATGAGAGCGCTTTTCCAGAAAAAAGCGCCGCCTTAGGTAGACCTATGAAAGCACTTCTTCATAAAAAAAAGCGCTACCAAAAGCCTACTTAAGAGAGCACTTTTTAGAAAAAGTGTTGTATTAGGTAGACCTACGAAAGCGCTTTTCATTAAACAAAAAGCGCTGCTAAAACCTATAGCAGTGCCACCTATGAAAGCGCTTTTAAAGGCCAAAAAAAGCGCTTTCGTAAGTCTTTTTTGGCGTAGTGTTAGGGTTTTCAAACATGAATTACAAGCCATTTCATGATGAACAAGTATTCAAATCCAAGCCTATGCTGTATAATCTTCACTTTGCAGGCCTCAAACTTGTTTTTCACTCCATAATTAAATATTTACACAACATATGGAGCCATTGTCCAAGCATTTGAATCATTATCCAAGTTGCATTTCCATTTTGGGAAGAAAGTAACCATTTCATTCTTGTAAACAAACTTTAATCACAAAGTAAATACATAGAGCTTTGCACTTATTCCTTCTGATCACAAGCAATGTCAAAGGCAAAAGCAACATGTCTAGAGCCTCCCATAAACTCAGGCCATGCTTGTACTATACCTTGAAACCATGTTTTCACTTTTCTTCAAAATCAAGTAACATAGCCATAACTCTAAATCTTGTGCTTCTGACATCCTTAAGTGCCCTAACCTTTTTCATATGATCATACAAGTTATTTGCAAGCTAACGCACGATTGAAAACACTCCCAAACTCCCTGAAAACTCAGATTGCACAAAACCTTCATTTTTGTGTCATTTCTGACTTTGAACTTCAATCTTCAAAACCACTCGTGCATTTATTGGCCTTTTAGTTTCAAAAGCTTCCTCATATCAAATACAAACCATCCTTGTCCCTGTTTGCAGACTGTGACATCATCTTCATCAACTTCCATAGCAAAAAATAGAGCATTACATTTGGACTTCCCCAGGCCATTCCATCCACCCTCAGCTCAAGCCAACCATTGTATTAGCTTCCTAGATGTCCAAGGAAGCTAACCTGATCATCACCACTGCCTGAAACAAGCTCAAACCCATTTCACGATTTCCAGTTTTGAGGTATTTTTCTTAAACTTCTATCTTCATATTTAGGCATTGTTAGGCTTGCATTTGTGAAGATAAAATGTAGATACCATTGCCACGAAGCTGTACATATCCATAGTTTGCATTTATATGGCCTGAGCTTAGAGAATTTTAGAGTTGAAGTTTTCTGAAATTTTTAGGTTTTGAATTAGGGCCAGAAAAATTCTCATTCATCTTTGACTGTTAGCTTAAGTTATTTACATGGTTGGATTCGTGGGAAGAAATGTCACAGCTTTCATGTTTGAATTTTTCATTTTTGTTGAGAGATAAAGAAGATACAGGTCCTTTGGCTGGAGGTTGAAGATGAAGCGTAATCAGGGCACATTTTGTATTATATATTTATCGTTTCAGTTATATTAATAGATGTACAACCACCACAGTGGTAAGGAAGCGCGCTGGTAACCTCAAGGTCACGGGTTCAAGACCCAGCGCTGCTTTTTCTTTTCACATTTTCACATTTTTTGTTTGTTTGCAGCGTTGGGCTCCCCTTTGTTGGGCCTGACTTTTTTTTCTTATTTTACTCCCTGTTTTATTTTCTAACCCCCTTGACTTTCCTTTATATTTTTTATTTTATTTTTTATTTTACTTTTTCATTATTATTATTATTATTAATAATATTTTTATTATTATTATTACTATTATTATTTTCATAAATCATAAAAATCCAAATTTCTTTTTATTTATTATTTATACTTATATATTTTGTTTTTCCCATAAAACAAAAAGACTAAAAAAATATTTTCTTAAAACAAATTAATTTCTATTTTTTCTTAAATAATTAATCTTTAGACTTAGGTTAAATTAGTATATTATTTTATTTTCTAGTTATAATTAATTTAGAACTTTGGTTGATTTTAATAAAAAGCCTTTTCAAAATACTTTTAAAAACCACACCAAGCACATTTTCAAACAAAAGCAAGTGATCTAGCAAGTAACTAAGAGCCCATGAAAAACCATGGATGAAAAGGGTGCTAATACCTTCCCTTTTCACAATCTACCCCCCGAAATCAAGAAACAATCTCAAAGGTATTTCCTGTGCTTTTTCACCTTTCCTTTTGGATAAAAGAAAATACGGTGGCGACTCTTGCTAACCACAACATTTGCAATAAAACGCAAAACAACCAAGTCAATTCTCCCACCGTATCACATAACTGGCGACTCTGTTGGGGAAATACTTAAAAGTGGGGTTACCTTAGGGCTATATCACATTTACTTGCTTTCACTGTTTTATTTGTTTGCTTTACATTTTGGTTCTTTGTTTGGGTTTAAATCCTCTACCCGGATTTCGGATACCTTATAGGTAAGTAGCAATATGTTGTGGAAACTGTGCGGGGTATACCGACACGGTCTAAGCAATAGCTATGTTAGTGTGACATATTTGTGGGTACCAGTAGCCCTTGAGTAGTCAAGGAGAATACGGGGCCGTTGAGTGATGTCATGAAGCACTAATGAACTTTTAGAAACTTTACTTGACCAACTTGGCATTTAGGACGTAGTGAGATGACCGGCTTTGGTGTAGTCCGAAGTTGGTAGATACTCGATACTACACTCATTGAGGTTTGGTTTTTTGGGATATTTCGGTCGCCATTAAATAGGCTTGCGCCGAAACAATGCCCAAGGAAACAAACCAGTGATATTGAGCTTTCTTAGAACCCGGTTACCATTGTTAGGACAGGTTTGAGCCAACTAAACTTCAAGAGGGTACTTACCTACGAGACTCTATGCAAGCCTAAACCTAAGGACTTGTTTGCTTTGTTTGTATATTTTTACTTGTACATAACATCATAAACATCATAACATCATACTCATACTCACTAACCATTTCAATGATTTTTGGGATTTATCCTTGTTCTGTTTTGTAGGACATGGATTTTATTCGCAGGAAAACCATTCAAGTCAATCTCGTAAGGATCCCTCCTCAACTCAAAGAGTTAGCATCAAGGATTCCTGAAAATTCTCCATTTACCGAAAGACATGGTCGCCTACTAAACTTGGTCACCTCCAACACTGATGAAGACATGATGAAGGTGCTCTTTCAGTTCTTTGATCCTTTACACCATTGCTTCACATTTCCCGATTATCAACTTGTTCCGACTTTGGAAGAATTATCCCAACTCTTGAGGATTCTCATTCTCAATCAACTACCTTTCAACGATATGACAAGAGATCCAAATCCATAAGGGATTGCTCAAGCTCTACACTTTCAACCATCTGATATCACAACTAATTGGGAAACAATGAGTGGTGTCAAAGGTTTCCTAGCAAAGTTCTTGTTTGAGAAAGCCCAAAACTGTTGGAACTCTTTGGATTTTCAAGCCTTTGAGGAAATTGTGGCTCTCCTCATATATGGGATGGTTTTGTTTCCAAATCCTGACTAACTCATAGATGTGAACACCGTCAAAATCTTCATGTCTCGTAACCCGTTGTCTACTTTGTTAGGGACATCCTACATTCCTTTCACACTCGCACTATGAGGAAAAGAGGTATCCTTATGTGTTGTACTCCTCTCTTGGAAAGATGGTTTATTTCTCATCTTACCCAATCTTTTTTGAAAAATGAGCAAATTTCAAGGTGGTCACATAGGTTGATGACACTCAGACATTCAGATATTCATTGGTGTTCCCGCTCTTTGGAGAATGTTACTATCGTCGACCGTTATGGAGAATTCCCTAATGTCCCTTTACTTGGAATTAGGGGAGGTATCACCTACAACCCTTGCTTAGCCTTAAGACAGTTTGGTTACGCCCGAAGGGATGGTCCCCGTGAGATGCTTATCCAAGGATTGGTATTCGACTACGTGACAATCAAGGTTACCGTCAGAGGTTTATCCAAGCATGGAAGATGGTGAACAAGGTGGATAGCAAGACACTAGGACACAAGAATTCCATTCCCCTCAAGCCTCACCTTAAATGGGTATGAGATCGTGCTTAGAAATTTGTGATGCCTTATCCCTCCATCTTACCAATCATCATGTAGCCTGTGGTCGAAGGAGATGTTCCATACACTATCCTCCATCCCAACATGCCTACCTCTCTCGAAGACTTACAAAAGGGTTGGATCCAACTGAAGGAAGAACGAGATACTTTCGAGGCTCAATTATATGCTATTGAAAAGAGGGTCTTGGAGCTTACGAAGTAGCTACAAGAAGAGCAAAGTGTGAACGCTTATCTCGCGCCAAAAAGGATGCGTTCGTTCTTTTTATCTTAGAAAGCTATTTTGTAAGCCCAAGAGGCATGATGTAATCTTTTTTGTTTTGTCTAGTGAGAATTAAAGTTTGTTCATTCTTTTGTCTATACAAATTTAAATTTCATTAATCCTTAAAATCATTTGCATGTACATATTCCATGCATCATAACATGACAGGTTTTCGCATAACATGTTACCTTATCTTTCTGCTGTTTATTTCAGCAAGATGGATCTAGAGAAAACTGTGAAGGATCTCCAAACCCAGAATTCTCAGTTTTAGGAAAATCTACTATCCCTAGCCAAGGGGCAGCAAGATATGATGGCTTTGTTGGCTGTTAAGAAGAAGCCAAATAAGAAAGCTCTATTCAACATGGGTAGAAGGTTCAAGGAGACAGTCCGTCAAATCCCAATAGGAGGAGATTCATCTAAAGAGGACGAGAACCAGATTGGTGAGGTCAAGAGTACTCAGGCTGACTGTATCAATGATCAAGTATTCGATGATGATTATTTTAACGAGTAGTATCCACCCGCTGATATCAAATACAAGCAGTTAGAAGAAAGATTGAAAGCTGATGAAATCCAAGCCGTCCCCGGTTTAGATTTTGATGATTTGGGTTTGATCTCTGGGGTAGTCATCCCCCACAAATTTAAAATACCTATATTTGCAAATTACGATGGGGTTTCTTGTCCCAAACTCCATTTGAAATCTTATGTGCGCAAGATACAGCCGCACACTATTGATAAGAAGCTTGGGGTTCACTTTTTCCAAGAGAGCTTGGCTGGATCGCAACTTGAATGGTTTTATCAGTTAGATGGTTCTCCTATCAATACTTGGGAGGATTTATCTACTGCCTTCTACCATCAGTATCAGTAGTACACTGACTTGGCGCCAACGAGGGTTCAGTTGTAAGATATGACCATGGGGAAGAATTAAGGATTTAAGGAATATGCGCAAAAGTGGAGAGACCTTGCTAGTAGGGTACAACCTCCCTTGAATGATAGGGAGCACATCGACATGTTCATGGGAACTTTATCTGGTCCTTTCTTTAATCTGTTAGTTGGCTGCTCTTCTTCTGGTTTCACCGAATTGATCTTAACCGGCGAAAGAGTTGAAAGTGGCATCAAAAGTGGGAAGATCTTTGTGGCATCTACCTCCACTCCCAATCCTATCAAGAAACCTTTTGCTGCAAAGAAGGAAGTCAATTCTATGTACGAGGCAAGGGCCCATACCAAGAAGAACGATCACCCGTCTATCAATGTTGTCTGAATCTCCAATCCAACTCCTACTCCAAGACCATCTGCAAATCATCAACGTTTTGAAACTCCAAGAAGACAATTTACGAGGTTAGGTATGTCACTGTCTCAAGCCCTTCAACATTTTCTCAAGGCTAATTTTGTGACATTGCACGATACTCCCGCCAACCATAACACCTCGTCACCAAAGTATAATCTGAACGCTAAGTGTGCTTACCATTCAAGCAGTCCCGAGAACGAGACTGACCAGTGCTGGGCCTTGAAGAACAAAATCTAGGATTTGAGTGATAACAAAGCTATTGAATTTGATCCTCCTCCAACACCGAATGTAATTACCGCTTCGATGCCGAAACATGACAAGAGTGTTAATGTTGTTGAAGATACAATTTTTGTTGCCTCTGTTGGAGAATTGACTACTCCGCTGAATGTAATTAAGAACAATCTGTTGAAAGTTGGGATCTTCCCTGGTTGTGAAAAAGACTGTGTGTGCTGTACAAGACAACTCAATGGATGTGAAGGGCTGAAGAAAGGCATACAAC
The DNA here is from genome assembly GCA_948472305.1 of Vicia faba. Taxonomy (NCBI): domain Eukaryota; kingdom Viridiplantae; phylum Streptophyta; class Magnoliopsida; order Fabales; family Fabaceae; genus Vicia; species Vicia faba. Next base: position 139,199,729 of record OX451737.1, on the reverse strand, counting down.
GCCTGGTGGATATCCATGAAATTCTATTTGAAAAGACCCCACTTACCAAGAGTTTGATTAACAAATGTGAATACCTCTCCATTATTACCATCTCAAACAAGCCTCTTAGGATCACCTCCAAAGGTCCTATTAGGATTTCAAATGATCCCACTATTGCTCCCTTAATAATTACCAATCCCCTACTCTTCAAATAAGGGGGTACCATGGAATTATGGTGTTGAAGTGTTCTATCATGGGATTAAACAAGACACATGGATCGAAGAAGGAAACGATAACGATGTTGATAACATAGCTGGATCAAGCAAATTAACTAGAACTGGGAGAATATTTTCACCCAATATCTCACCACTAGTTGTTACAACGACGCCCATCCGCATTACTGCTGCCAAGCCAAGTACCGATACAAGAGGGAAGGAAAAGGTTATTGAGCCTGATGTGATTGAAGTACCCTCCAAGGACGTAGCTGATGAAGAACCCTACGCTTGCGAGATGGACTAGATTTTGAAGATCATAAAAAGAAGCGTCTTCAAGATTGTAGAACAGTTGGGGAAAACCCCTTCTAAGATTTCAATATTGTCATTGCTGCTTTGCTCTGATGCCCATGCTCGGACATTAATCAAGTTCCTAAAAAAGGCCCATGTCCCCCATGAGACAACAATAGACAAATTTAAGAATTGCATGGCTAGTCTGACAGCTGATAATGGCTTGGGATTTTCAGATGCTGACTTAACACATCTTGGGAAGAATCACAATAAAATTTTACATGTTTCTGTCGAGTGCAAAGGGACTACCTTAGCACATGTGCTAGTCGACACTGTTTCTTCTCTTAATGTATTACCCAAGGGGGCGTTAGACCGTCTTGACTGTAAAGATTTAGTCTTGAAGCCAAGTTATATCATTGTTAGGGTGTTTGATGGATCAAAGAGGACTGTTCACGGGGAAGTAGATCTTATGATCAAAGTGGGTTCCCAAATCTTTAAATCCACCTTCTATATTATGGATATTTGTGTTGCCTATTCGTGTCTGTTAGGTCGCCCGTGGATCCATAAAGTTGGGGCAGTAACCTCAACTCTCCATCAGAAACTCAAATATCCAGTCAAGGGAAGAATAATCACCGTCTATGGAGAAGAAGAGTTTATGGTGAGCCACCTTAACTCTTTCAAGTACGTAGAGATGGATGGAGAATTCATTGAGACTCCGTGTCAAGCCTTTAAGGTTGTACAACCGATGATTGTTGCTACCAAATGTTCTTCTGATGAGTCTAAAGATGTTAAGGCCACGCCAAAGATGGTTTCAGTCAAGGATGCCCGCGTGGCAATTGAAGAAGGAATATGTGATACTTGGGGGGGAATTCCTCAATATCCCATTTAAAGCGGACAAGTTTGGTTTAGGCTTCACCATCAAAGCTCAGAAGGAAGTGAGGCGTGCTCGTGCTGGAAAGCCACCTCTCCGCATTGGAAGCCATAAAGTCAACATCGTAGGTGATTCTGAAAAAGGAGCTGCATTTGAAGAGTGGGTGTATCCAACTACAACGGAGCTGAAGAATTGGCATACAAAGGACTTTGTGCCCATCTCCCTCATTGAGGAGTAATCTACTTGTTATTTCTTTACTTTCAATTCAAGAACATGTTGTCTGTAATATTTTAACAATGACTTTTCAGCCATTTTCCTGGGTCGGGGCACTTTGGTCCATTTGTCAAGGATTTTACTTATGTTCATCTAATCATATGATCATTAAGTACATTAGACTCTTTTACATTCAAATATTTGTGTTCATTGTCTTTCCTTTCTTGCAAATACATTTTTCCAAAAAAATAGCCATGTATCTTACATTCACACACACACACACACACACACACACACACACACACACACACACACACACACACACACACACACACACACACACACACACACACACACACACTCTTGCAGGTCCACATCCACTATGGATCCTATTGCCAATGACTCTACTATTGCTGACTATGACTTTGAATGTCCTATCAACCAAGTCGAAGATGAAGGCGAGGAAGATTGTTACATACCAGGAGAGCTATCCAGACTTCTATTACAAGAGGAAAAAGATATTCAACCTCACGAAGAGTCAGTTGAAATTATCAACCTGGGTACTGAGTCAGATAAGAAGGAAATCGGGATCAGCGATAATTTGGAAAGCAGTGTCAAGAGTAGGTTGGTTCAGATGTTGCACGGTTATGTGGAAGTATTTTCTTGGTCTTATGAAGATATTCTTGGGTTGGATACCGACATCATAGTTCATCGTCTGCCGACAATAGAGGATTGCCCTCCTGTTAAACAAAAGGTTCATCGTATGAGGCCTGATATGTCTGAAAGGATCAAAGCTAAAGTGATGAAACAATTTGATGCAGGGTTCCTAGCTGTGACATCCTACCCTCAATGGGTTGCCAATGTGGTGCCATTGCCAAAGAAGGACAGAAAAGTTCACATGTGCATAGAATATAGGGATCTGAATAGGGCAAGCCCCAAGGATGACTTCCCTTTACCACACATTGACGTCTTAGTTAATAATACTGCTCAGCATAAAGTCTTCTCTTTAATGGATGGCTTCTCAAGCTATAATCAAATAAGGATGGCTCCCGACAACATGGAGAAGACTACTTTCGTTACGCAATGGGGCACCTTCTGCTACAAGGTCATGCCGTTCGAATTGAAGAATGCAGGGGCAAAATATCAAAGGACTATGGTAGCTTTATTTCACGGCATGATTCATCATGAGATAGAGGTATACGTGGATGATAAGATTGCTAGATCACAAACCAAAGAAGAACATCTCGATCATCTGTACAAATTATTCGAGAGGCTGAAGAAGTACAAGCTGAGATTAAACCCTAACAAGTGCATGTTTGGAGTACGATCCGGAAAGCTTTTAGGTTTTGTTGTCAGCAATAAAGGCATTGAAGTTGATACTACTAAGGTAAAGGCCATCCAATAAATTCCAGTCCCTTATTCTGAAAAAGAAGTCAGAGGATTCTTGGGTCGTCTCAATTACATTGCCCGTTTCATATCTCACTTGACTACTACTTGCAAGCCAATCTTCAAGCTCTTGAAGAAAGATCAGTTAGTCAGATGGAACGATGAATGCCAAGCTGCCTTCGACAAAATCAAAGAATACCTATAAGAACCTCCTATTCTTATGCCTCCAGTTGAAGGAAAACCCTTGATCATGTACTTGACAGTATTAGAGAACTCTATGGGGTGTTTTTTGGGCCAACATGATGAGTCTGGCCAAAAAGAGCATGCTATTTATTACCTGAGCAAAAAGTTTACCGACTGTGAAACTAGATATTCACTGCTCGAGAAAACTTGTTGCGCTCTGGCATGGGCTGCTCGCCGGCTAAGAAAATATATGTTGACTCATACCACTCTATTGATTTCTAAGATGGACCCAATCAAGTACATCTTCGAGAAACCTGCCCTTTCCGGACGAATAGCCAAATGGAAAATGATCTTGACTAAGTACGACATTTAATACACGACTCAAAAGGCCATCAAAGGAAGTGTACTAGCAGATCATTTGGCCCATCAAGCTGTGGATGATTATCAGTCAATGAACTTCGACTTCCCTGATGAGAACATCATGCTGGTAACCGACTGTGCGAAACCTGGACCGTATGACGAACCTAAACAAGGATACCGATGGACTATGGTATTCGATCGGGCTTCCAACGCCTTAGGTAATGGAATTGGTGCTGTGATCATCTCTCCTGAAGATTGCCACACTCCCTTCACTTCCAGACTATGCTTTGATTGCAAACACAATATGGCCGAGTATTAAGCATGCATCTTAGGTCTGAAAGCTGCTATTTACTTAAGGATCAAGCATTTGAATGTGTTCGGGGATTTTGCCCTAGTGATCAGCCAAGTAAAAGGATATTGGGACACTAAACACCCTAATCTTATCCCTTACAAGGAACTTTTGCTATCCCTAATTCCTTACTTCGAAGAGATCACTTTTGAGAACTTCGCTAGGGAAGAAAACCAGTTGGCTGACGCTTTGGCGACCATGTCTTCAATGTTCAAGGTCAGATGGGACAACAAAGCCCCTATGATAACAATTGAAAGATTCGATGAACTTGCACATTTCTATGAGCTTGACACCGATGCGGAAAAGCATGGTACCATGAGGTGATGAGATACCTTGAAGCACAAGAGTATCCAGAGGGGGCATCTATCAATGACAGAAAGTTCTTGCGAAGATTTGCAGCCAAATTCTTCCTAAATAACGGGATATTGTACAAGCGCAACCATGATTCAACTCTACTCCGATGTGTGGACAAGAAGGAGGTGGAGGAGATCATGGAAGACATGCACGATGGTCTCTTTGGTACTCACTCAAGTGGATATACGATTGCTAAGAAAATCTTAAGAGCCGGTTACTATTGGTCAACGATTGAGACTGATTGCCATCAACATTCAAGAACTTGTCACAAATGCCAAATCTTTGCTGACAAGGTCCATGAGCCTCCTATCCCTCTGAATGTCATGTCCGCTCCATGGCCATTTGCAATGTGGGGATTTGACATGATTGGAGAGATCAAGCCCACCGATTCCAACGGAAATCGCTTCATTCTTATTGCTATCGACTATTTTACCAAATGGGTCGAAGCTGCCTCGTTTGCCTCAGTCACCAAGAATGTGGTAGCCAGATTCATCAGACACAACCTCATCTTCCGTTATAGTATCCTCGAAAGGATTGTTAGAACAATGTTTGAATCTACTACCCTATATTTGAGTTTTGATGATAACAAAGTGAAAAGATATAGTATTTATATGTTTCATGTTTGAACTATATGCTGCCTAAAATTACTATGCTCTGACTTGCAGATACGCTGATTAAAATAAGCAAGATCACTTATTCAGCATCAGAATTTGATTTCATACACCAGCATCAGAAGTTGCTGAATCAGAACGTCAAGATCAGATGATCAACTCACGTACATGCTGAAGCTTGATGAACAGAACTGCGCGTAAACACTCTGATACAAAAACAATAGTTCATCAGCAGCGAAGCAGAATCAGAATGAGCCAAGCCAGAACGTGCATTGAAGAAGCAACGGTACTGTGCATTGAACGCTAATTAATTCCAACGGCATCATTCTAGACAAGATCTGCTCAAAAAGGAAAGCTTGTTATTAGCATTGAATCAAGAATATTGCATTCAACGTTCATCTTCTCAAGTGCTATATAAACAAGGCTTCGAAGATTATAATGGCTAATGCTCTCAAAATCTCTACACGCACAAAGCTGAACCATAATCTTCATCTACCAGTTTTGCTAAACCACAAACTCTGATACTTCATATTGTTTAGCAATCTAGTTTCTAAGCTTCATTTTGTGTATACATCACAGTTGTGATAAAGTTTTGTAGAAAACATTCACACACATTGTTTTATACCTTTGTAAGAAAGTGTTGCCTTGACAAACCGGATTGTGGTTTGAATCAAGAAGGCTTTAGCAGTTGTTAAAGCAGTCTGTAATATTCAGTTGAATATAGTGGATTAAGACCTCGTTGGAGAGAGGCGAAATAACCTTGACGGGTGGACTGGAGTAGTTTGAGATCAAACGAACCAGGATAAAAATATCTTGTCAATTGCTTTAAGATTTCAGTTTTACAATTCAACCCCCCCTTGTGTTTTTCACCCCTTCAATTGGCATCAGAGCGCCTGGTTCTGAGCTAAAACACCTAACCGTGTCAGTACAAGATCCAGCGTCAGAAAAACACAATGGCAGGAAACAACTCTCACTTCAGCAATGACAACAATGAGGACAGAGACAGATTCAGCGGCAAACCTCCAGTCTTTGATGGAGAAAACTTTGATTACTGGAAAGACAGAATTGAAAGCTTCTTTCTAGCACATGATGCTGATCTGTGGGATATGGTGACAGATGGATACACGCACCCTGTGAATGCAACTGGTCAGAAGATTGATAGAAAATCAATGTCTGATCAACAAAAGCGTGATTTCAAGAATCACCATAAGGCCAGAACCATCCTCCTCAGTGCCATCTCCTATACTGAGTATGAAAAGATCTCCAACAGAGACACAGCTAAGAACATCTTTGATTCTCTCAGAATGACGCATGAGGGCAACGTTCAAGTCAAAGAAACAAAAGCTCTGGCGCTCATTCAGAAGTATGAGGCGTTCAAAATGGAAGAATCTGAATCCATTGAAACTATGTTCTCTAGATTCCAGATTCTGGTAGCTGGTCTCAAAGTTCTGGACAAAGGATACTCTACTGCTGACCATGTCAAGAAGATAATCAGAAGTTTACCCAAGCAGTGGAGGCCTATGGTTACTGCTCTGAAGCTAGCGAAAGATCTCAACAAAATCACTCTGGAGGAACTTATAAGCTCCCTCAGAAGTCATGAGATAGAGCTAGAAGCTGATGAGCCTCAGAAGCAAGGTAAGCCTTTAGCTTTAAAATCTAACAGAAAATCTGAGTCTAAAGTTTTGCAGGCAGTTGAAGAAACATCTGATGGATCCTCATCAGAAGAAGACGAACTTTCCCTTCTCTCCAGAAGAGTAAATCAACTGTGGAAGCAAAGACAAAGGAAGTTCAGGAATCCCAGAAGATCTGATCAGAACGAGTCTTCTTCCAGATACAGAAGGACAGACTCTTCCTCTGGATACAGAAGATCTGAAGGCTCCTCCAGTAGCAAGAAGCCAAACACCAAAGACATCATCTGCTACGAGTGCAATGAGCAAGGACACTACAAGAGTGACTGCCCAAAGCTTCAGAGGGAAAAGCCCAAAAAGAAGTTTGGAAGAGAGAAGAAGAAAAGTCTCATGGCCACATGGGATGACTCTGACTCGTCTGAAGCTGACTCAGAATCAGATGATGAAAGGGCAAACATAGCGCTCATGGCTAATATCTCAGAAGATAGTGAAGCTTCTGAATCAGACTCAGAATCAGACACAGAAGAGGTATTTCCTAACTTCGCTGTTAATTTTACAAAGGCTGAACTTGCTGAAAGCCTTAATGAGATTCTGGAACGTTATCAGCAGATTAGAGCTAAATTCAGAGACCTGAAAAGGAATCTTGAATCTGACTCTAATAAGTCTGAGAGTCTCAAATTGGAAAACTCTGAGCTGAGAGATAAAATTTCAAAATTAGAAAACTCTTTACAAAACTCTCAGAAGGAACCAATTTCTGAAACTCCCAGCAACGCTGATGAGATCATCAAGGAGTATGATCATAGTTTCCAGAAGTTCTTAGCTAAAAGCATAGATAGAAGCAGAATGGCTTCAATGATCTATGGAGTTAGCAGAAACGGCAGGAAAGGAATAGGATACCAAGGTAAGGTTCCTACACCTAAGAATGTCATGGATTTAACCATTAAACACACTCCTCTAAATTCACACTTTGTGTATGGTCACACACACGACATCAAATATACTAGCAGTAAGCACTATGTGAAACCAAAATTCAACCAGAGTTTTGGTAAAACTAACAAGTCAGGACCCAAGAAGATCTGGGTACCTAAGGATAAAATAATACATGTTGCAGATATCTTTAGCAGCAAGTCAGAAACACCAGTCATGGTACCTGGACTCTGGCTGCTCACGACACATGACGGGAAGAAGGCATATGTTCCAAAGCCTGGAACTTAAGCCTGGAGGCCACGTTGGCTTTGGAGGCAATCAGAGGGGAAAGATAATTGGCTCTGGAACTATAGGTAATGGAAATCTTCCCTCTATTAATAATGTTCTGCTAGTTGATGGATTGATGCATAATCTGTTATCCATAAGTCAATTAAGTGATAACGGTTATGATATAATCTTTAATCAAAAATCATGTAAAGCTGTTAGTCAGAAAGATGGGACTATCCTATTTAATGGTAAGAGGAAAAACAACATTTACAAAATCAAACTTTCTGAACTAAAGAGTCAGAACGTAAAATGTCTTCTGTCTGTTAACAACGAGCAGTGGATCTGGCACAGAAGATTGGGGCATGTTAGTATGAGAAGAATATCTCAGATTAACAAACTCAATCTGGTCAGAGGACTTCCTAATCTGAAGTTCAATTCAGATGCTCTGTGTGAAGCATGTCAGAAAGGCAAATTTGCAAAACCTTCTTTTAAATCCAAAAATGTTGTTTCTACCTCTAAGCCATTAGAACTTCTGCACATTGACTTATTTGGACCAGTTAAAACTGCTTCAGTCAGTGGTAAGAAGTATGGGTTAGTAATCGTAGATGACTATAGCAGATGGACATGGGTAAAGTTCTTAAGACACAAGGACGAGTCACACTCTGTGTTTGTTACCTTCTGTAACCAAGTTCAGAATGAAAAAGATCTTAGAATCGTTAAAGTCAGAAGTGATCATGGTGGAGAATTTGAAAATAAAGATTTTGAGTCATTCTTTAATGACAAAGGCATTTTGCATGATTTCTCTTGTCCTAGAACTCCCCAACAAAATGGAGTTGTAGAACGAAAGAACAGAACATTGCAAGAAATGGCCAGAACCATGATCAATGAGACAAACGTTGCTAAGACTTTCTGGGCAGAGGCAATAAACACAGCGTGCTACATTCAGAATAGAATCTCAATAAGACCTATTCTGGAAAAGACTCCATATGAATTGTGGAAGAACAGAAAGCCCAACATTTCGTATTTTCATCCATTTGGATGTACTTGCTTTATGTTAAATACGAAGAATTATTTGAACAAGTTTGATTCTAAGGCACAGAAGTGTATTATGTTAGGATACTCTGAACGCTCAAGAGGGTACAGAGTATACAATACAGAAACACAGATTGTGGAAGAATCAATCAGTGTTCGTTTTGATGACAAGCTTGACTCTGAAAAGTCAAAGCAGAATGAAAATCTTGCAGGTATAGAAATTGAATTTGCAGGTTCTGAAGACAAGTCATCAGAAGCTCTCAACACAGACATTCCTTCAACGTCTGAAAGGAGCAATGCTAGAAATCCTACAACAGCTGCTGATCAACCTCAGAAGAGATTGCCCAGAAGCAGTTTGGATCACCCAGAAGAGACTATCCTAGGAAGAAAGGAAGATCCAATCAGAACAAGAGCAAGCTTCAGAAACTCTGAAGAAACTCTTATGGGACTTGTGTCTCTGATTGAACCTTCTTCTATTGATGAAGCACTTCTGGATAATGACTGGATTCTGGCAATGCAAGAAGAGCTGAATCAATTCACCAGAAACGACGTATGGGATCTCGTTCCCAGACCCAAAGGATTCAACGTCATTGGAACAAGATGGGTGTTCAGAAACAAGCTTAATGAACAAGGTGAAGTCATCAGAAACAAGGCACGACTGGTTGCACAAGGTTATAGTCAGCAAGAGGGGATAGACTATACAGAAACCTTTGCCCCAGTCGCCAGGTTAGAATCTATCAGACTTTTAATTTCATTTGTTGTTAATAGAGGCATCACTCTGTATCAGATGGATGTCAAAAGTGCATTCTTAAATGGTTATATAGAAGAAGAAGTTTATGTTCACCAACCCCCAGGATTTGAAAATACAAAACATCCAGAACATGTTTTCAAACTAAAGAAGTCACTGTATGGTCTGAAACAAGCTCCCAGAGCTTGGTATGAAAGGCTAAGTAACTTTCTGCTTGAAAATGAATTCACCAGAGGGAAAGTGGACACTACTCTATTCTGTAAAACATTTAAGAGTGACATTTTAGTCTGTCAAATTTATGTTGATGATATAATTTTTGGTTCTACTAATCCTTCTCTTGGAAGAAAATTTGCTAAGTGTATGCAGGCAGAATTTGAGATGAGCCTCATGGGGGAACTGAAATTCTTTCTAGGAATTCAGATCAATCAAACTCCAGAAGGAACTTACATTCATCAGAGCAAATACATCAGAGATCTTCTGAAGAAATTTGACCTCTCAGAATGTAAGCCATCAAAGATTCCAATGCATCCCACGTGCATTCTGGAAAGAGAAGAGGTAAGCAAAAGTGTAGAACAGAAAGTCTACAGAGGTATGATTGGTTCTCTCCTCTATCTGACTGCTTCAAGACCTGATATCTTATTCAGCGTATGTATTTGTGCTAGATTCCAATCAGATCCTAGAGAATCTCACTTAACAGCTGTTAAGCGAATTTTCAAGTATCTGAAAGGTACTACTAATATGGGTTTGTTTTATAGAAAATCTAGTGATTACAGCTTAGTAGGCTACTGTGATGCTGATTTTGCTGGAGACAGAGTGGAACGTAAAAGTACTTCTGGAAGCTGCCAGTTTCTGGGAGAAAATCTGATCTCTTGGTCCAGCAAAAGGCAATCAACAATTGCTCTGTCAACAGCAGAAGCTGAGTACATAGCAGCAGCAGGATGTAGCACACAAATGCTCTGGATGAAAAGTCAGCTTGAAGACTTCCAGATTTTTGAGAGTAACATTCCTATTCTTTGTGATAATACTTCTGCTATTTGCTTAAGTAAGAATCCTATTTTACATTCTAGAGCTAAGCATATAGAAATAAAACATCATTTCATTAGGGACTATATTCAGAAAGGTATTTTAAACTTAAAATTTATAGATACAGACCATCAATGGGCTGACATCTTTACTAAACCCCTTTCAGAAGATAGGTTCAATTTCATTCTGAAACATCTCAGCATGAAAGTATGCCCAGAATGAAAATGTTTTAATTCCATATATTTATCTTCAGAATGTAATTATATTACTGTGAACTTCTGATCAATCTTCTTTCAGAAAGATAGAACATGCAGATTGTATCAGATGCAAGTCTAAAGATCTGAGAGTCTAATCTCAAAGACAGACGTGCTGGTCACTACATCAAACAAGTGTCATCCAATCATCAGCAAATCTCTGAAGCAGAACGCGTGCACGCTTCTGAGAAGGCAAAGCGCTGATTGGGTGCATTGAGACACATGTCTGGTAACCGTTTTTAAGTATCTTTCTCAAATCCCCCAAAATCAGCAAGCATTTAATGAAAAGTAATCACGCTTGTTAAATGGCAATCATTATTTTTTTCTCTCTCTTAAAAACGTTTAATTTTTCAAAAATAATTTTGAAAAACTCTATTTAAGCACATTAATCCTTCATTCTTATTCCTTACGCTTTCTCATAATCACTTAAGCATTTTCTGCATATTTCTGAGTTTATCTCCTACAAACCTTTTTCTCTCAATTCATTCTCAAAGCTTGTTTAGTGTGAACAATGGCATCCTCCAGCATTTCTGCAGGCAATCAGAAGAAAGAAACTTCTGAGCAATATCAGGTGCCCCTCAGAACTCTTCTAACACCGGTAAAGAACCTTGAAGTACTTTCTGAGTTAATCATTGACTTTGAAAGTTTGAAAGAAAATGGATTTGACCTAACTGAAGAAATTAGGGCTCAAAAGTGGGAGAGGTATTTCGACAGGTTGGTTGGACCAACATTCCCAGCGCTAGTCAAGGAATTTTGGATTCACGCCAAAATTGCAAAACATCTAGTCATTTCTTCTGTTATGGGAAAGAAGATCGTGATTTCTGAAGATCTCATTGCAAAGCTTATCGGCCAAAGTGGTGGTGGAGTCCGTTGTGTGGACATGGCTGAAAGATGCCCTGATGTAGGTGTGGTAGCCAACAGAATTTTCACTCTTGGATTACCCAGCAGCAAAATTAAGGATCTGAAGGACCACTGCAGAGTATGGGCCAAGATTGTTCTGGGCTGCTTCAATCACAGGAAACCAACAAGTTCTCCTGATTATATAAACGTGGATCAGCAGTTTCTGATCTACTTTATTGATCAGAGGGTAAAGATCAATCTGGCACACTTCCTGTTCAACCATCTCAAGACCAGTGTCAAAGAAACAAGAGAAGACGAAAGGACCAAAAGGGACTGGATACCGTTTGGAAGGCTTATATCAGATATTCTGACAGAGAATAAGCTGATAGAGTATCTGAGCGAAGCTCAAGTGCTGAGCACTATTGAACCAACTGTTGGAAAACCGCTGAACGCTAAGAACCTGAAAAAGATGAAGCTGATAGAAAATATTAAGAAGGAACCCAGAGCTACTTCAACTGCTGACATCTCCAGCAGAAGAGTGCCTCTGAGTGATTTTCCGGTATTTTCTGAAATGGAATCCAAACCAGAGATGTTTCTCAAGTATCCAGATTCGTACAAGGAAGAAGATACAGGTTCAAAGCTGAAGATCAAAGATCTGAGTCAAATCCAACCAGAAGTGACTCAGAAGAAGACAAAGAAGAGGAAAGCGCCAGCAGAAGGATCATCTCATCAGACTCCAAAGAAAAGAGGTATTTCATCTGCTGCCCCTATTTCAATTTCATCTACTATTCCAACATCTGCTGCCCCTCCTCAAACCTCTCACAGAATATCAATCCCAATCCCTACCATTGATGAAACCATACCAGAAGACCCTTCTGAGGCCTTACAACTCAGAAGAACCAGAACTAAGATTCCCAAACAACCAACTGTTTCAACAACACCAGCACTTGATCGAGTGCTAGCTGATATTGAGCGTGAACATGCTTCTGCTCAACCAAATTCTGAACCACCAAATATTCCTCCTCCACAACCAGAACCACAACCTGAACCAGAAATACAACATCAACCAGAACCAGAACCACAATCACAACAACCACTCACAGAAGAACCTCTGATCCCTGAGCAATCAGAGATTCCACCTCCCCAACCAGAAAATAATCCACCTTCACCACAAACAGAGTTTCACCACTATGAAACCCCTTCTCCTCATCATTCTGACCCTCACTCACCTCAACCTTCACCGCTGGCAATCCAGTTGCCATGTGGAACCACTATTGTCAGGCCCCAGTTGCCATCCTCATTAGAATCAACACCTCCAAAAACTCCAACCACTCCAATAGAAATATCTGACTCTGATTCTGATATCCCTCCTCCAAAACAAACAACCTCTCAGAAAACCGCTGAAAACCCCATCAGAACTTTCATTGACTTCACAAGTCTTGAACGTCTTGCTGATCTAAGACACAAAATTGCCATCCCCAAACCAAAGCAACCAGATGTTGGCTCTGGTATTTTGAACTTTGAAACAGGTGTGCTGCAATGGATTGCTTCTTTGAAGCAAGTCTGTCCGGGGATGATTGACCCAGCTGCTTCTGATCAGCTCTGGTCACAGTTCAGACTATGGGTACGTGCTGAAGCCCTCAAGTTGCAGGATGTCAACTATGAGCAGGCTCAACAAAACTTCAGCAAGCTGCTGAAGGAAGTTGAGAGTCAGCTGCCTCAAGAAGTTGTGCTCCCTCTGGACAGTGAATCTTGGTCTGAGAAAGAGCAAGCTGCAAAGGTGCAACCATCAGAAGAAGACAAGACCATTCAGGATGAAAGTCAAGCAGAAGATGTCGCTGAAAGTTCTGAGAAGCCTCCTCCTTCTGATGCTTCTCAAGCTGCCTTGGACAGGCAGGCTCTGGAAGAATTAAGGCTGAATGACTTGCGTCTACAGCAGCGGATGGAAGAGAGTGATCAGAAGATGAAAGCAAGAATGGATGTACAGGACAGCAAAATTGACACTGTGGTCAACATGGTTCAGAAGCAGAATGAAACTTCTGAAAAGATCCAAGCGATGCTGGAGAGCCTGTTCTCACGCATGCCCCCTCAACCTTAAAACTTTTTCATGCATGACTTTCTCCATGTTTTCTTGATTTTCTAAAGTACTGTTTTGACTATGTTTGTGTAATGTTCCTTTGCTCTGAACTATTTTAATATAATTTGTTTTTCTGATCTAAATTGTTTTAGCACATCACCAACACTTTTTGATTGCTGACAAAAAGGGGGAGAACAAGAATGATATTTAAAATCAATAACGGCTAACTAGACAGAAATTCTCAAACATTCTAACTCTATTACTTGAAATGTTTTTCTGTTTTGTTTTAAGTCTACAGGCACAAGGAAGCTCCTGAACACTATGAAGACTAGAAGCTCTGATCAAAATGTAGAAGCTCTGATCAATGTTGCTCTGATCAAATATGAAGTTCTGATCGTCTTAACACTCTGATCCAAAGCAAAGCTCTGACAAGAAAAGCTCTGAAGCTCTGCTCTCTGATAAGTCAAGACTCTGATAATCTGATGTTCAACGAAAGAAAGAGATCTGATCCTGAAGTACACGTATCATCAAAGGGAAGTAATCAACTCAGGGGGAGTATCTCTTAACTCTGATTTCTCCTTACTTCTTAACTCTGAAACATTTCCCAGACACCTTTTCACGTTATTTTCCATTTAAAATATCTAGTTTTTGTCATCATCAAAAAGGGGGAGATTGTTAGAACAATGTTTGAATCTACTACCCTATATTTGAGTTTTGATGATAACAAAGTGAAAAGATATAGTATTTATATGTTTCATGTTTGAACTATATGCTGCCTAAAATTACTATGCTCTGACTTGCAGATACGCTGATTAAAATAAGCAAGATCACTTATTCAGCATCAGAATTTGATTTCATACACCAGCATCAGAAGTTGCTGAATCAGAACGTCAAGATCAGATGATCAACTCACGTACATGCTGAAGCTTGATGAACAGAACTGCGCGTAAACACTCTGATACAAAAACAATAGTTCATCAGCAGCGAAGCAGAATCAGAATGAGCCAAGCCAGAACGTGCATTGAAGAAGCAACGGTACTGTGCATTGAACGCTAATTAATTCCAACGGCATCATTCTAGACAAGATCTGCTCAAAAAGGAAAGCTTGTTATTAGCATTGAATCAAGAATATTGCATTCAACGTTCATCTTCTCAAGTGCTATATAAACAAGGCTTCGAAGATTATAATGGCTAATGCTCTCAAAATCTCTACACGCACAAAGCTGAACCATAATCTTCATCTACCAGTTTTGCTAAACCACAAACTCTGATACTTCATATTGTTTAGCAATCTAGTTTCTAAGCTTCATTTTGTGTATACATCACAGTTGTGATAAAGTTTTGTAGAAAACATTCACACACATTGTTTTATACCTTTGTAAGAAAGTGTTGCCTTGACAAACCGGATTGTGGTTTGAATCAAGAAGGCTTTAGCAGTTGTTAAAGCAGTCTGTAATATTCAGTTGAATATAGTGGATTAAGACCTCGTTGGAGAGAGGCGAAATCACCTTGACGGGTGGACTGGAGTAGTTTGAGATCAAACGAACCAGGATAAAAATATCTTGTCAATTGCTTTAAGATTTCAGTTTTACAATTCAACCCCCCCTTCTTGTGTTTTTCACCCCTTCAAGGATCATCACCAACAATGGGACTAACCTCAACAATGCTATGATCACTGAGCTTTGCACTCATTTTAAGATCAAGCATCACAATTCTTCTCCGTATAGACCGAAAATGAATGGCGCAGTCGAAGCAGCCAACAAAAATATCAAGAAGATTATGCAGAAAATGGTAGTAACCTATTAGGATTGGCATGAGATGTTTCCGTTTGCTCTACATGGCTACCGTACTTCAGCTAGAACATCAACTGGGGAAACTCCCTTTTCTCTAGTCTATGGCATGGAAGCTGTTTTGCCAGTGAAAGTTCAGATTCCCTCTCTGAGAATTATGAATGAGGCAGGCCTAGGCGAAGACAAGTGGATTCAAACGAGATTGGATCAACTGAACTTGATTTACGAAAAACGGTTAGTTGTTATTTGCCATGGTCAGACGTACCAAAAACAGACGATCAAGGCCTTTAACAAAAAGATAAAGCCTAGAGTATATCAATTTGGTGACTTGGTGATAAAACGCATCATTCTACCACAAGGCGACCCCTGAGGAAAATGGACTCCGATCTATGAAGGGACATTTTTTGTCAAGAGAGTTTTCTCTGGCGGTGTCATGATGCTGACTACCATGGATGGTGAAGATTTCCCACATCCTATAAACGCAAACATAGTTAAAAAATACTACGCATAAGAGACCCGCTAGGTTGACACACCTAGACAAAATAAGGGCATCCTGGCAAACCAAAAGGTTTGGGCAAAAATTAGGGATATATGCAAAAGATTGTACACCCGGCAAGTTGAAAACCCGAAAGGGAGACTTGGGCAAAAAAGGGTATCCTTGTGGGTTGAAAACCCAAAAGGGCGGTCTAGGCAAAAGTTAAGCATTAAAAGCATATGACTATGTCCCGTGGAATCAACACAGTCAATTTTATCACCAAGGTCCAAGTTTAAACGGTCCGCGATCAATCCAATCAACTTCTATCAACGGCGAGGGACATTCGAAGACACTGGGGAAATAGTAGAGTTGGAAGGCAATGAGATCATTTCACATGGCTATTTGTTTTCATTCTCAATTTTGTTTTCCTTTCGACGATTTCCTCTTACTAGGATCTCCGTCTCTCTATACAAAAAATGCCTATTCATGGGGAAAATATCAATACAAATATACTTTAAAGTGCAAATTTTTTGTCTTTGTTTTGAATGTAAATTTGTCCAATGACTAAAATGAAAATATGCATATGAACATAATTAAAACTATTTGGCACATGTGTCCTGCTAAGAAGAAACAAGCATTTCTTTAATGTGTATGAAATATCCCCACAGAGTTATCTCATTATCATTATCCCCACAAGGACAGCTACAATAAACCTTTACCCAACAAAGTTACTCATAAAGTATGTTTGCATAGGATAATCCCTGACAAGAGTCTCAATCTCTAGGCAACTCTCTCTCCAGCTAAGTCGATTTTTAAAAGTTGAAGCCTCGTGGATCTCTTCCTAACAGAAACTCACTTCCCTAA